>CM059425.1:84152398-84739325 GCA_030390025.1 Squalus acanthias
GGGGATAGAATATAAAAATAGGGAGGTATTGCTTCAGTTGTACAAGGTATTGGTGAGACCGCACCTGGAATACTGCATACAGTTTTGGTGTCCTTACTTAAGGAAAGACATCCTTGCTCTCGAGGCAGTGCAAAAAAGGTTCACTCGGTTAATCCCGGGGATGAGGGGGTGGTCATATGAGGAGAGGTTGGGTAGATTGGGACTCTACTCATTGGAGTTCAGAAGAATGAGAGGCGATCTTATTGAAACATATAAGATTGTGAAGGGGTTGGATCGGGTGGATGCGGGGAGGATGTTCCCGATGACGGGTGAGACTAGAACTAGGGGACATAGTCTTAGAATAAGGGGCTGCTCTTTCAAAACTGAGATGAGGAGGAACTACTTCACTCAGAGGGTGGTAGGTCCATGGAATATGCTGCCACAAAAAGCTGTAGAAGCTACATCATTAAATAAATTTAAAACAGAAATAGACAGTTTCCTAGAAGTAAAGGGCATTAAGGGTTACGGGGAGCGGGCAGGAATTTGGACATGAGTCTAGGTTCGGATCGGTCATGGCCCTGTGGGTAGTGGAGCGGGCCCAGGGACCGTGTAGCCTGATTCTGCTCCTATTTCGTGTGTGCAATTCTGTTAGATGCAGGAGATGGTTCTGTGATAGTAGATTGGCGGTTAGGATCAGATCGGCCATGATCTTGTTGAGTGGCGGGGCAGGCTCGAGGGGCCGATTGGCCTACTCCTGCTCCTATTTCTTATGTTCTTATGTTAACCTGCTCACTGATGCCCAGTTTGGGTTCCGCCAAGACCACTCTGCTCCCGACCTCATTACAGCCTTGGTGAAAACATGGACAAAGGAGCTGAATTCCAGAGGTGAGGTGAGAGTGACTGCCCTTGACATCAAGGCAGCATTTGACTGAGTGTGGCATCAAGGAGCCCTAGTAAAACTGAAGTCAATGGGAATCGGGGGGAAAACGCTCCACTGGCTGGAGTCATACCTAGCACAAAGGAAGATGGTTGTGGTGATTGAAGGTCAATCATCACAGCCCCAGGTCATCGCTGCAGGAGTTCCTCAGGGCAGTGTCCTAGGCCTAACCATCTTCAGCTGCTTCATCAATGACCTTCCCTCCAACATAAGGTCAGAAGTGGCGATGTTCGCTGATGACTGCACAGTGTTCAGTGCCATTCACAACTCCTCAGATAATGAAGCAGTCCATGCCCGCATGCAACAAGACCTGGACGACGTTCAGGCTTGGGTTGATATGTGGCAGGTAACATTCGCGCCACAGAAGTGCCAGGCAATGACTATCTCCAACAAGTGAGAATCTAACCACCTCCCCTTGACATTCAATGGCATTACCATCACCGAATTCCCCACCATCAACATCCTGGGGGTCACCGTTGACCAGAAACTTAACTGGACCAGCCACATAAATACTGTGGCAACAAGAGCAGGTCAGAGGCTAGATATTCTGTGGCGAGTGTCTCACCTCCTGACTCCCCAAAGCCTTTCCACCATCTACAAGGCACAAGTCAGGAGTGTGATGGAATACTCTCCACTTGCCTGGATGAGTGCAGCTCCAACAACACTCAAGAAGCTCGACACCATCCAGGACAAAGCAGCCCGCTTGACTGGCACCCCATCCACCACCTTAAACATTCACTCCCTCCACCACCGGCGTACCATGGCTGCAGTGTGTACCATCTACAAGATGCACTGCAGCAACTCGCCAAGGCTTCTTCGGTAGCACCTCCCAAACCCGCGACCACTTCCACCTAGAAGGACAAGGGCAGCAGGTGCATGGGAACACCACCACCTCCAAGTTCCCCACCAAGTCACACACCATCCTGACTTAGAAGTATATCGCCGATCCTTCATCGTCGCTGGGTCAAAATCCTGGAACTCCCTCCCTAACAGCACTGTGGGAGTACCATCACCACACGGACTGCAGCGGTTCAAGAAGGCGGCTCACCACCACCTTCTCAAGGGCAGCTAGGGATGGGCAATAAATGCTGGCCTTGCCAGCGACGCCCACATCCCATAAGCGAATAAAAAAAAAAACACCCCAAAACACACACACACCCCAAACACACACACACACGTCTAACACACACACACCCCAAAACACACACACACCCCAAACACACACACACCCCAAACACACACACACCCCAAAACATACACACACCGCAAAACATACACACACCGCACACACACGTCTAACACACACACACCCCAAAACACACACACACCCCAAACACACACACACCCCAAACACACACACCCCAAAACACACACACACCCCAAACACACACACACCCCAAACACACACACACCCCAAAGCACACACACACCCCAAACACACACACACCCCAAAACACACACACCGCACACACACACCCCAAACACACACACACCCCAAAACACACACACACCCCAAACATAAACACTGCCCAAACACACACACACCCCAAAACACACACACACCCCAAACACACACACACCGCACACACACACACACACCCCAAAACACACACACACCCCAAACATAAACACTGCCCAAACACACACATACAGATACACACACCCCATACACACACACACGTCTAACACATACACATACATGCACACACGCACATAGATGCACACACACAGATATGCACACACATACACATTCATACACATACACACACACACATGCACACACTTGCATACATGCACACATAAACTCACACATACGTACACACGCACACACAGTACAGAACATAATTAAAAAGGCTAATGGAATGCTGGCCTTTATATTCTAGAGTACAAGGGGGTAGAAGTTATGCTGCAGCTGTACAAAACCCTGGTCAGACCACACCTGGAGCACTGTGAGCAGTTCTGGGCACCACACCTTAGGAAGGATATATTGGCCTTGGAGGGAGTGCAGCGTAGGTTTACCAGAATGATACCCGGACTTCAAGGGTTAAGTTACGAGGAGAGATTACACAAATTAGGGTTGTATTCCCTAGAATTTAGAAGGTTAAGGGGTGATCTGATCGAAGTTTTCAAGATATTAAGGGGAACAGATAGGGTAGATAGAGAGAAACTATTTCCGCTGGTTGGGGATTCTAGGACTAGGGGGCATAGTCTAAAAATTAGAGCCAGACCTTTCAGGAGTGAAATTAGGAAACACTTCTACACACAAAGGGTGGTGGAAGTTTGGAACTCTCTGCCGCAAACGGCAATTGATGCTAGAACAATTGTTAATTTTAAATCGGAGATTGAGAGCTTTCTGTTAACCAAAGGTATTAAGGGATATGGGCCAAAGGCGGGTATATGGAGTTAGGTCGCAGATCAGCCATAATCTCATTGAATGGTGGAACAGGCTCGAGGGGGCCAATGGCCTACTCCTGTTCCTATGTTCCTATGTTAACAGAACACATTGGCGATTGAACCTGGCCTATCTGCAGAGCTTATAACTATCTTTGCCCATTAAGAACTCATGGAGCCTAAGGATTAATTATATTTTTAGATTCTTTAAATTGCTCACTCAGGCTGTTGCTTCTGCAGATAAGCTTTCTATAACTGCAAGAGAAGGCAGACAGGGCCCTCCAGTGGGCCTCATGCTCCACTACAATAAATTCTGGCAAAAAGGATCTGTCAAAAAATCTTGAGCTGTCTTGACTTTTTCCAGTTAATTCCAACTGAAGATAGTTATCTACGAAAGGAGTGAAATAATGTTGTGGTCAGTTCTTGCGCACAGCTGTTGGACTTTGATTCTGCTCCATGAACAGACGGGAGGCTCTGGCGAAGGGCCTACACCTGAACCGTTAATCTGCCTTTGCCCATTACAGCTCTTCTCATTTCTCTGACAGACCTCCTGTGTATTTCTGGCATGTTCCATTTTTATTTTAGAAGCTGGACACGTTCGATGGTTCCCCAAAGAGTTCTGCAGACGTCAACGCCCACTGAGCAGCTCTTCCTGTGGAGTTAGCAAGCTCGCATCGACTGCCAATACTTGAGCTGCGTGAGCCAGGACAGGGGTCAGATTCTCTCCTCGTACGTTTACCATGTGGACAGGACACTGGGCTGACACAAAGGCAGATTTTAATCTTTTTGTTGTACCTGGGGAACCCACTTGATTCATCAGGCATGTGCAGATGTGAGTTGGAAATCTGGCCGTCCTGCCTGGGGCATCAACTGGGTGCCAATCATTTGAACTTCATATCCCATCAGTTAAAGTAGGTTGGATGGTGTCGTCAGTGGGGAGCCTGCTCTTCCACCTTTCAAACCTGGGCTTGGATACAGCACAGACTGACGCTGGTTGTAGGGGTCTTATGTCAAATGAATCTAGAGCCAGTTCTCTGTGAACAAAAGTCCACAATCCACAGCCCATAACTGGTTCTACTTTAGGCAATGTAGGAACATAAGAAATAGGAGCAGGAGTAGGCCATTCGGCCCCTCGAGCCTGCTCTGCCATTCAATAAGATCATGGCTGATCTGATCTTGGCCTCAACGCCACTTTCCAGCCCACTCCTCATAACCCTTGACTCCCCTATAGCTCAAATATATGTCTATCTCTGCCTTGAATATATTCAATGCCTCAGCCTCCACAGCTCTCTGGGGTAGAGAATTCCAAAGATTCACGACCCTCTGAGAGAAGAAATTCCTCCTCATCTCCGTTTTAAATGGGCGACCCCTTAACCTGAAACTGTGCCCCTTAGTTCTAGATTCCCCCACGAGGGGAAACATCCTCCCTGCATCTACCCTGTCAAGCCCCCTCAGAATCTTATATGTTTCAATAAGATCACCTCTCATTCTTCTAAACTCCAACAAGGATAGGAGGTGCTGGATATTGAAATGTCACAGCAGTAGGAATACATACAACTAATTCATTGGCTGAAAAGCCCCTTGCAACATCCCGAGGGTGTGATGGATGCGATTTAAATCCAAGTTCTTTTTCTCTGAAGTTGGGCATATGTAAAATAATCACAAAAAAGAATTAAAGGAGAGAAAAATGTCATTGCACAGAGTGTGGTTGGAAGGTGGAATTCTGTGCTACAGACTGTTGTTGAAGTGGGGTCCAGAAACTCTTCGAGAAGGGAATTGATAGTTGCTTGCAAAGGGCAATTGTTAAAGGCTATAGGAGGGAGCAGGAGAGTGGGATTAGACTAGTTGGCTCATGTGGAGAAAACACCAGCAGAGACTCGATGGGCAGTGTTGTAACATTATGTGACTCTCGTTGAGACAACTTATGTGAGTTCCACCTTTCATTCTCAGTGTTTGTAGCCAGTTTACCTTACTCTCAAATCAAATGAGTGAGGATAATAGTAACAGACTTCAGGAGGACATAGACAGACTGGTGAAATGGAGAGACACGTGGCAGATGAAATTTAACGCAGAGAAGTGTGAAGTGATGCATTTTGGAAGGAAGAATGAGGAGAGGCAATATGAACTAAATGGTACAATTCTAAAGCGGGAGCAGGAACAGAGAGATCGGGGGTTCACATATACAAATCTTTGCAGGTGGCACAGCAAGTTGATAAGGCTGTTAAAAAAGCACACGGGATCCATGGCTCTATAAATAGTGGCATCGAGCACAAAAGCAAGGAAGTGATGCTAAATCGTTGTGAATCACTAGTTAGGCCCCAGCTGGAGTATTGCGTCCAATTCTGGGCACCACACTTTGGGAAGGATGTCAAGGCCTTGGAGAGGGTGCAGAGGCGATTTACCAGAATGGTACCAGGGCAATGTTCCCTCTAATTTTGTTTGCATGCGCGGTTTTTCTATTTAAAACCCTGCTCACCGGCTGCGCGAGATCTGCTGAGTGCGGCCCAGCCACGCGGCTGGCCAGCTTAAAGGAAATGTTGTACCGGGGTGAGAGACTTCAGTAATGTGGAGAGACTGGAAAAGCTGCGGTTGGGTTGTTCTCCTTAGAGCAGAGAAGGCTAAGGGGAGATTTAATAGAGGTGTTCAAAATTATGGGGGGTTTTGATAGAGTAAATAAGGAGAATCTGTTTCCACTGGCAGGATGGTCAGTAACCAAAGGACACGGATTTAAAATAATTGGAAAAAGGACCAGGGGGAGATGAGTCACAGAGTCATAGAATCATAACGGCACAGAAGGAGGCCATTCGGCCCATCGAGTCCGTGCCGGCTCTCTGTAGAGCAATCGAGTCAGTCCCATTCCCCCGCTCTATCCCCGTAGCCCTGCAAG
This sequence comes from Squalus acanthias, assembly GCA_030390025.1. NCBI lineage: Eukaryota > Metazoa > Chordata > Chondrichthyes > Squaliformes > Squalidae > Squalus > Squalus acanthias. The sequence continues at coordinate 84,158,593 of CM059425.1, forward strand.
TTTATTTCCCTCAAGTGCCTGTCCAGTCTCCCCTTGAAAACATTGAGTGTCTCCGCTTCCACCACTTCCGTCGGCAGCGAGTTCCAGGTCCTCACCGCTCGCTGCATAAAAAAGTTTTTCCTCACATCCCCCCTGTATCTCTTGCCCATTACCTTAAATCTGTGTCCCCTAGTCCTTGTACCATCAACTAGTGGGAACAGCCTTTCCCCGTCTAGCCTATCCAAACCCGTCATAATCTTGTACACCCCTATCAAATCACCCCTCAACCTCCTTTGCTCTAATGAAAACAAATCCAGCTTCTCCAACCTGTCCTTGTAGCTAAGATCCCCCATCCCCGGAACCATTCTGATAAATCTCCTCTGCACCCTCTCAAGGGCCTTCACATCCTTCCTAAAGTGTGGTGACCAGAACTGGACGCAATACTCCAGTTGTGGTCTAACCAGCGTTTATAAAGGTTCAGCATAACTTCGCTACTTTTGTACTCAATACCTCTATTTATGAAGCCAACTATTTATGCTTTGCTAACCAATGAGAGAAATGAGAATTTTTTTTCCCAACGAGTTGTTGTGATCTGGAATACACTGCCTGAAAGGGCGGTGGAAGCAGTTGCAATAGTAACTTTCAAAAGGGAATTGGATATATACTTAAAAAGGAAAAATTTGCAGGGCTATGGGGAAAGAATAGAGGAGTGGGAATAATTAGATAGCTCTTTCATAGAGCCAGCACAGGCATGATGGACCGAATGGCCTCTTACTGTGCTGTGATGAACTCCATGATAAATAACAGACTTAAACCTAACCCAGGGAGTTGATTATAGTCCAGGTTCACCAGGCCGGAATCTGAAGCCTCCAGTTCCAAAAAAAATCTTCCTTGTTGATTTCCACACAATACTAAACTGATTAGAAACTTGCATGTTCATGAAAGTAGAGCTTCAACATTTGAATCCATGAGAAATTCCCACTTGAATTAACACCAAACGTAAAGTTACAGGAATATTGTGGAAAGATCAATGAGGACTGGTTTTCCTTAATTCCTTACAGATCATTTTAAATAATACTGTGTCACATAAATACTGTGGCAACAAGAGCAGGTCAGAGACTAGGTATTCTACAGCGAGTTTCTCACCTCCTGACTCCCCAAAGCCTTTCTACCATCTACAAGGCACAAGTCAGGAGTGTGATGGAATATTCTCCACTTGCCTGGATGAGTGCAGCTCCAACAACACTCAAGAAGCTCGACACCATCCAGGACAAAGCAGCCCGCTTGATTGGCACCCCAACCACCACCTTAAATATTCACTCCCTCCACCACCGGCGTACCGTGGCTGCAGTGTGTACCATCTACAAGATGCACTGCAGCAACTTGCCAAGGCTTCTTCGGCAGCACCTCCCAAACCCACGACCTCTTCCACCTAGAAGGACAAGGGCAGCAGGCGCATGGGAACACCACCACCTCCAAGTTCCCCTCCAAGTCACACACCATCCTGACTTAGAAGTATATCACCGATCCTTCATCGTCGCTGGGTCAAAATCCTGGAACTCCCTCCCTAACAGCACTGTGGGAGGACCTTCACCACACGGACTGCAGCGGTTCAAGAAGGCGGCTCACTACCACCTTCTCAAGGGCAGTTAGGGATGAACAATAAATGTTGGCCTCGCCAGTGATGCCCAGATCCCATATACGATAAGAAAAAAAAAATCTGTTTTAATCTCTTTCTTAATGTATTGTTGTAAATCAGCATTTCTTGTAGTGTTGGCTCAATTGCTCATTCAAGGAGATTGAAGTTATCATTGTATTCTAAACGACATGAGCCATCTGTATGTGTACAGTGGGACTTCCATTAAACACAATAACGGAGAAGCCATTTCCCAGGAGATATTGGAAGTGAATGGATCATCAAGAGTCCCAGATGTAGGGCTCACACGCACCCTAAACACAGGAATTAATAAAATTACATAAGTTGAAGTTAATATTTCTCGGGCTGAGTGATTGATTTATGTTGGCCAGGAGGAGGTTGGCTGTGCACTGAGGTTTTATTCAGCAATGTGGATGATAATCAGGAAGGCAGATAATTGGTGCGCGAGCAATGGGAGATCAGATGGGTATATTTTTTGCCACGTTCCTGAATCCTGGGATAACTTTGATTTGTTGTTCCAGAGAAGCACCCCCGAATTCCAACAATAATGGCTACAGCACCCTGAGCCTCATTGGGTGAGTACAATTCAGGGGATGCTACTTAAAGCTTTCCTGAAAATGTTATGCCGATTTGATGTTCTTGTCTGTTATGTCCCTTTTTTGTTGCTAGGGAAACCCCTTTTCTTTTCATTCCCCAAACATGTATGTGCCTTACTGAGAGACTGAGGGGAGGACCTAATCCTACAACTTTATCTAATCGATGCCCAATCCAGGTTTTCCAGTCTTCCCTCCCTGCAGAAAACCACTTTGGCTCAATGTCTCTCCTCTCTCTCTCTCTCTCTCTTCACCTCCAACCCCTAAGAACGTGGCTGACTTTGGGAATCAACGAGAGCTAATCTCAGCCTACCATTCAACACCGCCTTCAGTGTGCCAGTGCAGCCTTCGGTTGCCTGAGGAACAGAGCGTTTGAAGACCAGGTCCTCAAACCCGGCACCAAGCTCATGGTCTACAGAGCAGTAGTGATACTCGCCCTCCTGTGTGCCTCAGAGACATGGACCATGTACAGCAGGCACCTCAAAGCACTGGAGAGGTACCACCAACGCTGCCTCCGCAAGATCCTGCAAATCCATTGGCAGGATAGGCGCACCAACGTCAGTGTTCTCGCTCAGACCAACATCCCCAGCATTGAAGCTCTGACCATGCTCGATCAGCTCCGATGGACGGGCCACATCGTCCGCATGCCTGATACGAGACTCTCAAAGCAAGTGCTCTACTCGGAGCTCCGGCACGGCAAGAGGGCCCCAGGTGGGCAGAGGAAATGCTTCAAGGACACCCTCAAAGCCTACTTGAAAAAGTGCAACATCCCCAACGACACCTGGGAATCCCTGGCCCAAGACCGCACAAAGTGGAGGAGAAGCATCCGGGAAGGCGGCGAACACCTCGAGTCTCTTCGCCGGGAGCAAGCGGAAGCCAAGCGGAAGCCAAGCGCAAGGAGCGCACGTCAACCCAAGCACCCCACCCACCCACCCCTTCAACCACCGTCTGCCCCACCTGTGACAGAGACTGTAGGTTCCGCATTGGACTCATCAGTCACCTGAGAACTCATTTTTAATGTGGAAGCAAGCTATCCTCGGTTCCGAGGGACTGCCTAAGAAGAAGAAGAAGACCATTCCATAGCATATTCCGTTAGTACCCCAACCGTCTGCCATTCCCAGGGGATTCTCCTGAGTGGAACCAATTGTGGGGAAGAAATGAAGGAGAAGAGGACGGAGACTGACGGTGACTTGGGGACAGTGTGGAACCTCTGCTGGTTCTCCTTTTAATTACTGAGTGCCTGACTTAAAAAAAAAACCTTTTCTTGAAAAGTTGAATGAAAACTGTTGCTGTGAAGCCTCAGACACACGGTGCCCTGTATAAACTATCAACATGATTTCAGCTTGATGGACAGGGCATATTATCGTCAGCTTGCGAAAGGTTGGTTCAAAGAAGCGGGCAATGAAGTACAAATAATAGAAGGATATTCGACCACATTAGAAAAATTAAAATAACACTGTTAATAGACAAAATACAGTCTTCAGTATTGTCTTTATCACTGAGCCAAATGTTCAGGACAATTCCCTGTTTATTGAAGGCATAATTGAGCTCTCAGATATCACACAGGTTCCTACAAGCGCAGGAAAAGGTTTCTTAAACTCAGCACTGTACAGTGACAGCCCCTTCCACCACTGGCCCAGGTCAGGCCAGGGACAGCCCCTTCCACCGCTGGCCCAGGTCAGGCCAGGGACAGCCCCTTCCACCACTGGCCCAGATCAGGCCAGGGACAGCCCCTTCCACCACTGGCCCAGATCAGGCCAGGGACAGCCCCTTCCACCGCTGGCCCAGGTCAGGCCAGGGACAGCCCCTTCCACCGCTGGCCCAGGTCAGGCCAGGGACAGCCCCTTCCACCACTGGCCCAGGTCAGGCCAGGGACAGCCCCTTCCACCGCTGGCCCAGGTCAGGCCAGGGACAGCCCCTTCCACCGCTGGCCCAGGTCAGGCCAGGGACAGCCCCTTCCACCGCTGGCCCAGGTCAGGCCAGGGACAGCCCCTTCCACCACTGGCCCAGGTCAGACCAGGGACAGCCCCTTCCACCACTGGCCCAGGTCAGACCAGGGACAGCCCCTTCCACCGCTGGCCCGGGTCAGACCAGGGACAGCCCCTTCCACCGCTGGCCCAGATCAGGCCAGGGACAGCCCCTTCCACCGCTGGCCCAGATCAGGCCAGGGACAGCCCCTTCCACCACTGACCCAGGTCAGGCCAGGGACAGCCCCTTCCACCACTGGCCCAGGTCAGGCCAGGGACAGCCCCTTCCACCACTGGCCCAGATCAGGCCAGAGTGAGCTGCACAGAGTGATCCTAAATGGAGTGCTTCTAGACAGAGTGCTAAATTGGGAGAGAGTGGGATTTCGGAGCAGAGGGGGAAGGAGGAGAGAGTGAGAGGAGCAGCCAGAGATAAAGGTAGGCCCGAGAGCCTGGAGCGAGTGCGAGCATCAGAGAGCGAGGTAAGTGACAAGCACAAGGGAAGGAGCTGAAGAGAAAATAAACAAATTAATGAGTAGCTGGAGATTGTTCTTTTTTAAGTCTTGAGTTTATTTCTGTTAAGTTAGTTAATAATCTATTAAGTAGAGGCATGGCAGGGCACCTCAGTCCCGTGGAATGCATATCCTGTGCCATGTGGTAACTCCAGGACGCTTCCCGTGTCCTGGACAACCACGTGTGCAGGAAGTGTCGTCAGCTGGAGAAGTTCCAGCTCAAGGTTTTGGAGCTTGAGCAGCAGCTGGCGTCACTGCGGTTCATCCGTGAGGCTGAGAGCTTCGTGGATAGCACATTTCAGGAGGTGGTCACCACGCAGCGTAAGGGTGTGCAGGCAGAGAGGAAATGTGTGACCGCCAGACAGACAAGGAGGACCAGGCAGGTAGTGCAGGAGTCCCCTGAGTGCATCTCACTCTCCAACTAGTATTCAATACTGGTGAGGGCGATGGTTCCTCTGGGGAGTACAGCCAGAGCCAAGTACATGGCACCACGGGTGGCTCAGCTGTACATGGGGGGAGGAGGAAGATCAGGAAAGCAATAGTGGTAGGGGATTCGATAGTTAGGGGAACAGACAGACGTTTCTGCGACCACAGACATGTCTCCAGGATGGTGTGTTGCCTCCCTGGTGCCACTAAGGATGTCACTAAGCGGCTGCAGAACATTCTGAGGGGGAAGGTGGCCAGAGGTTGTGGTCCATATCGATACCAATGACATAGGTAGAAGGAGGGATGAAGGCCTGCAGGCAGATTTTAGGGAGCTGGGAAAGAGATTAAAAAGCAGGATCTCAAAGGTAGTAATTTCTGGATTACTCCCGGTGCCACGAGCTACTGAGTATAGAAATAGGAGGATAGAGCAGATGAATGCGTGGCTGGGAGATGGTGCAGGAGGGAGGGCTTCAGATTCCTAGGACATTGGGACCGGTTCTGGGGGAGGTGGGACCTGTACAGGCCGGACGGATTGCACCTCAACAGAGCCGGAACCAATGTCCTCGCTGGAGGGCTTTGCTAGTGCTGTTGGGGAGGGTTTAAACTAATTTGGCAGGGTGATGGGCACCAGGATGTAGCATTAGAAAGGAGAAACATGGTGCACAAACGATTGGGAGAGACAGATCGCACTAGAGTAAGAGATAGTGAGGTATTAGGTGGGGTCATACTAAGAGAGAATACAAGAAGGCCTAAGATAGGTTTACAGTGCATGTGTGTAAACGCACAAAGCGTGGTAAATAAGGTTGGTGAGCTGTAGGCGCAAATAGCCACATGGGGATATGATCTTGTGGCGATAACGGAGACCTGGCTCAAAAAAGGGCAGGAATGGATTTTAAATATTCCTGGATAAAATTTGTTTGATTTGCGCCTCCCGTTAGCGCCCTAAGAGACGCTAATGGGGCGCAAAGCAACTAGCGCCTGGGCGCGGCGCCGCTTACGCCTCCGGCAAAATTCACCGGGAGGTTAGTGGCGGCAGTAACTGTTAGTGCCCCACGGCGCTGCGCCGCCGGCGCTGACGTCATCGCCGTGCGCAGTGCCCCGCTCGCACCCCGGCTGCGATCTTCGGTAGCGCTCCCTGACTTACCGTCGGACGCTATGTCTGACAGGGTCAGTGGGGCCTACCTGCGGCCGGGGCAGCGAAAATTAAAGGGAAGGTGCCGATTGGCCATTTTTGTAGCTGGCCGCCTGCCAGCACCTGCCCGCTTTGCCGTCCCGGGCTTCAGTGCAGCCCCCCCCCGTGCCGGCTGCGCTCCATGAGCCCGGCACTTCTCTTGAGTGCCGGGCTCTTTTGCCGGCACTCCGATCCCTGGTGGCCCAGCTGGGCCCCGGGTCGCTCTGCGCAAGGCCCCTCCCCTTTAATAAGGGGAGGAAGGCCTACAGTACTGCGGCGCGACGTGCCGCGATATTCACTCGCAACGCCCCAAGAGAGAGGCGGGGTGCTTCCAGTAGTGCTCTGCCTCCCTCTTGGGGCGCTACCGGTGAATTTCGGGTGCAGGGGCGCTAACTTTTTCGGGGCGCTACTTTTAGCACCCCGGTGAAGTTAGCACCCAAAGGGGGCGCAACCCAATTTTTCCCCAAAGGTGTTCGGGAAAGATAGGGAAGGAAAGAAAGGAGGTGGTGTGGCAGTATTAGTTAAGGAGAATGTTAAAGTGCTGGAGAGAGAGGATGTCCTGGAGGGGTCAAGGACAGAATCTATTTGGTTAGAGTTAAGAAACAATCGAGCTGCCATTACACTACTAGATGTATTCTTAGGCCACCAAATAGTGGGAAAGATATAGAGGAGCAAATTTGCAGGGAAATTAGAGAGCGGTGCAAGAACTATGTAGCAGTGATAATGGGGGACTTCAATTATGCTAATATAGACTGGGATAGTAATAGTGCAAAGGGCAGAGAGGGGGAAGAATTTCTGAAGTGTGTTCAGGAGAACTTTCTTGATCAGTATGTTTCTGGCCCAACGAGGAAGGAGGCATTGCCGGATCTGGTTGTGGGGAATGAGATGGGTCAAGTGGAGCAAGTTTCAGTAGGGGCACATTTAGGGAACAGTGATCATAGTATCATAAGGTTTAGATTCGCTATGGAAAAGGACAGGGAGCAATCTAGAGTAAAAATACTTAATTGGAGGAAGGCAAATTTCAGTGGGTTGAGAACGGATCTGGCCCGGGTAAATTGGAATCAAAGCCTTTAAAGAGGAACTGGTTCAGGTACAGTCGAGGTACATTCCCATGAGGGGGAATGGTAGGGCAACCAGTCAGAGCTCCGTGGATGATAAAAGAGATAGAGAGTAAGATAAAGCAGAAAAAGAGCATGTATGACAGATGTCAGGTTGAGAATACATCTGAGAATCAGGCTGAATATAGAAAGTTCAGAGGGGAAGTGAAAAAGAAGATAAAAGGGGCAAAGAGAGAGTATGAGAATAGATTGGCAGCTAACATAAAAGGGAATTTAAAAGTCTTCTATAGGCACATAAATAGTAAACGGATAGTAAGAGGAGGGGTGGGGTTGATCAGGGACCAAAAAGGAGACCTACACATAGAGGCAGAAGGCATGGTTGAGGTACTAAATTAGTACTTTGCATCTGTCTTCACCAAGGAAGAAGATGCTGCCATAGACATAGTGAAGGAGGAGGTAGTGGAGATACTGGATGAGATAAAAATTGATAAAGAGGAGGTACTAGAAAGGCCGTCTGTTCTTAAAGTTGATAAGTCACCAGGACCAGATGGGATGCATCCTAGGATGCTGAGGGAAGTTAAGGAGGAGATCGCGGAGGTATTGGCTATAATCTTCCAATCTTCCTTAGATATGGGGGTGGTGCCAGAGGACTGGAGAATTGCAAATGTTACACCCTTGTTCAAAAAAGTGTGTAAGGATAAACACAGCAACTACAGGCCAGACAGTTTAACCTCGGTAGTGGGGAAGCTTTTAGAAACGATAATCAGGGACAAAGATAACAGTCACTTGGACAAGTGTGGATTAATTAAGGAAAGCAAGAACAGATTTGTTAAAGGCAAATCATGTTTAACTAACTTGATCGAGTTTTTGATGAGGTAACAGAGGGTTGATGAGGGCAATGTGGTTGATGTGGTGTACATGGACTTCCAAAAGGTGTTTGATAAAGTGCTACATAATAGGCTTGCCAGCAAAGTTGAAGCCCATGGAATAAAAGGGACAGTGGTAGCATGGCTAAGTGACAGGAAACAGAGAGGAGTGGTGAACGGTTGTTTTTTGGACTGGAGGAAGGTATACAGTGATGTTCCCCAGGGGTCGATCCTAGGACCACTGCTTTTCTTGATATATATTAATGACCTGGACTTGGGTTTACAGGGCACAATTTCAAAATTTGCAGATGACACAAACCTTGGAAGTATAGTGAACAGTGAGGAGGATAGTGATAAACTTCAAGAAGACATAGACAGGCTGGTGAAATGGGCAAACAAGTGGCAGATGAAATTTAATGCAGAAAAGTGTGAAGTGATACATTTTGGTAGGAAGAATGAGGAGAGGCAATATAAACTAAAGGGTACAATTCTAAAGGGGGTGCATGAACAGAGAGACCTGGGAGTATATGTGTACAAATCGTTGAAGGTGGCAGGGCAGGTTGAGAAAGTGGTTAAAAAAGCATACGGGACCCTGGACTTCATAAATAGAGGTATGGGGTAAAAATTCAGTTGGTTGCACCTCCCGTTAGCGCCTTAAGAGGGCGCTAATGGGGCGCAAAGCCGCTAACGCCCGGGTGCAGCGATGTTTGCGCCGCTCGGGAACTTAACTAGACATTGTGCGGCGGCGCTAAACTTTACCGCTGCGACCACCTGCGCGCGCAGATTGTGACGTCATTCCATGGTGCAACGCCCTTGTGGCGCCCCGGAGCGGAAATTGAGTGGCGCCCCCTGCCTTACCGCCTGACGCTAGCAACGACAGGTTGAGGGGAGCGTTCTGCAGTCATGAAGGGAAAGGGGGAGCGCTATTTAAAGGTGACCGCTTCCTGCCTTTTATTGTTGGTGGCATTTTTGAACTACGCATTCTGAGAGAGAGAGGGAGAGACTTCTGGAGAGATTCAACGTTGTGTGAAGGAGTTTTGGGTACTGAGCAGCACTTTGCAGGTTCATTTTGATTTGCCATTCCTTGTATCGATTTAGCAGAGACTGTGGGAGCTGCACTCTGAGCTCTTTGCCTGGTACTCTCCATTGTTCTTTCCAGCACATTTGATGTGCAAGTCTCTCCAGGCCGAGATTCAAGGCTGCAATGAACAGGATGTGGATGGAAAGCAAGATTAACCATCCCCTTTAAGAACTGGCCCGTGCCATTGTGTGTGTGTTCCATTGCTGACTGACATTACATGAGCTTTGCCAGCGCTCTGAGTTAGCTCCTCACTCCTTGGCCTTTGCGCCTTAAGACAGGTGTGCAGCGCCTGATTTAGCGCTCCACTCACCTCCCGGGGCGGTAAAAGTGAAGTTTCCAGTCAGTGGCGATAATTAGCGCCAGGTGCTAATATTTGCGTCCAGACGATATTTGCGCCCCAAATGGGGCGCGACCTAATTTTTCCCCCATAGAGTACAAAAGCAAGGAAGTTATGATGAACCTTTATAAAACACTGGTTCGGCCTCAACTGGAGTATTGTGTCCAATTCTGGGCACCGCACTTTAGGAAGGATGTGAAGGCCTGAGAGAGGGTGCAGAAAAGATTTACAGAATGATTCAAGGGATGAGGGACTTCATTTACGTGTATAGACTGGAGAAGCTGGGGTTGTTCTCCTTAAAGCAGAGAAGGTTGAGAGGAGATTTGATAGAGGTTTTCAAAATCATAAGGGGTCTAGACAGAGTAGATAGAGAGAATCTGTTCCAATTGGCAGACGGGTTGAGAACCAGAGGACACAGATTTAAGGTGATTGGCAAAAGAACCAAAGGCGACATGAGGAAAAACTTTTTTACTTATTGAGTGGTTAGGATCTGGAATGCACTGCCTGAAAGGGTGGTGGAGGCAGACTCAATTGTGGCTTTCAAAAAGGTGAATTGGATAAGTACCTGAAGGAAAAAATTTGCAGGGCTACGGGGAAAGGGTGGGGGGCGGGTGGGACTAGCTGAAGTGCTCTTGTAGAGAGCTGGCACGGGCTCGATGGGCCAAATGGCCGCCTTCTGTGCTGTAACCATTCTATGATTCTATGATAGGTCTTTACGTCACTGGCCCAGGTCTGGCCAGGGACAGCTTCTTCCACCGCTGACCCAGGTTAGGCCAGGGACAGCTTCTTCCACCGCTGGCCCAGGTTAGGCCAGGGACAGCCCCTTCCACCGCTGGCCCAGGTTAGGCCAGGGACAGCTCCTTCCACCGCTGGCCCAGGTTAGGCCAGGGACAGCTTGTTCCACCACTGGCTCAGGTTAGGCCAGGGACAGCTTCTTCCACCACTGGCCCAGGTTAGGCCAGGGACAGCTCGTTCCACCGCTGGCCCAGGTTAGGCCAGGGACAGCTCCTTCCACCGCTGGCCCAGGTTAGGCCAGGGACAGCTTGTTCCACCACTGGCTCAGGTTAGGCCAGGGACAGCTTCTTCCACCGCTGGCCCAGGTTAGGCCAGGGACAGCTCGTTCCACCGCTGGCCCAGGTTAGGCCAGGGACAGCTCGTTCCACCGCTGGCCCAGGTTAGGCCAGGGACAGCTCGTTCCACCGCTGGCCCAGGTTAGGCCAGGGACAGCCCCTTCCACCGCTGGCGCAGGTTAGGCCAAGGACAGCCCCTTCCACCGCTGGCCCAGGTTAGGCCAGGGACAGCTCGTTCCACCGCTGGCCCAGGTTAGGCCAGGGACAGCCCCTTCCACCGCTGGCCCAGGTTAGGCCAAGGACAGCCCCTTCCACCGCTGGCCCAGGTTAGGCCAAGGACAGCCCCTTCCACCGCTGGCCCAGGTTAGGCCAGGGACAGCTCGTTCCACTGCTGACCCAGATCAGGCCTCTCTTGGCGGATGTGATCTTGGACTGCATCTGGCCCAGAGTGTAAGTTAATGGTGAATAATAGCCAGCAATAAAACAGACACTACCTTTTTATTATTTAGCAAGACAATGCCACTATTTCAATATTCCCATCTGTTTGTAGGATGTGCTTGGGATGTTTTTCCACATTCCACATGCAAATTGTTGTTACTGCAGCGTTGAGTTTTTTGATAGTGACTGGGAAGGTGTTTCAAGTTGCACAGCAATGTTTACAAAAGGATGGATTTAATGTCCTGCAAAAGCCAATTCAAAATAATTGAATGTAAGTTAACTGCGAAAAAAGAACAAAGTTTTGTTAAAAGGTGTTTCAATGATCAGAACGACTGCCTGCCAGAGTAACTAGGTGACGAGAGACACTTTACAGTTTATCTGACTGCAGTTGCAGTCTCTCAGTAGGTGGCAGTGTTGGTAAAGGAGTTCACTGATGTCTGACATAGAATGGGGGTCTAGAAATTCGATGTTGTAGCGCTGGTTGCTGAGGCCAATTTTGTTGAAAAAATGGCGGCCATCTCGCTTTCACCCGCTTCCGGCGCGAGACACGGCGGGCGCCATTTTGGTGAGGGCCATAGCGCTGTCGTTGACAGCTCTGGCCTCTCAAATTTAAATAAGCAGATCGTGATGTCAATCACCGTGCAACCCCTGATTTGAGGCCACGACTGCTATTTTGTACGTTCTCGCACGCCATAACGCCCCTGTCCTAACCACGCACAGAAAAACATGTGTGAAGCAGCCCTGCAGAGATGCTGACAGCACTTCATAAAGGGACAAACACATCTTTCAGGTAAGTTTGGATTTCAGCTTTTGGACTTTTAAAAATATTTTATTGAAGTAGTGGCTTGGTTCAATACATTTAAAAAGTTGTTAAAGTTTGCAGGGAGTGCAGGGATTGCTGCTGGATGCTTTCAAGGCTTTGGATGGTTAACGAAGGCCTCTGAGTAGACAGAAAGGGGGAAAAATTCAGTTGGTTGCGCCTCCCGTTAGCGCCTTAAGAGGGCGCTAATGGGTCGCAAAGCAACTAGCGCCCGGGCGCGGCGATGTTTGCGCCGCTCGCGAAATTAACTAGACATTTTGCGGTGGCGCTAAACACTACCGCCACGATCTCCTGCGCCGGCAGATCGTGACGTCAGTCGAGTGCGCAACGCCCCGGTAGCGCCCCGGAGCGGATATTGAGTGGCGCCCCCTGCCTTACCACCTGTCGCTAGCCAGGTTGAGGGGAGAGTTTTGCAATCAGGAAGGGACTGGGGGAGCACTATTTAAAGGCGACCGCTTCCTACCTTTTATTGTTGGTGACATTTTTGAACCACGCATTCTGAGAGAGAGAGAGACTTCTGGAGAGATTCAACGCTGTGTGAAGGAGTTTTGGGTACTGAGCAGCACTTTGCAGGTTCATTTTGATTTGCCCGCCCTTGTATTGATTTAGAAGAGACTGTGGGGGCTGCACTCTGAGCTCTTTCCCTGGTACTCTTCATTGTTCTTTCCAGCAGATTTGATGTACAGGTCTCTCCAGGCCGAGATTCAAGGCTGCAATGAGCAGGATGTGGATGGAAAGCAAGATCAACCCTCCCCTTTAAGAACTGGCCCGTGCCATTGTGTGTGTGTTCCATTGCTGACTGACATCACATGAGCTTCGCCAGCGCTCTGAGTTAGCGCCTCGCTCCTCGGCCTTTGCGCCTTAAGACAGGTGTGAAGCGCCTGATTTAGCGCTCCAATCACCTCCAGGGGCGATAAAAGTCAAGTTTGCAGTCGGAGGCGATAATTAGCTAATCTTTGCGTCCGGCCGATAATTGCGCCCCAAATGGGGCGATACTGAATTTCTCCCCCAAAATGCTGGAAAATCTCAGCAGGTCAGGCAGCATCCCTGGAGAGAGAAACATTTCTGATTGTGAGACTGCCTGACTTGCTGAGTATTTCCAGCATTTTCTGCTTTTATTTCAGATTTCCAGCAACCGCACTATTTTGCCTCTGAGAAGACCACTTGCTCAGAGTCCTGGGGGGCACATGGAGATGAAGCAGAGGCAGCAAAGGAGACAAGCTGCTCACAGAGAGAAGAGGAGGAAGCAGAAGAGGAGGAAGCAGAAGGAAGGATGCATCCCAGACAGCCCTTTCTGGCTGGGATATCTGGGAAAGAATCATCCGCCTGTGGTACCAGTGACCACAACCCCAATTCCCCTTTCAATATTTGTCCCATACCTTACTTTCCCTCTGTTACTGACCATCACAGCATCCTCTTGGCCACAATGCTGAAATAAAAGCTACCACAAAGCAAACTTTCCAATCCAACTTTATACATCCATCCATCCAATATGACATCAAGAAATCAACTACGCCCTTGTGCATTGCCTTAGTGACTGTCTTGTGTGTGCCTTTGACTATCCTACTGATGTCACACAGTGCTACCCCAGTGGCTGCAGCATGGCTGGTGGCTGCCTTTCACTGGGGGACACTGCAAATGGCCTTGCAGGACAACCTCGAGGAGCTGGTGACTAGGGGTGTCAAATTGAGTGACAGTGTTTCTTCTTCTTCTTCTTCTTCTTCTTCTTCTTCTTCTTCACTTTCCTCTCCCTCTTCTTGGTCACCATTGGCTGGGCAGGCTGGATTCTTGGGTGTTTGAAATGAGGAAGACACAAGGGTAGGGTTGTGGTGAGGTGGGGTGGGTAAAGCAAGAGGTGCATGCTTACACCATGCGCAACTTATACATCAGAAGAGATCGTGGGATGAGGGGAAAGTGGGATGTGAGAAGGAGGATAACATATGAGGATACCAACATCTTGTGTTCTTTCAGTTGCACCACTGGCCAAGGGCTCAGCCATGCCTCTGTCAAGAATGGCCAGCACCATCTCCTCCAAGAGAGTGAGGTGAAGCTAGGAATGTGAGGTGTGTCTTGTGTTTGGTAGAGATTGTTGGTAGGTGAGTGATTGCAGGTGGGGGGAGGGGGGGAGAGTCGTGCATTGATCAGTGTGTGAGGCTAGTGGTGCAGTTGGTAGGAGACGGCTTTTGAAGATGCATTCACTGACCTTGACCACTGGTCTGAGGTCATGAAGCTTCTTTGGGCACTGGAGCCAGGTGGTGGGGGGTGACACTGCTGGCAGTGACGGCCTTGGTGATCTGGTCCCACATCCTTCTTTCTGGAGGGCCTCCTGGCCCCCTATGGGTAGAGGACCTCTCTTCCAGTGTTGGCCTCCTGCACAAAGCTGGAGTGCTGCGTGCGAGACCCTGGTGCCCCTTTCCCTGGCTTGTTGAGCCATTTGTGTTGGTGCTGAAGCACTTTTACAATTTTTTTACGTGCAGAAGGCAGTTCAGCTTTAAGAGCTGAAGACTGCCATTTGGCAATTAATTTTAAAGCTTTTTTCCCCCAGAAGACAGTTGAGCTCTAAGGGCTAAAGTCTGCCTATTTTTAAATGATTTTTATTTTTTTCATTTTAGAAGGCAGTTCCCGTTTAAGGGCTCGCGACTGCTTTCTGAAATGACAGGTTAGCTTTAGGACAACGCTGCCTCACTCCAGGGTCGCTACGGCCAAGCTACATTGAGCCTCCTGCTGAGCGCACTGCCTAAAACAGCGCGTTGCACGGTAGGTTCTGTGCTCAGATCATTTAAATCAGCACCAAAATAACGGGCGGGAATTAACCTCGCCCCGCGGTGTCACCGGCTGTTTTCCCATGTTATCAAATTTCTAGGCTAGAGTTTCTAATCAATCACTATCTCATCTGGGACCCTGGGGCTGTAATCCCAGCCCTGGCAGTGTGACAGAAGATTGGAATGTGAGAATCTCCAATATTTTGTTACCAGTATTAATGCTCAACAGTCCCTGAACCCCACAAACTAATTTCCATGAAATTATCTCCTGGCCAACATTTATCCCTCAAACCAACACCACCCAAAACAAATGATTTGGTCATTTGTCTTTTTACTGTTTGTGGGACCTTGCAGTGCACAAATTGGCTGCTGCATTTGCCTAAAAAATAACAATGACTCTACGTCAAAAGTAATTCATTAGCTGTAAAGCACTTTGGGAGGCCCAGACAACGTGAAAGGCGCTATATAAATGTATGTTCATTCTTTCTTTTATTATTAAGCGCTATGGGAACAAAACCCAACTCCCATCCTCTCATCCCGCACTTCAGTGGGAAATGTTCGGATGTCAATCACTGAAATTACTGGGTGAGATTGCTGAATTTTGTTTTAGCACAGGCCGCACCTTGAAATATAAAACCATGAATTCTGTCCTCCTCCCCCAAATGGGATGGGTCAGCGCCTGGCCCAAGCAGCTTTTGTTCACATCTCTACCAAGCCAGTGAATTGTGCCAGTCCCTGGCCTTGAACTCATGAGCTGGGTAGGATCTGGTGATTGTCTGCCTGTGATCTTGTGCTTCGTTTGTCTGCTTTACTTTAACTGCATTTCTTTATCTTGCGCCCTGTCTCTGTACTACTGCTAGACTAGTTTGGTTGAGCAAGGGGGGCACTTTGTATTGATCAACAGCAGGTTTGGTTGTATGATGGGGTTAGTTCTCCAGTTCTTCCTTACCACACTGCGAACCTTGTGTCGCTCAACATGATCAAACTAGACCTGTGCAAGTGCATCTTTGTCCCACTGTAACCCTCGGAGCAGCATTCGAGTGACAAGTAAAGGAAAATATCCACAAAAACCAGGAGCTCTCCTTCCCTAAGCAAGACATACTTGTGTGTGCCTACGAGAATCATAGAATGATACAGCACAGAAGGAGGCCATTCGGCCCACCGAGTCTGCATCGGCTCTTTCGAAGAGCGATCCAGTTAGTCCCACTCCCCCGCTCTCTTCCCATATCCCTGCAATTTTTTCTCCTTCAAGTATTTATCCAATTCCCTTTTGAAGGCTACTATTGAATCTGTTTCCACCACCCTAGCAGGCAGTGCATTCTAAATCCTAACCACTCGTTGCGTAAAAAAGTTTTCCCTCATGTCGCCTCTGGTTCTTTTGCCAATCACCTTAAATCTGTGCCCTCTGGTTATCGACTCTTCAGCCAGTGGAAACGGTTTTTCTTTATTCGCTCGATCCAAACCCTCCATGTGTTTTCACCACCTTAGATAATTACACTTTCCTTTGTTCTTTGGGAGTCTTTTCATCGCCTCCTGCTCCTCCTGGCCCACTTACCTGCTGGATCCGGCTCCTCCTGCCTTTCTTTGGCTGTTGGGTTCCCCGGGGCCCTGGGTGAGTTACCCAAGACAGTGAGAGTTGCATTCTTTTCACATACACATCCGAAAAAGCTGGCATCTCAAAAAGTGGCCCTCATTAAAAACCTATGAAAACAAGTCATTACATTGAAGGTGCAGTGGGACACGGGTTTATAGCTTAGGCTGTAGGTACACACTGGTTCAGTGCACTGCATTGCAGGAAATAAACCGCAAGTAGATAAAAAGCCTGACAGTTTTGAAGCATAAGATTCATTTTCTCTGAGAGTCTAGGTGTATGACCCCTTAGAAAATGTTGATTTTGACATTTTATTTGGGTTTTTTCGCAGCATTTAAATGTTAATATCAATAATGGGCATGGAATATTTTTAGTCTGAAAAGAAAGGAACGTTTGCTAAATTTTATTTGAAAAAAACCCTCTATTTTTCTATTTGGGAATGAATTATTTTCTTCATATTTTAAAACTTCTTTCTTCCAGAAGCAGCAGATAACTATTACTGGGAGAAAAAAAAAATATTTTTAAAAAACTTGCTTAACAGAAAAAAGATGATTTAACCCTGTTTTTGTTGAACATTAGATCATTGCAGTCAGGGCTGTAGGCAGCAAATCTAGGAGGCTGAGACCTGCTCACCAGGAAATGCTGAATGCTCACAATAGAAATGGGGCATTCTGGTTAACTGTGATCACTTATTTCATACTTGTTAGATATTAAATCTCAAAACTTGGGAAAATTAAGTGACCTTTGCGTTTTGGATAGACCAATGAGACCATCACTTCCATTAAAGTTACTTCAACAGTTGCATTCTCCCCCTTCACAAAATCAGTCTTTCCCTCCAATACCCCTCAGTTCATGCTGCCACTCTCCTTCCCCCTTCCGGACCCACTTCACACTGGCACATTCCTCATCTTTCCCTCGCACACTGCTGAACTCCTTGGCTCCCTACTCCTTTGAGACATTCTGAGGTCGTGAAAGGCGCTATATAACTACAAGTTCTTTCTTTCTTTTACTCAACAATGTTGTTGGACTTCCCTTCTCCCCCCATTCCACCCCCCGCCATGTCGCTCTCTAATTTTATCCCCTCCTGCTCAGGTCCCATGTCCAAGCTCCCATCTCCTGTTGTCATTGCCCACTGTACACTGATCTCACAAGAATTTCACCCCCGCCAACAGCGTGCAGTAGTATTCAAATCTCACAGTAGCAACAGGAGGTAGGAGGTAGGAGGTTGGACGTGGGGCTGAGCAGGAGGAAGAAAGCCCAAGAACAATGCTCAGTGGGCAGAGAGGGGGAGGAGGGTGCGGGGGGGTGGGGGGGGGGAAGCAGCTCTGGAGCAGCATTTATTTCCATCCACAAACCTGGGCAAGTGGACAGTGCCCCGAGAGAAATGACTGTCCATGTTCAACTGCAGGACAGACCAGCCTGATCTCGTCCTCACCCTATGTCTCAGTACGTGCCTGTCCAGCAAGGGTCACTGGATGGCGATCAGGAGCAAATTTTGTCCTCTCAAAGCCAGGGCCACGGTGGCCCCCAGTGAGGTCAGCTAATTCCTCACAGGTCAGGAACCATGGGGATCTTTTAATCTGCATGGTTCAGTTACTCGCTGCCTTACTTACCTTATCATTTAGAAATAATGAACTTACATTTATATAATGGGCCGGATATTCCGATCCCTACAGGTGGGTACGCGCTGTGTACCCACCCGTAGGGACATCGGAAATGCCGGTTTTAGGCATGCACTGCGCATGCGCTGGAAACTGGCATTTCTGATCTGTCAAGAAAGCTCTTGACAGATCCTCCAGCTGCCCTGGAGAAGGGTCTCTGCGGGGGGAGAGTTCCGCTTTTTGGAGACCCTCCGCCCGCAGAAAACCCTTACAATTCTTGCGCCTGGTAAAAGCAGGCGTAAGGCCTGCTTATACCAGGATAAGAGTTGAAAAAAGTAAAAAAAAAAGGTAAGTTTATTTTTAGCCCCGTAAAAAACTTCAATTATTTTTTCAAAAATTTAAAGTTTTGTTTAAAATAGTTAATTTATTTGTACTTTCAAGTCATTTTAAAAATGTGATGTTTTTTAAAATTTATTTAAAGTTTTACTATGTTTTGGGGGTGATCTCCATTCATATATTTGACAGGTCTTCCTGTCAAATGTATGAAGGAAGATTCCCTTCTTTGATTGGCTCCCCATGGCCCACGTGATTCCAGGGACACTGCGAACTACCTGCGCCTCTGGGATACGTGGGCCCTGCGCACCGGCAGTTTGGAGAGGCCCAGCAGCGGAACTCTGCGCCTCCCGGGAGCCCTCAGGTAAAGGCGCAGATTTTTCCAGATCGCAGCCCTCCGTCCGCGGGAGGCCTGCGATCGGAATATCTGGGTCAATGTCTTAACAGTCCCAGGATGTCCCAGAATTCCTTGAAAGCTATGGATTACTTCTGAAGTGCAGTCCCTGTTGTTATGTAGACACTTTTCACACAACAAAGGTCCCATAAAGAGTAAATGAATGACCAGATAATCTGTTTTTGATGGTTTTGGCTGAAGAAAAAAAATGTTGGCCAGCACACCTGGAGAAGTCCTCCTCCTCCTCTTCATGGGATTCCATGGGATCTTTGTCATCCACCTGAGCTTGTAAATGGTTTAACATCTCCTGAAGTGCTATCCTCCATCCTGTGCTCAAGTCCTGGAATGGGGTTTGAACTCACAACCTTCTGATTGAGAGTTAAAAAGTGCTACCAATGAACCAAGTTAGCACTATTGGGCATTTCTAGCCATTGACACAGTGATCAGTATACCTGGCATCATATCATTCGTTTCCTACATTACAACAGTGACTACACTTCAAAAAGTACTTAATTGCTGTAAAGTGCTTTGGGATGGCCAGTGGTGGTGAAAGGCGCTATAGAAATGCAGGTCTTTCTTTTTTCTCTAACGTATAGATAAGCTATGGAGAAAATGGTGTGTAAAGCTTTTGTTACAATCTGCAGAATTGTTAAAAAGCTGTTGTATCTCTGAACATAAAACAGTCGTATGGGTTAAATTTTGGGAGGTTCACTCATGGAAGCAGGCATCGGAGAAGCTGGAGTGGAAGTGAATACACTCCCAAATTTCAGGAGACCTTTCGAGTCAGGTACCACGCTGGGAGCACAGCCTTGCACAATTTACCCTTAAGTACACAGACACAGAATCTGGAGATGATTCACTGTCCAAAACTAATGTTGCAATCGCCTCCAAAGTGTAAATTTTTACATTCAGGAAAAGTCCCCCACAAATTTGAATAAAATTTGCTAAGCTCTCGCAATGAGTCATCAAAAAGCAATCTGTCACCATTTTCGAAAGGACAGTGTCACCGATCTACAGGCGACTAGGTCGGTAAGTGTGAGAAATCATCACCTGCACTGATATCACCGACACACATCCGACGGCAGAAAGATACTTAACATTAATATATTCAAGTGGGCAGAAGATCTTCAGAGGCTCATGCGGAATTGACTCTGGAACCAGCATTAATTATTGTGGCTTAATGCATTATTTATCTCCTGTAATTCACTGCCATTTGCCTAATCTTTGCTGAGCTTAGTATTTCTGCACTTCAGAAACATTTTGGCGGCTGCATCTTGTTAAGTGTAAACTCCTTAGTGAGTGGGAAGGAATTGATGGCTTAAAAGCTATGGTGGCAGTGAGAGAGGGATTGGACCCGACTACGTTTGTGTGCTCAAAGTTTACTGATGTATCTAATAATCTATTTAAATGGATGTAATGAGGTTTTATCAATTGCGCACTGTGCATCTAAAAATAATGCAAATGAATCCTGAATCAATAAATCCTTTAAGGACCTTAACTGATGGCATTTTTCATTTCTTCTGCAGCTTCACTATATTTGCTTTAAATGTGAAACCAGAAGCTATAGAGGAGAATGGATGCCTCGATGAAGTACAAGGCAGAACTGCAATCGAAGGTTTCAGATGATGTTGTAAACTGTAAAGTCAACCTCAAATAGATTACTGCCTTCAATTCACTGTGAGGCATCCATTACAATGTATAATAAATAAGGTTGAATTTTCTTGACAATTTATGTTGTAATAACGTGATTCTCTTTATCTTCCTACCTACCGTGATTCAGTGGGGCAATTTTCAACTGCTGGCTGCCCGTTTCTCGCCTGATAAATGGACGGCAAACAGTTGAATATCGAGTGGGAGGGGCACTGTGGCGGCCCAGTGACTCCCAAAGTTCCCCTCATGCTATCTTCAGGTGGGCCTGTAATTGGACAAGGACTACGCCTGCCTGATTCTGGAGGGAGGCTGCTGAAAGATGCAAATGGGGGCCCTACGCTGGTTGTAGGACCCTGATTGCCATTTTCAGCTACAGACGGGCAGAGTGTGCGCAGTGGATGCTCCGCCCATTTGCGCCAGGTGAGCAGCCTAACCAGCGTTCCTTAAAGGGACCACTGGAGGACGTTCCAAAGGCAGGTGAAGAAATGCTGCATTTTAAATTTGTTGGGCCAGGAGAAGCAAGAGTGCACTTTCCTGGATCCACACAAAAGCTGCGGCCAACCAATGGCCTGCGTGAATGCCCCGCCCACCCCCACCCCCACCCCCAGGCCCAACTTGCTGGCCAGCTTAGTGTGGGAGCTGCTCAATTTCCCACCCTCCCACAGCCAGCTACCTGCTGCTTGCCAGCGGCATTTAAATAACGGCGTCTTTGGGCAGGCAGCGCAGACACTCTGACGTAAGAAAACTACTAGGCACTTGGTCTAAGCGTTAAACAAAGCTTTAATCAACTGTTTTCTAACATGGAGATCTAGTTGTGTCCTTCACTAGTTCCTGTTGAGGAATGTCCTAAGCAAGCTGGGCCCATGCCCGAGTATTTATACTCTCCCTGGACAGCGCCACCAGCAGGCCGCCCAGTATTACTTCATACATGAATGACAAGATTCATGTCACACTCCACTGACCTCTGTGCCCATTTTGGGTGGAAGTTGAGGATTGCCCCCAATGTTTCTGTTCCCACATGATTTTCGATATACTAAAAGACTTAACAGGTCTTTCAGACATGTCTCAAAGCACTTTGTGTACAATTAATTACTGCAACCATTCTATACATGCCACACCCCACAAACAGCAATGGCATGAGATCATCAGATCTTGGTTTAATGTTTAATGTTTCATCCAAAGAATTGCCTGTCTAACAACACCATGGAATGGGACATGAACCTATGGCCTTCTGACTCAGAGGCGAGTGTTCCACCACCTGAGTCAAGCTGCCATACGGATTATAAAACATTCATTCTGAAATGAAAGATCTGCAGGCCTCTTGAACGAGTGAGGCAGGAGCTGTAGTACGGCTGAGTTACTTTATTGTGAATTGCAGGCCTACTTAGTGTAATTGGATAAATATATAGCAAGCTCTCAATGCTTCAGTGGTTAATGCACCATCTTGTAATGAGTCATGCAGCTTAGAAAAGTCTTGCATTCAGTTGTTGGGTTGGCTGCTAGTGGTAGGATGCTACAATTGGCCTCCATCTCCGGACACCTCAAAATCGGCCAGGGTTCCCCCTCTTGATCATTACCCTACTGGTAAAGCATGGAGGTTGGGTGAGAATAGGGTTGACATTGACTGCTTCTTCCCCTTCAACTCTCATGATTGAAGAGTTTGCCAAGACTCAAGAGTAATGCTCTGAGGTCAGTCCTTATGTAAACACTCTGCAGCATGAGTCTTTGCCTTCAGAAGAGGAGGGTAAAAGAGAAAAAAATGAAATTGTAATTGCTAGATTTTTGACTAATTAATCACTGGTAAATTATGGGTAGAATTAAGTAGCCATGAGCTAATTTCAGTTCAGATGGACCAATGCTGATTCCCTCCATATTTAAAGTCCCTTTACCTGGGTTGTATTCAAGTGATTATTTTACTTATTACTTGATAGGTGGTCAATGAGAGTCAAATGATGAAATATTGGGGCTGTTTATGGCAATTTTAAATCATAACTAACTTTTTTTAGATTCCTTTTACATCAAAAGATAATTCAACTCTCATTAACAAATGAATTATGGACGATACTATCAAATTAAAACAGCAACAACTTGCATGTATATAGCACTTTTAATGTAGAGAAACATCCTAAAGTGATTCACAGAGTGGTGAGGAAAGAAACGGATGATGTGAGAAACACATTTTGCTACGTGCCCTTTTCAAACCCTATCGCATTTCCATTTTCCGATGTAGAGATGTGTCTTCATAAATCGTACACTGCTATATTTACCTGTTATATCTTACACAGTGAAAAAACAAAGGGAAGATTTCACTCTGTTAGCTGGGCTCCCTAGAAGTGACGAGTGGATTGGTGAATAATATACCTTTAAATGTTCTCACCCTAGGTTTGGGTGATAGGTTGGACTGTACATGATCTGTGGCTGAATGGCCTTTCAACATGTTCTTTATATTCTATAGCTAAGCAGTCAGATTGTGCAAATAGTTTGGTGGTAGAATGCAGGTCTGCATCAATGGTACCCTGCATTGCAAGTTTCCAATCTTGGCTGGGCCTTGTGGGTACCTGGGGTGGCGGGAGAGCAAGAGGCTGAGGAAAGTATTGAGTTTTTGTAAAGGGAGGAAAATTCATCGAGGGAAAGCACCAAGGTCTGCTCTTGAGTCACTCCCAGTGGCTGGTTACAGACTGTCACTGGAAAAGGCCACAGGGTAAGTTGCTCACCTATCTCCTTGTTGACAAATAGCATGTGGTGTACATTTTATTCACAAGACAAGATATACCACTTAAGAATGAGCCTGTAGACCATTTCTCTTAAGCACAGCTTTGCTCCATGTGCAGTTGCTCCATTATTTCACACCATTCTTTCGAAAAGAGAAGTCTTCGAGGTAACCTAGAGGTCTTAAAAATTCTGAATGGGTTGGACAGAGTAAATGTGGAGAGAATACTTCCACTTGTCGGACAATCCAAAACTAGGGGCCACAAATACAAGATAGTTATTTATAAATCCAATAGGGAAACAAGGAGAAATTTCTTCACTCAGAGAGTATAGAGAATGTGGAACTTGCTACCACAGGAAGTGCTTGAGTAGCTTAGATGCTTTCAAACGGAAACTAGATGAGTACATGAGAGAAAAGGAATAGAAAGAAACGCTGAAAGGTTGAGTTGAGGCAGATGGAATAAGAGGAGACCTGTGTGAAGTATAAACACCAGCACAGACCAGTTGGGCCGAATGGCTTGTTTCTGTGCTGTATATTCTATGTAATTCTATGTGCAGTCGCTCCATTATTTCACACTATTTCTTAGACTTACTATAGAAAGTGGTGACTAGCAAGTGACAGGCTTATTTGGCTAATGAAACAACAAACACAAAGATATATTCCAACACCAAACTAAAACTTGTCTGCACACTCATTGTGTTAGCTCAAGGCACTGTAAATTATTACAAGGGTTATTCTCCTTTCTAAAAGATGGGGCTGAATTTTGCCGGCGCTCAGAGGACGGGTTTGGAGGCGGAATGATTGACAGCGGGTTGGGCACCCGCTCCGAACCCGCCTCCATGTAAGTTTCCAACGTGTCGGTTCTGCGATTTCAGAACAGACCCGACACCAAGTGGCGGGGGAGGCATTTAAGATAGTTAAATGCTTGTTAAACGCTTGTTAACTACTATTTTACCAGCCTATTTATATTTTACCACTTTTTTAGCGAGGTTCACGTCGTTCGGAGATCTCGTCAGGTAAGTAGGTCGGGTTCTCTATGTCTCCCCTTTGATGTGAATAGGTGACAGCTGCAAAAGTGGTATGAAAGCTACCATTTCACAGCTGTTCACTTTCCAATGTCAGAAGCTTGAGCCTTCAGGACTTGGAAGACACTTTTGAGCTGTATGCAGTTTGGAAGTGTTTGGAGTAAACTCTCTATCCACTGTCACCTCCTTGGAGTAAGCTCCCTCACCACTGACAGGTCGCTTCTGTCATCTCAACTTCAGCTGCCATCTATTCCAGCAGCATTGGTGCCCTTGAAAAAATCTCACCTTGGTCCTCTGAATCCCTCCACGATCAGCCCCAACACCAACATCACCAGGCACACCAACATCACCAACAACAATACCAACCTTCTCTGCCATCACCTGATGCTGCACAGGACACAGGGCATCAGCACCCGACCACGTTGCTGCCCAGGAGGCCAGCGATGGCATCACCATGGCCAGATTTACTTCACTTGACGCTGTACACCCTGGCTGCCACATGATGCACCAGGTTGGCACCACCCCACACCAGCACCATAAAGCATCCCCACAATGTCCAAGCCATTCCTTTCACACTCATCACAATTGGGGGGGGGGGGGGGGGGGAGGTGGGTGGAGTTATGTCTCAACATTCACTGGAACTCACTAAGACAGTTCCAAAGGTGAGCACAGATCTGTCCAATAAGGTAAAGTGTTGAAAATATAGATTTCAATGTTTGACAACACATTAACAGAAACTTCACATGAACATTGTCTAAACCACCCAAGTGCCTACCCTTGTGTGTTGTTAGTTGGTATGCTTGCAGTAGGTTGAGGGTGAGTGCGAGGGGTGGCTACTGAGATGGGGAAGTGATAATGTAGACAGAGAGGGCTCGGTGAAGGTGCAAGGTAAGTTGGTGTGAGCAACGACGTGCAGGAGTAGGGTAGGGAAAGCAGAGTGATGTGGATGTGATGACTGGCACAGCAGGATGAGGTTGAGTGTAGCTTTGCAGTAACGCTTCATGATCTACTGAGATCATTGAAAGGTTTGTGCCACTGCAGCCTGGTCCTCCTGACGACATCCCTGCTTGTGTCCTCCTGTGCAACATGCAACCCAGCTGCATTGGTGTCCTGGGGAGGTCTCTTCTGTCCCTTGGAAGGGAAGAGGACCTCCCTGCGTGCTGTGACTCCCTCCATAAGCCAATGGAGGGAGTCATTGGAGAGCCTGTGTGCAAGTGTTCACCTTTGTGCAGTGCTTGTCAGTGTTTGCAGCACCTCAATGCTGCAGAACACTGGCAGAATAACTGTCAAAATGAATGTGGCCATGATCCCTTTAAGGAAACCAGCTGATGATGTGTCATCAAATGATATCATCAGACCCGCTTCCTTTTAATTAGCCGGGAATGCGCAGGGTGGGATTAACAATTCCAATTAACGTAAAATCCTTTTCACAGAGCGGCTGGAGCCGGGAGCGGGAGCGGGACCGGGACTCGCCAACCACCTGACCCGCCGTGATCCCGCCTCCGATGGCAACATCACGGCTCCAGTCTTTGACATATCTGAACTCCCAATACATGACAGCACTGACGGTAAACCATAGTAAGACCAAGACCTTTCCCTTCTTTCCCATTAATGTTGTTTTCCTCAGTCCAATAGGTATATGGCCAGGTCCATTGACATCTCTACATTTCATCCATGGACAATTCATTCCCCCTCCCCTGTTGATCCACCAGGAAGTAAACTTAAGTGGTGACTGAGGTCTCCGTTGGCTTTTCGTCCATTCTTACTGCAACCATTGTGAATGAATAGGTCTGTCACGGTATGAAAGATCGGTGGTACACATCACCCTGGCCTGAAGTTCCTTATTTATTGTAGAGTTCTGGTCTTTCTTGGATTCAGTACATTTAAAGAAAATAATATGTGATAGTTATTTAGAGTTATGGGGAATTTATTAATTGCCCAATTTACTTTTACCTCAGGATAGATACAATTTTAGTTCTGTTTGCTTAACTACAAATTTAATTTATTGTTCTAAGTCAAAGCAGTACACTTTAAGGGATTAATTATCTTAGCATCTTTTGGAAAAAACATACATCTTCAGAATTTGTTTTAAGAACATAAGAACATAAGAAATAGGAGCAGGAGTAGGCCTTACGGCCCCTCGAGCCTGCTCCGCCATTCAATAAGATCATGGCTCATCATCCACCTCAACTCCACTTTCCCGCCCGATCTCCATATCCCTTGATTCCCCTAGAGTCCAAAAATCTAACTATCTCAGCCTTGAATATACTCAAAGACTCAGCATTCACAGCCCTCTGGGGCAGAGAATTCCAAAGATGCACAACCCTCTGAGTGAAGAAATTCCTCCTCATCTCAGTTTTAACTGGCCGACCCCTTATCCTGAGACTATGCCCCCTAGTTCTAGACACTCCATCCAGAGGAAACAATCTCTCAGCATCTACCCTGTCAATCCCCTTCAGAATCCCCCTGTCATTCCCCTTGTTTTGCTGAGATGATCCATCATTGAACTGAACTATGGGGTAGATTTCGACTTTGTGCCAAAGTGATGCTGGTTTTGCTGCCTGGTTATTTATCTGATATCTGTGCCATGTTCTGGTCTATCAGTTGCTCTCTGAATGCTTTTCAACCTATATATTAGCCCCTCTGCTCTCTTAATGTTGCTGCTTCCTCCTGCTGCTCACTATTTAGTTAAGGCTTAAGCCAAATTTTAAGCACCAAAGTTGTCTTTTTTCATTGAGTCTGTCTAATCTATTCAGGCAAAGCTTGCTGCCTGGAGTACTTTGTGAAACCGGATTTACAGTACAACCCTGCAAATCTGCTGTTGTACCCTCCTGCTGGTAAACCCCTGTTTATAGTGTGGGCAAGCGGACAGTGGCTTGAAATGTGACTACCAGCTGCTTCAAGTCTTCCCATGCCACACTGCAGCCTCTATACTGCCATTTATAAATTGGTTCTGTGTGTCGTTCACAACCAGTCAAATCTATGAAAGAGGGAAAACATTTTTTTTAAATTGCACTGAATTTTTTTTTAAAGTACCTTTCTTCCTCCACAAAAAGTGATTTGTTAGTGGAGGTCCCATTAGTGGTCATTAAGTGGCGCAAGAGAAGTATGTGGAGCTGGGGCACTTGGTAACCATGTTATTTTTGCGCCATGACTGCCTCTGCTTTCACTGACTGCCTCAGTTTGCAGTGCTGGGAAAGTGAAGCTGATATTCACACCTGGTGCCTCTGACTTTTGGAAACTCAGCAAAGAGGGATTCCTCTTAAGGTGACATTTTTGATGCACAGCATTTATGATCTCAAAACTCAAACTTCTTATATCCTTTCCTCCTGCAATCTGCATGTCTTTAAAACCCAAGTTTGATGTCACCTAATCACAACTTCTTGATTTGTTTCACTTTCTCTTACAGCCCATGGTGTTATCCTGCACCATAAGTCTTGGCCCTTCACCAAGGTTCTCAATGATACAAGACTACAAAATGAGGTTAAATCCTGGGTTCATTCAGCTCCTGTTTACTACTAGGAATTGGGGCTGAGTCCAACCAATTTCCTGCAGGTGCAAACTTGAGAGAGAGAATGGGGCAGGTGTTTATGTTGAAATTCGGTGACTGATGGCTGGTGCCATCACCAATAAGACAGGAAGCAAGCACCCCCTATTAACGGGGCACAACCAATAAACCACAAATTAAACCAAATTTAAATTTTAACTATCATATTAACTGGACAAATCAAATTGGGCAGGGCAGCCTTGAGGAAGAGTTTATTGAGTGTATTAGGGATGGATTTCTTGAGCAGTATGTAACTGATCCTACAAGGGGGCAAGCAACCTTGGACCTGGTCCTGTGTAATAAGTCAGGATTAATTAATAATGTCCTAGTTAAGGATCCCCTTGGAATGAGTGACCATAACATGGTTGAATTCCATATCCAATTAGAGGGTGAGAAGGTTGGTTCTCAAACAAGCGTACTGAGCTTGAATAAAGGAGACTATGATGGTATGAGAGCGGAATTGATTAAAGTGGACTGGGAAAATAGATTAAAGGGTAAGACGGTACATGAGCAGTGGTGTTCATTTAAGGAGTTTTTTTACAACTTTCAAAAGAAATATATTCCACTGAGGAAAAAAGGGTGTAAAAGAAATGACAGCCATCCGTGGCTAAGTAAAGAAATTAAGGATAGTATCCGACTAAAAACAAGGACATATAAGGTAGCCAAACTTAATGGGAGGATAGAAGATTGGGAAGTCTTCAAAAGATAGCAAAAAGTAACTAAAGGATTGATTAAGAAAGGGAAGATAGATTATGAAAATAAATTAGCAAAAAATATAAAAACAGATAGCAAGAGTTTCTATAGTTATATAAAAAGAAAAAGGGTGGCTAAGGCAAACGTAGGTCCCTTAGAGGATGAGACTGGGAAATTAATGGTGGGAAACATGGAGATGGCAAAAATGCTGAACAAATATTTTGTTTCAGTCTTTACGGTAGAGGACACTAAGAATATCCCAACACTGGACAAACTGGGGGCTCTGGGGGGAGGAGCTAAATACGATTAAAATCACTAAGGAATTGGTACTCAGTAAAATAATGGGACTCAAGGTGGATAAATCCCCTGGACCTGATGGCTTACATCCTAGGGTCTTGAGGGAAGTGGCAGTAGGGATTGTGGATGCTTTGGTAATAATTTTCCAAAATTCCCTGGACTCAGCAAAGGTCCCGGCAGATTGGAAAACTGCTAATGTAACACCCTTATTTAAAAAGGATAGTAGGCAGAAGGCTGGAAATTATAGACCAGTTAGCCTAACATCTGTGGTGGGTAAAATTTTGGAGTCTATTATTAAGGAGACAGTAACGGAACATTTAGATAAACATAATTTAATAGGACAAAGTCAGCATGGCTTTATGAAGGGGAAGTCATGTCTGACAAATTTGCTCGAGATCTTTGAGGACATAACGTACAGGGTGGATAAAGGGGAACCAGTGGACGTAGTGTATTTAGACTTCCAGAAGGCATTCGACAAGGTGCCACATAAAAGATTATTGCTTAAGATTAAAAATCACTGGATTGGGGGTAATATTCTGGCATGGGTGGAGGGTTGGTTATCTAACAGGAAGCAGAGAGTTGGGATAAATGGTTCATTCTCGGACTGGCAACCAGTAGCCAGTGGGGTTCCGCAGGGGTCGTTGCTGGGTCCCCAACTCTTTACAATCTATATTAACGATTTGGAGGAGGGGACCGAGTGTAACATATCAAAATTTGCGGATGATACAAAGATGGGAGGGAAAGTAGAAAGTGAGGAGGACATAAAAAACCTACAAGGGGATATAGACAGGCTGGGTGAGTGGGCGGAGATTTGGCAGATGCAATACAATATTGGAAAATGTGAGGTTATGCACTTTGGCAGGAAAAATCAGAGAGCAAGTTATTATCTTAATAGCGAGAAACTGGAAAGTACTGCAGTACAAAGGGATCTGGGGGTCCTAGTGCAAGAAAATCAAAAAGTTAGTATGCAGGTGCAGCAGGTGATCAAGAAGGCCAATGGAATGTTGGCTTTTATTGCTAGGGGGATAGATTATAAAAACAGGGAGGTATTGCTGCAGTTATATAAGGTATTGGTGAGACCGCACCTGGAATACTGCGTACAGTTTTGGTGTCCATACTTAAGAAAAGACATACTTGCTCTCGAGGCAGTACAAAGAAGGTTCACTTGGTTAATCCCGGGGATGAGGGGGTGGACATATGAGGAGAGGTTGAGTAGATTGGGACTCTACTCATTGGAGTTCAGAAGAATGAGAGGCGATCTTATTGAAACATATAAGATTGTGAAGGGGCTTGATTGGGTGGATGCAGTAAGGATGTTCCCAAGGATGGGTGAAACTAGAACTAGGGGGCATAATCTTAGAATAAGGGGCTGCTCTTTCAAAACTGAGATGAGGAGAAACTTCTTCACTCAGAGGGTAGTGGGTCTTTGGAATTTGCTGCCCCAGGAAGCTGTGGAAGCTACATCATTAAATAAATTTAAAACAGAAATAGATAGTTTCCTAGAGGTAAAGGGAATTAGGGGTTACGGTGAGCGGGCAGGATATTGGACATGAGGCTGAGTTCGGATCGGTCAGGGCCCTGTGGGTGGCGGAGCGGGCCCAGGGGCTGAGTGGCCGGGTCCTGCTCCTACTTCTTGTGTTCTTTAGATTTGAAGTTAGGATCAGATCAGCCATGATCTTATTGAATGGCGGAGCAGGCTCGAGGGGCCGATTGGCCTACTCCTGCTCCTATTTCTTATGTTCTTATGTTCTTATGAAACTTAACAAATCAAATCACAATTTTGTTTCAGGGGGTGATGAAGCACTCCAGTCCCTCCGGTGCCCACCTGTTGCTGAAGGCCACAAGCGGGCACCGCATGGGATTGACTTGCAAGACTCAATATATATTTGAAAGTCAATCAGATCATTCTAGCAGGGGTTAATATTTGTACAGCTGCAATGCAATGGTGTGCAATTTTGCACACGTAGACACCAGTGTGGCACTATTGCTGTGTTTGGCATGGATATAGGTTCACACCCATTATTCCCTGGAAGGA
Source organism: Squalus acanthias (assembly GCA_030390025.1). Taxonomy (NCBI): domain Eukaryota; kingdom Metazoa; phylum Chordata; class Chondrichthyes; order Squaliformes; family Squalidae; genus Squalus; species Squalus acanthias. The sequence goes on from CM059425.1 coordinate 84,189,203, forward strand.
TCAGTTACTGATCATAGTTGTGGAAAAATGCCACCCAATTAGAGCAAGAGAAAATCGCCAGGACTATCACTCAGGTCGTCCTCGTGATGCAGCGAGCACCATGGGCACAGGCTTGGCAGTAGGTTGGCTGTCCACTCTATTTGCTGGAGGTAGTGCATGGAACATGCAGAATGCAATAAATACAATCAAAGTGTTCCTGGAAAAAAATCTTAAATGACAAAGCATGCCAGATAATGGAAGAAACTCATTTGAATAACAAACTGTAAAACTGTGCGTAGAGATATGTGTATAATCTCAGAGATGGCATGCACTGAGAGATGGAGGTTGGCACCATGCAGCGCTGCTGTTACGTCCTTGATGTAATGATATTAAATCCCAGGAAAAAAATGTGCAGATAAAACACAGACTCTTGTTATGATGCTACCATTGCAATCATTGGAAGGTTTGTTTTTACTTCATTAACAGCTTAGAATTAAAGATTCTAAACAAGCGTCTAAGCTTCTGGAACGAGAATTCGTCAGACCCTCAATTATGTGCATCAGCACAAAAATAGCAAGCTCCTGCTGCTGTGACAAATCACTGTTTATTTCTGTGACTGTATTAAAATAGACAGACAGAGAGAGCGAGAGACTGCTTTCATAGTCACCAGTCTATTTGAATGCCCAGCCAAATGGGTTGGAGCAGCAGGGGAGGGAGGGAAACTCTATATCATCGCAGTGCTGAGAGACAATATAATTAACACCATGGTGGGAGATCTCAGGATTTGTGTTTCAGTTTTTAATTTAGTCCCATCTTTCTCCTCTTGATTCACGCTGGGGTATGATTGCACCGGTAGTGAGTGTCAGTAGGCTATTTAACTCTAAGGTCACACCTGAAGACCTCACCCAGGACACTTTCCAGCAGGAGTCAATGGGTTGTTATTGGGAGCAGACACTTTGGGCTCGATTTTAATAGCCCTGAGGAGGTGGGTCTGCAGCAAAAATCGGAAAAAATGGCTTCCATCCCGCCCCCCCACCTGATTTCCGTGAGTGTCTGTTCAGCCGCTCCCAAACTGACCCGTCTGGAACCGGTGGGACAGGTAGTTAAGGCAGTTAACAGCCTGTTAACTGCCTTGCTTATCCTATTTTCATAGTGGTTTCCCACTTCCGTGCTTCTGGCTCCTGTTTCCCGACTTGTCAGAAACAGGCCAGATTCAAGGAGATGAGTTGCTGGAGGACATGATTTGTATGCATTGGTGGAGCATTTTAAAAGTGCCCCTGAAACATGGCTGACATTCAAATGCAACAACCTTGCTGTTGTAGGTATGGGATAAGATTTTGCACATCTACTGACCTTGTGACTGTTCAAGCTGATGCCCATCTGCAGTGTGACATGAATGGAATAATTTCAGGCCACTTCGACTGTGTGCTTGCAAGCTTGTTGCCTCAAATGAAATCTATAGCAAGGGGTGGGGAAACATTTATGTCCTCTCATCCTGGTCCTCATAATCGGGGGAGTAGCAGCCGCGTGGCTCAGCACAGATCTTCCTGGGAAGAGGAGTAGGAGGAGGACGAGGGGCGCCTTGCATGCCCTGTTGTGACCAATGCAGCATCCCTCCAGTTCACTGCTGCCCGTCAACCAGGGTATGCACACTGCCATGCCACATTATCATAAGCTTACTCTTCAATCATAGGTGGCTACCATATGGCTCTGTAATTGCAGGTGACATTTGTCCAACATCATACATCATCTCTGCTATACCCTGTTATTTCCTATCACTTTTACCATCAGCATTACAAAAGCAAGTCGCCCTGAGCCCCCAATGCACTTTTGCCATTTCCCATAACACATAGGCCACACAATCAACTGTTTGCCATAATTTTTCTTTTACACATCACAAAAGGATAATAAACCAGCAACAGTCAGAAAAAAAAGATAAATCACCCAAGTGACTCCCCTTGTGACTATAGGTGCTTAATCTTTCTCTTACGCGTGTTTCTACGTGGTGCTTCCCCTGTGGCTTCAGCAGATGTAGAGGCACCTTGCTGACTAGGATGCTGCACCTGCTTAGACGCCTTTGGCGGGCGTCCTCTGGGTTTGGGAGCCTGGGAGGGCTCTTCAACAGTCTACTCTTCCTGCGGCTGTGCAGGGACTGAAACAGCCATCTCAGTTGTCTCCGCAAAGTGGGTCTCTGAACGAAGGCTCCACAGTGGCATGGTCGTGTGAGCGCTTTGAGAGGAGCCCACACTTCCTTCTGTCCTGCCAACAGCATCCCTTTCATGGGTCAGCTGCACCTCAGTGCTAGCAAGTGGCTGGAGAGCACTTTGCTGCACTTCAGGGGGACCATGAGGACCCGTATCTGCACTGGCAGTCCTCATCAAAAGGACGTCCATGAAGCTCTGGTCTCTCTGCTCAATAACTGCCCATTGCTCCTCCAGAGATGACATTCTATTCTGAACAGTCACCATGTTTTCCTGACTCTGACGACTTATTTCCTCCATGGCCGTAGCCATCCTTTCCACGGTGGTTGCCATCCTATCCATGGTGGTGCATTCACGCGCCATTGCCTCCACCACGGCAGTGCTGATGTTAGAGATGGACTCCTCCATTCTCTCCACACTCGCACTAACTCTGGAGGCAAACCCTTCCAGAGACTCCTGCACTTGTTCCTCTATTTCCCGAGAGGCTCTTTTTCTGGATGGCCCCAGAGGCACAGCGTCTGCATGCAGCTCAGCAGATCTAGGAGAGTCCTGCGACCTCCGCGAAGGACTCTCCACTGCTGTCGCTGTCTCCACCATCTGCTGATGCTCACTTGTGCGCTGTGATAGACCAGGTGGCAACACTACTCGAACTCGCGAGGGCCCCACCGAGGTGTGTGTTGCTGCGCTGGTGCTGGGTGCGCTGAGTCCTGGTGACGCTGCTCCCTCAGAGGCTTCAGGTTCCTCTGAGGAGATGTCCGGATCTTCGTCCTGGATCGTGGGGAGGGGGGCGCTCGATGGTCCTGTGGGAGAGTAAAGGCATGATTTAGACATCTGATATTGATGTAGCCAACACATCCTTTTGAGCAGATGATACAACGCGATTCTCCATGAACATCATATGCCATTGCATTCTGAGAGGGATGAAACTCTATTATGTCACCAGCTTCCTCTAGTGTGCCCATCTCTCCATCACCTACTTCCAGGTCCTCGCCCCTGCCAACAATCTCGTTTGCAGCCTCCTCAGCACTGGTCAATGTGGCTAGGGTAGGTGTTCCTCCTCCAGTCATTGCTCTCTCCCTCTTATTGTGGGCTATCTTTTCCTGCAAGGAGGGACACAAGTGGTGTTTCATCCACAGCGATGGAGTGAGGGTCAATAATCCCTACCATAGAAGCTTTGAGTGAGACGAAGATGAGGTAAGGTACCAAGAGGAAGCTAGCTCCCTGTGCATTGTTAGTTGTTGTCACTGCATGACAGCGAGAGCGAGTCTAAGGGGTGCATAGGCAGGATACTGAAGTGATTCATTGCAGGGACAGAGATGGTGCAAGGGAAGTAAGGGTAAGGTGGGATGTGAAGGAGGAGGCTTACAACGCAGAGTGCTGGTGATGAGAAGAGAAGGGAAGCAGATTGAAGGCAAGTGTGATGGGACACTCACTTTTGATGTTTGCACAAGATCATTAAACCTTTTTCGGCACTGGATCCATGAGCGTGCATATATGGACCTTGCGCTGACCTCCTGAGTAATGCGCAGCCAGGCTGCCTTGGTCTGCTGAGGAGGCTTCCTCCGGCCATCAGGAGGGAAGAGAATCTCCCTGCGCCCCCTGACAGCATCCACAAGAACTTGGAGGGAGTCATCTTTAAAACGAAGAGCTGCCTTGCCTCTGAAAGAAGTCATTGCATCAAAATCAATTTCAATGAGTCCAGGAAACCACAAGAGAAAGGCTTAGGCTGGATGGCAACTTTAAAAGCAGGTTATAGTCCAACAGTTTTATTTGAAATCACAAGCTTTCGGAGCTATAGCTCCACAAGCTTGTGATTTCAAATAAAACTGTTGGACTATAACCTGGTGTTGTGCGACCTCTCAATTTTGTCCACCCCAGTCCAACACCGGCATCTCCGCATCATGAACTTTAAAAGCAGCAGCTATTATGACGTCATCAGAGGCAGCCAGCTGACCCGATCCCACTCATTGGACTGGCCAGCGAGCCTCATTGAAATCAACAAGCTCATTGAATCAAAATCGGACATGAGCAGCTGATCCCGCCTGTAAGTTTCATGGAACAGTTTGGCCCCAGCACTGAAGGGCATGAAACGGTTAAACTTCGAGGTACAGAAAAGGTGCCAGTTGTCTACAGTTTGGAGTTCTTGGAGAACACATTGATACTGGACAATGAAAGCTTTGACTCATGATTAACTCTGAAAAGGACATTGACATTGAACTGTGAGGCCTTGAATCATGATTGGTTTCAATGGGAAAAATTAACATCTGGGCAATGTCACAGAGTGCAGATCGGAACAGAGTGTTAAGCTGCGAGTTTGGTGAGTGTGGGAGTAAATCTTAAAGGTTAATCTCTAATTTTTATAAATTCTAGTCTTGTGTGCTTGCAATTAGCATTTAAATTTACTGTTTCAAGTTTTAAGTTTCTCACAGGCTTGGGCAGGGCTAAGCAAGCTCTGTGCTGGAGAGCAGGTGAGAGTAATTAATTAATTAAGTGGTCTAATCTGGTTCTGTAACTGCCAGAGAGCTCACTTATTTAAATCTCAGCAGTATAAATAAGGGAGGCTAGAGTGCAGTTTGTCACAGAGTGCAGATCGGAACAGAGTGTTAAGCTGTGAGTTTGGTGAGTAAATCTTAAAGGTTAATCTCTTATTTTTTATAAATTCTAGTCTTGTGTGCTTGCAATTAGCATTTAAATTTACTGTTTCAAGTTTTAAGTTTCTTCCAGGCTTGGGCAGGGCTAAGCAAGCTCTGTGCCGGAGAGCAGGTGAGAGTAATTAATTAATTAAGTGGTCCAATCTGGGTCTGTAACTGCCAGAGAGCTCACTTATTTAAATCTCAGCAGTATAAATAAGGGAGGCTAGAGTGCAGTTTGTCACAGAGTGCAGATCGGAACAGAGTGTTAAGCTGCGAGTTTGGTAAGTGAGGGAGTTCGGGGAGGGAGGTGTTCCTTTCTTTTTCCATCTTTGTCAGCTTCCAGGAGAGCAGGAGCTAACAAGCTGCACAAGAGGGGACAGAGAACCAGCGGTGAGTATTTCGACAGTGTTTCGACATTCCAGTCATTAAAGTAAAAGTAAGGTCTCTAGTTTAGCGTAAGTAGTGTTTAAAGGGAAGTAAGGTCCCTAGTGTATTTAATATTCTTTAATTTAAAAGGAGTAAATTAAGGGTAGGACATAGCAGGGCAGCTCGGCAGCGTGGAGTGCTCCTCCTGTGCTATGTTGGATGTCAGGGACACTTTAGGTGTCCAGGGCGAACACATGTGCAGGAAGTGTCTCCAGTTGCAGCTACTCGAAATCCACGTTTCGAAGCTGGAGCTGCGGCTGGAGTCACTGTGGAGCATCGGCGAAGCTGAGATCTTTGTGGATAGCACGTTTAACAAGGTGGTCATACCGCAGGTAAAGAGTGCACAGGCAGACAGGGAATGGGTGACCACCAGACAGAGTAAAAGAACTAGGAAGGTAGTGCAGAAGTCCCCTGGGTCCATCTCCCTCTCTGACAGATTTTCCGTTTTGGATACTGATGGGGGAGAGGGTTTCTCAGGGGAATGCAGCAAGAGCCAAGTCCGTGGCACTACGACTGGCTCAGCTGCACAGGAGGGGAGGAAAAAGAGTGGGAGAGCAATAGTGATAGGGGATTCTATCGTAAGGGGAACAGATAGACGTTTCTGTGGCCGCAGACGTGACTCCAGGATGGTATGTTGCCTCCCTGGTGCCAGGGTCAAGGATATCACTGAACGGTTGCAGGGCATTCTGAAGGGGGAGGGCGAACAGTCAGAGGTCGTGGTTCACATTGGTACCAACGACATGCGTAGAAAGGGGGATGAGGTCCTGCAACAAGAATTTAGGGAGCTAGGTAGCAGATTAAAAAGCAGGACCTCAAAGGTTGTAATCTCTGGATTACTCCCGGTGCCACGTGCTAGTGAGTATAGGAATAGGAGGATAGAGCAGATGAATGTGTGGCTAAAGAGTTGGTGCAGGAGGGAGGGCTTTAGTTTCCTGGATCACTGGGTCTGCTTCTGGGGAAGGTGGGACCTGTACAAGTCGGACGGGTTGCACCTGAACCGGAACCAACATCCTTGCGGGGAGGTTTGCTAGTACTGTTGGTGGGGGGGGGGGTTAAACTAACTTGGCAGGGGGATGGGATACGGAGTGGAGCTATAGTAGGGGGTGATGCACAGCCAAATATAGAGGAAAAAACAAGTCAGCCTGGAAGGCAGAGCAAATATGTAACGGCACAAGGGAGTATGGCAAGGCTAGATGGCATTTATTTTAATGCAAGGGTCTTGCGAATAAGGCAGATGAATTGAAGGTGTTGATGAACACATGGGAGTATGATATTGTTGCTATCACAGAGACATGGTTGAGGGAGGGGCAGGACTGGCAGCTCAATATTCCGGAGTATAGAATCTTCAGGCGAGACAGAGGAGGGGGTGTCGCAATATTAATCAAGGAGTCAATTACTGCAGTAAGGAGGGATGATATCTTAGCAGGTTCCTCTAATGAGGCCGTATGGGGCAAAAGGGGGCAAGCACTTTGCTGGGAGTGCACTATAGGCCCCCAAACAGTCAGGAGGAGATAGAGGAACAGATATGTAGGCAAATCTCAGAGAAGTGTAGAAATAATAGGGTAATAATAGTAGGGGATTTCAACTTCCCCAATATTAACTGGGATAATCAGAGTGTGAAAGGCTTAGAGGGTGCAGAATTCTTAAAGTGGATCCAGGAGAGCTTTTTGAGCCAGCATGTAGAAAGTCCTACAAGAGAGGGGGCGGTACTGGACCTAATTCTAGGGAATGTAGCCGGGTAAGTGGTAGAAGTGTTAGTGGGAGAGCATTTTGGTGACCATGACCATAATTTGCTGAGACTTAAGGTAGTCATGGAAAAGGACAAAGATGGACCGGAGATAAAGGGTTGGATTTTCATTGACCCGTGGAGGCGGGTTTGGAAACGTGTGGGGGGTTAAAATTGCAAAAACTGGCGGGCGGGCACAAGTCCGCCTCCACGCAATTTTCATGAAATCGTGTCTGCTGGTCCCGACTCCGTCCCGCCTCTAAGAGATGGGATAGGCTGTTAAGGCCCTTAACAAGCACTAAATTGGCTCTATAATGCCATTTTGAAAGGCCTTTGTGATTTGAACCCTTGTTCTATGTGAAGCACGCCTGTTCTGAACCACGATTGTGAAACCTGGCGGGAGCACATTTGGCTGGCTGGCTGGATCGATCGATCTCTCTCGTGGTGTAAAAATATCTGGGAGCAGACTTAGGACTGCTGCTGCTCATTTTGCATCCAGGTCCTCTCACAGCAAAGGCCAGGCAGTCTCTGAAGACCTTCAATGCAGCAGCAATGGTATCATCAGAGGCGACTTTCAGACTGAAAACACTAATTGGTTCATGGGTTCCCACATGCTGGAACTCAATTGCCCAATTAAGTGAAAATTGCTTCAATCTCCCACATCCATTTGCAGTTGGGTGGATAACACGAAAAGTGGATGACACGACCCCAACCCGCCCCAATATCAAAATCCAGCCCAAAGGTTCTAAATTGGGGGAAGGCCAATTTTAATATGATAAAGCAGGATCTGGCCATAGTGGACTGGGATCAGCTACTTGTAGGAAAATCCACATCAGAGCAGTGGGAGTCTTTCAGAAAGGAAATAGAGAGAGTACAACGACAACATGTTCCCGTAAAGGTCAAGGGTGGGACCAACAAGCCCAGGGAACCCTGGATGTCAAGGGATATACAAGAATGGATTAGGAAAAAAAGGGAGGCTATTGGCAGATACAAAGGACTAAAAACAGTGGAAGCCTTAGAGGAGTATAGAAAGTGCAGGGGGGTACTTAAAAATGAAATTTAGGAGAGCGAAGAGGGGGCATAAAATAACACTGGTGGGCAAAATAAAGGAAAATTCCAAGGTGTTTTATAAGTATATTAAGAGCAAGAGGATAACCAGGGAAAGAGTAGGGTCCACTAGGGACCAAAGTGGCAATCTGTGTGTAGAGCCAGAAGATGTAGGTGGGGTTTTAAATTAATATTTTGCATCTGTGTTCACTATGGAGAAGGACGATGTAGGCATAGAAATCAGGCAGGGGGATTGTGATATACTTGAACAAATTAGCATCGAGGGGGAGGAGGTATTAGTGGTTTTAGTGGGCTTAAAAGTTGATAAATCCCCAGGCCCAGACGAGATGTATTCCAGGCTGCTGTGTGAGGCAAGGGAGGAGATTACAGGGGCTCTGACATAAATTTTCAGAACCTCTCTGGCCACAGGGGAGGTGCCAGAGAACTGGAGAATATCTAACGTAGCACCATTAGTCAAGAAGGGTAGTAGGGATAAACCAGGGAATTACAGGCCAGTGAGCCTAACATCAGTGGTAGGGAAATTATTGGAAAAAATTCTGAGGGACAGAATTAGTCTCCACTTGGAGAGGCAAGGATTAATCAAGGATAGTCAGCACAGCTTTGTCAGGGGGAAATCATGTCTGACCAATTTGATTGAATTTTTTGAGGGGGTGACTAGGTGTGTGGATGAGGGTAGTGCATTTGATGTGGTCTACATGGACTTCAGTAAGGCTTTTGACAAAGTCCCGCATGGGAGACTGGTCAAGAAGATAAAAGCCCATGGGATCCAGGGCAACTTGGCACATTGGATCCAAAATTGGCTTAGTGGCAGGAGGCAGAGGGTGATGGTCAAAGGTTGTTTTTGTGACTGGAAGCCTGTGTCCAGTGGTGTACCACAGGGATCGGTGCTGAGTTCTTTGCTGTTTGTAGTGTACATTAATGATTTAGATACAAATGTAGGAGGTATGATCAGTAAGTTTGCAGATGACCCGAAAATTGGTGGGGTGGGTGGTAAATAGTGAGGAGGGAAGCCTCAGGCTACAGGACGATATAGACGGGTTGGTCAGATGGGCAGAACAGTGGCAAATGGAATTTAACCCTGAAAAGTCTGAGGTGATGCATTTTGGGAGGACTAACAAGGCAAGGGAATACACAATGAATGGTAGGACCCTAGGAAGGACAGAGGATCAGAGGGACCTTGGCGTGCATGTACATAGATCCCTGAAGGCAGCAGGACAGGTCGATAAGGTGGTTAAAAAGGCATATGGGATACTTGCCTTCATTAGACGAGGCATAGAATATAAGAGCAGGGAGGTTATGATGGAGCTGTACAAAGCGCTAGTTAGGCCACAGCTGGAATACTGTGTGCAGTTCTGGTCGCCACACTATAGGAAGGATGTGATTGCATTGGAGAGGGTGCAGAGGAGATTCACCAGGATGTTACCTGAGCTGGAGTGCTTCAGCTATGAAGAGAGACTGGACAGGCTGGGGTTGTTTTCCTTCGAGCAGAGAAGGCTGAGGGTGGACCTGTTTGAGGTGTACAAAATTATGAGGGGCATAGATAGGGTAGATAGAAAGGAACTTTTCCCCTTGGTAGAGGAGTCAATAACCAGGGGGCATAGTTTCAAGGTAAGGGGCAGGAGGTTTAGAGGGGATTTGAGGAAAAACTTTTTCACCCAGAGGGTGGTTGGAATCTGGAACTCACTGCCTGAAAGGGTGGTAGAGGCAGGAACCCTCACAACATTCAAGAAGCATTTAGATGAGCACTTGAAATGCCATAGCATACAAGGCTACGGACCAAGTGCTGGAAAATGGGATTAAAATAGACAGGGCTTGATGGGCGGCGCGGACACGATGGGCCGAAGGGCCTCTTTCTGTGCTGTATAACTCTATGACTATGAGAAACTGAACTGGACCAGCCATATAAATGTCATAGCTACGAGAGCAGGTCAGAGGCTGAATAGTCTGTGGCAAGTGGCTCACCTCCTGACTCTCCAAAGCCTCTCTGCCATCAGATACAATTCAGGAGTGTAATGGAATACTCTCCACTTGCCTGGATGGGGGCAGCTGTAACAACACTCAATTCAATGTCATCCATGACAAACAATTTGCTTGATCGGCACTTAAGTCATTGGTATAAACATCAATCCCTCCTGTGACTGCAGCGTGTACTATATACAGGATGCACTGCAGCAACTTGCCAAGGCTTCTTTGGCAGAACCTCTCAAATCCTTGACCTCCACCACCTAAAAGGAACAAGGGCAGCAAGTGCACGGGAACACCATCACCTCCAAGTTCCCCTCCACGTCACACACGACTTGGAGATATATCGCTATTTCTTCATCGTCGCTAGGTCAAAATCCTAAAACTCCCTATCGAACGGCACTGTGCGTGCACCTTCACCATACAGACTGCAGCAGTTCAAGAAGCCTCGTCACCATCTTCTCAAGGGCAACTTGGGATGGGCAATGAATGGCAGCCTTGCCAGCGGCGCTCACATGCCGAGAATTTTAGTGTAGTACTGAGGGAGTGCTACACTGTTGGAGGTGCTGTCTTTCAGATGAAATGTTAAACTAAGGCCCCATCTGCCCTCAGCTGGATGTAAAAGATCTCATGGCACTATTTGATATCCTTGCCAATATTTAGCACTCAACCAACATCACAAAGTATTATCTGGCCATTTATCTCATTGGTGTTTGTGGGACCTTGTTGAGGGCAAGTTTGCCTACATTACAACAGTGATTACACTTCAAAAGTACTTTATTGGCTGTGAGTGGCTTTGGAACATCCTGAGGTTATGAAAGGTGTGATATAAAGTTTGTTTGTATATTACAACACAAAGATTAAATTAAATTGTAGACAGAAATGTTACACCAAGAAGGATTTGCTTTTTTATAAAATTGCTTTTATTGATCATAGTTTCAATACTGTGTTTAGTTTCAGATGCAGCACACTGCGAAAAAAAACATCTTCACTTAGGCTTCTGTCATCTTTGTTTTAAACATCAACTACATTATTTACAAGTTTTCTGTATACATACACATAAGCACCCGTCCCCTTGATATATGTTTTGTGGTGGTGGTAGTTGCTTTTGCTGAGGGGAGGGGTTTAAATTGCACAGCCTGCGAGGAAACAGTGAACTGTATCCAGTCATTTTGCAATTCAGTCCAGCGAAACTACCGCTGAACCCACTGTTAACTTTATCTTAAAATTTCTTTTCCCTGAATATACAGAAACGAAAGATTTTATAACAAAAGAGTTCACAGTAATAAATATCAAAAATTATACAACTGTATACAAGTTCTATTGAAACAAATAAAAATAAATTTCAAGTCAAAAGAAACAAAACGAGAGAAAAGGCGAGAATGGAGCATGGCATGAGCTGATGATAAATGTTCTCATCCCGAAAGGCATTTTAAAATATAATGGCATTTATATAAATAAAAAGCTCTGAGCAACCTCAGAATATTTAGTGCATTGTTGTTAATTAGTGCAGTTGTCTTTAACACAGTCACGACTCAGAAGGAATGAGACAGTAGTGAAATGATCAAACTGGACATTATAGTTCTTTTGTATGGTCAATAGAATTGTAACCGAATAACTTCAAAAACAATATATATTTTTAAAGAGTTTAAACGTGCACTGTATGAAACTATGGCATTCTCAGTATTGGCAAATAAATAAACACAGACAAAATACTTAACAAAATCTACTGAACAACTTAAGAAAAATGTTCTTTAAAGCATATGAGATGCATAGAATTTTTTTTTAAATGTTAAAAAAACAAAATATAATTTTAGATCAGAGTTCTGCCTCCATGCAGTTTCCTTTCTCACCTCAGATGAGGTCCAACAAAGCAACATCCTTCAAAATGTTTTACTGCAGGGGTTTAAATTCTGGATATTCTGTTCCAGCCTCCAGCTTTTGCAGTAATGCATTCGGACCACAGGATGGCAGGGTGAGATTTACTCTTGTTTCCATCTCCCGCACTCAAACTACTGCTGCAAGTGTTTCAAACTTCAGCCCCCAGTTCCAAGACCCCAGACTCAATGATGGGAACATACTTGTCTTCAATCTGAACCAGCAGGATAGTCTTGTCTATGTGGGACCTGCTACTTGGCTCTCTGCTGCAAGGCACCCAACGGTGAATCACCTAATTATATAGAGAAGGAAATATTGAACTGGTATAATAAAGAAATATGGAATACTGAAGAACTTTCCATTACCAAAAGTACAGATTATTCTGCCCAATGCTTTCATTTCTATTGAATATACTGGTTTCCAGGTTAAAACTGTCTTGAAATGCATTTAAGTATTTAAAGGGTATTATTTCACTGTACAAATTAATACCTTGTTTAGAGTTCTATTTTTTTCCACTCTTTTTCCTGTCTCCTCATGTTGTGTGTCATTAATAGCCAAGTGGACAACTACCCCAAGGAGTCCAATTTGAAACCAGCTAGGAGCATAATGGAGGACCAGAGATCACTGATTTCCCCTCTCCATGGGAAAGTACTGGGCCTCCGCTGCAGTACAACTGAGATTGGAGACCTGTACTGATGCAGCCACTGTGGCTTTTCAATACAGTTAAATAAAGAGAGATAAATCTCCCAGTGAAGACAGCAGTGAAAAGTTTGATCTATGGGCAAATGTTATTGTGCTTATTTGTATGGCGCACATTCCATAGTTACAGTCAAACCCAGTACAGTAATCCTCTCTCAGTAAATGGAACTCCTGACTCTATAATGCTCTGAGTTTAACTGAAACAATGGGGTCACGATCGACTTCCTGACATGAATGGAAGACACACTAGTCCTGAGCAGACAATCAGCTAACCACGCATCAACAGTAATAGAAATCACATTGTGTATGCGTTACAGAGAGCGGGAAAGGAGATAAGGAGTTATCTTCGATCTCACAGCTCTGTATACCTCCGGTGATTGAATTACAGGTTGACAAGGTGTGAATGTCGGACAGTTCAGCAAACCAACAACCGAAACTGGTTGGGGGAGGCCCAGCTATGGGGCCAGGTGACTGAAGAACTATAAGAAGGAGCGACATCGACCCGTGGACACTGCTGCAGTCAGGTAAAGAAGGACGGGGGACCGGTCACCTCCAGATCCAAGGCCTACGATCAACATCGGTAACGACCAGCCGCATGGGTAAGTTTTAGCCAAATCTCTAAGGGGTTTTTGTCTGTGGTTTGTTGGTTTTAATAAACTAACAGTTTTGGGTTGAGCCTAAACCTTTGTGTCATGTATATTTTGTTCCTGTCAATCCAGAGTCCAAGAATCCTTGTAAGAACACCTTACACGCCGCAAGCGGCTCCCGAACCCGCCTCGGCAATTAAAATCGAGCCCCCTGTCTTGTTTCTGCCCTTTCTAGCCTATGGATCAATTGTAGCATCCCAACTACTGTTCTGGCTGAGATCAGCTAATTCAACACAAACCAGGGATGGACCGTGTGGCTCCCTCCACCATACGGCTCTGTTCCACTCCGAGCCTGCTGACCAGTTTAACGCTAATGTATGTAACTTGCTGCATGGTGTGGTGTCACACAGATTGTGGAGATGTAATTATAGTATAACTGTTCCCTGTTCGCAATAGAGCTCACAATTAGTCTCACTTAATATAAGCTAGAGCCCTTCCTCAAGCAAATCCTCGTGATCATGCTATAGGTTAACATTGTCTGATTCTGCAGGTATTGTTACGTTTTTGGAGTTAACAACAGCTGGAAGAAAAGTTCATCTGAAGTCATGAATTTTTTGAACTTTTTTTTCCTTGTCTGCATTTCTTATTAAGTAAAGTCAAGATGAGAGAAAATCATTTGTCCAATTGAAGCTTATCCCTCCAATTATACTAACCCATTATAGCTGTGACAGAAATGGGGATACGTTCTGTTCCAAGTAATAAAGTTGGAACATTATGTGTGAATTTGTAGCTAGCTTAGGGAATAGAAGTCACGGCTGCTGTGTTTGTTCAGATCGCTTTTGTCTCAATGTGAGACCTTATATAAATAAACAACTCATCAGACAGCCAGGGGAGATGTTTTTCACATCCCATCAACACGATATGATAGAAATAATTAATATTGATCGTCGGGCTTCCAATTGCCTACGCTTACAGTTAACTGAAACAGGAATTCTGGCCTGGCTGTGAAAACTTTGAAGGCCTCAGTCATTGTTTTGAATCAGATCTAATCAAATTGTGCATCCTTTGAAAGCGTTGGTTATTTTACTTTGGAGGCCAGATGATATAATTTGAAAATTTGTCAGGTGCAGAATGCTCTTGCCAGGATTAATCTGATTATACCCTGTCAAAGTCATTAAGCAGGTGTGCGAGTCCGGGGTGAGGTTTGGAGTGGTATTCAATCAACTGGTGCCATGGTCATAGTGCCCTATCATGTCTTTGAACCTGGTTTGATTGATTTCTCTGCGCTCGGGAGGCTTCCTTTAACTATAGTAAATGCCAGAAGCAATTGGCCGCTCCTCTCATTCACTTAGATGTACTGTACATCTAGTCAATATGTTCAGAGAGAATTCAATAAGCACCAAAGTGTGAGCTTAAGTAAAAATAATCAAAGCATTCGGTTTTAAAGAACAGTTTAACGTACCAACGAAGGTTGTGTACTGTACTGATAAATGTGTCTGCTGATTTCACTTGCATATCTGTATATTTCTTTCCAGTGGTAATCTATTCCTAGATTAGCCAGAAATGTATTGGTTAACAGACAGGAAACAGAGAGTAGGAATAAATGGGTCTTTTTCACGGTGGCAGGCGGTGACTAGTGGGGTACCGCAGGGATCAGTGCTTGGGCCCCAGCTATTCACAATATATATCAATGATTTGGATGAGGGAACCAAATGTAATATTTCCAAGTTTGCTGACGACACAAAACTAGGTGGGATTGTGAGTTGTGAGGAGGATGCAAAGAGGCTTCAAGGCGATTTAGATAAGTTGAGTGAGTGGGCAAATACATGGCAGATGTAGTATAACGTGGATAAATGTGAAGTTATCCACTTCGGTAGGAAAAACAGAAAGTTAGAGTATTATTTAAATGGTGATAGATTGGGAAATGTTGATATACAAAGGGACCTGGGTGTCCTTGTACACCAGTCACTGAAAGTAAACATGCAGGTGCAGCAAGCATTTAAGAAGGCAAATGGTATGTTGGCCTTCATTGCAAGAGGATTTGAGTACAGGAGCAAAGATGTCTTACTACTGTTATACAGGGCCTTGGTGAGACCACACCTGGAGTACTGTGTGCAGTTTTGGTCTCCTTACCTAAGAAAGGATATACTTGCCATAGAGGGAGTGCAGCGAAGGTTCACCAGACTGATTCTTGGGATGGGGGACTGTCGTATGAGGAGAGATTGGGTCGACTAGGCCTGTATTCACTAGAGTTTAGAAGAATGAGAGGGGATCTCATTGAAATGTATAAAATTCTGACAGGGCTAGACAGACTGGATGCAGGGAGGATGTTTCCCCTGGCTGGGGGGTCTAGAACGAGGGGTCACAGTCTCAGGATACGGGGTAGGACATTTAGGACTGAGATGAGGAGAAATTTCTTCACTCAGAGGGTGGTGAACCTGTGGAATTCTCTACCACAGAAGGCTATGGAGGCCAAGTCACTGAATATATTTAAGGAGGAGATAGATAGATTTCTAGACACAAAAGGCATCAAGGGGTATGGGGAGAGAGCGGGATTATGGTATTGAGATAGAGGATCAGCCATGATCATATTGAATGGCGGAGCAGGCTCGAAGGGCCGAATGGCCTACTCCTGCTCCTATTTTTCTATGTTTTCTGTTTCTATGTATGAACCCTGGGTTTGCTGGGGAAGCAATCCCAGCAGTTATACCAGGGAGCGTGCCTGCCAGTGATCTCTGCCACTAACCCTGAGGGGTCAGTGGGAGGTCACTCTATTTAAATATTGCTGGTGATTCTCCGTGCCACTAGGATCTAATCTCAGGCACCTACCCGCTCGCACAAGCTGGAAAGTCTGGCACCTGCTGCCATCTGGAGGGAGGTATCTGGTCACCTTCTGCAGAAAGACAAATTTGTGGCCCATTTGTAAAGGGGCTGATAATATTGTTTTGGGGGTTCGAGGCCACTTTCCTGACCTGGACCCACCACCTTCCCCACCCAGTGCGGCCAACTTCGGCCCTTCAAGAGGCGGGTCGCCTCATCTCACTCAGCATATGGGCTCGGTCACCTTGAGGCTGTAGGGAGTGAGAACTCCCAGCGGAGGTAGTCCCCACCCTCAGCCCTGCCCCCTCCGCGGCAGTAGCCTTGTTTGGGCAGATGGAAACTCTGCACCCAAACACCATCACTGGAAAGTCCAGCAAGTCTGGGACCTGGTGTTTCCGGGTCTCTGCGATGTTTACAGCCATTCCACCGGCGTTATGGCAGGAGTCCATCAGAAATGCCATGCACACAGTCTGTCTGGTGATTTCTGCCATTTGGAGAGATCAGAAATTTAGAATTGAGCATCCCTTTTTCCAGTTTAACCCAGTATTTAAAGGAAAGTATGTTATTCTGGGGCAACCCATTCCCTACAAACATAAGGTTAAGTTTTAGTTCATTAGAGTTGTGCGCCTGCTTATAGAAGCTGCCTTTTGTGGTGAACTCGATGAAAGAGTGTTGGGAGTGGCCCAAATAATAACAACAACAATCTACTGAGTAAGAAACTACCGTGATTCCATCTTTCTGCGTCCTCTCGTGTTCACCCTTTCACTGGAATTACACTGGCTCCAGGTCATAGCAGGACCATCTTGTCTAGAAACCTGCCACCTGAGGAGCTCAACAAATGGGTTGAGTTAAGAACATACGTTGATTAACAAATGATTCACAGAAGTCAGGGGGACAAGGAGTCTGATTGACAGCTAGAATCTCTATCAATGAGCCTCGTCTTCCCCTATAGATACTGAAAGCTATCACACAGTGTTTTTTTTATTTGTTGCATACTTTATTGCAAATCAACTATCGCGAGGAATGTAAGATGGCCGAGCCGATATAGATGTGAGAGGCAGCTTATCCACTCGTGGAATAATCCAGCAGCCAATAGTAAACTAAAGCATAGGCAGTGTTGGAGAATTTTAACAAACACAGGTGCTCAGTGCTGTCTCTAGGCTTCATGTTAGAGGGCGGAACTGAGGCAAATTAATGCTGAGCAATGTGCAAAACCATGAGGGAAGATCACACTAAATCAGTGCCATAGGATATGCACAAACCACAGTGGTGTGCAAAATCCACCATAAAAGAAACAAAATGTATTTTCTAGAACCTCCTTCTTAGGCTGTCCCTCGGAACCGAGGATGACTTGCTTCCACATTAAAAATGAGTTCTCAGGTGACTGATGAGTCCAATGCGGGACCTACAGTCTCTGTCACAGGTGGGGCAGACGGTGGTTGAAGGGGCGGGTGGGTGGGGTGCTTGGGTTGACGTGCGCTGCTTGCGCTGCTTGCACTTGGCTTCCGCTTGCACCCGGCGAAGAGACTCGAGGTGTTCCGCCCCTTCCCGGATGCTTCTCCTCCACTTTGTACGGTCTTGGGCCAGGGATTCCCTGGAGGCTTTGAGGGTGTCCTTGAAGTGTTTCCTCTGCCCACCTGGGGCTCTCTTGCTGTGCCGGAGCTCCGAGTAGAGCGCTTATTTTGGGAGTCTCGTATCGGGCATGCGGACGATGTGGCCCGTCCATCGGAGCTGATCGAGCGTGGTCAGAGTTTCTAGAACCAACACGCAGGTAAAGGCAAGCAGCAGAGCAGGAAAGATGGTTGAATTAAGCAAAAGACTACTGAGATACTGGGCTTCATCTTGACTTGAGCAGAGATTTTGGGTGGTGAGCAAACAAATTTGTATTGAAATGATAGATTACCACTATCTTAGCATTCCAAGAATGTAACCATTTCAAGTTACAAAATATCAATTAGTTCTGTGATGGTGAATGAATAGACATCAGGATGATTATATATGCCCATATATTTCTAATTCTAGGAATCCAGCAAAGGTATGAATTATTAGTTTTCTGGATGTTAAAGAGACAGTTACAATGATATATAATTTTGCCTAATTCAGGTATCAGCGATAAAATATGAATATTGAGGACTGGCTATAGTCTGTTTTTGTTCACCTGCGGGTATCTGAAACTGGTGTGTTGCAAAAAAAAAAGTAAAGGGATGGTTCCTCGACCTTCACAAATGACCTCTTCAGCATAATGTAAATTCCACAGATCGTGAAGATTTGAAATATCTGGCATAAGTTTATTTCAATTTTCCCTGTTTCACTTTCTCTTCCCAGTTTTTAAATTCAAATTTGTTCCAGGCATCATCTACAGTGACTCAGCTATCACCAGCTCGTGAATACAGTGCTCAGGTACTTTGAAGCCAATGATTGCAACACTGTGAAGTAAGCATCTTATATGCTATGCTATCCAGACTGTTATAGCAATCTTATTTTAAAAAGAATATATATTTTTTAAGGAAAATAAACCCTTTTCCTGCATCCAGTTTGTCTGGCTCGTGTGCTCCTGCGTGCTGTGACTGAAATGAGAATCTTTAATCACTCCATACTCCTTCCAGGTAATCTCAGTAACGTGTTCATAAACAACAAGCTTCAGCAGCAGCACCTGGACACCAGGTGTGCCTGATTTTTTATTAGTTCCTGGGATGTGGGCGTCGCTGGCAAGGCCAGCATTTATTGCCCATCGCTAGTTGCCCTTGAGAAGGTGGTGGTGAGCCACCTTCTTGAACCGCTGCAGTCCGTCTGATGAAGGTACTCCCACAGTGCTGTTAGGGAGGGAGTTCCAGGATTTTGAGCCAGCGACGATGAAGGAACGGCGATATACTTCCAAGTCAGGATGGTGTGTGACTTGGAGGGGAACTTGGAGCTGGTGGTGTTCCCATGCGCCTGCTGCCCTTGTCCTTCTAGGTGGAAGAGGTCGCGGGTTTGGGAGGTGCTGCCGGTTCTAAGTTAAAAAAAAAAATCAATGGTCACAGCTTGAGTTAGCTGCTCTCATACATTCAAAATATGTATATGACAGTAGCCACTCTCCCAGTAATCAATACTCATTCTAATGTGCAAGGACTCCAAGCTGCATAGCTTACAAGTGATGAGCTACCAGCAAAATCAATAGGAGAGGAGCCAGGAACTCGTGAGATTGCAGACTCAGCAATTACAGGTAATGAGAAATCATTCCATTCACAACTTAGCGAACTTTCTAGCTCAGTTTTTGACAATCATTTGGTGAGTTGCAATTCTCGATGGAAGGGAGAATGGAAGAAAAGTTCAATCTCACTCTAATCAAAATGCATAAGGAAGCAGAACTATGGGCCAACAAGTATAACGTTTAATTGATTTGAAATTTAGATGGTGATCTTAAGGTTTTCTGGTTGCACATCCATAAAAAATATTCGTTATGTGCATAGCAAGTGCAACCCAGATACAGCTGGCATGTATAATCTATTATATATTAAAAACAGCGGGTGGTCTCAGGATTCCAAAGATACTGCACCTGTAGATGACGTTGTGGACATCGCGTTATTGAGTATAATGGGCCTGTAAGAAATAGCTGTTAGATTCATAGATGAGGTTTTAATTCTTAGAACAGAGACTGACAGCAAGGTCAAATAACAAACACCGAATGGCCTCAAAGTGATAAGGGGATCGTAAGATGCAAGACAACACAGGGTGGTGGTACCATAGCTAGACAAAATGAAGCCGAAAAGTCATAAAATGTCCTTAAAGAAACATAACAAAACATTCCTCAGAAAGATAAGAGAAAGGCCTCGTCAGCCATGCAGAAAGGGGCAGTGAGAAATGTCTTCCCGCACCACACTTGGATTATAGATGATTGATACTAGATAGATCACTGCCCACCGAAATAGCTATAAATATAGAGGGCTGAGAGGGGGGGGGGTCAGACAGCGAGGGGGCGAAGGCTTTTTCGAGGTGGAAATCAATGCTGGCTCAGGCCTGACACCTTGACTAAGTTTAGCCTCTGAGGTGGATCAATACTGGCTTATGCCTAACACCTCCAACAGCTCGGGGGACGAATCGACAGAAGTGACTGCTGTTACTGACTGCAGAGACCCACTGACCCGAGACCTCCACGCTGTCATATCAGACATCCAACCAATCGTCCGTCCGGTCGTGGCATTCCGATTCGGGAGTCGTAGATCGCTCTCTACTGTCACGGGTTGTATGTCTATTATACTCAGCTTAAACCATATGTAATATCTGATTATGCTTTAAAACTGTAGCTCTTTAATAAAAAGCCTTGCAACTCCTTTGGGTAATCTGTGTGTGACCTGTGATCCGGATCTTACAATGGTGTCAGAAATGGGATCACAGAGTTGGGAGTTGTAAGGTTCCGGTTGGGGGGACCGGAGGGTGTTGTGTTTTTTCTCTCTGAAAGAAGGGAGCGGGAAAGAGCGTGTCGAAAGGTAAAACCAGAAATACAATGGCGTTGGCATATCATCGAGAATTATTAATAGACAGCCTGGCAGAAAAAGTCGGTAAAGCTGTGGCCACGGGCGTTCTAGGAATTTTAGAAGATAGCAGTGGGAACTATGATTGCATTCTTGACAAACTTTCGGCCGACATCCACCAAAACAAACCTAAGCTGAAAAAAGGCCGGGATCAGTTGGCGTACGGGGCCCACTTATGTGCTGCGCAGCTAAATCAGGAGGTTAAAGGGTTAAGGGAGTCAATCTGCTGGCTGCAGCAGGACAACTCTGAGCTCCGCACCCAGCTGTCCCGGGAGCAAAGAGAACATGAGAAAACACAGCGTGCCCAAAGGAAGCTGGACCAGATCCTCGACAATGACATTGAGTTACAGGCAGAGAACCGTAGGTTGAGAGAGGAGTTGGAAGATGCGAGAGGGGCAGTAAGGGAACTGAATCGACAGCAAAGCACCGCTTCCCCCGGGGCAGACCACACCCTGTGCCTAGAAAAATTCCAACAGCTTCAGGCACAAATTGACCAACAGCGAGCAGTAGAGGCAGCTGTCTCCAAAATTAAACCGGCAGATCCCGACTCTTGTTGGGACGGTTTGGGACAGAGCCCTATTCCCTCTGCTCCCCCGGCTCCGCCTTCATTGTGCGAGGGGGGCGAGGCAGGTGAGGCAATGCCAGTGTGTGGGGTCACCTGATCAAAGGCAGAGCAGGAGCAGCCCAAGGAAGCAACAAGCGGGGAGACCCCCTCAAGCACTAGTAGGATAGAAACTGCAACCACCCGACGGCCCCTTACTGCGGTCGAGGTTGGGGCACTTACAACTAACTTGGGAGCATTGGGAGTCCGTACTGACCCCCTCGAGCTCAGGCAGCGGTGGAGGATTTTTAAAATTACCCATCCAGAACTAGAAGGGAGCGACCTTAAACAGATCCTCCTGGAGGCATGCTCCACAGAACTGAAGCAAGACATGGGTCAAGGAATTTTAGGAGGGGGTGATATTGAGGATATTGAGGCGGAGATATGCCGGGTGTTGGGGGAGGGTAGCCTCGACTTCCACCAACTCCTCGCCAACACCAAACAGGCCCCTACCGAGAGCCCGAACACTTTTGGGCAGAAGCTTCACAATATCTTCTAGCGCACCAGGGGGGGAACAGGGGAACACTACGACAACCCGGGCTTCAAAACCCTCTTCCTTAATGGCCTCCAACCGTTGGTCCGCAACGCGCTAGGCGTTTACGTCTCTAAAGACACCAACTGGTAAAAATTGCAGATTCGCACCCAGGCTGCGTGGGACCAGACCCGTGCCAGTATCCCCCAAGGCGCAGTAGCGGCCGTTGAAGGCCCACTGCCTAACCAGAGGTCAGGGGAGCCCAGAACTTCCGCACCGGGGAAAAACAGCTCAATACGCTGCTATCTCTGCCACCGCCTAGGCCAGTATGCCCGTCAATGCTACAATTCCCCAAGGCAGATAGGCCCTGACCCAGTCGACCAGCAACTTGAGAGAGCGGAGGCAGCCCTAGCCGTCCTAAGTGCCAGTCAGAAAACCCTACCGGTCTCCGTGGTACAACAGCAGAATGGGTCATTTCCACCGCCACCCGCGCTATCACTCCCGCAGGTAAAAAGGGGAGGGGGGGCTTCCCCTCTCCAACACGATGGTCACGGGAGGCCGGTAGTCTGCACTGTTGATTCGGGAGGCCATCAACAACTAATGCTGGTCGACTCTGGGTCCTCTGTCACCATCAGCCACGATCCCCACCCCGACCCCACAAAGGGGGCACCCCAGCTTTTATCAGGTTTGGACAATTCAACCCAGGTGACCATACAAGGGACCCTTTCCACAGTATTGGACATAGCAGGGGCACAGGTCGCGGTTCAAAACCCCATCTATATGTCTATGCATACCGGGCAGGGAATATTAGGTAGCGATGTGCTCAGCAGTCATCAGGCAGTGGTTGACTACGCCAACAATTGTATCTGGTGGAACCTTCAAAATGGACCCCCCACCCCGGTGTCCAGCGTGCACTCGGTATTCGCGATTTAAAAAAATGAGGACTATGAACCAGCCACCTCTGCAGACCAGGAAGTCCGGGCGATTCTAGAGTCAGTCCCGGGAGCATTCGCAACCCACAAACATGATTGCGGAGGCATGACCGAACCCGAGGAGATTAACGGTCCGGTCCACACCCCCGTGAAACAGTCCTCATACCCGGCCGAGAGTAGACCATACATTCGAGCTACCATCGGGTCATTGTTAAAGCAGGGTGTTGTCCGCAAAGGCACATTTACAACTAACTCCCCCGTCTGGCCGCTCAAGAAGCCAGATGACAGTTGGTGGTTAACTATCGACTACCGCAAGTTCAATTCAGTTAACCCCGCGTGCGCTCCGGTGGTTCGGGAGACACCCATCCTACTCTCCCAGATTCCCAGTGGCAGTAATCAGTACAGAATGAGATTCAGTAGAAAACACCAGAAATTGAAAATTGGCTGATGGGAGAAAGGATAAAATAGTTATGACAGAATAAAGGAGAAAAGGGAAGATCATGTCTCTTTTCTGCTGTTCTACAGGTTTTTATTTGTTTTCACTGTGAATGTTAATGTCTTTTTACAAAGCATCTATGAATGTTTAAGAAGAATGTGCGAATAAGATTGTGCACCCGGAATTGAAAAAAAAACTTTGAACTACAATTTAAGTTAAGCTGGTGTGGAAAAACTGAGAAAAACAAAAAGTTTGTTTAACAAAAGACTAAGGGCTGGATTTTGATACTGGGGCGGGTTGGGGTTGTGTTATCCACTTTTCGTGTTATCCACCCGACTGCAATTGGATGTGGGAGATTGATGCAATTTTCACCTAATTGGGCAATTGAGTTCCAGCATGTGGGAACCCATGACCCAATTAGTGTTTTTAGTCTGAAAGTCGCCTCTGATGAAGTCATCATTGCTGCTGCATTGAAGGTCTTCAGAGACTGCCTGGCCTTTGCTGTGAGAGGACCTGGATGCAAAATGAATGAGTGAGAGAGAGAGAGAGAAAGAAAGAGAAAGAGAGAGAGATCCAGCTAGCCAAATGTGCTCCCGCCAGGTTTCACAATCGTGGTTCAGAACAGGCGTGCTTCACGTAGAACAAGGGTTAAAATCACAAAGGCCTTTCAAAATGGCATTATAGAGCCAATTTAGTGCTTGTTAAGGGCCTTAACAGCCTATCCCGTCTCTTAAAGGCGGGACGGAGTCGGGACCAGCAGACACGATTTAATGAAAATTGCGTGGAGGCGGGATGGAGGCGGACTTGTGCCCGCCCGCCAGTTTTTGCAATTTTAACCCCCCCACACGCCTCCAAACCCGCCTCCACGGGTCAATAAAATCCAGCCCTAAGTTTCAGTCTAATATTTAACCTTGGAGTCGCAGTTGCTATGGTGAAATTTTCCAAAGCAGTTTGATTTGTTTTGTTTAAATGTGAAAACTAATTTTTCTCCAGTTGTATTCAGTATTTTTACAGTCATTTGAAAATGCATCTGAAGAAAGAACAAAGAGAAATATTATGTAACTTACTGTGCTTTTTTTTGTTTATTTTCTGTTCTGTATCGTGTTTAGTTAATAAGAATATTTGCTCCGCCGCCTTATAAATCTGCAAAGGAGTTAACCCTTTCTGCTGGCAGCTGTTTTTTAAAAATTGGTTCACTAAACAACTTTGATCTATGTTTTCTATCTTTAATATTGTATTGGACAGTAAAGTTTCTCCAGACGCTCATGAATGAGATAGAATCTGGTAGTAATGGGAATTTTCATTCTAGTGAAAGTCAGGCAAGTGCAGTTCCGAATAGTAAAGTGATAGCTTTCTCTTGGAGACATTTGTGTCCTTGCCTATAATGAACTTTTTAAGAAAACTGAATTTGATAGTCTGGCCACTGCCCAAGACATCGGGACCATTCGGTGGAAGATGAACAAAGACCTCCAGACAGTCTTTTGATAAGATCACCTGAAAGCCTGAGAATGGCTTGTATCGGATGGCACGTGTGGCATGATATGGGGAAGCAATTACCATCCGCAAATGCGTGGTGAATCTGCACTGAAGAACGGGTCTCAGACATGCTCAGTTACTTGACAACAGCAAGACGTGAAATGGTTAATGTGGCTCAGGAGAGTGAGAGAACTTTTAAAGCATTAACACGTACTCCATCGAGAAACTATCTAATTAATGAAACAATCAGAATAGAGTTAAACACACTAGTACCTGTTAGAGGGATTGAAATTGAAATTGAAATTGAAGTGGAGAGTTACATGGAATTTGGATTGGGACAATTGAGGGCTGAGGAGAAATCATGTTTAAGAATTATCCACAAGATGGATACGAATAAAAGAGAGATCTGGAGAATCTGTTAAGTCCACGATTTGTTGATTAGATGTTAAACTGTAATGTCGCTTGAAATGATTGTAAGACTGAATTTAACTGTGACTGTAAAAATTGTGTTTTGTAGATAACAGAGCGTGGGAAAAACCAGTACGAATCCAGTATGAGGTGATTTTGGTGGTGCCTCCTGTGTCACTACTACCGCAACTGCCATGCTTTACGGGTCTAACAGGACCTGTCCCATCAACCAACACGTTTTACTCAATATCAAAACCTAGGCTCAAGTGAAACTGACAGTAAATGAGATACTTAAGTAAGAGCTGCACAATTATGTGGCACAATTCGGATACTACATTCCCCTGTTGTCTGAGGGCTTCAGTGAACTCGTGATGCGACTGAACTCCTCCCTAAAGCATTTTTATGTTTTGGAGCAAGACAACTTGAGAATAGATATTGAAATTGACAGCATAGGGGACAACTCACACTGGGGGGAAATTGAGCTTAATATACCAGTACCCACTTAGGTTCGTATTATTTCACACGCTCTGGTAGTTCTCCAACTTGTAATGACAGTGTATTTGATATATGTAACCCATGTATTAAGACTTTGATACATAAGCCAATTGGGTACTCATGCCTATGACTAACCAGCACCAACAAATTAATTGAGCACACCGAAAGAGAAGATCCAAAGCAATGTAGAGGAGACCCCAGGTGGGGTAACATCAGGAAAGATAGAAGAAACAGAGGATACCCCAGGCGGGACAGAATTGGAACACTGGAACAGTGAATTGAATTTGAGTAAGGGGTCAGAGGTTGCTCCACCCCCTCAAAGGAATGGACTGTAAGGAAGGGGGTAATCTTCATTTTTGAGACTCCCAACTAACTAACGCCCAAATTGAGAGAGCAATAAGAATTAGCTAGAGTAGTCAAAAGTAAGTTGTGAGAAGTCAATAAGGATATTTCCTTCTCAAAGAAGGGAATTGTAAGAAATAGCTGTTAGATTCATAGATGAGGTTTTAATTCTTAGAACAGAGACTAACAGCAAGGTCAAATAACAAACACCGAAAGGCCTGAAAGTGATAAGGGGATCGTAAAATGCAAGACAACACAGGGTGGTGGTACCATAGCTAGACAAAATGAAGCCGAAAAGTCATAAAATGTCCTTAAAGAAACATAACAAAACATTCCTCAGAAAGATAAGAGAAAGGCCTCATCAGCCATGCAGAAAGGGGCAGTGAGAAATGTCTTCCCGCACCACACTTGGATTATAGATGATTGATACTAGATAGACCATTGCCCACCGAAATAGCTATAAATATAGAGGGCTGAGAGGGGGGGGTCAGACAGCGAGGGGGCGAAGGCCTTTTTGAGGTGGAAATCAATGCTGGCTCAGGCCTAACACCTT
Organism: Squalus acanthias; assembly: GCA_030390025.1. Lineage (NCBI taxonomy): Eukaryota > Metazoa > Chordata > Chondrichthyes > Squaliformes > Squalidae > Squalus > Squalus acanthias. The sequence goes on from CM059425.1 coordinate 84,215,411, forward strand.
GACTAAGTTTAGCCTCTGAGGTGGATCAATACTGGCTTATGCCTAACATCTCCAACAGCTCGGGGGACGAATCGACAGAAGTGACTGCTGCTACTGACTGCAGAGACCTGCTGACCCGAGACCTCCACGCTGTCTCATCAGACATCTAACCAACCGTCCGTCCAGTCGTGGCATTCCGATTCGGGAGTCGTAGATCGCTCTCTACTGTCACGGGTTGTGTGTCTATTATACTCAGCTTAAACCATATGTAATATCTGATGATGCTTTAAAACTGTAGCTCTTTAATAAAAAGCCTTGCAACTCCTAAGACCCTTTGGGTAATCCGGATCTTACAGGCCGCCACCCAGATTTATTTTGATGATTGACTACCTTGGGGGTAACTGAAAGTTAATTTTGGTGATGTCACATAATGTTTAGCACCAATGTAGCACTTTGTACCACAAATGGAGAGACAGCCTCAGTGACTACCTGCACATCATTTCTTTCTATCAAGCTGCACTATTCTGCAGGGAATTTTCCATGGAATTGCTACATAAATAAAAAAAGCCTTCAAAGCTTTCTACGAGTAAGAATATCACAAATGGAAACATTACTCGCACTCCTGCCCTTCATATATTAAAGCTGTATAATGGAAAACCCTTAAATATCTCCACAAGGGAGGCTGACTGGATAACTCATGAGTGATGAGGTTATAGTGAGTTACTTTGACCTAAACAACGGTGTAAATTGAATGGCATGTGCTTTTGGTGATTGTGAATGTGTGGGACAGGATACTTTGATAATCCCAACAGACCAGTGATTACCCTGTTTTCATTGTTAAGGTGCTCTTTGCGAAGGACTGAAGACCATCAGCACCTCTATACTGGCTGATATGACCCATATAAATCTGAATGAACTGACTTGATATATACAAGGCAAAGATAGAGAATTGAATCTTTTACACAAATATTATTTTACAATAATTTATTTTGCTCCTGTTCTCTTTTTATCCCCCCTTTAATGGAAAGCGCCCCCTTACGTACCATTCTACAGAAAACATGGTGGCATAATTGTTACTTTTCCTTCTTGTGACAGCTTGACTCTAAAGCTAATTATTATGAAGCAAAGTAAACCGAAGCAGTCTTCACTTTATTGGATTTTATTGATTAATATGAAAACTGTGTTTTATTTTCTCTCCCTCCAGTTCAGCAAATTAAAGATTTAACACAAGTAGCTGAATAGACAACTGGGCTGGGATTATGAGATTCTAAGTTAATTGGTATTGAAACCTGAGCTGAGCTTCACAAAAATATTGTGATTTGATATGAAGGTATGCTGTAGGGAATTATTGGGCCCATGTGAACAAGTGCATTGAAACTCAGCTAAAGATCATGTGGGCAAGGTCACACCACCTCAGACTGGGGCAGAAGTACATTATTTCCAGCTCAAAATGCAAAGTTGTAATTTTCACCCGATTGCCATTAATTAATTCATAAATTCCGATATTATATCACCGGCTGACTGTTTCTTACCTCAGTTATACACGGTGACAATATTGTTAACAGATTAAGCAGTGTTTTTTTTAAAATAACAACAGAAAATACTGGAAACACTCAGCAGGTCAGGCAGCATCCGTGGAGCGAGAAACAGAGTTAACGTTTCAGGTCTGTGACCCTTCGTCAGAAATGGAAGAAGTGAGAGATGTAACAGATTTTAAGCAGGTGCAGAGGCAGGGAAAGGGTTGCGGGGGGGAGAACAAAAGGAACAATCTGTGACAGGGTGGAAGGCGGGAGTGGTTAAATGTTGCAAATGGGAATGGCAGAATCATCAACAGCTGTCGCCTGAAAAAATAGGGGCAGGGGTTATAGTCTGAAATTGTTGAACTCGATGTTGAGTCCAGAAGGCTGTAAAGTGCCTAATCGAAAGATGAGGTGCTGTTCCTCGAGCTTACGTTGAGCTTCATTAGAACAGTGTAAGAGGCCGAGGTCAGAGAGGTCAGAGTGGGAGTGGAGCGGAGAATTAAAGTGACAGGCGACCGGAAGCTCGGGGTCACCCTTACGGACTGAACGGAGGTGTTCCGCAAAGCGGTCACCCAATCTGCGTTTGGTCTCCCCAATGTAGAGGAGACCGCATCGAGAGCAGCGAATACAGTATACTAAATTGCAACAAGTACAAGTAAATCGCTGTTTCACCTGGAAGGAGTGTTTGGGGCCCTGGACAGTGAGAAGGGAGGAGATAAAAGGGCAGGTGTTGCATCTCCTGCGCTTGCACGGGAAGGTGCCGTGGGGAGGGGAGGGGCTGTTGGGGGTGATTGAGGAGTGGATCAAGGTGTTGCGGAGGTAGTGGTCCCTTTGGAATGCTGAAAGAGGAGGGGAGGGGAAGATGTGTTTGGTGGTGGGATCACGCTGGAGGTGGCGGAAATGGCGGAGGATGATCCATTGAATGTGGAGGCTGGTGGGGTGAAAGGTGGGGACAAGGGGAACCCTATCGTGGTTCTGGGAGGGAGGGAAAGGGGTGAGAGCAGAACTGCGGGAAATGGAACGGACACAGTTGAGGGGAATCCTCGGTTGAGGAAAAAGGAAGAAATATCGGAAGCACTAGGAAGGTGGCATCGTCAGAACAGATGCGGCGGAGACAGAGAAATAATAGAGTCCTTACAGGAAGCGGGGTGGGAGGAAGTGTAGTCCAGGTAGCTGTGGGAGTCAGTAGATAGCCTATTCCCAGAAATGGAGACAGAGAAGTTGAGGAAGGGAAGGGAAGAGTCGGAGATGGACCATGTGAAGGAAGGGTGGAAATTCACAGAATCACAGAATCCCCACAATGCAGATAGAGGCCATTTCGGCCCATCGAGCCTGCACCGACACATATCCCACCCTATCCCCGTAACCCCACGTATTTAATCCCCCCCTAACACTAAGGGTCAATTTATCATAGCCAAATCAACCTAACCCGCACATCTTATGACTGTGGGAGGAAACCGGAGCACCCGGAGGAAACCCACGCAGACACGGGGAGAATGTGCAAACTCCACACAGACAGTCACCCGGGGCCGGATTCAAACCCGGGGCCGGATTCAAACCCGGGTCCCTGGTGCTGTGAGGCAACAGTGCTAACCACTACGCCACCGTGTTGCCGTGTTGGAAGCAAAGTGAATAAAATTATCTAGTTCAGGGTGAGAGCAGGAAACGGCACCGATACAGTCATCAATGTACCAGAAAAATAGGTGAGGGAGGGGACCTAGTAGGACTGGAACAAAGAATGTTCCACATATCCCACGAAAAGGCAGGCATAGCTAGGGCCCATGCGGGTTTTCATAGCAACACCTTTAATTTGGAGGAAGTGCATGGAGTCAAAGGAGAAGTTGTTCAATGTGAGAACAAGTTCAGCAAGGCAGAGGAGAGTGGTAGTGGATGGGGACTGGTTGGGCCTCCGTTCAAGGAAGAAGCGGAGTGCCCTCAGGCCGTCCTGGTGGGGGTTGGAGTTGTAGAGGGATTGGACATCCATAGTGAAAAGGAGACGATTGAGGCCAGGAAACTGGAAACTGTTAAAGTGGTGGAAGGCGTCGGAAGAGTTGCGAATGTAGGTGGGAAGAGACAGGACAAGGGGAGAAAAAATAGAGTTGAGATAGGAAGAAATCAGTTCCATGGGGCAAGAATAGGCTGAAACGATGGGTCTACATGGGCAGCCCTGTTTGTGGATCTAGGGAAGGAGGTAGAAGCGGGTTGTGTGGGGTTGGGGGACTATGAGGTTGACAGCCATGGAGGGAAGATCTCCAGAGGAGGTGAGGTCAGTGACAGTCTTGGAAACATTGGCTTGATGTTTGGTAGTGGGGTCATGGTCCAGGGGGAGGTAGGAGGAGGTGTCAGAGAGTTGGCGTTCAGCCTCCGCACGGTAGAGGTCGATTCGCCAAACAACAACAGCATTACCCTTGCCACCAGGTTTAATGACAATGTTAGGGTTGGATCTGAGAAAACGGAGTGCTGCAAGTTCAGAGGGAGGTAAGTTGGAGTGAGTGAGGGGAGCAGAGAAATGGAGACGGCCAATGTTACGCCGACAGTTAGCAATGAAAAGATCTAGAGAAGGTAAGAGGCCAGAGGGAGGGGTCTAGGTTGTGCGGGGGGAAGGTTCCTGGCCAAAGAAGACGAAGGCAACGGAAAAAGAGCTCGGCATGATGCCGAGCTCGAAATTCATTGAGATGGGGGCTTAAGTGGATGAAGCTCAGGCCTTTGCTGAGGACTGATCATTCGGGGTCAGAGAGGGAAAGGTCAGATGGGATAGTGAAAACACGGCAGGGGGTGAGATTGGAAGAAGGGATGGAGGTCAGAGGAAAGTGATGGGGAAGAAGGTTCCGGAGGGGCGTTGGTGTCCAAGAGTTATTGAAGCTTGCGATCCTTGACATCTGAAAGGAAGAAAAACAATTTTTTTAAACACTGGCCTCCTGTGGACTGGATGGGCCTGGGAGAGCTCTAGTAGGGCCACCGAGGACCAAGACATGAATGGAAATTAGTCCAAATCCCAGAAGTGAAAGAGTAGTGCCTTCATACCCAATATAGGAAAAATTAGTAATGAAATACATCCTGACTTAAAACATGAACCACGTATCCTAGCAACGATCTTCTCATTTGAGGCTCATCATTCAGACTTTGATGTGATGACCTGCTGTGAAGTGGAGATAATGAGCCAGGTTTACAGTGTGACATTTACTCTGATAAAATCACAATGGAATCTTTTATATTACAAAAGAAGATTTTATTCTGAGAATTATCAGATACCAGTGTCAGAACTCAATGTACATCCAGGAATATCCAAATCTACTGATATTAGATTTATAAACTCTTAATTAGTTTAGCAAGAGCTTGTGTGTTGAGTTTAGGAAAACACATCCCCATCTTCTTTCCTCTACTTCTGGTGTTTTATGGAGAGTTGCCAGCTGTGTCAGAATTCTTTTGCTCTATATGGGCCTATAAAAACAGGCTTTGCAGTGCGATTTGCACTGAGTGTGGTTTGAACCGAGTACTGGGAGTTGGGTGAGTCAGGGAGTCTTAACTGTTTGCTAAAATCAAACTTTTGTTTGTTTCACATTTACTGTTACTGTTTACTGTTTACTGTTTAAAATCTAAATTTCCCAGCCTTAAGCAGGGTTATAAAGGGATATCCAAGGCCTACAATTCAGAGCAGCTGAAGGCAGTTAATTAGGGAAACTAGATTAAACTGGTTTTCCTGTAGCAGGGCTTAGCCAGCACCTTTGTTTCAGGGCCTATGCAAACAGGCTTTGCAGTGCAATTTTTGCCCTGAGTGCAGAGTGCTGAGAGGAGGAGAGAGGAGAGGAGAGGAAAGGTCTCTCTCTGTGCCTAGGAGAAGAAGACGACAGAGCCACGAAGGGCAGAGTGGAGACCCTTTCCACCTCCACCACGCCTGTTGCAGCTACCACAACTACTACTGCTGAGGTGCCAGAGGGGAGAGAGGAGGAGAGGAGAGGAGACCAGAACAACAACAGAAGGAAGCTATTACACCATTGCCTCCCCAACTGGTCTCCATTACAGGAGAGGGAGAGAGGGGAGAAGAAAACCAAGACCAACATCTGCTTGGAAGGAGGGAGAGCCATTGAAAAGAAAACAACATCTAGAGGTGGGTGTTAAAAAGGGCACTTTCCAAAAGACTTTGGGGGAAAAATTCAGTTGGTTGCGCCTCCCGTTAGCGCCTTAAGAGGGCGCTAATGGGGCGCAAAGCCGCTAGCGTCCGGGCGCAGCGATGTTTGCGCCGCTCGGGAACTTAACTAGACATTGTGCGGCGGCGCTAAACTTTACCGTTGCGACCACCTGCGCGCGCAGATTGTGACGTCATTCCATGGTGCAACGCCCTTGTGGCGCCCCGGAGCGGAAATTGAGTGGCGCCCCCTGCCTTACTGCCTGGCGCATCCAACGACCGGAAGACTGGAACGCTATCAATCGCTGTGGGGCTGGGGGGGGGCGCTATTTAAAGGGGGCCTCTTCCTGTCTTTTTCTGTGGTTGACATTTTTGCACCACTCGTTCTGAGAGAGAGAGAGAGATTCGGAGAGAGAGAAAGAGAGACTTCTGCATTGAGTCAACGCTTTGTGAGGTAGTTTTGCCTACTGATCCTAACTTCGCTGGTACTTTGGTTGCTGTCCTTCATAACTTTGCTTGCAAAGAGACTATGGGGGCTGCACTGAATGGGGGCGTCGTCCTGCTCCAGCTGAATCGGAGGACACAGAGACGCAGAGAGAGAGTGGCAATGATGGCCAGACGGAGGAGGGCCAACAGGCGTCTGTACAGGAGAGCTTACCCTCCCAGGGTATATCGTGAACAGCTCTCCTACATTCATTTGTCTGAGGAGCTGTGTTTGCGAAGGCTGCGATTCAGCAAGGAGGTGGTCACTAAGCTCTGCCACCTGCTGCAGCCAGATCTGCAGCCTCAACTGAGGTCCAGGACGTCTCTGTCGGTGGCAGTGAAGGTCACAGTGGCTCTCAACTTCTATGCTACTGGCTCATTTCAAGCTGCTGCTGGGGACCTCGCCAATATCTCCCAGTTCGCGGTGCATTGCTGCATCCGGCAGGTCACAAATGCCCTCTTTAAAAGGAGACGAGAGTTCATCTCTTTCCCCATGACCCCAGACAAGCAGCAAGAACGCGCTCTGGGCTTTGCGAGGATAGCGGGCTTCCCCATGGTGCAGGGCGCCATTGACTGCACGCATGTGGCTTTGCGTGCTCCACATGAGAATGCCGAGGATTTCCGGAACAGAAAGGGGTTCCATTCCTTGAATGTTCAGTTGGTCTGTGACCACAGACAGCTGATACTCGCTGTCAATGCCCACTATCCTGGCAGCTGCCACGATGCTTTCATCCTGCGCCAGACTACTGTGGCAGAACTTTTCGAGGCACCGCATCAGCCAGTTGGTTGGCTTCTCGGGGACAAGGGGTATCCATTGAGCACCTGGCTGATGACACCGCTCCGTACGCCCAACACCCCTGCTGAGCTGCGGTACAACGAGAGCCATCGAGCTACCAGGAACATCATTGAGCACACAATCGGCGTGCTCAAGCAACGGTTCCGCTGTCTCGACCATTCTGGAGGAGCCCTGCAGTACTCGCCTGAGCGAGTATCCAACTTCGTAGTTGTGTGCTGCATGTTGCATAACATGGCAATCGTCAGGACCCAGCCAATGCCACCAAGCCTTGGAGCACCACCAGAGGAGGAGGAGGAAGAGGAGGAAGAGGACGAGGAGGATGATCATCAGCAGCACCAAGGCGGGAGGGCGGCCCACAATGGTGAAACTGCAAGGGCCGTCCGTCAACGGCTGATAGCAAGCCGCTTCTAGGGCCCCTGCTGTGGAAATGGCTTCTGCCATTGCTAACAACATCAATGAACCCAGCACGCAACCCCTAAGCCGGCCAAGGCACCAATGATTCCAAACACCAAACATGTATATTTTGGATACAAAAACTTATTTATTTTACAAACTCTGTGTGTGTCATTTCCTCATGACAAACTCATAGAAATAAACACAAAAAAACAGTCATTAACATAACTGGTTCTCACAACCTGGAGATAATGTCCAAAACACTAGACAAAAGTTAGACCACGAACCTCAGCCTTTAATAAAAAAATGACCAGCATTTTGTCACACCTCCTACTTTTTGCCCTTCGAGGGTGATCTCCTTCCCTTGCGCACTTCCCCCCTTCTAACCCTACTGCTCCTCCGTAATGGGACCTCAGTGGCTGCAGCAAGGCTGGTGGAAGGCTGCTGATTGTCAGACCCTGACACTGCAGATGCCCCTGAAGGACGGCCTCGACCAGTTCTTGGCCTGGAGGGCCCGGCTGCAGACTGCACCAACTCTGCATGGGCGGCAGCAGTCTGTCCTACAGGCGGTGGCAAGTGCAGTGGAGAAGTGACAGTGTTGGAAGCAGGAATGCTGTCATCGTGAGAGAGGACAGCAACTCCCTGCTCGACCGACACACTGGCACTCCCACGGGGCAGCACTTCAGCATCCGGAGCAATCTGCTGGAGCACAGATTGCTGGCCTGCTGTGGCGCTGTGAGAGCCCCGGGGACATGTGAACGAACCATCGAGGTTGGCAGCAGTCAGTGCTCGTGTGGCCTCAATCTGAGTCTGCATGAGAGCAGTCAGAGATGGGATCACGGCAGTCAGTGACTGAATTGCAGCACTAAGCTTTAGTGTGGCATCCGCCTGTGCTACAGCGAAGTGCTCCACACTCCTTGCCAGTGACTCAATGCATTCGGGCACCCTACCCACTGCACCCATGAGCTCAGTGTGCATGCCCACTGCCTGGGTGTTCATTTCTGCGATCAGCCGCTCCTCCTCTGCGTCCATTGCAGTAGGAGTCGCTGGCATACTCTCCCTCTGGGGAGAAGGCCCCCGTTCTTCCCTACCCCCATGGCGTTGCTGCAGCCCGCTGGGTCCTGGAGCTTCACCCTCATCAGACCCTTCCCCCCTGCTCCCCTCCAGGGAAGGCGTGTTCCCAGTGTGGGCATGGGCTTCCTCGGGAGAGGGTGGCACTGATGCTCCGGCTTCCTCTTCCTCCTCGGCTGCAGCTTCACTCCCACTGGCAGCTTCAGGGCCCGTCTCCTCAGCTGGTGAATCACCATCTGAAAGCAGGGAGGTACAAGAGTGGCTTTAGCGTGAGGACAGGGTGGCAGTAAGGGAGGAATAAGTGCAGCGAGTTAGCAAGTTGGATTGAAAGTGTCAAAGGCTGGTGTTGTGAGGGACAAGTGGAAGGACAGAGGACAAAAAGGTGATGACCTTACCATTGCTGTCCAGAACGGGGTCGGCGTCTCCAGTGGCAACGGGACCGATCACCCGGCTTGCCACAATCCTGTGGACGCGCTCCTCAAGATCGCTGAGGGGTTGCAGCTGAGGCCGCCCTCCACCTGTCCGTTGCTGCTGTCTCCGATTATGCGCCAGCTTGGCCTGTAAGAAAAAGGACAGCATCTGAGTAAATATACAGCCATGGTCTTGCCTGATGTGCCTCCCATAGGTGAATAGCCCTTACTGTATGCAGCCATGGTCTTGCCTGATGTGCCTCCCATAGGTGAATAGCCCTTACTGTATGCAAAGTGTGGAATGTGTGTGTGTGTTTCATGAAAGGTCATGATGCGGAGATATCTAATTTACTTCACCTGAGGAAGGAGCAAATCGATAGCTCCGAAAGCTTGTGATTTCAAATAAAACTGTTGGACTATAACCTGGTGTTGTGCGACCTCTCAATTTCATGAAAGGGCCATAGGTGTTGCATGAGTGTTGTGCATTGGGGTTTTAAGACCCTCTGGCCATAGAGTGAGGTTGAGATGGAGGGATGGAGAGGTATTGAGAAAAAGCCACTCACCCTGACGACCCGAGTGAGGTCGTTGAACTTTTTGCGGCATTGAACATGGGTCCTGGGCACCATGCTCCTGGAGGAGACGCTCTGAGCCACCTCCCTCCACACTCTTATGTACTCGCGTGGCAAAGGCCTCCTCCCACTCTCAGGGAAGAGTATAGATCTTCTGCGCTCCACCGCGCCAACCAGAGCATCCAAGGCCCGCTCGGTGAAGCGCTGAGCTCGTTCTCTCACCCTCTCCATCCTTGGCAGCAAAATGGATTCACAGGTCTCTCCAGGCCGAGATTCAAGGCTGCAATGAGCAGGGTGTGGCTGGGGAGCAAGTTGGCCCCCCCGCTTTAAGAACTGGCCGGCGCCAGTGTGTCTGTGTTCCCTCGCTAACTGGCAGCACCTGCGCTGCGCTCGCGCGCTGAGTTAGCGCCTCACTGCTCGGCCTTTGCGCCTTAAGACAGGTGTGCAGTGCCTGATTTAGCGCTCCACTCACCTCCCGGGGCGGTAAAAGTGAAGTTTCCAGTCAGTGGCGATAATTAGCGCCAGGCGCTAATTTTTGCGTCCAGACGATATTTGCGCCCCAAACGGGGCGCGACCTAATTTTTCCCCCTTTGTATTTTAGGTGGGGGGAGGAAAGAAGAAGGAGAAAACCGGGAGAGCATGTGGTGTGTGTGAGTGTGTGTGGCTCTTGCTAATAACTAGGCCACACACACCATCAACAAGCACCCCTTGCCTATTGCTTGACCTGGGACAGCTGGAGCTGCCCAGGCGAAGTCATCAACCTATTTCCCCAATCTACAACATCATTAAGACCTGGTGGTGGACTGAGCCTGGGCATCTCCAGCTTTATTTTTCTCCCAGGTGAAGACATCTTCTCCCCTCACCAGAAGAACATCAACAAAGACTGTTATTAACATCGGAGAGTGCCCCCCCCCGGAAGCACCCACCCACCCACTATCCTGAGTGGTGAACAGGCCCGTGCGGCCTTCCTCCTTCCCACCCCCCTCTCTCTCTCTCTCTCTCTCTAACGAAAATCAGAAGTCGCACAACACCAGGTTATAGTCCAACAGATTTATTTAATTTTACATGCTTTCGGAGCTGTTCGCTCCTTCTTCAGGTAAGGTAGCTGTGAGAGAATCTCCCAGAATTCACAATATAAACACAGAAAAAATCTATTCAAATCTTTCCCTGCATCAAAGACTCTCTCTAACGAGGCACCTCTACTTTATTATTTACCCAATTGAGCAGAGGGGAGAAGGCCCCTCTCCCAATTCCAATCATCAAAGGGAGAGGTGTGCCTTCATTTTTAAAACAACCCCCTCTGCTCGGGGAAAAGACAAAAAAAAAAACCATTACCGAGGCCATTTCAACCATCACCCGGCCTGTGACTTGGGGTGAGTGTAGCCCTCTATAGCACCTCAGTATGGCGAGCACATCTTCGCCGGCGACGGGGCAAGCAAGGTCGTACACGGGTGTGGCAGCCACGGCCACAGCCAGTCCCGCTGCTTCTGCTAGGGGTGAAGAGCTACACTCACCCCAACATGACCATAGAGGCTTGCGTCAAAGCCATGGCTGGGGTAGTCGGCCCCTCAGCCATCATAGCGGCCTCTAAAATGTACGGTAAGGCTGTGTTCTTCCTGGGGTCGGAGCGGGCGGTGTCCCTGGCCGTCACGAAGGGCTCACCGTGGGTGGGACCTTCCTGCCGGTGAATCCGCTTGAGGCCACCGCGCAGCGAATCGTATTATCAAACGTCCCGCCCTTTGTTCCGGTTGAGCTCCTCCTCCCCCACCTACGTCAACTGGGGGAGGTGAGGTCGGGGATTAATCCGATCCCGCTCGTCTGCAGGGAGGCCAGCCTCCGGCACGTCTTCTCCTTCCGGCGCCAGCTGTTTATCCAGCTGGTACGGGAGGAGGACACGGAGGGCGCGTTTAGCGTCCAACACGAGGGGACCGCCTACCGCGTCTTCTGGACGTCGGACGGTGTGCGGTGCCACGCCTGCAAGGAGGTGGGGCACATAAGAAAGAACTGCCCCGCCTCCAAGGCCGCCAAAACATCTGAGGCGGCCAAGGCTGGCGCTGCCGCCGCTCCTCCCCCTGTTTCTGTCCGCGCGTCCGCGACACCCGATGCGCGGTCGACGCCGGAGGTCAACACCGTCGCGGCCTCCGGCGGAGGGGAGGGGGAGCGTCCGATCGGAAGGAAGGCGCGGAGGAAAACAAAACACCTTCAGGCAGGTCCCCTAGATGTACACGATGATTTACCCGAGCTTACGCCCCCGTACCTTGCGCGGGAGGTGGCGGTGCTCGAGAATGCGAGGGGCCTCGTGCCCGGGCCTGCGGCCGCAACCGCCGAGGCGGCAAAATCGAGACCTGCGGCCGTGACCGGGACCCCCGAGCAAACCGATCGACAGGGGGGAGCGGAGGTGGAGGCCTCGGTACACATGGAGGTCTCCCAACCTTCGTGTCCCTCCGCACTGAAAAGGAGGCGCGATGCCCTGGATGAGGAGGAGGACCGCGAGGAACAGGGTCCCCCCTCGCAAGGGGAGTCGTTGCTCGCCGCGGGTGCTGCGCGCTCCCCCCCCCACCAACACCGTCACCGTCACCGACATCCGGCAGGGGTCGCCTGTCCCCCGGGAGGGTACGACAGATGAATCTGTCCAGCCTGTGCCTCCCGGGGATGGGGAAGAGACCCTGCTCGTGGGGGGGGTCACGGAACAATCCGCGGAGGAACTATATAACCAACCATTGTTTCTCGCCAGGTCGAGCGTCCTGGGGACCGGGGCGGGCGAGGCCGATGAGGCTGAGCCCGCCGTATACGGTCAGGACTACTCCCAGGTGCTGCTCGACCTGGTTGAGGAATTCAGCCAAGGTCCCCGGTCCGCTGGGTCGGAGGATGGTGGCGGTGAAGGGGAAGGCCCCCTGACTCCGTCTCTGACGCTGGCGCCGGGGGTGTTGGGGGAACTGGCACTAATGTGCTCCCCGGTTTCCCCGTGCACCCCGGTGCCGGGGGTGGAGGGGGGCCCCGAGCCGCCGCCGCTTCCTGACCCGGCGCCTCTGGAGGAGCCCAGGGAGGACTCCTCTGCTGCCGATCCTGGGGGTGGGATCGGGGCAGAGGTAGGGCCAGCTGATGGCGACCCCCCGGAGGAGGACGGGGACCCGGCGGAGGGCACTGAGGATGACATGGAATCCGTCGCCAGCGAGGCGGCAGATACCCTCGTGCCCCCCTCCGGGTCCCCCCTCATCCCCGTTGTGGAACTCTGGGACTTTGTGGCCATGGGCCAGGGTCGCCAGGATATAATCCGGCTGGCCATTGATAAATGGTCGGATCTGGTGCTGCTCGTTTGCTCCGTCCGCGCCGCTGTCTAAACCATGGGCGCGGACGGGGGCGTGGGCCCGGCCGAGCGGCGTCGGATCTGGAAGTTCCTCGCTGGGCTTAGAAGGGAGTGGCGGTCGACTAGCGGCCGCGCTCCCTCCTCCCGTTAGAGTAAGGTAGACATTGCACTGTGCTCTTGTCATGAAGATAACCATAGCCAGCCTCAACATCAACGGCAGCAGAGAGGCACGCCGTAGATTTAATAACTTCTCGATCCTTCGGGAAGGGAGGCATGCGGTGTGCTTCCTGCAGGAAACTCACACCGTTCCGGGAGATGAGGCCACGTGGCTCCTGGAGTGGCGAGGAGGGGTCAGCATGAGTCACCTCTCCAACATTTCCAGCGGGGTGGCTATCTTGCTGGCCCCGCATTTTCAGCCGGAGATCTTGGGGGTCAAGGAGCATGTGCCGGGCCGCTTGCTCCAGGTCACTGCTCGCCTGGAGGGCGTGCCGGTCCATTTGGTGAACGTGTACGCCCCCCAGGCCGGTGCGCAGCAAGTGCGCTTCTTCGAAGAAGTGTCCGCTCTTCTGGGCACCGTCGACGTCGGCGAGTGCGTCATCCTCAGGGGGGATTTTAATTGTACCCTCGAGGCGAGGGACCGTTCGGGTCCTCCGCGAAGCCTTGCGGCGACAGTGAAGTTGAGGGACCTGGTCGGGTCCTTCGACTTGGTGGACGTCTGGCGAAATCTCCATCCCGACTCCAGCGCCTTCACTTGGGTGGGGTCTGGAGGAGGAAGGTCCAGGATTGACCGCCTTTATATTTCCCGGGCGTACGTCTCCTGCGTTCCGGCGGCTTCCATGCGGCCGGTGCCGTGCATGGACCACCACCTGGTGTGGGCGGAGCTCGCTCCGTTGCGCACGCCGGGGGGGTCCGCGTACTGGCATTTTAACAACCTGCTGCTGGAGGACGAGCGGTTCCGGGATTCGTTTCGTCGGTTCTGGGCCGACTGGAGAAGGAAGCAGGGGGGGCTTCCCCTCCTTGAGGCTATGGTGGGACGTGGGCAAGGCTCACGTCCGTCTCTCTGTCAAGAGTACGCGAGGGGGTCGACCAAGAGGCGGGAGGCCCGGGTCGGGCGGTTGGAGAGGGAGGTGCTCGACCTGGAGTCCCGTCTCGGTCAAGTCGTCGAAGACCCGGCCCTGCGGAAGGTGTACGAAGAGAAGAAGGGCGCGCTCAAGGACCTGCAGCTGGTCGGGTCCCGAGGCGCGTACGTGAGGTCGCGGATCCAGTTCCTCCGGGAACTGGACCACAGCTCCCCCTTCTTCTACTCACTGGAAAAAAGACGAGGGGTCCGTAAGCAGCTCTTGGGGCTGCTGGCCGACGACGGATCTCTGGTCTCGGATCCGGAGGGAATCAGCGCGCAGACCCGGGCCTATTACGGGGCTCTGTTCTCTCCGGATCCATCCAGCAAGGATGCGCGCAGAGTTTTGTGGGAGGACCTGCTGAAGGTCGGCCCGGAGGGCGCCGAAGAATTGGACGCTCCGCTAAGCTTGGCGGAGCTGACCGGCGCCCTCGGCCAGCTCTCGAGGGGAAAGTCCCCGGGGCTGGACGGGCTGACCGTGGAGTTCCACAGGGCGTTCTGGGACATCTTGGGAGGCGACTACCCGCGGGTCCTGGGGGAAAGTCTGGCGACCGGGGAGATGCGCCTCTCTTGGCGCAGGGCGGTCATCATCCTGCTGCCCAAGAGGGGTGATCTCCGCCTCTAAAAAAAAAGTGGCGCCAGGTCTCCCTCCTCAGCACGGACAATAACATTTTTGCCAGGGCCATGTCTGCCCGCCTTGGCACCGTGCTGGCCCACATGATCCACCCCGAACAGTCCTACATGGTCCCGGGCCGGTCTATCCACGATAACATCCATCTGGTCCGGGACCTGATCCACCTTTCCCAGAGGGCTGGTCTGTCGGTCGCCTTCCTTTCCCTGGATCAGGAGAAGGCGTTCGACAGGGTGGATCACGAGTATCTTTTCGGAACTCTGCGCGCATTCGGGTTTGGGACGCATTTTGTCGCCCGGATCCGACTTCTGTACGCCGCTGCGGAGTGTCTGATTAAAGTTAACGGGTCTTTGACGGTGCCCCTTCGCTTCGGGAGGCGGGTACGTCAGGGATGCCCCATGTCCGGTCAGTTATACGCCGTTTGCGTGGAGCCTTTCCTGCGCCTCTTGCGGAAGAGGTTGACGGGACTGGCTCTGCAAGGGCCGGGCGTGGAGGTCGTCCTCTCGGCTTACGTCGATGACGTGCTCCTCATGGTCACGGATCCCGTCGACTTGCGGAGGATGCGAGAATGCCAGCAGATTTACTCGGACGCATCCTCCGCCAAGATCAACTGGGAGAAATGTTCTGGACTCCTGGTGGGCCAGTGGCGGGTGGACTCCCTGCCGGAGGAGTTCAGGCCCTTCGCCTGGAGCACAACGCACCTCCTCTACTTGGGAGTCTACCTCGGCCCTGCTGAGGACACCTGGCCAGCGAACTGGCAAGAGCTGGAGGCCAAAGTCACCGCTCGCCTAGGACGCTGGACGGGGTTGCTCCGAGTGTTGTCCTACAGGGGTCGAGCGCTGGTCATAAACCAGCTGGTGGCCGCCATGTTGTGGTACTGGTTGGTCACTTTGATCCCTCCCCCTGCGTTTGTCGCCAAGATACAGAAGAAGCTCATCAACTTCTTCTGGGACAAAAGGAAGCACTGGGTCTGTGCCGCGGTTCTGTGTCTCCCGCTAAGGGAGGGCGGTCAGGCGCTGGTG
This sequence comes from Squalus acanthias, assembly GCA_030390025.1. NCBI lineage: Eukaryota > Metazoa > Chordata > Chondrichthyes > Squaliformes > Squalidae > Squalus > Squalus acanthias. The sequence goes on from CM059425.1 coordinate 84,230,835, forward strand.
TGCCTTCGCACCCAGGCGGCGACTTTCCGTCTCAGACGCTGCAGAGATACCTGTACGTCGAGAATCCTCCCAGATGGTGTGCGCTGGCGACGTATTTTTTCCGCCAGATACACGGCCTCAACTATGACACGCAGCTCCTGTTTGTGGAATTGGGCCGCATGCGCGCCTACCTGTGGGAGCTGCCTGTCTTCTACCAGGAACTGCTATGGGTCTGGAACCAAGTCTCCTCCAGGCGGAGTTCTCCCCGTCAGGAGTGGCGGCTCTCCTTCGGGAGCCGCTGCTCAGGAATCCGCACCTCCAATGTACGACGGATTGGGTGGCTGGCGGAGGGCAGGGCTGTGCCTGGCAAGGTGACCAGAGTCGGGGACCTGCTCGATGGCGGAGGAGCGGGCTGGATGGCGCCAGAGGAGTTAGTGCGGCGCCTCTCCTGGGTTGACGTGTGGCGCGCGGCCAAAGCCATCGAGTCGCTGAAAGTGGCACTGGGCCCCGATTCCACTAGGTGTATCGAGGAGACTCAAGCACATGGGGCGATCCCGTCTGAACTGACCCCCGTTCGGACGGAATTTCTCATCGGCGCGCAGCCCCGAAACCTCTCTTGGGAACCGGCGCCTCACAACTTGAGCCGTCTCGGGGAAATGCCCTCCGTGACCTTCAGTTCTGCACAGAGGGGTTTCCTGTACGGGCTGCTCCTGCACACTTTCCACTTTGTCATCTTCGCCTGCCGTCCGGACACGCCTTGGCGTGCCATCTTGCCGTCCGGCGGAGGCGAAGGTCCCCAATGGAGGGCTCTCTATGCGGGAGTCCTCCCCTTTTCTATTGGGGACTTGGCCTGGAGGGTGTTGCACGGAGCAGTCCCGTGCAATCAGCTTTTAAGTAGGTTTACGGACACCCAGGCCACCTGTCTTTTTTGCGGCCTCGAGGAGTCCGTGTTCCACGTATACGTACAGTGTGAAAGGTTGCAGCCCCTCTTTCAATATTTGAAGGGGCTGCTCCTCGCTTTTTGGTTGCACTTCAGTCCCACGCTCCTGATCTACGGTCACCCGGTGCGGAGGGGAGAGGGCAGGTCGGAGGATCTCCTCGTAGGACTGCTCCTGGGCCTGGCCAAAGTGGCCATTAACAGGTCCAGGCAGCGGTCGGTCGAGGGGGTCATTCAGCCAGATTGCCTGCCTCTCTTCCGCGGCTATGTTCGTGCCCGGGTGGTCATGGAGATGGAGCACGCGGTATCCGCCCGCACACTTGAAGCCTTCCGAGACTGGTGGGTGCCGCGGGGACTGGAGTGCATCGTCTCCCCGGGCAATGTCATTTTAATTTAATGTGATAAGTTTTATTTGAAGTTCTGTTAATTTACAGTAGTTTTATGTTTACTCAAAAGCGTACAAGGACGACAATTCAGAGCAGCTGAAGGCAGTTAATTAGGGAAACTAGATTAAACTGGTTTTCCAGTAGCAGAGCTTAGCCAGCACCTTTGTTTCAGGGCCTATAAAAACAGGCTTTGCAGTGCGACTTGCACTTAGTGTGGTTTGAACCGAGTGCTGGGAGTTGGGTGAGTCAGGGAGTTAGGTGAGGAGTGGAAGGAGGAGCTCCCTTGTTTCGCCTTTGCTTTTCCTAACTTTTCACCCTGTAGGAGTTGGTTCTTACTTTACACCAAGGAAAGAGTCCGGGTGCGGGATTAGTCAAACAACAACAACTGCAAAACCGCTAAAGTGACGCCACAACCAGGGAAGGAGCTGATTGGTAAGTAGGACCTGGTGAGTATTTCTACAGTCCTGTTGAGGCTGCCGCGAAACACGAATTAAGGCTGAATCCATGTGTGGAAAACAAGAGACTTTTTTAATACAACGGCATGGCACAAAATGGCTGAACAGACTGCTCCCAGAATTCTCTGGAAAAATCCTGAGGCCCCGCCCACTCCTGCCTTAAAGGTAAGGTGCCTTAAAGGGAAGGTGCATCAATATATTGTCCACGGACGGAAAAGTGGATAATGCCCGTTTAGGTGGCGATCCGCCACACAGCTCCCCCCAGAATCCGCTTAGGAGGTGTGGACGAGACAGTGCGGCGGTCTGATGGGCCGGCCGGAGCGGCTCTTGTAGGACGCCGGTGGACGTGGAATGGCTGGGCGTGGAGCAGCCGGGTGAACCGGCTTGAGGGCAGGTCGGCCGCGTGGAGGTGGATGAGCTACAGGGACCTGCTCACCGGGCTCCGAGTGTGCTGGCTTGAGTCGGTCAACCGACACTTTTTCGGTCTTGTCGCCCACTTGCAGGGTGAAAAATTTGTCCCCAGCCTGTAGCACCTTGTAGGGCCCGTCGTACGGGGGTTGAAGGGGTCCGCGGTGGGCGTCATGCCGGACGAAAACAAACCGTGCCTGGTTCAGGCTTAGTGGGACATGTGAGGTGGATTCGCCGTGTCGGGCAATGGGCACCGGGGCGAACTGCAGCGCCGGTGAGGCGAAGTCGTGGCGTTGCTGGTCGGCTGACCAGGGTGTCGTGGCGGTGGGCAGGAACTCGCCGGGTACACGCAGCGGCTGACCGTACACGAGCTCTGCTGCCAATGCGTGGAGGTCTTCTTTAACCGCGGTGCGCAGGCCGAGGAGGACCCACGGAAGTCGGTCGGTCCAGGCGCCGTCCTGGAGGCTGGCTCGAAGAGATGCCTTCAAGGATCTGTGGAACCGCTCACACAGTCCGTTGGCTTGGGGGTGGTACGCTGTGGTGTGGTGAATGGTCACCCCGAGATTGCGTGCGACGTCGGTCCAGAGTTCAGAGGTAAATTGCGGACCTCTGTCCGATGTCATGTCGGAGGGGACGCCGAACCGTGCGACCCAGGTGCTGACGAAGGCTCTGGCGATGTCGGCGGTGGTGGTAGCGGTCAGTGGAATTGCCTCGGGCCAGCGTGTGGTGCGGTCAACGATGGTCAGCAAGTGCGTGTGGCCTTGTGACGGCGGCAGGGGCCTGACGATGTCCACGTGGATGTGGTCGAATCTCCGCGAGGGGACGGTAAACTCCTCGAGGGATGCTTTCGTGTGTTGCTGTACCTTGGCCCGTTGGCAGGCTAGGCAGGAGTTGGCCCAAGTACGCACATCCTTGCGAAGGCCACGCCAGACGAAGCGGTTGGCTACCAATTTGATGGATGCGCGGGCGCTGGGGTGGGAGAGTTTGTGGAGAATGTCGAATACCCGGCGGCGCCAGGACGCTGGGACGACAGGCCGAGGTTGACATAGGGATATGTCGCACTTGACCGTGACTGCGGTCGGGCCACAGGCGACGTCGGCCAGGCGTAGCCCTGGTAGGTTGGTGGGTGCGGAGAGCAGATCAGGGTCGGTGATCTGGTCTGCTGCGAGTTGAGCGTAGTCGACTGCCAGGTATGCGGCGTGGATGGCGGGGCGGGAGAGGCAGTCGACTACCACATTGTCTCGGCCGGAGACGTGTTGGATGTGCGTGGTGAACTCGGACACTGCTGCAAGCTGGCGCTGCTGCCTGGCGGACCAGGGGTCGGTTGTCTTTGCCATTGCAAATGTCAGGGGCTTATGGTCGACAAACGCAGTGAAGGGGTGGTCCTCAAGCAAAAACCGGAAATGGCAGGACCGCCAGGAACAGCGCGAGGAGCTCGCGGTCGAAGGTGCTGTACTTGACCTCCGGGGGGCGTAGTTGGCGGCTGAAGAAGGCAAGTGGTTGCCAGGCGCCATCGACCCACTGCTCATACACGGCGCCGACCGCGTGGTCGGAGGCGTCCGTGGTGAGCGCTACCCTGGCATTGGGCCGTGGGTGCGCGAGCAGGGTGGCGTTGGCGAGCGCGGTCTTGGTGGAGTCGAAGGCGGCTGACGCGTCTGCCGTCCATTCGACCGCCATCTTGCCGCTCCTGCCCCGGAGGGCTTCATACAGGGGCCTCATGAGGGACGCCGCTTTGGGGATGAATCAGTTATCGAAATTCACCATCCCGAGGAACTCCTGGAGGCCTTTGATGGTGGTGCGGCGGGGTAGACATAGGTAGCAGTAGGGGAATCACAAATCAGAGCGTGGCAGGAAGGGACAGAGTGTGTGGAGTAAAAGGTAAAGTGGTAAAAAGTGAAAAAGCAGGAACTAAATGCCACAAAGCATATTTGAAAGTTCTCTATCTGAATGCACGTAGCATTCGTAACAAAATAGACGAGTTAATGGCACAAATAACTACATATGGTTATGATATTGTGGCCATTACAGAAACATGGCTGCAGGGTGACAATGCCTGGGAATTAAACATACCAGGTTATTTAACGATCAGGAAGGACAGGCAGGAAGGAAGGGGAGGTGGGGTGGCTATGTCAATAAAGGAAGGAATCACTGTAATACAGAGTAATGATATTGGGTCAAAAAATCATGATAATGAAACAGTTTGGGTGGAGATAAGGAATAATAAGGGGAAAAAAACACTAGTGGGCGTAGTCTATAGGCCTCCGAACAGTTGCAACTCTGTTGGACGGAGTATCAATCAGGAAATAGTTGAGGCATGTACTAAGGGAACATCTATAATTATGGGGGATTTTAACTATCATATTAATTGGACAAATCAAATGGGGCAGGGCTGCCTTGAGGATGAGTTCATTGAGTGTATTAGGGATGGGTTTCTTGAGCAGTATGTAACTGAACCGACCAGGGGGCAAGCAACCTTAGATCTGGTCCTGTGTAACGAGACAGGATTAATTAAAAATGTCCTAGTAAAGGATCCCGTTGGAATGAGTGACCATAACATGGTTGAATTCCATATTCAATTAGAGGGTGAGAAGGTTGGATCTCAAACAAGCGTGCTAAGCTTGAATAAAGGAGACTATGAAGGTATGCGAGCGGAATTGAGTAGAGTGGATTGGGAAAATAGATTAAAGGGTAAGACGACACATGATCAGTGGTGTACATTCAAGGAGTTATTTTACAACTTCCAAAAAAAATATATTCCACTGAAAAGAAAAGGGTGTAAAAGAAAGGACAGTCATCCGTGGCTAAGTAAAGAAATTAAGGATAGTATTCGACTAAAAACAAGGGCATATAAGGTAGCGAAATCTAGTGGGAGGACAGAAGATTGGGAAAAATTTAAAAGGCAGCAAAAAATAACAAAAAGATTGATTAAGAAAGGGAAGATAGATTATGAAAGTAAATTAGCAAAAAATATAAAAACAGATAGTAAGAGTTTTTATAGTTATATAAAAAGAAAAAGGGTGGCTAAAGTAAATGTTGGTCCCTTAGAGGATGAGACCGGGAAATTAATGGTGGGAAATATGGAGTTGGCAAAAACACTGAATGAATATTTTGTATCAGTCTTTACAGTAGAGGACACTAAGAATATCCCAACACTGGACAAACAGGGGGCTATAGGGGGAGAGGAGCTAAACACAATCAAAATCACTAAGGAAGTGGTACTCGGTAAAATAATGGGACTCAAGGCGGATAAATCACCTGGACCTGATGGCTTACATCCTAGAGTCTTGAAGGAAGTGGCGGTAGGGATTGTAGATGCATTGGTAATAATTTTTCAAAACTCCCTGGATTCCGCTAAGGTCCCGGCAGACTGGAAAACTGCTAATGTAACACCCTTATTTAAAAAGGGCAGTAGACAGAAGGCTGGTAACTATAGACCGGTTAGCCTAACATCTGTGGTAGGTAAAATTTTGGAGTCCATTATTAAGGAAACAGTAACAGGACATTTGGATAATCATAATTTAATAGGACAAAGTCAGCATGGTTTTACGAAGGGGAAGTCATGTCTGACAAATTTGCTGGAGTTCTTTGAGGACGTAACATATAGAGTGGATAAAGGGGAACCAGTGGACGTAGTGTATTTAGACTTCCAAAAGGCATTTGACAAGGTGCCACACAAAAGATTATTGCTTAAGGTAAAAAATCACGGGATTGGGGGTAATATTCTGGCATGGATAGAGGATTGGCTATCTAACAGAAAGCAAAGAGTTGGGATAAATGGTTCATTCTCAGACTGGCAATCAGTAACTAGTGGTGTTCCACAGGGGTCAGTGCTGGGTCCCCAACTCTTTACAATCTATATTAACGATTTTGAGGAAGGGACCAAGTGTAACATATCAAAATTTGCAGATGATACAAAGATGGGAGGGAAAGTAGTGAGTGAGGAGGACATAAAAAACCTGCAAGGGGACATAGACAGGCTAAGTAAATGGGCAGAGATTTGGCAGATGGAATACAACACTGGAAAGTGTGAGGTGATGCACTTTGGCAGGAAAAATCCTAGAGCAATTTATTATCTTAATGGCAAGAAACTGGAGAGTACTGAAGTGCAAAGGGATCTGGGGGTCCTGGTGCACGAAACTCAAAAGGTTAGTATGCAGGTGCAGCAAGTAATTAAGAAGGCAAATGGAATGTTGGCTTTCATTGCTAGGGGGATAGAATATAAAAATAGGGAGGTATTGCTTCAGTTGTACAAGGTATTGGTGAGACCGCACCTGGAATACTGCATACAGTTTTGGTGTCCTTACTTAAGGAAAGACATCCTTGCTCTCGAGGCAGTGCAAAAAAGGTTCACTCGGTTAATCCCGGGGATGAGGGGGTGGTCATATGAGGAGAGGTTGGGTAGATTGGGACTCTACTCATTGGAGTTCAGAAGAATGAGAGGCGATCTTATTGAAACATATAAGATTGTGAAGGGGTTGGATCGGGTGGATGCGGGGAGGATGTTCCCGATGATGGGTGTGACTAGAACTAGGGGACATGGTCTTAGAATAAGGGGCTGCTCTTTCAAAACTGAGATGAGGAGGAACTACTTCACTCAGAGGGTGGTAGGTCCATGGAATATGCTGCCACAAAAAGCTGTAGAAGCTACATCATTAAATAAATTTAAAACAGAAATAGACAGTTTCCTAGAAGTAAAGGGCATTAAGGGTTACGGGGAGCGGTATGTATCTATGTATCTATGAATTTGGACATGAGTCTAGGTTCGGATCGGGTCATGGCCCTGTGGGTAGTGGAGCGGGCCCAGGGACCGTGTAGCCTGATTCTGCTCCTATTTCGTGTGTGCAATTCTGTTAGATGCAGGAGATGGTTCTGTGATAGATAGTAGATTGGCGGTTAGGATCAGATCAGCCATGATCTTATTGAATGGCGGAGCAGGCTCGAGGGGCCGATTGGCCTACTCCTGCTCCTATTTCTTATGTTCTTATGTTCTTATGTTCTAATTGTTGGACGGCCTGCACCTTGGTGGGCAGGGGAATGGCCCCAGCATGGGTGATGTGGTGGCCGAGGAAGTTGATCTTGTCCAGGCCGAACTGGCATTTGGCTGGGCTGAGGATGAGCCCGTGGTCGCTGAGGCGCCCAAACAGGATGCGAAGGTGTTCGAGGTGTTCCTGCTTGGAGGAACTGGCTACCAGGATGTCGTCCAGGTAGACGAACAGGAACTTCAGGTCCCGAAGGACCGAGTCCATGAGCCGTTGGAATGACTGGGCCGCGTTTTTGAGGCCGAAGGGCATCCGCAGTAACTCGAACAGGCCGAAGGGGGTGATTACGGCCTTCTTGGGGACGTCCGCAGGGTGGACGGGGACCTGGTGATAGCCGCGCACCAGGTCAACCTTGGAAAAGACTGAGCGGCCGGCCAGTCTAGCCGAGAAGTCCTGAATGTGCGGCACGGGGTACTGATCAGGGGTGGTGGCGGTAATCCCCGCAGGGGCGCCAACCTCCGCCTGGTTGGGGGCGATGTGGAGTGGGGAGGCCCAGGGACTGTTGGAGCGGCGGATGATGCCGAGCTGTTCCATGGTGGCAAACTCGGTCCGCGCGATCTCCAGTTTGGTCGGGTCCAGCCTGCGGGCGTGGGCGTACACTGGGGGGCCTGTGGTGGGGATGAAGTGTTCCACCCTGTGTTTGGCGGCCTCCGCGGATTAGGTCGGATTGGTTAGGGCCGGGAATTTGGCCAGGAGTGCCGAGTAGTCATCCGTGGCCCGGGCGTGGCACTGTGACGCCATGTCGGCGGGTTGATGGGGGGCCATGGCGCCCAGGATGGGGGATATGGTGTTCATGTCCACGAGGCGGTGACGGGGGATGTCTACCAGTAGGCCGTGGGCGCACAGGAAATCTGCGCCGATGAGAGGGGAGAGCACCTTGGCAGTGATGAACTCCCATCGGTAGCGGCGACCAGCGAGGTCGAGGGTGACTGTCCGGGTGCCATACGTCCGGATTTCCGAGCCGTTAGCAGCAGCCAGCGCTGGTCCTCGTTCGCCCTTTTGGATGTCGAGGGAGGAGGCCGGGATGATGCTGTGCTGAGCCCCAGTGTCGCACAGGAACCGGCGGCCGGTTTTGTCATCCGTGACGAACAGTAGGGAGCCCGCGTGGCCCACGGTCATCGCGGGGGCTGGTACGGGGGCGGACTTGAAAGAGCAGGGTGGTGTGCACCGTTGTGCCCTGGCGCCGAACCGTGCGTGGTAGTAACAGTGGCCCGGGTTAGTGGGGCGTGAAGGCCCCGTGGGCCTGGTGGCAGGCCCTTGTGGTCGCGTGGTGGCCGGTGAGGGGCGCGCCCAGGCATTGACTGCCAGGTCCGGAGTGACGTCGCGGCTGGAGTGAGCGGACAGCAGCTTGTCGGCCTCATCGGCCAGTGCTTCCAGGTTCGTGAGGCCGGACGCCACAATCACTGGGCGGATGCTGAGAGGGAGCTGGCGGATGAACAGCGTGCGGAAGAGGGATCCGGGTGGGCTCTCGTCGGTGAGGGAGAGCATGTGGGAGAGGAGGTCTGACGGTGAGGCATCACCGAGGCCTGGAAAAGTGATCCAACCATGGCTAACAAAAGAAATTAAAGCTAGTATTAAGTCAAAGGAGGAAGCTTATAAAGTTGCCAGAAAAAGTGGTCAGCCTGAGGATTGGGATCTTTTTAGCAATCAGCAAAGGGGGACCAAGAAATTGATAAAAGGAAAATGGAATATGCGCACAAAGTAGCGAAAAATATAAAAACGGATTGTAAAAGCTTCTATAGTTATGTGAAAAGGAAAAGACTGGCGAAGGTAAATGTAGGTCCTTTACAGTCAGAGACAGGAGAATTTATAACGGGGAATGAGGAAATGGTAGTGAAATTAAATAAAAACTTTGTTTCTGTCTTCATGGAGGAAGACACAAAAAACCTCCCAGAAATATGAGAAAACCAAGGGTGTGGCGAGACTGAGGAACTTAAAGTAATGATTATTAGTAAAAAAACAGTACTAGCAAAATTAATGGGCCGAAAATTGATCCCGGGACGCGAGAGTACGCACTGCATACTCTCGCGTATTCCCACTCCAATTGCCGGTTTTCTGCATGCCCTGCGCATGCGCTGAAAACCGGCAATTGCTCTTCCGAAAAGGGGGCGGGGCCTGGCTGCATCGCGTGCGCGCTACAGGCTGCGCGCACGCTGTGCACTTCATGCTGTGGACGCGCAGGTAAGTAGGGAAGATTTTGGAAATGTAAAAAGGAGGAGTAAGACCCGCTTTTAAGAAGGTAAGTAGTGAATTAAGTATTTTTTTGAATTTTTTTTTACAGGTATATCTTTTTTATAGACTTTAAAGACAGGTAAGTTTATTTTTATAACTTTTTAAAAGATTTTAAATTTTTTCAAAAATTTAATTTTTTATTTAAAATGGTTAATTTAATTAACTATACTTATTTTATTAATGTGATGGGTTTTTTTTTAAATTTAATTGAGGTTTAGCTGTTATTTTGGGGGGGGTGTAAGATTCATAAGTCTCATAGCCATGCTGTGAGACTTATGAATGGAAGATGGTGTGCTGCCATTGGCTCTAACTGAGTCACGTGATCCCACAGCTCGCACGAATTAACTACGCCGCTGGGATACGCAAGCCCAGCACAGCTGATGTCTGGAACATCAATTTCGTGCGAGCTGGATCAGAAAAAGCATAAGCAAGGTGAGACATCGCGGGGAAGGCTTACCCCCGCGGGAACAGAGCGAGATCAATTTTCGGCCCAATGGGACAAAGTCGATAAATCCCAAGGACCGGATGACCTACATCCTAGGGTTTTGAAAGAGGTGGCCATTGGGATAGTGGACGCATTGGTTGTCATCTTCCAAAATTCTATAGATTCTGGAATGGTTCCTGCAGATTGGAGGATAGCAAATGTAACCCCGCTATTTAAGAAAGGAGGGAGAGAGAAAACGGGGAACTTCAGACCTGCTCGCCTCACATCAGTAGTTGGGAAAATGCTGGAATCTATTATAAAGGATGCAATAACTGGGCACTTAGAAACTAATAGTAAGATTTGGCAGAGTCAACATGGATTTATGAAAGGGATATCCTGTTTGACAAACCTATTGGAATTCTTTGAGGGTATAACTAGTGGGGTAGACAAAGGGGAACCAGTAGATGTGGTGTATTTGGATTTTCAGAAGGCCTTCGATAAGGTCCCACACAAGAGATTGGTGAACAAAATTAGGGCACATGGAATTGGGGGTAATATACTAGCATGGATTGAGAATTGGTTAACAGACAAAAAACAAAAAGTAGGGATAAACGGGTCTTTTTCAGGATGGCAGGCTGTGACTAGTGGGGTACCGCAAGGATCGGTGCTTGGGCCCCAGCTATTCACAATCTATATCAATGATTTGGATGAGGGGACTAAATGTAACATTTCCAAATTTGCTGATGACACAAAGCTAGGTGGCAGTGTTAGTTGCGAAGAGGATATGAAGAGGCTTCAAGGGGATCTCGACAGGCTCAGTGAGTGGGCGAGAACATGGCAGATGGAATATAATATGGATAAATGTGAAGTTATCCACTTTGGTAGAAAAAACAGAAAGGCAGAGTATTTCCTAAATGGTGAAAGATTGGGGAATTCAGATGCTCAAAGGGACCTGGGTGTCCTTGTGCATGAGTCACTGAAAGTGAATGTGCAGGTGCCGCAAGCCATTAGGAAGGCAAATGGTATGCTGGCCTTCATTATAAGAGGATTTGAGTACAGGAGTAAAGAAGTCTTACTCCAATTATATAAGGCCTTGGTGAGACCACACCTGGAGTACTGTGTACAATTTTGGTTTCCTTACCTAAGGAAGGATATACTTGCCATAGAGGGAGTGCAACGAAGGTTCACTAGATTGATTCCTGGGATGGCGGGACTGTCGAATGAGAAGAGATTGTGTAAACTAGGCCTGTATTCTCCTGAATTCAGAAGAATGAGGTGGATCTCATTGAAGCATACCAAATTATTACAGGGCTTGATAGGGTGGATGCTGGGAGAATGTTTCCCTTGGCTGAGGAGTCTAGAACCAGAGGCCAGAGCCTCAGGATAAAGGGTAGGCCATTCAGGACTGAGATGAAAAGAAATTTCTTCAGAGGGTGGTGAATCTTTGGAATTCTCTACCCCAGAGGGCTGTGGAGGCTCAGTCATTGGGTATATTCAAAACAGAAGTCGATAGATTTCTGACTAGTAAGGGCATCAAGGGATATGGCGATAGGGCCGGTGAATGGAATTGAGGCAGAAGATCAGCCATGATCTCATTGAATGGCGGAGCAGGCTCGAAGGGCCGAATGGCCTACTCCTGCTCCTATTTCTTATGTTCTTATGTTCTTATATGCACTGAACTGACACTGTAGGAGTTAAAACAGGAATTTATACTGTTTTTTGTTGACTGTAAATCTATGCAACACTGCTTCATATTATGACAGTTCTATTATCGCTCTTGGGTTAAGCATTTCTGTGTGGACTTGGCACAACATTATTACAGTTGTGCATCAGCAAGTGTTTATGAATTAAATATGAATATTACTAGCACTCATCTCTTACATTTTAATGAAAAACATAAAAGTAACCCTCCCACAACAAATTCCTGTTCAACTAAACTCCCGTTATCCTTTAGTGATTATGAAGCTTTTCCTTTCACTGTTGAAGGGATCTCGGGGTACAGATTCACTAATCATTAAAAGTAGCAACAAAGCCATAAAAATGCAAACAAAGCATTGGGGTTCATTTCTAGACCAATAGAGTTGAAAAGCAGAGAAGTTATGTTAAACCTATGTAGAACCTTGGTTAGACCACACTTGGACAGTTCTGGTCTCTGTATTACAAACAGGATATAGATGCACTGGACAAGGTGCAAAAAAGGTTTACAAGGATGATACCAGGACTGAGAGGCTATAACTATCAGGAAAGGTTGAACAGGCTGGGACTCTTTTCTCTAGAAAACAAACGTCTGAGAGGTGACCTGATAGACGTCTTTAAAATTATGAAGGGGTTCAATAGGGTAGATATAGAGATGTTTCCATTCGTGGTGGAGTCCAAAACTAGGGGCCATAAATATAAGATAGTCACAAATAAATCCAATAAGGGATTCAGGAGAAATTTCTTTACTCAGCGAGTGGTGAGAATGTGGAGCTCACTACCACAAGGAGTAGTTGAGGCGAATAGCATAGGTGCATTTAAGGGGAAGCTAGATAAACACATGAGAGAGAAAGGAATAGAAGGATATGTTGATAAAGTGAGATAAAGTAAGGGAGGAGGCTCATGTGGAGCATAAACACCGGCATAGACCTGCTGTAAATACTATGTATGTAAAGGTGGAAGATGGCAAATGGAAACTGCTTATGTAGTGGAAAGCCTTTGGAATTTCCTCCTCCATATTCCCTTCTCCTCCATGTGTAGGTTGGTCACTCATTGTGTGACCGTTTACAAGCCAGGTTATGTAAAAATAAAGAAAGACTTGCATTTATGTAGCGCTTTTCATAACCTCAGGACATCCCAAGGTGCTTTAGAGCCAGTGTACTTTTGATAAGTAGTCACTGTTGTAATGTAGGAATCACGGCAACCAATTTCCACACAGCAAGGTGATAATGACCAGATTACCTGTTTTAGTGATGTTGGTTGAGGGTTAGATATTGGTCAGGATAATTCCCCTGCTCTCCTTTGAATAATGCCATGGGATCTTTCACATCCACCTGTGAGGGCAGATGGTGCCTCAGTTTAATGTCTCATCTGAAAAACAGCACCTCAGACAGTGCCACACTCCCTCAGACATGCACTGGGAATGTCAGCCTCTGGAGTGGGACTTGAACCCACAACCTTCTGGCTCAGAGGCAAGAGTGCTACCACAGAGCCACAACTGATGATACCAGGTATACAGATGATCAGCATGCTTCTTGTACACATGATGCTCCAACTTAAAAGTTCACAGATGGTCACTTGGTTGCTCAAGCTAGCTTTATATCAGTTTGAGTTATATTGCAGAACCAAAGTGGCGTGAGACTGCGCCGTTGAGAACTTTATCTGGCTGGATTCAGTTCCATGTTGTGCATTGATACAAACTGTCTAATATAACTGAGATGGGTCCTCAAAAGTCTAATAACTTGCAACATTTCTCAGAACTGAAATGAATCGCTGTGATCAGGGAATTAGAGGGTTAAGGCCACTGTGATCACATGGAAACTCACGACTGGACCTGACGTTAACTAATGATTACCATCCTAAATGCTGAAAGGATACAGATCTCTTGTTAATTGCATGGTTATACGGTATTATGCTATTGGACCAGAGGCAAATTGGTACCCCAGCGACAATCCCTCGTCGCCAATCAGTGCTAAAAGATATCTCATAAGTAATCTCAGAGACACTTGAACAATTATCTTGACTCTTCGTGTTTTAATCAGTCTAAGTTATACTCTGTTCTGCACTAACCGAGCTCTCTCAATGTGTTGTTCCTGCAACACATTCATCATTTCCACATGAATACACCTTTTCCTGTTTAAGGTATCCATTTGGCAGCTAATGCTTCTACTACAAGCTCCACAAAGCATGCAATGTGGAAAACATTCTGATGCTGCTAATGTGTAAACAGATTCTTCAAATTGTGGCTATCACTATCTATTTATCATTTTCAGTCTTTTGGCATTTGTTTCCTGCAATAAAGTAAACTCCGTAACCTTTGCTATTTGCATATTATCTCTTTAGTCTAACCAAGTATGAAATTTGCATCTCCAGGTTAGTGTGATTCATTGACAAATCTCAAATTTGGGCCTTTTTTTTTGATTCACCAGACTCAAGCGTGGGTGAGAAAATTGGAGTATAGTGTTGTAGCTCTATCTCCACCCCATGTTTACATCAAGGAAGGCTCATCCTAGGAGCACAGCCTTGTATTTTATAGAGCCTTTGTACATTTGGTTCTACAGTGGTTGCAGGCATTGCTACATTAATGTTTCTTGGTTTGGTTTTGTTTGCATTAGATTAACCAGGTTCAAGGATCAAAGCAATTTGGGGTGAGGAATGTCTTGGTCCTCCTTCCTGATAGTCTTCTTAGTTGGGGTTGCTGTCCTTGTTTGTCCATGGATGGGGCACTCTTGCATGATTATTTCCTCTTGTAATATTTTGCTTTCTGCTCCTGGGAGTTGGAATTTTGTATTTTAGGGGAGAAATGGAGTTCTGTTGAGTAACTGTCCAAGAACGGACCTCGAATGCTTGGTATTTCATCAGTTCCAGGTGAAGCCAAACATCACTCACTCGGAATGAAACCTGCCTTAAAGGTGCTTCAGACACATATCTGTTATGGAGCAAACGGCACTCCACCGTAGTAGGTCGATATACTTTTAACTTGGGCCTCCTTATTAGGAATCTGACACACAACTGCTGGAGCTATTAATCTATTAATGATTCTTGCTGTAGCACAATTCAATATTTTTGCACAGTAAATACATTAGCTTTTGGATATGTTTGCATTCTTTAAATTTAAAAATACTGGTGCTTCATTGGAACATAATTATGATGATGATCTGTTTGTAAATAAGAACATAAAGGGCTAGAAATTTGAGTGGGTTCCCACCTCCACATTCAGGCAAGTATATTTACAAATCTTACCTTGTCGGTTGTGTAAGGACCACCTGTTAGGCTGCATGTAGACCTGGTTTTCCTGCATGCAGATGGCTCCAGCTGGCTCTGGGCAAACCAATGTTGCCGGGGAATAGCTTCAAACATACGTTAAGCCCCTTATTTGCCTATGCAAAGGGCTGAATGTCTGTTTCAGGCGTGGGCTCTAGATGCCTATTTTTGCCTATACCAATATGGTGGGCAGCGCAGTTGCGGCTCGCAATGAGTTGCTCTTCCTGCCCAGCATATTGGAGGCTCAGGAGGCCTTTTAGTGCCTGAAGAACGGACGCTGCATGTCTGAATTTTTAGGCCAAAGTCTGGAGTGGGAAAAGGCCGTTTAGTATATTCCATGAACGATTACATCATCATGGATTCTTCTCCTCGCAACCTGTTGATCCCCTACTTTCAGAAACACTACGGCCCAGAAATTAGGCTACTTACCGCCACGGGTTGCCACCGCAATCCTGGAAAAAAATGGCAGCCGCAACTCTACCGCCCTTCTCTGGCGCGGGACTCGGTGGCCGCCATTTTGGTGAGGGCCTTAGCGCAGCCGATAGCAGCGCTGGCCCTGGAGATGTAAATAGGGAGAGTGTGACGTCAGTCGGCATGCGATGCTGACTTAACGTCACGCTCTGCGAACTTGGATCTTAGGACCCAGCGCTAAACTCAGCACTAAGTTCGTTCTGAAAAGCGAGCGTGCTGTCAGCACTTCTTAAAGGTACACACACATCTTTCAGGCAAATTTGCATTTAAGCTTTTGGACTGCATTTTTTATATTTTATGGAAGTAGTGGCTTGGCGCAATACAAGTTAAAAGTTTGTAAGTGTGCAGGGAATGTAGGGAGTGCTGCTGGATGCTTGCAAGGCCTCGGATGGTAAAGGAAGGCTTCTGAGAAGACAGAGAATGCTGGAAATACTCAGCAGGTCAGGCAGCCAAGTGGAGAGAGAAACAGAGTTCACGTCTTAGGTCGAGATGCTGCCTGACCTGCTGAGTATTTCCAGAATTTTATGCTTTTATTTCAGATTTACAGCATCCGCTCACAGAGGGAAGAGGAGGGGGCAGAAGAGGAGGGAGCAGAAGAGGAGGAAGCAATCCAGACAGCCCTTTTCTGGCCAGGATATCCGGCATGGAATCATCCACCTGCGGTACCACAACACCAATTCCCCTTTCAACATTTGTCACACACCTTACCTTGGCTCTGTTACTAACCATCATAGCGTCCTCTTGGCCAGAATGCTGAAATAAAAGCCACCACAAAGCAAACTTTCCAATCCAACATTATATATCTATCCATCCAATATGACATCGAGATCAACTCATCACCCTTATGCATTCCCTTAGTGATTGTCTTGTGTGTGCCTTTGCCTATCCTAGTGATGTCACACAGTGCTACCCCAGTGGCTACAGCATGGCTGGTGGAAGGCTGCTGTTTTCTAGTGGGAGACACTACAAATGGCCTTGCAGGCAGACCTTGAGGAGCTGGTGGTTGGGTGTGTGAAATCGAGTGATGGTTCTTTTTCTTCTCCTCCTCCTTCTTCTCCTTCTCCTCCTCGTGGGCAGGCTGCATTTCTTGGGTGTGTGAAATGAGGAAGGCACAAGGGTGGAGTTGTGGTGAGGGGAGGGCGGGAAAGCAAGAGGTGCATGCGAGAAGGAGGGTAATGTATAAGGATACCAGCATCTTGTATCCTTTCAGCCCCGCCGCTGGCCAAGGGCTCAGCCATGCCCCTGTCAAGAAAGGCTAGCACTGTCTTCTCCAAGGTGGTGAGGTGATGCTAGGAATAGGAGGTGTGCCTCATTCACTGACCTTGACCACTGGTCTGAGATGAAGTTTCTTTGGGCACTGGAGATAGGTGGTGGGAGCGACAATGCTGGCAGTGACAGCCTTGGAGATCTGGTACCACATCCTTCTTTCTGGAGGGCCTCCTGGCCCCTGTGGGTAGAGGACCTCTCTTGCAGTGTTGACTCACTGCACAAAGCTGGAGTGCTGCGGGCGATACCCTAGGTGCCCATGGTGGCGCCGGCAGGTTTTTGCCGATCTTAAGAATTTCTAGATCTAACTTCCTTCCCTAAAACAAAATCCAGTTAATCTCTTTAGAATGCTTAATTCCCCTTCTCAACAGATCTCAATCTTCTCCCTTTTAAAAGTTTCAATTGACTCCATCTTCTGGGAATTCCACCCAATTTTGTGGCAGACTTGCAATATTCAAATTCAGATTTCTGTAATACTGACTCAGCCAGTTACCAGTGTGAGTGATCATTCATCACGCTGGATGGGAGCACTGAGTACTTATCTGACAGACTTGTATTTCACCATTATCTATTAAATATTAAAAATGGCATGTGGGACTCATAGTGCTCGTACTTTATGTTATCTTTTATATCTGGGTCTGTATCCAACCTGGACTGATAGGATCATTGCTTCCTTGTTCTGTTGATTGTATGGATTCCATGTTAAATGAGTTTGGAACAATCTTAATCACATTCCTAATGGATATAAGTGCAGAGCAACTGGCACTAACTTGCCGTTTCTGAGAGGTTTTCGGATTGCTGTTGTGGGAAATGGAATAATTGGTGCTGTGAAGGTTAAATTGTGAGGTTGAGATCTTGGGCAGCATAGAGGGAGCTTTACTTTGTGTCTGGTTGTGCCAAACCTGACCTGTGAGCATTTGACTTTAGCCTTGATGGAAATGTGTTCCATTTCCCACTACTGTTGTGACTCGCCTTGATGAGCAAAAAACTTTGCCAGAGGTTTTTTGTTATTAAATCAGGAAGCCTTCGACTTAGAAACATAGGAGCAGGAGTAGGCCATTTGGCCCTTCGAGCCTGCTCCGCCGTTCAATATGATCATGGATGATCCTCTATCTCAATACCATGTTCCCGCTCTCTCCCCATACCTCTTGATGGCTTTTGTGTCTAGACTTTGTATTGAGAGTTCAATATATGATATATGGACCAGCAGGAAGAATTGAATGAGAGAAAGTAAGTAAAACAGAAGGCTAAGTATTCGAGTGTGACACGAAAGCTGCCAGTGGCACCGCAGCTGTTGGTTAAGGGCGGCTGAAAATGGTGGCGCTGGTAGGACTGAAATTGGCACTGGGGACTAATGATTATTAGCCCAGTGTCCTGGCCAATATTTATCCCTCAACCAACATAACAAAAAAAACAGATTATCTGGTCATTATCACATTGCTGTTTGTGGGAGCTTGCTGTGCGCAAATTGGCGGCTGCATTTCCCACATTACAACAGTGACTCCACTTCAAAAGTACTCTAGTGGCTATAAAGCACTTTGAGACGTCCGGTGGTCATGAAAGGCGCTATATAAATGCAAGTCTTTTTTTTCTAAACTCACCGTGTAATGCCCTTCTGGTGGTGTTCGTCCGGGCATCAGGCTCCAATGTGGCGTCCACAGGCAGCGTTGCAGCAAGAACAGCCTCTGAAAGCAAGGCTGTGATTTTGCTAAGCATTGTGGGATCTTAAAAGGGAAATGCCTTCTGAAATGATTAAAAAATAAAAATGATGGAGAAAATGAAGTTTTCAGCCCTTACATCTCAACTGACTTCTTAAAAAATAAATTAACATTAAAAAGAATTCCCAAAGGAGAGTCTTCAGCTCTTAAAGCTGAATTCCCTTCCGCACGTAAAAAAAAAATGAAAAAGTGCTTCAGCACTAACACAAATGGCTCAGCAAGCCAGGAAGGGGCACCCAGGGTCTCGCACGCAGCACTCCAACTTTGTGCAGGGGGTCAACACTGCAAGAGAGGTCCTCTACCCACAGGGGCCAGGAGGCCCTCCAGAAAGAATGATGTGAGACCACATCACCGAGGCTGTCACTGCCAGCAGTGTCTCCCCCCACCACCTGGCTCCAGTGCCCAAAGAAGCTTCATGACCTCAGACCACTGGTCAAGGTCAGTGAATGCATCTTCAAAAGCCGTCTCCTACCAACTGCATCACTAGCCTCACACACTGCTCACTGCACGACTCCCCCCCGCCCTCCCCCAATCACTCACCTACCAACAATCTGTACCAAACATGAGACACATTGCCCATTCCTAGCTTCACCCGAGGAGACAGTGCTGGCCATTCTTGGCAGGGGCATGGCTGAACCCTTGGCCAGCGGCGGGGCTGAAAGTATACAAGATGCTGGTATCCTCATACGTTATCCTCCTTCTTGCATGCACCTCTTGCTTTCCCTCCCTACCCTCACCACAACTCCACCCTTGTACCTTCCTCATTTCACACACTCAAGAAATGCATCCTGCCCAACTAGTGGTTGGCCAAGAAGAGGGAGAGAAGAGAAGAAACACCGTCACTTAATTTCACACTCCCAGCCACCAGCTCCTCAAGGTTGTCCAGCAAGGCCATTTGCAGTCTCCTCCACTGAAAGTCAGCAGCCTTCCACCAGCCATGCTGCAACCACTGGGGTAGCACTGCGTGACATCAGTCGGATAGGCAAAGGCACACAAAAGACAGTCACTAAGGAAATGCACAAGGGTGATGAGTTGATTTCTTGATGTCATATTGGATGGATAGATGTATAAAGTTGGATTGGAAAGTTTGCTTTGTGGTAGCTTTTATTTCAGCATTGTGGCCAAGAGGACGCTGTGATGGTCAGTAACAGAGGGAAGGTAAGGTTTGGGACAAATGTTGAAAGGGGAATTGGGGTTGTGATCACTGGTACCGCAGGCGGATAATTCCATTCCGGATATCCCGGCCAGAAAGGGGCTGTTTGGGTTGTTTCCTCCTCTTCTGCGTCTTCCTCTTCTGCGTCTTCCTCTTCCCTCTGCGAGCGGATGCTATAAATCCAAAATAAAAGCATAAAATGCTGGAAATACTCAGCAGGTCAGGCAGCATCTCGACCTGAGATGAGAACTCTTTCTATCTCCATGGATATTGCCTGACGTGCTGAGTATTTCCAGCATTTTCTGTCTTCTCAGAGGCCTTTCTTTACCATCCAAGACTTTGCAAATGTCCAGCAGCACTCCCTAAATTCCCTGTACACTTAAACTTGCCCTTCTCCTGATTGCCCCCTCTCCCGATCATCCCCCTTCCAATCGTCCCCTCTCCCAATTGTCCCCTCCCAATCACCCCATCCTAACTTCCCCCATCTCCTGATCACCCCCGCCCCGATCATCTTCCTTTCCCCTTTAAGCACTTACCTGAAGCTGCTGCCAGTAACACAATGGGCCAAAATCCAAGCCTCCTCACTCACTTGTTCATGGGCAAAACCCTCATCCCACTGTTCTGTTGCACAGCAAGCAGCAGATTTATTGGCCCAGAAATTTGACTCGGAGGCTTGCCGCGGGGGTAAGGATCGCGCGCGATATCACATACCGCGTCTGCCGTCCTTGTTTGCCCCCGCAGGAACTTCGGGTCCTGGGCCTCTCCCTAGTGCCGGCGCGCAGTGTGTGCGTGTCCCAGGGGCGCAGTTAGTGCGATGCGACCTCTGGGATCACGTGGGCCATGGAGAGCCAATGGCAGCAGACCATCTTTCATGCACCAAGCCACTACTTAAATAAAATCTAAAAAATTTAGTCCAAAAGCTTAAATGCTAACTTCCTTGAAAGATGTCCCTTTAAGAGGTGCTGACAGCGCCTCTGTCAGTTTGCTGAATGCTGGGTTTTCATGGCGAGCTTAGGACCCAGTGCTGAACTCAGCACTAAGGTCCAAGTTCGCTGAGGTGACGTTAAGTCGGCGTGCATGTCACCGTCTTTTAATTTACATTTCCAGGGCCAGCGCTGCTATCGGCAGCACTACGGCCCTCACCAAAATGGCGGCTCCCGAGTCCCGCGCCACAGAAGGGCGCTAGTGTGGTGGCCGCCATTTTTCGACCGGATCGCAGCGGTGATTCGTGGTGGTAAGTAGGCTAATTTATAGGCCAAGAACCTAGAAGAAACTCAAGCAAAGGGATGGAGAAAGTGAGGGGGAAATAAAATGATAACTTCTAAATATAATAACCTGTGATTAATATTCCTCTATGAAAATGAGTTTCAATATACCAGTTTTCATATGAAAACAGTTTTGTGGTTTCTGTACTTGTGGAAATATATGACCATGAGAAGGAAGCACTCTATACATGATTGCTCATATCAGGTACAGCTTTTTAAAAAAAAATCCCATGATGATTCTGGAAACCGAGTAAATACAAATAGCAGTGCTGGGCACTGGATGATGTCTGCTGGTATCTCAGAAAACAGACAATTTATGAGCTCGACAGAGGAACCTTCCAAATACTCATATGGTACATTAGCTAAAATCTTAGCATATGAAACGCTAATCTGAGGTAAGCATTTTACATTCAAAAGTACTGTCCCACAGAGTTACCTTATCCATCAAATAAAAAGAAGAAATGGATTCAATGTGCCAGAGGAAGTGCTTAGTGCCCCCTCCTGATCTCCCCCCCCAACCCTCCCGATCGCGGCCCCCCCTCCCGATCGCTGCCCCACTCCCGATCGCTGCACCCCCCCCTGATCGCACGCCCCCCCGATCGCCGCCCATCTCCCGATTTCCCCCCTCTTCCGATGCCCCCTCTCCCGATCGCCCCCTCTCCCCATCATCCCCTCACCTGATTGCCCTTCTCCTGATTGCCCCCTCCCCCGATCATCCCCCTTCCAATCGTCCCCTCTCCCAATTGTCCCCTCCCAATCACCCCATCCTAACTTCCCCCATCTCCTGATCACCCCCGCCCCGATCCTCTTCCTTTCCCCTTTAAGCACTTACCTGAAGCTGCTGCCAGTAACACAATGGGCCAAAATCCAAGCCTCCTCACTCACTTGTTCATGGGCAAAACCCTCATCCCACTGTTCTGTTGCACAGCAAGCAGCAGATTTATTGGCCCAGAAATTTGACTCGGAGGCTTGCCGCGGGGGTAAGGATCGCAGCGCGATATCACATACCGCGTCTGCCGTCCTTGTTTGCCCCTGCAGGAACTTCGGGTCCTGGGCCTCTCCCTAGTGCCGGCGCGCAGTGTGTGCGTGTCCCAGGGGCGCAGTTAGTGCGATGCAGCCTTTGGGATCACGTGGGCCATGGAGAGCCAATGGCAGCAGACCATCTTTCATTCATAGATTTGACAGGAGACCTGTCAAATCTGTGAATTGAAATCGGCCCCAAAAGAACAGCTAAACCTCAAATAAATTAAAAAAAAAAACCATCACATTAATAAAATAACTATAGTTAAATAAATTAACCACTTTAAACAAAAATTTAAATTTTTGAAAAAATTAATTTTTTTTTTTAATGTTATGAAAATAAACTTACCTTTCTTTAAAGTCTCTAAAAAAGATAAACCTGTTGAAAAAAAATTAAAATTATACTTAATTAACTACTTACCTTGTTCAAAAGGGGTCTTACGCCTCCTTTTTACTTGTGTAGAATCTTCCATACTTGCCCTCGCGTTGAAACCTGAAAAAAAACCTAAGTGTGCTGCGTGCGCGCAGCCTCTCGTGCGCACGTGGTTCACCTAGGAACCGCCCCCTTCGCCATACTGGAAGTGCCGGTTTCCCGCGCATGCGCAGTGCATGCAGGAAACTGGCACTTCGGGAACGAATACGGGTGAGTACGCACTGAGTACTCACCCGTTCTCGGCCGAATTTTTGGGCCATTATTAGTACAAAAAGTGCTGTTAAAGTCTGATGTTGGGAGCTGGTAAAATCATCAGATCAGCTCCGTCAGTGGCTCAGTTCAGTTAAGTAACTGACTAGCTGAGCCAAACATACCATGAATATCCAGAGTTTATCCCTTACACGTACTGAGTTATCTGATCTCATCTGGGGCAGCAGTATTGGCATTACAATTGGCCTTAGTGCCCTGGGCTACAGCAGGGGAGTAGGGAAAATCGCCCAGGGTTACTGCTACTAATGACTGTTCAGCGACACTTGCTGGGTGTCTGGTGAGTACTGGATTGGAGTGGGCTTTGATTCCCCTCATGATCACGTAGCCTCCAACACTCACTGTCTTGGTTCATGCACAAGGAATGGTTACTGGGGACAGGTACCAGATGGCACCCATGGGACTTGTACTCTAGCAATGGTATCACCACCTTCAGGAGAGAAGAGGCAGAAAGAGGTAAAGAATCATCAGATTAGTGTGTCTTTCTGTTTCTGAGGTGTGGATTTATGAGCCAAAGCAGATGCTCAAAAGGACCTGGGTGTCCTTGTACATGAGTCACTGAAAGTGAGTGTGCAGGTGCAGCAAGCCATTAGGAAGGCAAATGGTATGCTGGCCTTCATTACAAGAGGATTTGAGTACAGGAGTAAAGAAGTCTTACTCCAATTATATAGGCCTTGGTGAGACCACACCTGGATTACTGTGTGCAATTTTGGTTTCCTTACCTAAGGAAGGATATACTTGCCATAGAGGGAGTGCAACGAAGGTTCACGAGATTGATTCCTGGGATGGCGGGACTGTCGTATGAGAAGAGCTTGAGTAAACTAGGCCTGTATTCTCTTGAATTCAGAAGAATGAGAGGGGATCTCATTGAAGCATACAAAATTATTACAGGGCTTGATAGGGTGAATGCTGGGTGAATGTTTCCCTTGGCTGGGGAGTCTAGAACTAGGGGCCACAGCCTCCGGATAAAGGGTCGGCCATTCAGGATTGAGATGAGAAGAAATTTCTTCACACAGAGGGTGGTGAATCTTTGAAATTCTCTACTCCAGAGGGCTGTGGAGGCTCAGTCATTGGGTATATTCAAAACAGAAGTCGATAGATTTCTGACTAGTAAGGGCATCAAGGGATATGGCAATAGGGCCGGTGAATGGAGTTGAGGCAGAAGATCAGCCCTGATCTTATTGAATGGCGGAGCAGGCTCGAAGGGCCAAATGGCCTACTCCTGCTCCTATTTCTTATGTTTTTATGTTCCTGAGGTCTCACCAAACATTTCCAAAGGTCCATCTTGAAGTCCATATTGTGTATGGATAAATACCAGTGAAACGGAGAGGAAATTCAATCTATAAGAATCTGATTCAAAAGCTTTTACTCTTTGAGTGTTTGGTCTTCAACCTCCCACCCCACAGTCAAAACAGCAGCTGAGAAATTTGTTTGTCAGTGCGAACTGGGTGCAAGGAATGATCCCTGTGCCTGAACGGGCAGGCCCGAGATGCACCCGATATTGGGCCTCACTTAAATGAGACCAGCGAGGTGTGGGCACCTGTTTGTCACCATGAGGACACTGGGGTGGGGGTGGGGGGTCGGGGGTCATGGGGAAGAGGGAATAAGAGATTCATACTCTAGATCACAATCCTGGAAGCTGCATCAATGTCTGGTGAGAGCAGGAACTGGTTTGGCTGTGATGCCTTCTATGGTACAATAGCCTGCTAACACACGCTGTCTACAGTCACAGGTGAAGAACGGTCACTTGGATACAGTAGCAAAGTGTCAGCTGGTAACACACTCGCCTCTGAGTCAGAACGTTGCCAGATCAAGCCCTACTCCAGAATCTCCGCACCTAATCCGGGCCAACACGCCAATACAGCACTGAAGCAGGTTTGCATGGTTGCAGGTCCTGACCTTCAAATAAAACTTTAAACTAATGCCATGGCTGCCTATTCCATTGGTTGCAGGAGAACCTTAAATATCACAAGACACTAGTTGAAGAGGAATTGACAGTTCTTCTGGTGTCCTGGCCAACAGCCTTCCCTTAATCAGCACCACCAAGAACAGATTAACTGACCATTCATCTCATTGCTGTTTATGGGAACTATATAAATGCAAGTTTGTCTATCCTGAAGAAGAATTACACCCCAGTATGAGTCAGTGCCTTCAGGACACAACGGCCTCAAAACTGGTTCACACTGGCCTGCTGGCGCGAACTGGGTGCAAGCAACAATCCTTGCAATGGGTAGGGCCCAATATTGGGCCTCGGGCCTCGTTTACATCACACTGGCAAGCTACAGTCACCTGCTGGGCGTCCCCAGGCAGCTCGCTGGTGAAGAGGGTTTTAATTTAGGGCTGCTGCCCTCAGGTAGGTCCTGGGAGAGGGGGTGGAATGAGCGGGAGGGAGGGGGGGGCAGCGATCAGGAGAGGGGAGAGAAGATCGGGAGCCGGCAACAATCTTCGGGACTGGCAGTGGACCTGGGAGGAGCAGTCCAGCAGCCCCTGGCTCCTCATTCAGGGAGGTATTTTTCAACAAACTTACCTTTTTGGTGGCAGCCTCCAGTGGCCCCTTTAAGGACCGTTGGCTAAGCTGCATGTAGACCACGGATTCCTGAGCACAGCCCAAATTTACAAGGGGGCCTCAAACAGGCGTTGGGCCCCTTATTTGCATATGCTATCCTGGATGCCTCTTTTTCTACCTTTACCAGTATGGCTGGCAGTGCACTTCCAGCACGTAATTAGCGCGCACCTTGCCCGCCATATTGGATGCTTAGGCGCCCATTTCACGCTTGAAAACCGGCGCGGCACCATCAAATTTCTAGGCCAAGGCAAAGAATTTGAAGTGGGGTAAATTTAATCAAAGTTGAACTAGTAAGTGTACAAAACCTTTTTGTTTATATAAAGAAAGTATTTTTTTTTAAGTATTGCTTAGAGGTCACAGACAATTATTGATCTATACTTAAGACTCAGCTCAAATGCTCGTTCTCCATCCCAAATGCATAAAGTTGAAGGGCTCCTTTACATGATTTCTCTTTTACCTAATTGGGTGTGAAATGAGTTTATTTTGTTAACTATGAATCTAATTTGTAAAGTACAGAATTAATGAATGCCAACTGAGCACAAAAATCTGTCGTTTCATTGATTTCTGAGGGGGGCCAAGGAGGGCATTTAAAAGATGCCACTTAACTGACCCATTAAACCACGTCATTAACGATAGAAAAAGAATATGGCATTGTGACTGGAAGTGGATTCAATTACAATTGGCAGGAAGTGGTCTCCTCGAAGTGCCAAGTTTCAATAATTATCCCAGTAAGATATTAAAAATGTTCCTCATGTAATGTGGTTCCTTTCAAAGGTGATTTAAATCATCCAGTGTAAGACCTACTTCATCTCAAAGAAAGACCTCTATGACCAAAGACTCGTATCAAGTTAAATACTTCTGTTACCCTAAGCCAACAAAAGTCACCCTGAAGCAGCCATAGCTTACAGCTCCACAGTAAAATACAGAACAGGCTTCCTCCACAGTCACTTGCACCTTGTGTGGCATACAGCTGAGAAGCTACAGCTTTATCTATAATCCAGTCATCCAATTGGGAGATCACAACAAACATTTCCAATTAGTTTTGCCTCAATGTCCTAGCTGTTATTAATGGAGACGAGGTCAGAACTTTTTTACACAAAGGGTAGTGGAAATCTGGAACTCTCTCCCCCCTGCCCCCCCACCAAATGTTTGTGGATACTGGAGGTCAATTGAAATTTTCAAGATTGAGATCGATATATTTTATTAGGTAAGGCTACAAGGCATATGGATCAATCGTGAGTAAATGGAGTTCAGGTACAGAACGTCCATGATCTAATTGAATGTCGGAACAGGCTTAAGGGGCTGAATGGCCTCCTCCTGTTCCGATGAGCACCAGGTGAGGACAGATGGACAGACGAGTGAGGTACAAGAGGGTCACTGCTGCCCTGGAACTGACAGCTGTGAGTTTTGGCCTTCAGGAGATGATGGGAGAGAGGTTTCACTTCCGCCCAAAACGGGTGTGAAGTCGGCAGAGCAGCCGGACTGCCTGCCCAGAGCCTGTCAGATGTACTGCGTTCATGCTGTATCTTGCTCATCTTACTTAGAGCGAAATTCAGCCTGAGCCTTTGACCTTTATCCATTCTGGTCTTCCAGTTACACGGCACCTACCGGTTGAGGCTCATACCTCCTCTTACAGTAGTATGATGGGACATTACTGAATTGAACTGACCCTCTCACAAGACCCTTTATTCAGAGACAGAGAGAGCTCTACTCAAGTGTACTTAAAGACATGCTCAGAACTGTGCTCATCAGCCTCTGGTTGCTGGTGACATTTCTAATGTTACAATAAAATGCCAACAGGCGAGCTGGCTTTGTTTTCTCAGATTAGAAATTTAAAGAACGTGCAGCAGCTTGTCTGAGATATTCTTAAAAGTTAATTTTAAAGTTTAAACAGTTGACTTAGTGTGAAACTACCTCACACCCAACACCACATGCTGTACTGGTGCCCGTTTGCCTACATTATATTGTGGTCCTTGAGTTTCTACGAAGCTGAAACTGCTTCACAGTGATGTAAATTGTGCAATCTAACTGCTTTTTTTAGAATTCCACACCAGGCTTACTTTCTGGGATCTCTTAATGAAGTGCTGTATTATCCGCGTAGGTATTTATATCACAATTTCAAAAGCATTTAGGTAATTTATGTAAATTGCATTTCTAATAAGATTTTTGTTGGGCTTTAGAAAGTTTGCACAGTGGGTAAGCTATGTTATATTTTAGTATAGTTTTATTTCACAGTACTTACGAGGGAATGTAATGGGATTTAGTGGCAATCTCTAAATTGTATTAGATTTTGGAAGTGATAAGAATTGGGCTTTTAAAATATAATTTTCTCTCTCAACGTTTATACAGCACTCATGATCTGGAATTGCACTTCTCACAGGTTCTGCTCTTGCGGTCCAGGTTTAACAGTTATACTAATTGGAGTGACCCACACACTGAAGTTTCTGTAGCTGTGTCCTACATGTCCAGTCATTGTTCAGTCCAGTAAACAAAATATCAGCATACAGATTATAGAAACATAGAAACATAGAACAGTACAGCACAGTACAGGCCCTTCGGCCCTCGATGTTGTGCCGAGCATTGTCCGAGACTAAGATCAAGCTATCACACTCCCTATCACTCTGGTGTGCTCCATGTGCTTATCCAATAACCGCTTGAAAGTTCCTAAAGTGTCCGACTCCACTATCACAGCAGGCAGTCCATTCCACACCCCAACCACTCTCTGAGTAAAGAATCTACCTCGGACATCCCTTCTATATCTCCCCCCATGCACCTTATAGTTATGCCCCCTTGTAACAGCTGCCTCTACCCGAGGAAATAGTCTCTGAACATCCACTCTATCTATCCCCCTCATCATCTTATAAACCTCTATTAAGTCGCCTCTCATCCTCCTCTGCTCTAAAGAGAAAAGCCCCAACTCCCTCAATCTTTCCTCATAAGACCTCCCCCCCAAGGAGGCCAAGTTAATGAGTGAATGGAAGGGTAGATGTGCGAAATATACAAACGTTCTTGACCCATCTAGTATAGAACCAGTGGCCCCATCCATCGTCATCAGGAACAGTAGAACACCCAATGGATACGCCGTTGCACTACTTTCATAGGAACATAGGAAATGCTAGACGAATAAAGGTCCATCTAGTTCGCCTTCTACCATCCTGCAAATCGCATGCTACAACAATAATGGAGTTGTTGACTAATCATAGTAATCAATCTCTATCATTTATTCTACAACAGACCCAGAAATGACTTGAGGAAAACTCTAGTGGTGGAGAGCTTTGGGAACTTAGGTCCAAAGTCACCTTTTTCCTCTTAAGCATGCTGCACTTACCACATGTCATGTCTCAAATTATTTATATATTGTATCACAAAAATGTTATTTTCGGAACGCAATTTCTCATTTGCATTTGAATGAGTGACCCTCTTCTGAGTGTCGAAACAGCTTTGCATCCTGAAAATTGTTGTCTTCAGGAGTGTGGATGCAAGACTGGCGCAAAAAGACTGCTGAGCCAGATAAAAGAAATAACAAACCTCGAGGAACAATTCTCTACATGTTGGAGTGAGACTCCACAGCTTCATTGTTCCCTTTCTGGGTCAGTGTCACGCCATTACCAGGATCCTCTACAACATTAATTACCAGCCCTAAATAGTTGTGATGGGAATAATTTGTCTTAACGTTGTAAATCCAGCAATTTCACAATTGCCATTAAGTTCAATGGGGAACCTCACGGCGAGAAGGGACTTTTATCAGCTTTGGCAAGGCTAACGGCGGAGAATCATAACTCATGGCGTATCTATTTTACTCCGCAAATTGCTGGATTTTTTAATGAATTTATAATGGTGAGCGCTGTTAATGCGTCATTATAATAATGCATCTTGCCAGCAATTTCTGAACCCATGGTGCTTACTGCCTAAAATTACTACATATCTTATTTACACATTAATGAACACACAGAAGCATTAATATTAGGATTTGGCTGAATTAAGATTAGGTAAATACGACAGAGCACAAGGCAATAGTCTCATACATACAACATAGGAAGTCCATTAAAGCATCAGTTTGCTTAATACAGTTCTTCTCCAGTGCTGTCATTAGATACGTCAGTGTTCCAAGTCCCTTCAGGGAACAGGTAGCCTTAACCTGACAGCAGGTTCATAGACCCTGATTTTCTATGCTGCCACCACTTCCTGGGGGGTCTTGTACTTTTACTTAGGAGTACAGTTGGCAGAGAGGCTGCACTTCTGTAAAGTCATGCCTTAAGATTCCTTTGACCAATTATTTATTCAGAACAAGCTCACAAATCGTGCAGCAAATTGCATAAAATTTGAAAGATGCAATGACATCCTTAAAGTTATCAATATTTTAAGTACGATGATGCAAACTTAACATAGGTATCACTTGACGCAAGGTTTTACTGTCTACAGAGACATCTGCCTTACAAAGGCACAATGGTGTTTATTAGATTTGAACTGTCAGGCTCAGTTTTAGCAGTGTTGGCTGTGACTCAGTGGTAACACCCTTAAGAAGGTTGTGGGTTCAAAGTCCCACCCTAGCGATTTGAGTATAAAATCGGTCGTGTCTATTTGCAACACCAGATTTCTGATTGGTCCCCTTGGTGGACAGGACCAGATTTCTGATTGGTCCCATTGGAGGACAAGACACACCCAACAGTTTGTCTGGAATGTGTAATTTGATCCTGCTTGCTGTAGACAATCCTGCAATGTGCAATTTGATCCAGTCTTGCCAGATTACAGAATGTGGAAGTCAAGTTAGCTTTCTGAAGATTCTGTTAATAATATTCTGCAATTGTAATTATAGTTGTTCTTGGCTGGTAAATACTCTAATTAATGGGTTAGTTACTTCTTTGGAGTTTTATTTTTTTTCCTTCTGGAAGTGATAAAAATTCTTTAATTCTGAATGTGTGGGGTCCGTGTGTGTAGCGAGTGGGCGTTTTGCTGATGAGTGCTATTCCTAAGGTTTCTCCGGAGTTTGTACCTCTGGATTGTTGCAGATTGGACTGCAGGTTCAGGCTGGAACCTTGTGCAGGAGCCGAGTGTTGTGCGGGCGGACACTGAGCGGGTGCGATAGCGAACACATGGTTGGTAATGGTGATGCCCAGGAGCCGCGCGTGAACCCCAACTGTCTGTCTTCATCATCACTGTCTTCCTGCTCTTCCACCACTGCCTGGGCAGGCTGCAGTTCTTGGGTATCTGAAATGAAAAAGGGACAACAGTTGGGTTGTGGTGAAGGGAGAAGTGAAAGTAAGATGTGCATGCTTACACCATCTGCAGCTTGTAAGTCAGAAGAGAGTTAGGGATGAGGGGGATGTGGGATGTGAGAAGGAGGATTAGGTATGATGATATCGTCATCTTCAATGGCTTCAGCCCCTGGCCACTGGCCACAGCCTCAGCAATGTCCCTTCCCATAATGGCCAGCACCGTCTCCTCCATGGGGGTCAGAATATGCAGGTGCGCATCTCCCCCGCCAGTTCCTGCTGCCTCCAGTTGTGCGCCACCTTCTCCTGCAAGAGAGAGGAAAGTGTGTCAGTGGGTGTTGTACAATATGTTTGGGAGATGTGGCTGTCATGGTTGAATAGCTGGCAGTGTGTGCAAGGTGTGAGATGTGAGTGTGAGGCTTGCAGCAGTGCTAAGTTTGCGAGGGTGATATGAAGGATGTCAATGTTAGGTATAATTCCTGATTGATAGAGATTGTTGGTAGGTGAGTGATGGGGGTGTGGTGAATTGAGCAGTGGCTGAGGCTGGTGGTGCAGTTGGTAGGATATGGCATTTGAAGATGCATACACGGATCTTGGCCACTCGTGTGAGGTAATTAAACCTCTTGCGGCACCGCATCGAGATCCTTGGCGCTAAACTCCTGACATTGACCTCCACGGTTATCTTCCCACTGCCTTCTCATCGTGTGTTTGGAGGGCCTCCTGTCCCCCTGAGGATATAGGATCTCTCTCTTCCTTTCCACCTGCTCCACCGGGACCTCCAGTGCAGCATCTGAAAACCTGGGTGCCCAATCTCTCCCATGTTGTGCCAATCTTCACTCTTTCCCAGGTCGGATTCAGTTGCAGAACAACTCCCAGCACTTGCTTCAGCCACAATGCACCTCCCCTTTAAGAGGTGCAGGCTAGCTTTAGGAAGTGCAAGTTACTAACGATATTGGACTTCCTGCTGATGCATGTAGCCAATGAACAGCACGGTTTGCGCAGACTGCGTGCAGAAATCGTTACAATAAGCAGGCAGCATGAAGTTAGCGTGCTGCCTGCATTAGACTGAAGGGGCACGGGTTAATCGCGCATCATGATCCCCGTGCCCATTTTTTGGGGGCTTTCCAATTTAACCCCCAGGGTTTCTAGTTGCCCAGAAGTTAAGGCTCCGGCAGAGGACTGAGCAGTGGTGCCAACGTTGCTTGTCATTTCTCCCGTTCTAGGTGGAGCCATACATTACCTGTTCCAAATACCACAGGTGCTCTAACCTAAGGGACAGCTGTATTTCAATTGTATCTGTGGTCGCTGACCCTATCACAGGAATTTTTGAAAATTAATTGTTGCACTGCAGCTTGTGCAAAGCCTACGTTGAGTCAAATTATATCCTCAAAGGTTGTCTTACGCCACTTTTGTGAAACCAAAGCCAGGTAGAATCCCCCAAAACTGTATTGCAGATCCTGCATGATTTTGCCACTTTTGTCCCTCTTGGTGGTAGAGGTCACGGGTCTGGGAGGTGCTGTCAGGCATGAATATTACCTACTACAGGTATGGACTGCCTTAGTATTGGAGGCGCTGTGAATGGAGCTGAACACTGTGGAATTGTCAGTGGACCATTCCACTCCTGATGGGAGGATAGTTATTGATGAGGCAGCTAAAGTTGGTTAGGCTGAAGAACTCCAGCAGTGATATGCTGGGGCTGTGATGGTTGGCTATCAGCAACAACAGCTATCTTCCTTTGTGTCAGGCATGATTTTAGCCCCTGGAGTGCTTTACCCTTAACCCCCACTGACCGTCATTTTTCTAGGGCTCGACAGAGGCCTATCAAAATAAGAGAAACATTATTTTAAATGTATTGATGATCACCATAGACAATCAGGCTGCAGATGAGTTAAAACCGTGAACTCTGCTTTGCGAGAAGCACTAAGACAGCATCTCATGAATATTTATATGAATCTGAGACTAGCTGGCAGTGGTAGATAAGCCACTGCAAGAAATATGTCCTATAGCATCTTAACAAAATAAATATGCAAGCGCACACATTTTTGACAAAAGTGCACTGTGCTAAACATTTCAATCTGCAATAAATATGGAGCATTGGCCAACTCCTGTTCTCAGCCGAGCTTGTGTCTCACAATAGAATGAATGATGAAAACAAATATGATTGCAATGCTTTTTTCAGTTTGGTTTATGTTAGTTCGGGGGGTTTTAAAGTGCTATTTTCTCTCTCAACAGCTCAACAGCAGTTTGTATAATTGGAATTCAATACCTACAAACCAGAAATAATATTCTTCCAGTAATCCCGCCTTGTGGAATTACACGCCCCTGGTGATTAACAATTCCCCTAATGCAATAATCTTTTTACAGGATTGGATGTCATCTTGTGCGATGCTACCAGATTCACTTTAAAATGGCAGAGCGCAGCAACTAATGTAGTTACTTCGTATTAATTCGCTAACATGAAGCAACAAAATTTGGCAAAATACTAAAAAATAGAAAAAAAAGTGAAGAAAATGGCCCGGATTTTGCGGTGGGTAGGCCGTCATACCGCCTTTGTGATCCACCGCAGGTTCAGGATTCCCCATGCGCTTTCCTGTACGCGTTGGCAGGCCATCCGCTCCACCACTGAAAACCTAACTGCTGGCGTAGAGTTGGGCTATTTGCCCACCAACTGCCCAGCAATTCCGTGCGGAAATTGTACGGCTGGTGCAAACAGGCACAGAGCCAGTTTCCACAGCGCAAGGGGAATACCCGAGATGAAAAACCTTTTTTTTTTTAATTAAATGACATTCAGGAACATTAAAAGCTTTAATGAGAAACAATCCCAGTGTATGTTAAAGCTGCAGGTTTTTTGTTTTAAATAATGTTTACATTTCATAACTTTCTGCACAGTGTACTGTATTTGTTTAGAAGTGGGAATTATGAGTAAGGAATTGGATTCCCACGATAAAAGCTGAATCTGTAAGGTTGTAGTGATGAAGTAATGTAGTCATTTAAATGAATGAAAGGCAATCTGTTTTCTGATTGGAGGACCAGGCCCACGTGATCGCAGGTTCGCTTCCGCACAGGCTGCGTCCCTGGGACCCGTGGGCCGTTACGCAGCCCTCCTACTCGCAGCGTCAGATTACAAGTTTACGCAGGAGAGCCGCCATCGGGTAGGTGCGTATTCCTTTCGCAGGTTGGCGGCGTACTCTAGAGGTATGCCGCCGACAGCAATTTTTGGCCCAATGAAAAAATCCAGAATGGGCCAGTTACCCAATAATCCCTAGAGTTGAAAATCCAGCGTGAGTATCTGAATCAGGATTTCATAATTCCAGTACTGATTCAGCATCTTTTTTCTAACCACTTAATTTTTCTGAAATAAGGGGCGCGATTTTCCCACTGGAGGCGGGTTGGAGGCGGGTTTCGGTTTGGGTGGGTTCCAAACCAGTTAAATGGGAAAAATTTGTGATTTTCCCCTAATTGGCCAGTTGATTTCAGAGGTGTGGGCTCCCCTGGGCCAATTAGTGTTCTGGGACTGAAACTCGCCTCTGCTGACGTCACTAATCCAGCTTCATTTAAGGGCTGCTTGCTGCCTTGGCTCATTCCATTGGTTTTTGGCCGATGCTGCACCACCTCCAAGCTGTTATCTCCTTGAAGAATGGCCAGCTCCAAGGCAAGCGCCTCCCCGAGGTTCTCGGATGAGGTGCTGGGTATGTTGGTTGAGGGGGAGAGAGCTAGCAGGGAGGTGCTCTTTCCCTCATCTGGGAGGAAGAGGCCTCCCAAAGAAACCAAGACTGTGTGGGTCTAGCTGGCAAGGGATATAACCTCCAGATCTGTGTGCAGATTGGATGATTGTTTCTGTTTATTGATGAAATGCCATCCCTGTGTGAATGTATCAACATTAGGTGATGGCAAACTGTTGGCGTGATGGCATCTGTTATTTTGGCTTAGGCAGCTCCACATTGCGGGCTCCGTGACACTTGCATGGTCAGGTTCGTGGTCAGAGTGAAAGGAGGCCAGAGAGTCGTGTCCATTGTCTATCATGTCTTAAGAAAGAGCCAAGCGCATGTGCCACAATGGGCAACCTATGCAAATCTGGCCAGGATGAGTGCATCCCTTGCATCACGGGCAGCCATATGCTCGCGTGCTGCTGCTGCTGCTGGTCAATAGACCGGCACTCGGTCCTCCTCCTCCTCCTCCTCCTCCTCATCTGAGGAGGCTATGAACTGAGCCATTTGCTCATCAGGAAGCTGCAAGCCACGACGCTGTGCCATGTTGTGCAGTGCACAGCAGACCACGACCATTCTGGAGACCCTGGCTGCTGAATACTGCAGGGCTCCACCTGATCTGTCAAGGCATCGGAACTGCATCTTCAGCAAGTCAATGGTTTGCTCAATGATGGACCTGGTCGAAATGTGGCTGGCGTTGTAGCGCTCCTCAGCCTCGTTATATGGCCCCCTGATCGGCGTCATTAGCCACTTCTTCAGGGGGTAGCCCTCGTCACCAAGGAGCCATCCGTTAAGTTGGTTTGGCGGATTGAAGAGCGGAGGAACACTAGAGTTCCGCAGGATGAAAGAGTCATGGCAACTACCACAGAACTTGGTGCAAACATGCAAAATCTCCTTCTTGTGGTTACACACCAGCTGTACGTTGAGGGAGTGGAAGCCCTTGCGGTTGACAAAGATAGCTGGGTTTTGATGGGGTGCCCGAAGGCCCACATGTGTGCAGTCTATGATGCCCTGCACCATTGGCAAGCCTGCCATATTTGCAAAGCCAACTAAACGCGCGGTTACACTTGCTTGATCCCTTGAGAAGTGGATGCGAAAAGGGCATCGGTAACCTGCGTGATGCAACTGTGGGCGGCTGACTGGGAGATGCCGCTGATGTCTGCTGATGATCCCTGGAAGGAGCCTGAGGCAAAAAAGTTGAGTGCGGTGGTGACTTTGACAGCCACTGGTAAGGGGTGTCCACCCGTTCCTCTGGGCTCCAGGTGTTGGTGCAGCATTGTGCAGATCTCTCGGACAACCTCTCGCGAAAGTCTCAGCCTCCTTTGGCACTGCTGCTCAGTCATGTTGAGGTAGCTCATCCTCTGTCTGTAAACCCTGAGAGGCGGGTATCTCCTGTGGCGAAGTGCTTCCATGCGCTGGCGTCTTCTGCCCTGTGCAGCATCAGGTGGCTGAGCAGGAGGTTGGGGCTCCTGCTGCTGTTGCTGCTGAGCTGCCTGGTTCTGCTGCTGCCGTGGCTGCTCCTCATCCGAATCTGAGCTCCATGGTGAAAGGAAATAAATGGTTCCCATGCTGCTGGCAGATACCTCCGTTGGGGAAGCACTCAGTCCAAGCGGGGAGAGAGTCTTCCAAGGAGGCCCCACAGTTGAGAGGTAGAAGCTGCAGCACCTCTGACTTTGGTAGGACTGCTAAAAGTGCTGAAAGACCTGTGGAACAAAAGTTCTGCCATCTGCAACTGCTCCCTGATGAAAGCTCCGTTTTAATGGTGGAGCTGCAGCTGTGAGGAGGCCACCCACTTGTCAACCCGCCAGAATTAGCTGGCGTGGTTTAGGAGGGTCATGCAACACACGCAAAATGTGGCAAAATTACAAAGGTCTGTCAAAATAGGACTATAGAGGCCCTTAACGACTATTTAAGGGTCTTAAACACCTCTCCCGACTGATGGAGGCGGGACCGAATCACACCCATCAAACCCGCCTCCGGCAAAATTGCGCGGAGGTGGGTTGGAGGCGGGTTCCGAACCCACCCTCACTTTTTGCGATTTTGCCAACTGTCCCGCCTCCAAACCCGCCTCCTCGGGGCTGGGAAAATCCCCCCCCCCAGGTTTCAGATGAACTTAATAATATTCATAAATTCAATTGACAAATGCGACAAATTTACAAGCACACACATACACACACACACATATACAGTAACAGCAAGCTGCATAAAATTCACATCACCATATTAAAACCTCTGCTTTCTCCTTATGTGGCTTGGTGTCAAATTTTTTCACTCCTGTGAAGCGCCTTGGGATATTTTACTACGTTAAAGGCGCTGTATAAATACAAGTTGTTGTTGTTGTTGTTGAGATAGAAGTAATAAAGGAAAACGAAAGTAAGATGTAAAGAAGCCCTGCGAAAAGTCTCCTGCAGCATTGGCACTCACTATAGCCATGAGTCACCCTCTGGCCATGATCTCCAGAATGCCCTCCTCAAGTGGGGAGAAGGTGCGCAGGCAGCCTCTGGCTCTTGCCTCCTGACTTGTGTTGTGTGCGACTTTCTGGTGCAAGAAAGAGGGAAGAGTGTGAGCTGTTTTAAGAATGTGCCTGTCCTGGTCGAATAGTGCAGCTGTTGTGTGCAAAATGTGGGGAAGTGAGGGTTGTAATCGTGGTGAGAGGAGAAGGAGGTGTGCTGAAGTGTGATGCAGTGATTGTAGGAGAGTGAAAGGAGGTGGGGAGGGGAGTGCTGTGAGTAGGGGAGCTGCAGGTGTGAGGAGAGAGTACTTGAAATGAGGGGTAGGATTCTTACATTGACAACACTGCTGAGAGCATTAAACTGTATTCAGCATTCCAGCCATGTGCTGGGAGCTAAACTCCTGGCATTGAGCTCCTCAGCTACCTCTTCCCACTGGTGACAGATATGTTCCCTGGAGAGGTTCCTGAACCCCTGGGGGGGAACAGGACCTCCCTCCTCCTGTCCACCTCCTGGACCAGGACCTCCAAAGTGGCATCGGAGAACTTGGAGACCTGATTTACAGGACTTGCAGGCATTTCTAGCTTCAGCACAGTTCTCTCCTGTCTGCAGCCACAGTTCACATCCCCTTTAAAAGGTGCTGGCTGCCATTAAGTGGCGTCGGAGATATTGATTTCCCGTCCCCCCAAACAAGTACAATAAGCATCGCGGGTAGTGCACACCCTGCCCCTTGCGCCCGTCCCCCTCACACCCCGTCCGCCCGTCCCCCCCGCACACCCCGTCCCCCTCACACCCCGTCCCCCCCCACACCCCGTCCCCCTCACACCCCGTCCCCCTCACACCCCGTCCCCCGCACACCCCGTCCCCCCCCGCACACCCCGTCCGCCCGTCCCCCGCCGCACACCCCGTCCGCCCGTCCCCCCTCACACCCCGTCCCCCTCACACCCCGTCCCCCTCACACCCCGTCCCCCTCACACCCCGTCCCCCTCACACCCCGTCCCCCTCACACCCCCCCCGCCCGTCCCCCCCCCGCACACCCCGTCCGCCCGTCCCCCCCTCACACCCCGTCCCCCTCACACCCCGTCCGCCCGTCCCCCCCTCACACCCCGTCCCCCGCACACCCCGTCCCCCTCACACCCCGTCCCCCCCGCACACCCCGTCCGCCCGTCCCCCCCCGCACACCCCGTCCGCCCGTCCCCCCCCTCACACCCCGTCCGCCCGTCCCCCCCTCACACCCCGTCCCCCTCACACCCCGTCCCCCTCACACCCCGTCCCCCGCACACCCCGTCCCCCTCACACCCCATCCCCCCGTCCCCCCCTCACACCCCGTCCCCCTCACACCCCGTCCGCCCGTCCCTCCCGCACACCCCGTCCCCCTCACACCCCGTCCCCCCCGCACACCCCGTCCGCCCGTCCCCCCCGCACACCCCGTCCCCCTCACACCCCGTCCCCCCCGCACACCCCGTCCGCCCGTCCCCCCCCGCACACCCCGCCCGCCCGTCCCCCCCTCACACCCCGTCCCCCTCACACCCCCCCCGCCCGTCCCCCCCTCACACTCCCGTCCCCCTCACACCCCGTCCCCCCCCGCACACCCCGTCCGCCCGTCCCCCCCCTCACACCCCGTCCCCCCTCACACCCCCCCCGCCCGTCCCCCCCTCACACCCCCCCCGCCCGTCCCCCCCGCACACCCCGTCCGCCCGTCCCCCCTCACACCCCGTCCGCCCGTCCCCCCCTCACACCCCGTCCGCCCGTCCCCCCTCACACCCCGTCCGCCCATCCCCCCCTCACACCCCGTCCGCCCGTCCCCCCCGCACACCCCGTCCGCCCGTCCCCCCCTCACACCCCGTCCGCCCATCAACCCCTCACACCCCATCCGCCCGTCCCCCTCACACCCCGTCCGCCCGTCCCCCCCTCACACCCCGTCCGCCCGTCCACCCCTCACACCCCATCCCCCGCAAACCCTGTCCCCCTCACACCCCGTCCCCCCGCACACCCCGTCCCCCCCCGCACACCCCGTCCCCCTCACACCCCGTCCCCCCGCACACCCCGTCCGCCCGTCCCCCCCCCCTCACACCCCGTCCGCCCGTCCCCCCCACACCCCGTCCGCCCGTCCCCCCCGCACACCCCTCCACCCGTCCCCCCCCCGCACACCCCATACGCCCCCCACAACCCGTCCGCCCGTCCCCCCGCACACCCCGTCCGCCCGTCCCCCCCGCACACCCCGTCCGCCCCGCACACCCCGTCCGCCCGTCCCCCCGCACACCCCGTCTATCGAACATCCAGTCCCCCCCGCACATCCCGTCCGCCCCCTCACACCCCATCCCCCCTCACCCCCCATCCCCCCCCCACACCCCATCCCCCCCCACACCCCATCCCCCCCACACCCCATACCCCCCCATATCCCATCCCACCCCTCACACCCCATCCCCCCCCACACCCCATCCCCCCCTCACACCCCATCCCCCCCCACACCCCATCCCCCCCCACACCCCATCCCCCCACACCCCATCCCCCCCTCACACCCCATCCCCCCTCAGACCCCATCCCCCCCTCACACCCCATCCCCCCTCACGCCCCATCCCTCTCTCACACACCATCCCCCCTCACACCCCGTCCCCCCCTCACACCCCGTCCCCCCCTCACACCCCATCCCCCCCTCACACCCCATCCCCCCCTCACACCCCATCCCCCCTCACACCCCATCCCTCTCTCACACACCATCCCCCCTCACACCCCGTCCCCCCCTCACACCCCATCCCCCCCTCACACCCCATTCCCCCCTCACACCCCATCCCCCCCTCACACCCCATCCCCCCCTCACACCCCATCCCCCCCTCACACCCCATCCCCCCCTCACACCCCATCCCCCCCCACACCCCATCCCCCCCTCACACCCCATCCCCCCCCACACCCCATCCCCCCCGCACACCCCATCCCCCCCTCACACCCCGTCTCCCCCCTCACACCCCATCCCCCCCCTCACACCCCATCCCCCCCCTCACACCCCATCCCCCCCACACCCCATCCCCCCCACACCCCACCCCCCCCACACCTCATCCCCCCACACCCCATCCCCCTCACACCCCGTCCGCCCGTCCCCCCCGCACACCCCGTCCCCCTCACACCCCCCCCGCCCGTCCCCCCCCCGCACACCCCGTCCGCCCGTCCCCCCCTCACACCCCGTCCCCCTCAAACCCCGTCCGCCCGTCCCCCCCTCACACCCCATCCCCCGCACACCCCGTCCCCCTCACACCCCGTCCCCCCCGCACACCCCGTCCGCCCGTCCCCCCCCGCACACCCCGTCCGCCCGTCCCCCCCTCACACCCCGTCCGCCCGTCCCCCCCTCACACCCCGTCCCCCTCACACCCCGTCCCCCTCACACCCCGTCCCCCGCACACCCCGTCCCCCTCACACCCCATCCCCCCGTCCCCCCCTCACACCCCGTCCCCCTCACACCCCGTCCACCCGTCCCTCCCGCACACCCCGTCCCCCTCACACCCCGTCCCCCCCGCACACCCCGTCCGCCCGTCCCTCCCGCACACCCCGTCCCCCTCACACCCCGTCCCCCCCGCACACCCCGTCCGCCCGTCCCCCCCGCACACCCCGTCCCCCTCACACCCCGTCCCCCCCGCACACCCCGTCCGCCCGTCCCCCCCCGCACACCCCGCCCGCCCGTCCCCCCCTCACACCCCGTCCCCCTCACACCCCGTCCCCCCCGCACACCCTGTCCCCCTCACACCCCCCCCGCCCGTCCCCCCCGCACACCCCGTCCCCCTCACACCCCGTCCGCCCATCCCCCCCTCACACCCCGTCCCCCTCACACCCCGTCCCCCCCGCACACCCCGTCCGCCCGTCCCCCCTCACACCCCGTCCGCCCGTCCCCCCCTCACACCCCGTCCGCCCGTCCCCCCTCACACCCCGTCCGCCCGTCCCCCCCTCACACCCCGTCCGCCCGTCCCCCCCGCACACCCCGTCCGCCCGTCCCCCCCTCACACCCCGTCCGCCCATCACCCCCTCACACCCCATCCGCCCGTCCCCCTCACACCCCGTCCGCCCGTCCCCCCCTCACACCCCGTCCGCCCGTCCACCCCTCACACCCCATCCCCCGCAAACCCTGTCCCCCTCACACCCCGTCCCCCGCACACCCCGTCCCCCCCGCACACCCCGTCCCCCTCACACCCCGTCCCCCCGCACACCCCGTCCGCCCGTCCCCCCCCTCACACCCCGTCCGCCCGTCCCCCCGGCACACCCCGTCCGCCCGTCCCCCCCGCACACCCCGTCCACCCGTCCCCCCCGCACACCCCATACGCCCCCGCACAACCCGTCCGCCCGTCCCCCCGCACACCCCGTCCGCCCGTCCCCCCCGCACACCCCGTCCGCCCCCGCACACCCCGTCCGCCCGTCCCCCCGCACACCCCGTCTATCGAACATCCAGTCCCCCCCGCACATCCCGTCCGCCCCCTCACACCCCATCCCCCCCTCACACCCCATCCCCCCCCACACCCCATCCCCCCCCACACCCCATCCCCCCCACACCCCATACCCCCCCATACCCCATCCCACCCCTCACACCCCATCCCCCCTCACACCCCATCCCCCCCTCACACCCCATCCCCCCCTCACACCCCATCCCCCCCACACACCCCATCCCCCCCCCACACCCCATCCCCCCCACACCCCATCCCCCCCACACCCCATCCCCCCCACACACCCCATCCCTCCCCACACCCCACCCCCCCCACACCCCATCCCCCCCACACCCCATCCCCCCCTCAGACCCCATCCCCCCCTCACACCCCATCCCCCCCCACACCCCATCCCCCCTCACACCCCATCCCCCCTCACACCCCATCCCCCCCTCACACCCCATCCCCCCTCACACCCCATCCCTCTCTCACACCCCATCCCCCCTCACACCCCGTCCCCCCCTCACACCCCATCCCCCCCTCACACCCCATTCCCCCCTCACACCCCATCCCCCCCTCACACCCCATCCCCCCCTCACACCCCATCCCCCCCACACACCCCATCCCCCCCCACACCCCATCCCCCCCACACACCCCATCCCCCCCACACCCCACCCCCCCCGCACACCCCGTCTCCCCCCTCACACCCCACCCCCCCCCCTCACACCCCATCCCCCCCCCTCACACCCCATCCCCCCTACACCCCATCCCCCACACACCCCATCCCCCCCACACCTCATCCCCCCACACCCCATTCCCCCCTCACACCCCATCCCCCCCCCACACCCCATCCCCCCTCACACCTCATCCCCCCTCACACCCCATCCCCCCCTCACACCCCGTCCCCCCCTCACACCCCGTCCCCCATCACACCCCATCCCCCCCCCACACCCCATCCCCCTCTCACACCCCATCCCCCCCTCACACCCCATCCCCCTCTCACACCCCGTCCCCCTCACACCCCATCCCCCCCACACACCCCATCCCCCCCACACCCCGTCCCCCCCTCACACCCCATCCCCCCCTCACACCCCATCCCCCCCCACACCCCATCCCCCTCTCACACCCCATCCCCCCCTCACACCCCATCCCCCCCCGCACCCCATCCCCCTCTCACACCCCATCCCCCCCTCACACCCCATCCCCCCCACACCCCGTCCCCCCCTCACACCCCATCCCCCCCTCACACCCCATCCCCCCCCACACCCCATCCCCCTCTCACACCCCATCCCCCCCTCACACCCCATCCCCCCCCGCACCCCATCCCCCTCTCACACCCCATCCCCCCCTCACACCCCATCCCCCCCCACACCCCATCCCCCTCTCACACCCCATCCCCCCCTCACACCCCATCCCCCCTCACACCCCATCCCTCTCTCACACCCCATCCCCCCTCACACCCCATCCCCCCCCACACCCCATCCCCCTCTCACACCCCGTCCCCCCCTCACACCCCGTCCCCCCCTCACACCCCATCCCCCCCGCACAGCCCACCCCCCCCGCACACCCCGTCTACCGAACATCCAGTCCCTGTCCCACGAACACCCCATTTCCTGCACGGTGGAATTTTTAGGCCGCAGTGTTCTGTTATAAAAGTTCGTGTGGGGCTCGAACCCACAACCTTCTGACTCAGAGCTAAGAGTGCCAAGGCTGACACTTTGAATGAGAATAAGATATTGCAATTGAATTGAGAATTGGTTAGAGTGTTACAGTCAATGTCAAGTTTGACGTTAACAATTCAGATAAAATGTAAAAAAATTACCCAGTGAAGAATATCTGCCTTTGTAATAAATAGAGTAGGTGGGTGCTCTTCTCTAATTTTAGCTCCAAAATACTTCTCGGAGAGTGGCATTGTGTGAATGTCGTATTTCACCACATTAGTCATAAACTTTGCTGTCCTACTTCACTAGGCACCACTTTTAAGATACCTGTAACTAGTTAGAATTAGTTCTGGATATTTGCTAGTTAATTCAATAATTAAATCATAAGGTCCATTGGAACTGGGGATTCTTCGAATTGAATGTAGCTGAAAACTCCCTGATACACTGATGGCACCTCTTTAAAAAGTAGAATCGGAAAACCTGAATTGAAAACATAAATACTTTTATTATTCACACTTTTAGTGGACATTGGTTTAACTCAGTTGTGGCACAAGGCTATTTTGCTCCCTTAACGTTCTCTCAATGTTTGGGACTCGGATATGATCTGGCAAATATAACAAGGGATTGCATGCGCTTGATCCAATTTCAGAACAAGCTGTTCATCCAGTGCACAGTGATAACAGTTTCTATCTTGCAGTTCTGCGTTCAGGGCCAGCTATGAAGCATAGTACGGTAGTGACATTAATCATTGCTGGGGACTGTTGTTCACGGATAGTACTGCCAAAGGTTCAATTAAGCATAAAGAAACATGAGAAATTTAAGCTTGAGTTAAAAAGTACTGGGCTGACATCATGATTATTATCCTCTCTCAAACTTTGATAACGATGTGAAACTTTTCATTGTACTGGTATCAAAGAATGGCTTCCTGCTTAAAAATATCTTGGTGCATTTTAATAGGCTATTTTTCTTGTATTACACTTCTCCAGTTTAAATTAAGTGAAGAGAGGAAACTGTCAGACACCAAATATACAGTCAATCACCTTTTTGACTTCAGTAACTTCAGACTTTAGTTCATTTTCAAATCTGTTATCAATTCATGCCTGACCCCCGGGTTTTCCGGGTTTTCTATCTCTCCTATTTTCTTGTATTTTCCTCAGACTTCTCACTTTCTTAGTTATTTGTATGTCCTCTGTTTCTCTCATCTCTTTTATTTCTTCAATACTTCTGTCTATTACCTGACTGGGAAGTAGGTGTTACATCATCCACTGATGCTTTCTCATTGTATTCGATATATGCCCCTCTTTTTTGATCATATTACTAAGCCTGCCCAAATTTATTTTTCAGTTCCAAGGAAGAGTACGTATCCAAAACATAGACTATGGGCGTGATTTCCCCAACCTTGGTGGGTCCGTGGTGGGCGATGTCGGTGGCAGGTCCCGACCCCGCTGCTGGCTCCAGCCCGCTGTCCAAAATGATTTCCCCCTGATTGGGCTTGTTAAGCCCATCCAGTGCGTTTGCCAGCCAATTAGAGGAAGCGGGTCTGATGACGTCATTTGATGATGTGTCATCAGCCGGTTTCCTTAAAGGGACCATGCGCAAATTGATTTTGACAGTTGTGCTGTCAGTGTTCTACAGCATTGAGGTGCTGCAAACACTGACAAGCACTGCACAGAGGTGCAGGCCTGCACCCAGGCTCTCCCATGACTCCCTCCATATGCTTATGGAAGGAGTC
Organism: Squalus acanthias; assembly: GCA_030390025.1. Taxonomy (NCBI): domain Eukaryota; kingdom Metazoa; phylum Chordata; class Chondrichthyes; order Squaliformes; family Squalidae; genus Squalus; species Squalus acanthias. The sequence continues at coordinate 84,274,982 of CM059425.1, forward strand.
ACAGCACGCAGGGAGGTCCTCTTCCCTTCCAATGGGTGGAAGAAACCTCCCTAGGAGATCAACACAGCCTGGTTGCACATTGCACAGGAGGACACAAACAGGGATGTCGTCAGGAGGACCAGGCTGCAGTGGCACAAACCTTTCTACAAAGCCACACTCAACCTCATCCAGCTGTGCCTCTCATCACATCCCCATCACTCTGCCTTCCCTACCCTATTCCTGCACATCCTTACTGACACCAACTTCCCTTGTACCTCCACCCATCCCTCTCTATCTACATTATCACATCCCCATCTCACTAGCCACCCCTCACACTCACCCTCATCCTAGTCCAATCATGCCAACTAACAACACACAAGGCTAGGCACTTGGGTGTTTTATGCAATGCTCATGTAAAGTTTCTTTTAACGTGGTGTCAAACATTGAAACCTTTATTTTCAACACTTTCTTGGACAGATCTGTGTGCACCTTTGGAAGTGGTTTAGTGAGTTGCAGTGAATGGTGAAACATAATGGTAACCCCAGTATTGGTCATGAGTGTGAAAGGAATGGCTTGGGCATTGTAGGGATGCTTTATGGTGTTGGTGTGGGGTGGTGACAACCTGGCGCATCATGCGGCAGCCAGGGTGTACAGCATCAAGTGAAGTAAACCTGGCCATGGTGAGGCTATCCCTGCCTCCTGGGCAGCAATGTGGTCGGGTGCTGATGCCCTGTGTCCTGTGCAGCATCAGGTGATCGCGGAGAAGGTTGGTGTTGTTGTTGGTGCTGCTGGTGTGCCTGGTGCTGCTGGTGTTGGGGCTGGTTGTGTTCAGATTATGAGGACCAAAGTGAGATAGTTTCAAGGGCACCGATGCTGATGGAATAGATGGCAGGTGAACTTGTGATGACAGAAGTGATGTCAGTGGTGAGAGAGGTTGTTCCAATGAGGTGACACTGGATAGAGAGAGTTTGCTCCAAACACTTGCAACCTGCATAAAGCTCAATCTGTCTTCCAAATGCAGTAAGCAACAGCTTCTGAGCTTGGAAAGTGAACAGCTGTGAGATGGGAGCTTTTATAACACATTTGCAGCTGTCAAGTAAAGAGATGATTCCATGGTAACACAACTCCCGACCTCCTTATCCGACGTGATCCCTGAGCAGCGTGGACCTTGTGGGCGACCTTGTAAAATGTAAAGGTGAGCTCAAAATACTTCTTAATGGGCTGTTAACAAGGTCATAATGACTTCAATTGCCTCCCCCGCCACTGTGTGTCGGATCTGTTCAGCGTTGACAGACCCGACATTTGGGAAAGGTGCGTGGTGGCGGTTGACAGCGAGTCCCGACCCGCTGAAAAAAAAAATTCCCCACCCAACCTGACACTGATCATGCCCGCTGACCCCCCCGAAAAATTCCCCCAAGGTACGCGAATATTCTGTATGTCTCACACTATCTCTATTTCTGCTCTGCCTGTCGTACAGGCCTATACGCAGACTCAAAGCTTCAAACCTCCGATAGCCACTGAACTGATCTCATTTGCCTTTGGATTGGGAGCTGGGGTGTGTATTGTCTTGTTAACTTTCTGCAGGGGAGTGAAAGGATGGGCCTTGTGATGAGATAGAGCAGAGCCAGGATCTAGTGATGGCATTAGGGGGAGGTGAGAGGTCTGGGGCTGGTTTAGGGCTTAGAGGGTGCAGGGAAGCCGGGGCCTTGGGCTTTGAACTCAGAGACTGTGAAGGTGTTTGAGGCTGGAGCCCTGGCTTGGAGGGAACTGGAAAGTTGGAGTTTGGGTGAGAAGGAATGGGAAGCTGAGCGCTTAGTTGCAGAGTAATAGTCAAGCCTGGAGCCATGGACTGATCTGTAGTAGTGAAGTGAGCGATTATGCATTAATGATCATGTAGTAGCATGGACCAAATAGACCTGCAGAACAAAATGAACAAGATTTTTATATAATACATATTTCTATATATCATATAGATGAACTATTAACTCTGCAACATCTGTAATGTGTTAATTAAATTAATGGGAAGAATGGAGTTATTTGACCTGCTTTAATATTCTCTCAGACTGCTGGTTCTGGAGGGAAAGTTCATACCCAGTTGAGAGATGAACTCGCCTGATGTCAGTGCAGATGTTAATGCTTGTCTGCCATTTTACTTCTATTTGTTTTCTTAGGGTATAATGTTTCCCTTCAGTTAATAATTACATGGGATTCATTGAAGGTCAGCACTAGTCTCGGCACTCATAGTGTTCTAAGCAATTTGCTTTGGGACTGATGTTATAGATGAAGATGTTATATATGTGCTATTTTTTAGCATAACAACCCTGAAATTATGCTGTGGAATATTAGGGGGCAAATGTTGATTGTGTTTATAATAAACTAGTTGATCTATTTTGTGGATGAGTTAACATCTCTGCTGAAGTAGCAGAGGGAGGAATTTTAGAAGAATATGTTAAGCATTTGTATCCCCCAAGCCATAATTCAGGGCCAAAGGATTCAGTTTTACTCTTGAAGCTTGCTCTTGTTTGCCTTGAGTATTGAGTTCCATTGATAAAATAACGTCTGGAACATGAAACTTATACTGACAATTTAATGTTAAAAAAAATACTGGAACTGTAGTGAAAATAATCAGCCAGGTCCCTGCTCCTAATTGCTGTCCATGAACACTCTTGCTAGAAAATGCACTTAAGATGATTTTCCTAGTACTGACATCCTTCACCTTGACAGTGCCGCTCCAGAAAAAACAGAATATTTTCAAATGTTAATCTTTGAAAGGGAGGATTTAGAAAACTGCAAGTAACATTTAATGGATTAACCGCATCCACTTCAAATTTGTGAAACACTATAGACTATATTATAACCTCAAAATGATATTACAAAACTAAACTAAACAGCACTATGAAAAATCTATGCTGAAGTTAGGGATCCTGGCACTCAGAAAAATCATGAAAGTTAAAGGTGACAAAGTGACAGGAAATGATTTCTGTCAGCTCACTACAGAAGCTGATGGAGCAGAATCACAAATTTAAGATCCTGGCTCTGCTCTATCTCAAATAAAAATTCATAAAGGGCTTTGCAGGGTAGATGCTGAGAGATCGTTTCCCCTGGCTGGGGAATCTAGAACTAGGGGTCATACTCTCAGGATAAGAGGTCGGCCATTTAGGACTGAGATGAGGAGGAATTTCTTCACTCAGAGGGTTGTGAATCTTTGGAATTCTCTACCCCAGAGGGCTGTGGATGCTCAGTCGTTGAGTATATTCAAGACCGGGATCGATAGATTTTTGGGCACTAAGGGAATCAAGGGATATGGGGATCAGATGGGAAAGTGGAGTTGATGTAGAAGATCAGCCATGATCTTATTAAATGGCGGGGAGGCCTTGAGGGGCTGTATGGCCTACTCCTGCTCCTATTTCTTTGTTCTTATGTTCTTAATCTATTCTGAAAATAACGGTGCAGACTCAGTGGAGTTAGTGGCCTAGAAATTTGATATGGCCCAAAAACGGGCAGTGTCACTGGCCAGCACTATTTGCCCGCGCCCGTTCAAAGTGGTGCAGGCAGCACGCAAAATTTGTGCTGCCTGCTCATTATAATGATTGGAGCGCTGATCTCAGCGATAAACAGGCTGCTGATTGGCTTAGCGCTCAATGGGGGGGGGGGCGGGGGGGCAATATCGGGTGCAGTCTGGTCAATAATGTTTGGCCTAGGCTCTCTGCACTACTTAGAGGGGATGTGCTTTGTTGCAGAAGCACCTCATTGTCATTGTAGAGTGTAAGGGATTCTGACCGTGCGTGTCTCGCAGCCTGTGAGATTCACGCGGCTCTGTGCAGCCTGTATGTCAGTGCGGGTCTAGGCCTTGTTGCCTGTTCTGGTCTCCAGCCAGTCTGGGAACACTAGACACACCTGTGAGTGGTTCGAATCACTCGCCCTTACGGTTCTAGACACTGGACTTAGATGCGAGAGCAGTAATGGAGATGAAACTCATGTAGACTCGGTTGAATGGTACGAAATGGAAAATCTTTATTGCATGATACTTAAAATTATGAAATACATGTCATAAGCACAGATTAATGACAGTACAATCTTACAAACAGTTATATAGTCGATCTTAGGGAAACGAGGAACGAACGGCACATAGTAAATAGGGGCACACATTACAAATATCCTTAATCCTTAAACCCTCCCCTATCAATATCTATCCTAAACTAGATTCGTAGGATTTCGAGACTCATGCTCACCACTCGTGATAACTCGGAGAAATTCCGAATAGCTGATCGGATGTTTTTCACCGCAGCACCCACGTGTCGGTCAGGAGATCTCCTAGTCCCACTTGTTTACTTGCTTCTGCTGCTCCGGCTAGCAGGCTGGAACGTCTGCTGTGATGAAGACCTGTGTTGGTTGGTTTAACAGGTACTTTTCGAGCACAGTTGTCAATATCATCGATACGATATGTTTCCTTGCAAGTTCGAAGAAGTCTTCCTGGCAAGGAAAACTTGGATAATCGACCTACAGGCGCGGTCGGGATTTACTGACCGTGGCGATGGATATGGTCTTCCTCTCTTCTCATCTCATCTCATCTCATCTCATCTCATCTCGGGCCTTTGGTTCCGCTGCCAGTTACCAACATAGGTCTTCGTTACGCGACACGAGGTAGATCCGAACGGATCAGAAAGTTCAACAGTCCTTTTCAAAAAGGCAACAGGCAAGCAGGAGCCCAACTACGAGTACACAGGAGCAGCCACGAGGTTACGAAACAAGAGCACAGGAGCAGCCACGATGATAAGAGAAAGATGGACGGTTTGGAGCCTGCAATTATAGTGCAAAATCTTCCGTTTCCCGCCCAACTATAATGTCCATTCTTTTGTTTAGGGTTTGGCGCTCAAATGTCTTATATGGGTGATCTCCGTTCTTAATGGGTTTCGGGGCTACTCGTAAATGTCTGAGTACCTGTTAATATTTCTCCCATTGTTAAATCGGTCGGTGTTCTCCCTGGAGGGGTTTTGGGGCTTCCAAGTGTTTTGTATAACTACCTGCTAACGGCTCTCTCATCGTAGAGTCGTTGGGATTTTACATATTAATGTCTTTTGGATGAGCCCTTGATTACTCGGTACAATGGCTTTCATTTGTACCTGGGAGACCGATTTCAGTATTTATGTGTATACTGCAAACCCATAATGTCTCGTGTATTATCTTCACTGTGCTGAATCTTAATCGATCTTACACAAATGTTTATTGGAACGCCATCTTGTCTGCCTGTTGAAAAGTCTAGAATGTTCTGTCACGAGGTGCGGCGGCCATTTTACAGGCTGCTTGTGTCCACTTTAAACCTGTCAGCATTCTGCTGAAATAAAAGCTGTTTGAACGAAACTCTGTGTTTTCTCCTTATTAATAAAATCGCGATATATTGCGAATTCTACAAGAGCAAGCCATGGCACAGCAACCAAGGAGGTTTTCAGATGCTAGAGGCCTTTAGTCCTGGCTGTGCAACAAAGGCGGACTGCCCTGTACCCGTAGGGTGGCAGGAGACCAGCCAAGGACATTTGCAGAAGGCTGTGGGAGAAAGAAAGAAAGACTTGCATTTATATAGCGCCTTTCACAACCATCGGATGTATCAAGCACTTTACAGCTAATGAAGTACTTTTGAAGTGTAGTCACTGTTGTAATGTGGGAAACGCGACTGCCAATTTGTGCACAGCAAGCTCCCACAAACAGCAATGTGATAATGACCAGATAATCTGTTTTTTTTTATGTTGGTTCAGGGATAAATATTGGCCAGGACACCAGGGATAGCTCCCCTGCTCTTCGAAATAGTGCTGTGGAATCTTTTACGTCCACCTGAGAGAGCATGACAGGGCCTCGGTTTAACATCTCATCCGAAAGATGGCACCTCCGACATTGCAGCACTCCCTCAGTACTGCACTGGAGTGTCAGCATAGCTTTATGTGCTCAAGTCCCTGGAGTGGGACTATGAACCCACAACCTTCTGACTCAGAGACGAGTGACATGAATCTGTCATTCATGACTTATGAAATAATACTGAGTGGCCTGCGGGTGGTGCTGTCCAGGGAGAGTATAAATACTCGGGCACGGGCCCAGCTTGCGCAGGACATTCTTAACCGGAACTAGTGAAGGACATAACTAGACCTCCATATTGTAAAACAGTTGATTAAAGCTTTGTTTAACACTTAGACCAAGTGCCTAGTAGTTTTCTTACGTCAGCGAGTGTGCTACCAACTGAGGCACAGCTGACACTATATAGGAGATAGCTGACTCCGTCATGACCACCAGTGTGGTCCCAAGGACCTGGATCCAGTGCCGCAAAAAGTTTAATGACCTCACATGGCAGCTCAAGGTGAGTGAAGGCTCCACCATCTGCACCACAAGCCTCACACACTGCTCAATGCACCATCCCCCATCACTCACCTACCAACAATCTGTAGCTATCAACACTCAAACCTCTCAATCATGGCTTCACTTCACCCTCACAACCTTACCACTGCTGCAACACTCACACCTACATCTCACAACTCGCACACTATGACAGCTATTCAACTATGGCAGGCACATCACCCAAACTACACATTGCACTACACTCACTGACACACTTCCCTTTCTCTTGCAGGCAAAGGTGGCACAGAACAGGAGGAAGCAACGGCAGATGGGAGGCGACCAAGCCGCAATACAGAACCTCACTGACCTGGAGGAATCGGTGCTTGAAGTTGTTGGAGGGGCAGTAACAGAGTCCGTGGCCAGTGGAAAAGTTGAAGCCATTGCTGATGATGGTATGGCCATACCTAATCCTTCTTCTCAAATCCCACTTCCCCCTCATCCCATTATCTCTTCTCACTTACAAGCTGTTGATGCTGTATGCATGGATATCTTGCTTTCACCCCCTCCCCTCACCACAACCCGACCCTTGTGCCTTTCTGCTTTCAGATACCCAAGAACTGCCACCAGCCCAACCTGACCCTCGTGTTGACCAAACTGAAGGCGGAGACAAACAAGAAGAAGAAGAAGAAGAGACACCGTCACTGCATTTGACACTCGCAGACACCAGCTGAGAAAATGGCACTGTGTGGAATTTAGAGGGTAGTGTAGAAGTGGGATCTGCACATGGTAAGGCACGGTCATGAGTGGGCTGCAGCAAGGCCAGGGGGAAAGGGTAGCTCGAGTGCCAGCTCTCCGGAGGGTGAGTTCACGCATGGGTTCTGCTGCACACGACTCAGATGGGGCCTGGATGGGGCAGCCTTCAGAAGAAGGGTGATGGATGACGTAAGAAAACTACTAGGCACTTGGTCTAAGCGTTAAACAAAGCTTTAATCAACTGTTTTTCAACATGGAGATCTAGTTGTGTCCTTCACTAGTTCCTGTTAAAGAATGTCCTGAGCAAGCTGGGCCCATGCCCGAGTATTTATACTCTCCCTGGACAGCGCCACCTGCAGGCCGCCCAGTATTATTTCATAAGTCATTTCCACATGAATGACAAGATTCATGTCAATGGGCATGCACACGGAAATGTTAGGTGCAATGGGAAGCCTGCCAGAGAACCTCCTGTCAGTGTCAAGAAGCCTTGGAGGAGTTTGGCTCCAACATTGGACAGGGCCTTGTGCAGAGCTTGGAGCCCATGATTTCCAGTAAGAAATGATGGACAACTCCAGGAGAGACCTTATGGACCCAGCCACGATGCTGCGTGTGATGGGCCATGTTGCGGCTTCCATTCAGCACAGGCGGAAGTGACCTAGTGCTGCAGTGGAAGCGTAGACTGCTCTCCTGCAGGCTCAGCTTGCTGCCACGCAAGCTCAGACTGCTGACATCGTCGTTGGGTTTGCAAGTGTCAAAAGGGGCTTGCAGGGTGTCGCAGCAGGCCAGCAATCTGTCCTTCAAGATGCTGAGGCACCGCCCCGGGGGGAGTGGCAGTGGGTCTGTGGAGCAAGAACCTGCTGTCCTCTCTCAGGCTGACAGCATTCCTACTTCCACCACTGCCACTCCGCCATTGCCCTTGTCACTGCCTGTCATCCAGCCTGCCCAGACTGCTGCCGCCCATGTCAAGATGGTGCAGTCGACAGCCGGGCCTTCGAGGTCCACAGCTGGTCGAGGTCATCATGCAAGGCCATCTATAGTCTCCCCCACTGAAAGTCAGCAGCCTTCCACCAGCCATGCTGCAGCCACTGGGGAGCACTGCGTAGGAGCACGAAAGTAGGTAAAAGCATGAACGACAGACACTGAGGGAATGCACAAGGGTGATTAGTTGCTATTGTAATTTTATGATTTTTGTTTGGAATGTGTGTTTTGTGGTGGCTCTCATTTCAGCTTTTTGCCCAGGAGGATGCTCCGTGACAGAGGGATGGTATGATGGGGAAGTGGTGAGCAATCGGGATCTGGGTTTCATTCGCCAGAATTGGAGTCTGATGAGGTGTTCAAGGACAGCCCATCCGGAATGGGGATTTGCTGCATGCCTTCTCCCTCCCTCCTCTTCCGCTTCTTCTTCCTCCTCCTCATCCATGTCCTCTTCCTCTTCCTCCTCCCCCTCTCCCTACTCCTCCTCCTGAGGTGGTCCCACAATCCCTGGTGGCAAGGGTGCGCCCTCATGATGGCCAAATTGTGGAGCATGCAGCAGACCACCACAAAATGGGACACTCGCTCCGGCGAGTACTTGGAGGGCTCCTCCTGAGCGGTCAAGGCACCAGAACAGTTGCTTGAGCACCCCAATCGTCAGCTGGAAGATATTCCTGGTGGCAGCATGGCTGTCATTATATGAGTGCTGGGCGGTGCGGAAGGGAGTCATCAGCCAGGTGCAGTGTGGATACCCCTTGTCTCTGAGCAGCCACCCTCAGGTTTGACTTGGTGGCTGGAAGATTGCTGGTACACCGGACTGGTGCAGGATGAAGGCATCATGACTGCTGCCAGGATAGCGGGCATTCACCATCGTGATGCACTGGGCGTGGTCGCACAACAACTGCACATTAAGTGAGTGGTAGCCTTTGCAGTTAAGGAACATCTCAGAATTAACATACGGTGCCCGCAAAGCCACGTGCGTGCAGTCGATGGCGCCCTGCGCCATGGGGAAGCCCGCTATCCTGGCAAAGTCACATCCGCGCTCGTCCTGCTTCTCTCTGTTCAGAGAGAAGACAATGAAGTCCCTTCTCCTGGAGTAGAGAGCCTCTATGACCTCCCGGATGCAGCGATGGACGGCGAACTGTGAGATGTTAGCTATGTCTCCTGCTGCAGACTGGAAGGATCTGCTGGCCAAGCAATTGAGGGCCAAGTTTAGAAGCTGCAAGAGTTGCAGAAACTTAGACAGAGTCAGCAAAACTGAGAAACCATGTCAGCTGCAATTTGTTGCTGATGATCCCTTTAAATAGCGCTGCTGGGGGCTCCTTCCTGCTGCTGAACGCTTGGTCAGCTGGTTGTGATTAAGAGAGGGCGGTAAGTGGAGTGGCGACGTCGAAAATAGCAGATCGTGCATCAAATGAGCCTTGCACACTCATTGACGTCACGATTTGCCTCATTTCCATTTCTCTAGCAAGCGCTGGCAACGGCAGCGCTGCCGACCTGCCGAAAATGGCGGCCGCCACGGGACGCACCAGAAGCGGGCGGAAGCGAGAAGGCCACCATATTTTCCTCAAAACGGGCCTTAACAACCGACGCTAACCCCCCGAATTTCTAGGCCACGGTGTCCACATAAGGAGTAATTTTTAAATTAAATCGGCGTGAGAAAACAGGCGATAGTGAATCAGCAGCTCTTTAAAGGAAAGGAAAATCGGGTGAGGTGTAAAATGGGCTGCTGATTCACTAGCACTCTTTCTCACCTGCCGATGAAAGTTAAAATGACCCCATCTTTTAGCTAAGGTTTCTTTGATCTGCATTTTGGAACAACCTTGTGGTAGGTTTCTGCAGGAAACTGTCAGCTGGCTTCTCTCTGCTGGTTGTGCCTCATCATCCTTTACATACTAAGTGCGAAAACTGCTTCTCACTGATTAGTGAAAAGGTGAAAGTGTACCTGTGGCAGACTGCAGACATTCGTTCACACAAATGTAAAAGTAAATGTCATTTCTTTACTACAAGATTTCTGGTGGTTGAGAGGAAAGTTTGCAGTTTGTGCTCAGTGAAGTTGCCTCAGCATCTCCCAGCTGCTTTGCTTGAATGTTTTTAGTATTTGTTCTTTGGATGTGGGTGACACTGGCAAGGTCACATGAGAATCAGAGAATCATGGAATCCATACAGCTCAGAAGGAGGCCATTCAGCCCATCGTAACTGTGCCAGTTCTTTGAAAGAGCTCTCCAATTAGTCCCACTCACCTGTCCTTTCCCCGTACCCCTGACATTTTTCCCCTTCACGTATTTATCCAAATCCCTTTTGAAAGTTATTATTGAATCTGCTTCCTCCACCCTTTCAGGCAGTGCATTCCAGATCATCATAACTCGCTGCGAAAAAAAATTCTCCTCATCTCGCCTCTGGTTCTTTTGCCAATTACTGCAAATCTGTGTCCTCTGGTTACCGACCCTCCTTCCACTGGAAACAGCTTCTCCTTAGTTACTCAATATTTTATTTTTAAAAACCCTTATAATTTTGAACACCTCTATTAAATCTCCCCTTAACCTTCCCTGCTGTAAGGGGAACGACCCCAGCTTCCCTAGTCTCTCCAAGTAACTGAAGTCCCTCATCCCTGGTACCATTCTAGTAAATCCCTTCTGCACCCTCTCTAAGGTCTTGGCATCCTTCCTAAAGTGTGGTGTCCAGAATTGGACACAATGGCCCAAAAATTAGTGCCGCTACGCGAGAGTACGCACTGTGTACTCTCGCGTATTCTGTCTCCAATTACCGGTTTTCTGCATGCACTGCGCATGCGCTGAAAACCGGCACTTGGTGAATTCAAAAGGGGGCGGTTCCTAGGTGAACCGCGTGCGCGCTACAGGCTGCGCGCACGCAGTGCACTTAGTGCTTTGGATGCGCAGGTAAGCATGGAAGATTTTAGACATAAAGAAAGGAGGTGTAAGACCCTCTTTTAACAAGGTAAGTACTTAATTAAGTATTATTTTGAATTTTTTTTAACAGGTATATCTTTTTTAGAGACTTTAAAGACAGGTAAGTTTATTTTTATAACTTTTTAAAAGATTTTAAATTTTTTCAAAAATTTAATTTTTTGTTTAAAATGGTTAATTTGTTTAACTATACTTATTTTATTAATGTGATGGTTTTTTAAAAAATTTAATTGAGGTTTAGCTGTTCTTTTGGGGGGGTATAGTATTCATAGCTTTCACAGCCGTGCTGTGAAAGCTATGAATGAAAGATGGTGTGCTGCCATTGGCTCTAACTGAGTCACGTGATCCCACAGCTCGCACGAATTAACTACGCCTGTGGGATACGAAAGCCCTGCACAGCTGCTGTCCAGAACATCAAGTTCGTGCGAGCTCGGACTGAAAAAGCCAGTGCGCAGTGAGAGATCGCGGGAAGGCCTTACCCTCGCACGAAGGCTCACTCACTAATTTTTGGGCCATTATTCCAGCTGGGGCCGAACCTGTTATTTATAAAGGTTTAGCATAACTTCCTTATTTTGTACTTTATGCCTCTGGTTATAAAACTAAGGATTCTGTAGGCTTTTTTTAGTTGCCTTCTCAACGTGTCTTGTCACCTTCAAAGATTTGTCTCTGTTTCTGCACCTCATTTAAAATTGTGCCAGTTAGTTTATATTGCCTCTCTTCATTCTTCCTACAAAAATGCATCACCATGTGTCTGCCCACTTCACCAGTCTGTCTGTCTGTTAATATCCTCCTCACTGTTTATTACATTTCTGAGTTTCGTGTCATCTACAAACTTTGAAATGATGCCCTGTATACCCAAGTCCAGGTAATTAATATATATCAAAAACAGCAGTGGTTCTAATATCGACCCCTGGGGAACACCACTGTATACTTCCCTCCAGTCTGAAAAACAACCATTTACTCCTACTCTCTGCTTTCTGTCCCTTAGCCAATTTCATATCCACACTGCCACTGCCCCATTACTCTCATGGCTTCAATTTTGCAAATAAGTCTATTATGTGGTACTTCATCAAATGCTTTTTGAAAGTCCATATACACAATATCAACCGTACTATCTTCATCAACCCTCTCCATTACTTTGAAGAGGGTTGTGGTGGGCCCCCTCCTTGTGATGATGGTGCTCCTACAATGATGTTAGGTAAGGAATTGCAGGATTCTGACCCAGTGACGATGAAGGAACACTGATGTAGGCCCAATGGTGTGTGACTCCAGTGAAAAATGGAGGTGCTCCTGTTCCCATAATTTTGATGCTCTTGTCCTTCTTGGTGGTAGATGCTGCAGGGGAGGGAGGTACGGAGGTAAAGTTGGTGAGTTGCTGTAGTGCATCCTGTAGATCGTACATACTGCAACCAATGTTCCCTCTAATTTTTTTTTCGTATGCGGTCCCTTTAAATTTGCTGCGCGGTATCTTTTCCAGCGGCCACAGCTGGTGAGTGACCTGCGCAGGACCTCCCGATCGATGCGCGGCTGCGCACCCGTACACCTTAGGAGAAACGTTGATTGCAACCACAGTGTGCCAGTGGTGGAGGAGGTAGATGTTGACTCCAGTGGTAGTGGCACTAATCAAGCGAACTTCTCTGTGCTGGATGATGTCAAACTTCTTGGGCTAGAAATTCATTATAGCCCAGGAATGGGCGGTATCTTTAGAAAAGTTTGAGAATTAGCGCCAGGCGCTAATGCTTTAGACTGCACGCAAAATTAAGTCTCACTGCACAAAGAAATGATTGGGGCGCTAATTCAAGCCTTAAAGCCCTAGCTCATTGGCATTACACTCAAAGGGTGGACCAATATCAGATGCAATCGCAAGTCATCATTGCCTCAGGCTTTTTTCAGTTCTTAAAGGGGAGGTTCATTGATGCTGCAGAACCTCATTCTCAGCATTGAGCATCAGCAAGCAGCAGCAGGTCAAGTAGAAGGAGCCGGACGACTCAAGCAGCTGTACTGATGGCAGATCCACGCCCCAGGGAGAGAGCCCGCAGATTCTGCGATCAAGCATTGGAGGCGTTGGTGTTCGCTGTGCAGAGACGGAGAGCGGTGCTGTACCCAGCAAATGGCAGGAGGCCCTCGCCGCAAGTCATCCATGCCATGTGGAGGGAGGTAGCCCAGCACATCTCTGGCAGCACTGTGGTCCCCAGGACCCACATACAGTGCAGGAAGAAATTTAACGACCTCACTCGGGTGGTCAGGGTGAGTCAATGCTTCAACAACTGCTACATACCACCATCTGAACCATAGTCTTCACACACAGCCCAAAGCACCACACCCCCAGCACTCACCCACCAATAATCTCTACCTACCACACTCACACCCACATCTCACACCTTGCGCACAATGACAGCTATTCAACTATGGCAGGCCCATCACCCAAACACATTGCTCCACACACTCACTCACACACTTTCCTTTCTCTTGTAGGCCAAGGTGGCTCACAACAGGAGACAGCAAGAGTGCACAGGCAGGGACAAGCCGACACCCAACCACTGTCTGAGCTGGAGGAAAGAGCTGCAGATCATTGGGCGCCAGGTGGTGGGTGCTTGGCCACCGGCGATGTTGACCCCCTTGGGGACAACAACAGTATGTTCATCCCTACTCCTTCTTCTCACATCCCACTTCCCCCTCACCCCACAAGCGTTTCGCATTTCTCCCTGCCCCCTCCCCTCACCTTAGCCCGACTCTTGTGCCTTTATGCTTTCAGATAATCAGCAAGCACCTGAGCAGCCTGTCCCTGAGGGCACCACAGAGAGCGAGGTGGGAGAAGAGGAGGAAGAACACACCGTGTCACTGCATGTCTCACCGCAGGCACCAGCTCAAATACTGGCACTTTAGAGGCTAGTATAGTAGCGGGATCTGCACAGGGTGAGGCACCGGGGACGAGTGGGCTCCAGCAAGGCCAGGGGGAAAGGGTAGCTCAGGGGTCAGCTCCCCAGAGGGTGAGTTCATGCGTGAGTTCTGCTGCACAGGACTCAGATGAGGACCTCGATGGGGAGGCCTTTAGAAGAAGGGTGATGGGCATGCACACGGAGATGATAGGTGCAATGGCAAGGGTGCCCGAGAGCCTCTCAGCAATGTTAAAGAGCATGGAGGAGTCCACCTCCAACATTGCACAAGGCTCTGCGCACACCATGGAGCCCATAATTTCCAGTCTGGAAAGGATGGTAGACTCCCAGAGAGGCTGTAGCGACCCAGACTGTGATAGGCGATCTGGCAGCTTCCATTGCCGCACAGGCAGAAGCGATGCAACGTCTTAGTGCTGTAATGCAGTCTATGCTTTGTGCCATCGAGTCTCAGACTGCTCTCATGCAGTCTCAGCTTGGTGCCACGCAAGCTGTGACTGCTGCCATCATGGCTGGATCGACCACTGTCCACCGGGGCTTTCACGGTGCCACAGCAGGCCAGCAATCTGTGCTCCAACAGATTGCTAGGGATGCTGAGGTGCTGCCCCGGGAGAGTGGCAGTGGGTCAGTGGAGCAGGAAGTTGCTGTCCTCTCTCAGGATGACAGCATTCCTGCTCCCACCACTGGCACTCCGCCATTACCCTTGTCGCTGCCTGTCATCCAGCCAGCCCAGACTGCTGCCGCCCATGCTGAGGTGGTGCAGTCTACAGCCGGGCCTTCCAGGCCCAGAGCGTCCTGCAAGGCCATCTGAAGTCTCCCGCACGGACACTCAGCAGCCTTCCACCAGCCCTGCTGTAGCCACTGGGCCAACACTTCGTAGGAGCACTAGAATAGGCAAAGGCACAGTAACGAGAGGCACTAAGGGATTGCACAAGGGTGAATAGTTAATATTGTTGGTGTAAAAATGTGTTCACTGATTATTGATAAATTTATTAATTCAGTTTGGATTATTTTCTACTGTCTCTCATTTCAGCTTTGTGCTGTGATATGACGTTTGACAGAGATGGAATGATGGGGATGTGGTGAGCAACGGGGATCTGGGGTTTAATTCATTGGAACCGCAGTCTGATGAGGCGATCACGGACCGCCCTTCCAGAAGGCTGATTGAATGGCTGCCTCCTCCCTCACTCCTGTTCCTCCTCCTCCTCGTCCTCCTCAGCTTCCTCTTCCTCCTCATCCTCCTGCTCCTCCTCTCCCTCTTCCTGCTCCTGAGGTGGTCCCGCAATCCCTGGTGGCAAGGGCTGGGCCCTCATGATGGTCAAGTTGTGGAGCTTGCAGCAGACCACCACGAAATGGGACACCCGCTCAGCCGAATACTGGAGGGCTCCTCCCGAGCGGTCAAGGCAGCGGAACCATTGCTCAAGCACCCCGATGGTCTGCTCGATGATGTTCCTGGTCGCAGCATGGCTCTCATTGTATGAGTGCTGGGCAGGAGTGTGGGGTTGCGGAGGGGAGTCATGAGCCAGGTGGAGAGTGGATAGCCCTTGTCTCCGACCATCCAGCCGTGAGCTTGGTGTAGTGGCTGGAAGAGTGCTGGCACACCGGTCGGGCACAGGATGAAGGCATTGTGGCTTCTGCCAGGACAGTGGGTATTCACATTGAGGATTCGCTGTCTGTGGTCGCACACCAACTGCACATTAAGTGAGTGGTAGCCTTTGCGGTTACGGAAGATGTCAGGATTGTTATGTGGTGCCCGCAAAGCCACATGGGTACAGTCAATGGTGCCCTGCACCATGGGGAATCCCGCTATCCTGGCAAAGCCGCATGCATGCTTGTCCTGCTTCTCTCTGATGATGGGGAAGGAAATGTAGTCCCTTCTCCTACTGCAGAGAGCCTCTGTGACCTCCCGGATGCAGCGATGGATGGCAAACTGCGAGATGTTAGCTGTGTCTCCTGGTGCAGACTGGAAGGATCCGCTGGTGAAGAAATTAAGGGCGACGGTGACCTTGACTGCCACTGAGAGAGCCGTGGTCACTCTGATCTGAGGCTTGAGGTCTGGTTGCAGGAGGTGGCAGAGTTCGGTGACTACATCCTTGCTGAAGCGAAGCCTTCCAATACACTGCTCCTCGTTTAATTGGAGGTAAGAGAAGTGCTCTCGGAATACCTTCGGAGGGTAAGGCCTTCTGTTGATAACCCTGAAGGCTCTCCTCCTCCCTCTGGCCACATGTTCCAATCTTTCTCGCTGCCTCCACTCCCTCTGCTGTAGATCCTGGAGGGCCAGCACAGCCCCCATTAATGTAAGCCATGTGTAGCACTTTGATAATTTTCAAGAATAAATGTCACTACTTTTTAGTTACCACAACACTCCTGATACAGAAGAACCTTTAAAATTACTGAATTAAACTGTTGCACAATGTCAAACTGAGAAGAAAGCATTGAAACGCCACTAACCTGACAGCTGGGACTCATTACTCATGATCCCTTTTAAATAACATCCCGGGAGCCGGCTTCGCGCCTGCTTGATGCCTCCTCTCCCTGTCGCTGTCTGGTCGAGGCGCTAAGGTAGGTGGCGAAAATCAATTTCGCAGAACGGGCAGCCAGTGAGCATTGCACACTCACTGATGTCATGATCTGCCTTGCGGCGCAACGGGGTGACCGGATTTGTCATGCTGCGCTGGATTTGCCACTGAATCAGCGCCCCATTAGCACCAGCTGCTGGCACTAACCAACTGAATTTTTCCCCCCTCGAGTGTTGTTGTGAATGGGACAGGTTGGTGATGGAGGAGTCTGGGATGTTAGCTACTAGATATGATTCTGTGACTACGACTGTCAGGCAGTTGTTTGATCAGTCTGTGGGACGGCTCTCCCAAATTGGACATCAGTCCCCAAATGTTAGTGAGGAAGACTGCGCCGGGACAACTGGGCTAAGATTGCTTTCGTCTTATCCTGATATGATGCCTTGTTCATTGCCAATGTAATTGCCGGTAGATCAATCTGATTTTCTTATTATTATTGAACTTTGTAGCAATTGTTTATAAGGTGGTTTGCTAGCCTACTTCAGAGGGCCACAAGAGTCAACCATGTAGTGTGGGACTGGAGTCACTTGTAGGCCAGATCAGGTAGGGGTGGTAATTTTCATACGATTGTGTCATGATTGTTTTTTTCTGGTGCAGTTCACAACTTGCCATGATGGGATTGGAACATCACAACATCTGGGTTGCTAGGCCAGTGCCATAACCATTAGGCTACTGTTCCCTAGGAACAGAATTCATTCCAGACCATCCGCTTTCAATGGCAATATAAATAAAGTATCACATTCTTGTTTTGACAGCTAGTTTCATGTCCCAGTGCAAATACTTAATCCTCCCTGGCTACTGTACAGAAGTAGTGATGACAGTGGTAAAATTGCCAACACCACACATAACAACAGTTTTTTCATTCTCTGTGAATATCTTGCACTCTATTGGGAATTAGATATACCATTATGGATGCTTGGGAGAAAGCAATATGGCTGGGATTTAATCAGGGTGCTTTAAATTGCATTATAACCCACAAGAGTGAATCTGAAATGGTTTCTGGATGTTATATGAAACTCAACATTAAATTATAGCCTTATTCACATGATCTATTATCTTACTTTTCTGTAATAGACAAGGACATCTGACGTTATTCAGTCCAGACTGTAATATCTTCCTTAGCACTTCCTCCTCTCTCTCTTTTTTTTTCCAGTTTCACTCTCACTCACTCTCCAACTTCATCTTTGCCTCAGATTATCAAATACTCCACAGGAATCAATGGCTTCTGTGCTAATGGAGCTAGGGGGTGGGTCACGGGCAAGGTAGCCTGTTAGAGTTAAGTAGTGGTGATGCATACAAATGCTGCAGTCTTATTTGATTATCATTGGGGATCAGGTATTTTATATCTGCATGCATGCAGAAGATTAGCTCAGGAAATTAAAAGGCAAATTCAGTGAGACTGCATTCCCAAATAGGAGCCTTGCTAAACAGGAGGCCAGGTCAGAACGTGGTGTTATAGCCATACCTCTGACTCCTATTCTTGCTTAAGTTAGAATCTGCTCCAAAAGTACAGCTTCACTGAATTTTCCTTTAAGTGATCACGATGGAGCAGATCATAGATGGTCCGCAGAAGAAATGACTTATGATGGGCCAAATGGCTTCCTTGTTCTCTTTCTGTATTGAGAAGCCAAGATGAATGCCCAACGCCCATAGTGCAGACATGACCAAGGTTAGAAGAGAAGATGAGATAAAAGATGAGGTAAATCAGGCAGTAGTGATTTAAGCAATGTCAAGCTTTGATTCTAGAAAGCTGAAGATCGTAGTTAAACACACACTGTTAATATTTCTCACATGGACCATAGCCAGGAGTAGATGAGACCGTCACAAGGTTGCAGACATCAAGTAATCATTTGTGGCACATTACTGGTAGATTTTCTAGGTACTTAGTACAAGTATAAAAAACACCACTGAGTCCTATGAAATTGTTAATGATTGAAAGTGGCGTGAACTTTATGGAGCAGACCTTTTATTTTATCCTCTCCTGCCTGCTACTGCCTCTGCTCCACATTTCCGTGCTGTGTCTCTAGCAGTCACTCACTGCCATATTTCTGAGATCACCCCCACCCACAATCTGAAACCTGCTGCCCATCAATGTCTGTGCAATTCCTCCTCTCTCCCAACTTCACCTTTCATACCTGCATGAGTCGGGGATCCCTCTTGCAAGGGAATTCCTCCACCAATATAATTTTTGGCTTGAACGGTAGTCCACTGCAAATGATCTCATGAGATGGAAACATTGGCCCTGAAGTGCTTGCTGAATATCACTGGGGAGAAGGTGCCTTTTGGAATTTTGCGATCGTGTAGGACCACTTGTAGTGAACTAACTTGTGAGGTAGGGAAATCTCGCCCTACAGCATTTGCAGTTATTGACAGTTACTCTGACAGCTACTCTGACAGCTATTGAGCCAGTGATTTCCTTAGTGAGCTGGAAGAGAATTCCCCAGCATGTGAATGGGTAGAGATGCATTACGAATTCAATAAACACACGGATATTTGAAGTTGACCTCGTACATGGTAAGAGTGCAGACTCAACTCCAATTGGATACAATGATACTTTATTTAAGACTTGTAAAACTTAACACACTGCAGTACATGAGCGATAGTTTACAGAACCAAGCAGAAAGGTATATCACCCGCTCCGTCCTGGATAGAAGTGTGCCTCTTGATGTTACGTGATGGGCCTGTTCCCTTCCCCTTGGATGCTTCTCTCCACGCCTTGAAAATCCTTCTGTACAGAACAGCCTCGAGCCACTTGTGCTTCACACACCAGAAAACAGAACTACTCACAGCCTAAGCCAATCAGCAAATACCACACTTACTTGCTGTTCTGACGAAGGGTCATCGGCCTGAAACGTTAACTCTGTTTCTCTCTCCACGATGCTGCCTGACCTGCTGAGTGTTTCCAGCATTTTCTGGTGTTATACCGCACTTACTTCCCTTGTTTTCCTTAAAGTTCCTTGCTCTGATCACTCCATATGCCTGCACCAATCAGATTTCTGATCATGTCCTGTCTTCCTAGCATTGTAACTGAGATTTGTTCCGGTTTCAATAACAGGATACAGCTTGCTGACTCTGCTGTTCTCTGCACAATAGCTGGTAACTATCAGTTAGTTAGTTACTTATCAATGGTAATGCCAAGCTTTCGAGCAAATTAACCCTTTCTTACAAGAGTTGAGGCAGACAAAACATAGAAACATAGAAGATAGGAGCAGGAGTAGGCCATTCGGCCCCTCGAGCCTGCTCCGCCATTCGATGAGATCATGGCTGATCATCCAAACTCAGTACCCTGTACCTGCCTTCTCCCCATATCCCTTGATACCTTTAGCTTTAACAAATATATCTAACTCATTCTTGAATATATTTAATGACTTGGCCTCAACTACCTTCTGTGGTAGAGAATTCCACGGGTTCACCACTCTCTGGGTGAAGAAATTCTTCCTCATTTCTGTCCTAAATGGCTTACCCCTTATCCTTAGCTGGTAAAGTTAATTCTACGGCTTAGTGATTCTTAGCAGAAGTACAACGAGTATCAACAACCAGATAGATATTTAGAAAGTATCATCTTGCAGCAGTTGATGCTAGAAGCAGGTTTCAGAGCAAACTGAGGTTGTTGCTTTGCTAATTCCTTTCCCTAGTGAATTATGCTGCCGTGTGGGTGCCTCTTAGCGTATGGACTGTTCCTGAGGTTTAGGGCTAAAAATTGGGGGGCTTTACTCCACCCGTTACTGAGCGAAAAGAGGGCGGCTACCGCTCTTTTGCCAGCTGGTGGCGGGACCCGCGGCGTCCTCCATTTTCCCAGGCCCAGCAGCACTGCTGGTAAGATCCATCGGCCTGCAAATTAAAATGAAGGGAGAGATGACATCAGTCGATGTGCAACACCGACTTAACGTCACCACGACAAACTTGGACCTTCGCGCTGAGTTCAGCGCTGGGTCCTAAGCTCGCCTGGTAAACCCAGCGTGCAGCACACTGACAGAGGCGCTGTCAGCACCTCTTAAAGGGACACACACATCATTCAGATAAGTTTGCATTTCAGCTTTTGGACATTATTTTTTGATTTTATTGAAGTAGTGGCTTGCTGCAATAGATGTTAAAAGTGTTTTAAGTGTGTAGGGAATGCTGCTGGATGCTTGCAAGGCCTCGGATGGTAAAGGTAGCCGAAGAGGAGGAAGCAGAAGAGGGGGAAACAGAAGAGGAGGAAGCAGCAGAGGAGAAAGGATGCATCCCAGACAGCACCTTTCTGGCCGGGATATCTGGGATGGAATCATCCACCTGCAGTACCAGTGACCACAACACCAATTCCCCTTTCAACATTTGTCCCATACCTTCCCTCTGTTACTGACCATCACAGCATCCTCTTGGTCACAATGCGGAAAAAAAAGCCACCACAAAGCAAACTTTCCAATCCAACTTTGTACATCTATCCATACAATATGACATCAAGAAATCAACTCATCACCCTTATGCATTCTCTTAGTGACTATCTTGTGTGTGCCTTTACCTACCCCAGTGGCTGCAGCATAGCTGGTGGAAGGCTGCTGACTTTCAGTGGGGGACACTGCAAATGGCCTTGCTGGTCGACTTTGAGGAGCTGGTGGCTGGGAGTGTGAAATCGAGTGACGGTGTTTCTTCTTCTACTTCTTCACTCTCCTCTCCCTCTTCTTAGCCAACCACTGGTTGCAGGCTGCATTTCTTGGGTGTGTGAAATGAGGAAGGCACATGGGTGGAGTTGTGAGGGAAGGGTGGGAAAGCAAGAGGTGCATGCCAGAAGGAGGATAACACATGAGGATACCAGCATCTTATATCCTTTCAGCCCTGCCGCTGGCCAAGGGCTCAGCCATGCCCCTGCCAAGAATGGCCTGCACCGTCTCCTCAATGGGGTGAGGCGCGGCTAGGAATGGGAGATGTGCCTTGTGATTGGTGCAGATTGTTGGTAGGTGAGTGATTGGGGGGTGAGTCGTGTATTGAGAAGTGTGTGAGGCTAGTGATTCAGTTGGTAGGAGACGACTGTTGAAGATACATTCACTGACCTTGACCAGTGGTCTGAGGTCATGAAGCTTCTTTGGGCACTGGAGCCAGGTGGTGGGGGCGACACTGCTGGCAGTGACAACCTCTGTGATGTGGTCTCACATCGTTCTTTCTGGAGGGCCTCCTGGCCCCTGTGGGTAGAGGACCTCTCTTGCAGTGTTGACCCCCTGCACAAAGCTGGAGTGCTGCGTGCAAGACCCTGGGTGCCCCTTCCCTGGCTTGTTGAGCCATTTGTGTTAGTGCTGAAGCACTTTTCCCATTTTTTAATGTTCGGAAGGGAATTCAGCTTTAAGAGCTGAAGACTCCCATTTGGGACTTCTTTTTAATGTTAATTTAAAAAAAAAAGCAGTAAGGGCTGAAAACTGCATTTTTTTCACCTCATTTTTATTTTTAGCCCTTTTAATGTAGTGCCCTTTAAATTTCCCACAATGCCTAGCGAACTCGATTGTCTCGCTTTCAGAGGCTGTTAGAAGCTGGGACACCACTCCTGGATGGGAACTTTGACTCCCATGCATGCACTAACGCCACCAGGAGGGTGTTACATGGTAAGTTAGCGCTGGGCTAAAAATCTTTAGCCCCCAGAGCAAATTTTTCTCTGGTAGGTAGCGCTTTGTCCATTTTCAGCGGCCGTTAACCCGAGGCCATCGTGACACCGGCAACTCTCATGGAATTTTTAGCCCTTAGATTCCTTAGGGCCCCGCTCCTCTGATTCATTTAAATATACAGGGAGTCCTTTCCAGCGCAAGTTAGTGGAGGTCTTTGTTTGGAGACATGGTCAGAAAAGAGTTAATAATTACTTTAAAGAACAGCAGAGGTTGAACGGTAGAATTTCATGCATTTGCCTTCTCTACTGGAATGAGAAAGTGGGCCTCCCAAGACAAGATAAGCACCTGCATGCTTATCATATCGTAGACACTGAAAGGAACCATGCGTGGTACTGTGTGGGACTTAAATGAAGTTGGTCTTGCAACCTCGAATAAGGAGAAATAAGGTGATTGGGAAAGTGAAGGGAAATAGCATTGTGAGATGAAGTCATGTCAATCAACAGGATAACTTTACCCATTGGTTTTATATATATATATATATATATAGTAGCTTAGAGGTAGTTCCATGCCCTATAACGGCACTTAGATTAGTGATTTGTTGTCAACAAACATATATGAATCAGCGAATTTTATCAGAAATTTGAATTTGACCCAGGAAGACTGAATTCAAGAATTGTATACTCGATATACCTTGTTTCCCCAAATCATGTTTTCTTGATTTGTAAGTACTTTACCTTGTTGAATGATTAAACTTTAAATAAGTGAAACTTTGCTTGTGAGTGTATTCTCTTACCATCATTGATTGAACTCAAATGAATATAACTAGCTAACTAATGAAGCTCAACGGAAGCTTGAGGAACAGCATCTCATCTTTCGATTAGGCACTTTACAGCCTCTGGACTCAACATCGAGTTCAACAAATTCAGATTGTAACCACTGCTCCCATTTTTTTCGGACAGCAGGTGTTGGTAATGATTCTGCTGTTGCCATTTACAGCTCCTCTCGGCCCATCTTTTGTTTCTTCACTTGTCCCAATACCACCCCCTTTTGCCTTGCATCATCATCGCATTTGTCATTTAATCACTTCTGCCTTCCACCCTCTCATAGACCTTCCCTTTTGTTCTTTCTTCCCCTCCCCCCTTTATCCCTCTCCCCTTTTTTAAGCAGGGGTGTAACATTTGCAATCCTCTTGTTCTCTGGCACCACCCCAATAGCCAGGAGGATTGGAAGATTGTGGCCAGAGCCTCTGCAAGTTCCACCTTTACTTCCCTCAGTAACCTAGGGTGCATCCCATCTGGACCGGATGACTCTTCTACTTTGAGGACTGCCAACCTTTTAAGTACATCCTCTTTTTATCTATTTTTATCCTAACCAATATCATAGAAACATAGAAGATAGGAGCAGGAGTAGGCCATTCGGCCCCTCGAGCCTGCTCCGCCATTCAATGAGATCATGGCTGATCATCCAAATTCAGTACCCTGTCCCTGCCTTTTCCCCATATCCCTTGATCCCTTTAGCCTTAAGAAATATATCTAACTCCTTCTTGAATATATTTAATGAATTGGCCTCCACTGCCTTCTGTGGTAGAGAATTCCACAGGTTCACCACTCTCTGAGTGAAGAAATTCCTCCTCATCTCTGTCCTAAATGGCTTACCCCTTATCTTTAGACTGTGACCCCTGGTTCTGGACTCCCCCGCCATCGGGAACATCCTTCCTGCATCTAGTCTGTCTAGTCCTGTTAGAATTTTATAAGTTTCAATGAGATCCCCTCCCATTCTTCTAAACTCCAGCGAGTATAAGCCCAATCGACCCAATCTCTCCTCATACGTCATTCCTGCCATCCCAGGTATCAGTCTGGTGAATCTTCGCTGCACTCCCTCCATGGCAAGAACATCCTTCCTCAGATAAGGCGACCAAAACTGCACACAATACTCAAGGTGTGGTCTCACCAAGGCCCTGTACAACTGCAGCAAGACATCCTTGTTCCTGTATTCGAACCCTCTCGCTACGAAGGCCAACATACCATTTGCCTTCTTAACTGCCTGCTGCATCCTCCTTTAGTGCTACATTGGCAGCATCCTCTTCTCTAGTGAAGTGCAACGTACTCATTTAGTACCTCAGCCATGCCCTCTGCCTCCACAAGAAGATCTCCTGTTTGGTCCCTAATCGGCCCCACCCTTCCTTTGCCTACCCTGTTACTATTGTGTTTATAAAAGACTTTTGGGTTCCCTTTGATGTTAGCTGTTAATCTATTCTTATACTCTCTTTGCCCCTCTTATTTCCTTTTTCCGATCTCCTCTGTACTTTCAATATTCAATTTGGTTCTCTACCATATTATTAACCGTACAATTCTCATAAGCCTCCTTTTTTCTGTCTCATTTTAACCTCTATATCTTTCGTCATCCAGGGAGATCTAGCTTT
The DNA here is from genome assembly GCA_030390025.1 of Squalus acanthias. NCBI lineage: Eukaryota > Metazoa > Chordata > Chondrichthyes > Squaliformes > Squalidae > Squalus > Squalus acanthias. Next base: position 84,299,402 of record CM059425.1, read on the forward strand.
GGATGCCCTTCCTTTCCTTCTCATGGGATTGTGTCTGCTCTGTACTCGAACCAGCTCCTCTGATTAGCGCCATCTTCTGGTGCTAATGTGTGGCACAAGCCACACAAATTTCTCCCCCTAAGTGTTTACAGTCACACAGATTAAACTATTTTAGCTTTAATGAAGTAAGGCCTGAGATGTAACTATGATTACCCTCTGGGATGGCAGTAAAGTAGTCTGGTCTTAAGCTTGCTTTAGAGCACATAGTCGCATTTGCATGCTTCACAAACCGACAACTTGATTAGAAAATGGATTTAACAAATTGAAAATGACATATTTGGTTAAATTAGATAGTTTTATTTGGACTAAACTCAAATAAGCAAATGGAGGTCAAAACAACTTGGTCTGATCACTGAAGAACTTTCCTTTAGTTATGGGAAAGTTAAAACCAGATATTTTGAAAATGGCAATAAAGCCTGTGAGTCCATATACCATTAGTATTAATTAAATCATGTGACTGATGGTCAAATTAGCACAAACACTTCAAAAATAAATGAGCAATTCATAGTTCCATAAAACTCTTTACTCCACAGAATAAAAAAGATTTAGGTGGTAATTTCCCCCTTAACCACCTGGGAGGTCATCTGATGGAGTGGATTGTCCATCTCTTGTCAAACCCACCCAATTTTCATCCCCTTGAAATGCCACATTGCCACCCAATGATGAAGGTGAAAATTCTCTCTTTAATAATGTAAACTTCCCAAAGATCACTTAGAAAGAGAATTAATTATTTACCTAACTAATAAAAATTGTAACTAAAAATTCTGAGAAGCTCTAGGATACTCTGGAGAATTTTATAAACAATGTGGAAAGATTCTTCTTTAGAATCTGCTACAAATATTTAAGGAAGTCTTACTGCAAACTCTGTGAAAACAGATAAAATGATTGTCCTGCCTAAGGAAGAAGCTGGAAGCTATAGGAGAGCGTGGCCTAATCGGAATTCATCTGGGATATGAATTCCAGCTCCAAGATTTGTCTACTGGTAGTTGAGAAACTCACTGAAACTATTTATATCAAAAGAGGAATGAAGCAAGGTTATCCACTGTTACTCAACCTACTTGGTGTCTTTGTTAATATTGGGCCGTATATTCCGATCCCTACGGGTGTGTACGCGCTGTGTACCCACCCGTAGGGACATCGGAAATGCCGGTTTCAGGCATGCGAAGCGAATGCGCTGAAAACCAGCATTTCCGATCTGTCAAGAATGCTCTTGACAGATCAGACGCCTGCCCTGGAGAAGGGCCTCCGCGGGTGGAGCGTTCCGCTTTCTGGAGAACCTCCACCCGCGGAAAACTCTTAGAAATCTTACTCCTGGCAAAAGCAGGCGTAAGGCCAGCTTTTACCAGCATAAGAGTTGAAAAAAGTAAAAAAAAAAAATATTTCACTGATTTATAATTTAAAAATACTTTAAAAAAAGTTAAGTTTATTTTTAGCCCCGTAAAAAACTTTAATTATTTTTTTCAAAAAATTAAATTTTTGTTTAAAATATTTAATTTATTGTAATTTCAACTCATTTAAAAAATGTGATGTTTTTTAAAATTTATTTAATGTTTTACTGTGTTTTTGGGGTGATCTCCATTCATATATTTGACAGGCCTATCACAATAGAGATACACACACGTTCAACAATCCAGAATCAAATCACAAACCTACCTAATTGATCTTCCAATTGTTCCAGCCATTCTCGTCCCCCTAATCCCGCTGCACCCCACTGGGCCTCATGAACATCCTGACCTGAAGTATTTCCCCTGATACTTCACCTGACTTTTTGAGCAAATCAATTGCGCTATAACTCCCACAGACCACCACAAACAGCACGATTGCTCCCCATGCCAGACTTGGGCCCTGCTTTAGCCCTGAAAATGTTGCCATTTACTTTCTTCTCTGTAGCCTCCCCTGATTTCGCTCACACTCCGAACTTTGCTCCCTGACCTCGCTTCTTATTTTTAAAAAATAGGGTGGGCAAGAAAGAAAGAAAGACTTGCATTTATATAGCACTTTCACGACCACCGGACGTCCCAAAGTGCTGTTCAGCCAATGAAGTAATTTTGAAGTGTAGTCACTGTTGTAATGTGGGAAATGCGGCAGCCAATTTGCGCACAGCAAGTTCCCACAAACAGCAATGTGATAATGACCAGATAATCTGTTTTTTTGTTATGTTGATCGAGGGATAAATATTGGCCAGGACATCGGGGATAACTCTCTTACTCTTCTTAGAAATAGTGCCATGGGATCTTTTACGGCCACCTGAGAGAGAGTAGACGGGGCCTCGGTTTAACGTCTCATCCAAAAGACGGCACCTCCGACAGTGCAGCACTCCCTCAGCACTGCACTGGAGTGTCAGCCTGGATTTTTGTGCTCAAGTCTCTGGAGTGGAACTTGAACCCACAACCTTCTGACTCAGAGGCGAGAGTGCTACCCACTGAGCCACGGCTGACACCCCAGTGCATATTGATTGCTTTAATTAAAAAAAACTCAGATTTAATCACAATTCTCTTCTTATACTTTTAGGAAACGATCCAATTCAAACCATATGTTCAACTAATGTGCAAATGAAGACGGGATAAAAGAGGGATGATGCCAAATGATTCCTGAAGCTCTTCAATCACCAGAACTTGGATCCATTGCTATGTTGGAGCTCGTACCTGAAATGTGAAATAAAAACAATTGTGACCAAGCAATTGACCAAGCAGACTCAATTTGTTTATTTAACTATAGATTTATGCTATTAAGCATTAAGTACATTCACAACACACAGACTGTTTAAATACATAGGTAAATGTGATGTTCCATTAGGAAACATTTTTTAAGTAATAGGAGGAACCCTGATGAAGGTGAATTACATCCGAGTACAAGCGTAAACCAAAGATTTCAAGCCAAGTATTAGAGAAGGAAAGAGAAATGTTAAAAATAAATAGATGGGGAGAGAAAGGAAAATGCAAATAATTATGGAAGAACAGATTAATTGGGAATTTCCTTGGGGTTCTCCCGATCGGCTGCCTTAACTTATCCCAACCAGATCAACTATAAAATTACCTCCTACTTTCTTTAACTGGAGAAAAGTTACTGTCAATGTCATTCTGGGATCAGCAGGCATTTTAATTAGCAAATATCCAGCTTATTGATTTCAGAAACATGCTGGACCTTTAGCAGAATTACTTATGAAGGGTGAAGCCAATTAACAGAACATTGCACAAGAATGGAGTGGCTGCTCCCACTTGGTCTGTGCAACTTGCAGAAGTTGCTGAGTCTGATGGTCTTGGGAAACTGAATTAGTATGTGGGTTGAGTGCTGATCGAAAGCTTCATTCTCTGCCTTAACCTGATGTGCTCTTGCATGCTGGTACTGATCCCACGCATATCTCATTCCCAACCATCTGTGCTTATTGAAGAGTTTCTGGAACGATTTTTCACATTTCCATCATCAATTTTAGTCCTGTAAATCCCGCTTTCATTTAGATAGGAATAGCAGACTTGTGAAGCATGATAATAACCCAGAGGCAGGGGGTGGTGGGGAGGGTGGGGGGGGGGGGCGACCAGAGGCGGCGGTAGCGGGAGTGAAACCCATAAGAAGTTGCGACGCATTAGAATGTCCTATTTCAGCACGGCTACCTAATTATAATTTTATTTCCAGATGTAACATCTGCTATGCACGACAGTGGGCGTGATGTTCACCCGCATGACGCAATCTCAACTCGACTATTTAAACGGCCAATTGAAAGATGGCATTTGGATGAGCATGGGAGTTTGTGCAAAGAGACGGGGAAATTTAACGATGGACTCAGGACAGTCAAAGGCTGCACCCCGCTTTAACAACACATCACTTGATGTATTGCTTGATGAAGAGCAGGAAGGAGATCATATCTTCCCTGGCAATGGGAGGAAGAAACCTGCTGCTGTCACCAAGAAGGCATGGTTGAAGGTGGCTGAGGAAGTCATCAGCAGGAGCACTGTGCTTCATATCTGAATCCAGTGCAGGTAAAATGACCTAACCAGGTCAGGAAAGGTGCGTACAGTTGCAGATTCACCTACTTCCTGTAGTGCACCCCACCCCCCCCCACCCCCCCACCCCACTGTGCCTTGTCCATCACATCACTCCTCACATCCACTTAAGTTTGAAGGGCACCCTTTGTTCACTTTCAATGCACTTCCTCAAAACCCTATTTATCCATCAACCACTACCACTCACCGCAATCCTTATGCAATTTGATGTATCTGCCTGAGAGTCACCCTCGCCGAACACACTGCATCCATTGGGTGAACACGTGCCTTTACAGTCACTCATAGATCTGTTATTTTCCCCCGTTGCAGGTGAAGCGAGCACAAACCACGGGGGAGAGGGAGAGAACCAGAGGTGGCCCCCCACAGATAGTGCAGCTAACATCCTCAGAGGAAGAGGCCTTGGAGATCATTGGCATATCAGTGTCGCTGACATTCGGAGATGGAGAGACTGGGACTTCGCAGCTGCCTGCTGACAGAATTAAATATCTTCGAATCACAACTCATACAAGACTCAGTCATGTTGACTTGATTTCAACAATGAGTGAAATATGATCATCTTAATTATGCTGAGTGGCAACATTGTAACATTGCCAGTACTGCTTCATATCCAACTGGGCCTTCACACATAGAGCAGCAGTCCAATTGACTTTCCTGACGACTATTCCTCAGAGGAGCTGATTCCTTCTGAGAACGCACCATCACAAGATATACTACCAGGTGCCAGCTCAGATACTCGCACTTCAGTGAGTCCTGATAGTCAGTTAGTTGGGTTTTCACCTGTTGATTCACAATTCACAAGTGAGTACAAGCAGACACTGGTGGCAGGGACAGCTGTGGAGATTCTGTGTTGGAGGGCAAAGCCCTCTCCAAGCTCTGCACAGCTGGATACAGATGCTGAACCCCGGGGGCCATCAATGAAAAGGAGGATCATTGCAGAGCACCAGAAAATGTGCGATGTACTGGCAGACGTGCCATGCACACTCTCCACAAATAGCAGAGAGGATGGAGGAGTCCAGCTCGAACATTTGTGGATTGATGTTGCAGGTAATTGCGAGAATGTCTGCCATGGAGACGCCTCTGTGGAACTTCAATCGTGGCTATCAAACCAGGCTTAAACAGGATGGCAGATACCTTATTCGTGGCCTTACAAGGCGTCACTGATCTGAACCAAGCTGCTCCCCCCCCCCCCGCAGAGTAGTAGGAGTGACGTGCCACATACCCTGGAGAGGGATGATGGCGAAAGGGGGAGGTGGAAGTGAGAATTCCACTCCAAGCGCTCCCACTTCTCACCCGTTGCCCCTCTCAGTCAGTGCCCGACATGCTGCCTCCTCTCCCCATGCCCCAGTCTGTCCCTGCACAGGTGCAGGTGGAGCAGTTTTGGCAGCGCCTTCACGTTATTAAGTTGTCTTTTGTTATTACCTCACAAAAAATGCATTCATTTGCAGCACCTCCCCATCTTCACCATTCTTGTATACCGAGTGGCAGCTCGCCTTTTCAGTTGCTTGGTGTTGCATGTGAAGACATGAATTGACTGAGACCAATTGGTACGTGTGCAATGGGTGTGTGGTTGGTTACAGGACTGCTTTGTGTCAGTGTGGGGGTGGTGGGGTGGGGGGAGAGGGTGATCGTTACTTTGGTCCAGTGTGAGTGACTAACTGAACCTTCGAGCTATTAGGACATCCCTGGCATCCCGAGCAGCAATGTGATTGCCTGGTGTGATCCTTGGGTGCGCTATTTTCACCTTCCTCCTCCTCTTCCTCCTCTTCATTGGAATTTTCAACAGATGATGAGTGCCTTGTTCCTCCTCCAGCTCTAATCCTCAATGCTGCGCAATGTTGCATAGAACGCAGCACAACATGATTATTCTAGAGACCCTCGCTGGTGAGTACTGAAGCGTGCCTCCAGGTCTGTCCAGGCACCTGAAGCATAACTTGAGCATGCCGATGGCTCGCTCGATGACACATCTGGTTGTCATATTGCAAAGTATTTACAGCACAGAAACAGGCCATTCGGTCCCAATAGATCCATGCCGGTGTTTATGCTCCACACGAGCCTCCTCCTACCCTTTTTCATCTCACCCTATCAACATATCCTTCTATTCCTTTTTCCCTCATGCATTTATCTAGCTTCCCCTTAAATGAATCTATGCTATTCACCTCAACTACTCCTTGTGGTAGCGAGTTCCACATTCTAACCACTCTCTGGATAAAGAAGTTTCTCGTGAATTCCCTATTGGATTTATCAGTGACTATCTTATATTTATAGCCCTACTTCTGGTCTCACCCACAAGTGGAAACATCTTCTCTAGGTCTACCCTATCAAACCCTTTCATAATCTTAAAGACCTCTATCAGGTCACCCCTCAGTCTTCTCTCTTCTAGAGAAAAAAGCTCCAGACTGTTCAATCTTTTCTGATGGGTATAACCTCTCAGTCTGGTATCATTCTAGTAAATCTTTTTTGCACCTTTTCCAGTGCCTCTATGTCCTTTTTATAATATGGAGACCAGAACTGTTCATAGTCCTCCAAGTGTGGTCTAACCAAGGTTCTATACAAGTTTAACATAAGTTCTCTGCTTTTCAATTCTATCTCTCTGGAAATAAGCCGCAGTGCTTTGTTTGCTTTTTTTATGGCCTTATTAACCTGCTTTGCTACTGTTAGTGATTTGTGCATCTGTACTCCCAGATCCCTCTGGTCCTCTACCCCATTTAGACAAGGAGTATATGGCCTCCTTACTCTTCCTACCAAAATATACTACCTCACACTTACCTATGTTAAAGTTCCTATGACTGTCATTGTACTGCTCTTGGGCTTCATTGGTGGGGTTCCTCGGAGGTGTCATCAGTCAAGTTTGAAGGGGGTATCCTTTGTTTCCTAACAGCCACCCCTTAAGTCTGCTTATAGCTCCAAAGAGGTCAGGGAGCTTGGACTGCTGCAGGGCGAAAACATCATGGAAACTCCCAGGGAATCTGGCATAGACCTGCATCAAACTTTTCTTGTGGTTGCACACCAGCTGCACATTGATGGAATGAAATCTCTTGTGGTTGGAGAATACTCCTGGTTGATCTGGTGGTCCTCGGATTGCCAAGTGTGTGGAGGAGATGGCACCCTGTACCTGTAGGAAGACAGCCAGAGACGCAAATCTGAGTGCCCGCTCATTCTGGCTATTGTTGTCGCAGGGGAAGCTTATATACCTCCCAGCACCAGTAAACAATCCATCTGCCTTATGCATTTACGTGCAGCTAACTAGGAAACCCTCGATATGTCTCTGGTAGCACCCTGGAAGGAACCAGAGGTAAAAAAATTGAGGGCGGTGGTGACTTTCACAGCCACTGGTAATGTGCGGCCACCAGGTCCAGCAGGGAGCAGGTCTTCTTCTGGGAGGCTGCAGATGTCTGCAACCACCTGATGTGACAATCTCAGCCTTCAGAAGTACTGCTCTTCCGAGAGGTCAAGGAAGTTGAGCCTCTCTCTTTAGAGCCTGTTGGGTGAGCAGTGCCTCCTGCGAACTCGGCCCCTCTGTTGCTCCCCTCTCTGTTGTCCACCTGCTGCTCCCTCCACAGCACGCCCTTGCTGCTAATGATGCTGATTGTCTTACTCGTCCAAAGTCCAATCTAAAACAGCCATGATGCCACCCATCCTGATGTTCCCTGTGTGAACACCTCCAGACTGTACAAATAAGTCTCTTACAACAATTACGCTCACCAAACCGTTTCCCAGAGGGAACTGAGAAAGCAGTTGTGAGCACTGACCCTTCATTCACATTGGGACACCTGACCTTTGACCATCCCCGTGAAGTGCCAGTCAATCTCGCCTCCCTTTCACTGACGAGTTTCCTGAGTCCCAGCTCAGATACTGGCACTACACGTTCTTTAGAGGTGAGTATAGTAGCGAGATCTGCACAGGGTGATGCACTGGGAATGAGCGGGCTGCAGCAAGGCCAGGGGGAAAGGGTAGCTCGGGGGTCAGCTCCCCGGAGGGCGAGTTCACACGCGAGTTCTGCTGCACAGGACTCAGATGAGGACCTCGATGGGGAGGCCTTTAGAAGAAGGGTGATGGGCATGCACATGGAGATCATATGTGCAATGGCAAGGGTGCTTGAGAGCCTGTCGGCAATGGTAAGGAGTGTGGTAGACTCCCAGAGAGGCCGTGGTGACCCAGACCTGATGCCACGTGTGATGGGCGATCTGGCAGCTTCCATTGCAGCACAGGCAGAAGCGACGCAACGTCTTAGTGCTGTAATGCAGTCTATGGTTGGTGCCATTCAAACTCAGACTGCTCTCATGCAGTCTCAGCTTGATGCCACGCAAGCTCTGACTGCTGCCATTGTGGCTGTGTCTACCACCGTCGACCGGGGCTTTCACGGTGTCGCAGCAGACCAGCAATCTGTGCTGCAACAGATTGCTAGGGATGCTGAGGTGCTGCCCCAGGGGAGTGGCAGTGGGTTAGTGGAGCAGGAAGTTGCTGTCCTCTCTCAGGATGACAGCATTCCTGCTCCCACCACTGGCACTCCGCCATTGCCCTTGTCGCTGCCTGTCGTCTAGCCAGCCCAGACTGCTGCCGCCCATGCTGAGGTGGTGCAGTCTACAGCCGGGTCTTCCAGGCCCAGAGCTGGTCGAGGGCGTCCTGCAAGGCCATCTAAAGTCTCACGCACGGACACTGAGCAGCCTTCCACCAGCCGTGCTGCAGCCACTGGGCCAACACTTCGTAGGAGCACTAGAGTAGGCAAAGGCATAGTAAGGAGAGACACTAAGGGATTGCACAAGGGTGAATAGTAAATATTGTTGTTGTAAAGATGTGTTCACTGATTATTGTTAAATTTATTAATTCACTTCGGATAATTTTGTACATTTCAGCTGTGCGCTGTGATATGGCCTGCGCCAGGGATGGAATGATGGGGATGTGGTGAGCAACGGGGATCTGGGGTTGAATTTACTGGAAACGCAGTCTGATGAGGCGGTCAGGGACTAACCCTTCCAGAAGGCCGATTGAGTGGCTGCCTCCTCCCTCGCTCCTGTTCCTCCTCCTCCTCCTCGTCTTCCTCGTCCTCCTCCTCATCCTCTCCCTCTTCCTCCTCCTGAGGTGGTCCTGCAATCCCTGCTGGCAATGGCTGGGCCCTCATGATGGCCAGATTGTGGAACATGCAGCACACCATGAAGAAATGGACACTTGCTCCGGCGAGTACTGGAGGGCTCCTCCCGAGTGGTCAAGGCAGCGGGGCCGTTGCTCGAGCACCCCGATGGTCTGCTCAATGATGTTCCTGGTGGCAGCATGGCTCTCATTATATGAGTGCTGGGCAGGAGTGTTGGGGTTGCGGAGGGGAGTCATGAGCCAGGTGGAGAGGTGTGGTGGCTGGAAGAGTGCTGGCACGCCGGTCTGGCACAGGATGAAGGCATCTTGGCTGCTGACAGGATAGCGGGCATTCACATTGAGGATTCACAGAGATCCCCTCGGAGGTGCTAACGGGAGGCGCAAAGGAGCCCAATTTCTAGCCCAAACCGTTGCATTGCAAGAGCAGTCAAGTTGGCGACTGTGAAGCAGTTTGAAGAGCATATTGGTTTAGGAATAGAGCCTGCCTAAAATGTCCCCAAAAGGTTGACAAACCTTTTGACATTGGAAATTGAAAACTAAAACTAAAACTTGATCACATTTCAGTCAGGGATGAGCCCGGCTAGATGTTGTACTCTGAGAATTAGGGATGGGATTTTTGGCCTAAATAACCTTCCTTTAAGTTCTTATGAACATCTGAATCCCTCAGTTGGATAGCTGTCATAACACAGCCATCATTTTTTTTTACAGTTTTGCCTGCCAATCTTTGATTCCAATTTACCCGGGCCAGATCCATTCTCAACCCACTGAAATTGGCTTTCCTCCAATTAAGTATTTTTACTCTAGATTGCTCCCTGTCCTTTTCCATAGCTAATCTAAACCTTATGATACTGTGATCACTGTTCCCTAAATGTTCCCCTACTGACACTTGATCCTCTTGACACACCTTATTCCCCAGAACCAGATCCAGCAATGTCTCCTTCCTCATTGGACCGGAAACGCGTACTGATCAAGAAAGTTCTCCTGGACACACTTCAGAAATTCTTCCCCCTCTCTGCCCTTTACACTATTACTATCCCAGTCTATATTGGATAGTTGAAGTCCCCCATTATCACTACTCTATAGTTCTTGCACCTCTCTGTAATTTGCTGCTCTATATCCTTCCCATTAGTTGGTGGTCTATAGAATACACCAAGTAGTGTAATGGCACCTTTATTGTTTCTCAACGCTAACCAAATTGTTTCTGTTCTTGACCCCTCTAGGACATCCTCTCTCTCCAGCACTGTAATATTCTCCTTAATCAATACTGCCACCCCAGCTCCTTTCTTTCCGTCCCTATCTTTCCTGAACACCTGCCAGGGGGGAATAATTCGGTCGCGGCCCCTTTGGGGTGCTAACGTCACCAGGGCGCTACTTACTTATTTACCACACTTCGTGCATTCACACACATGCACTGTAAACCTATCTTAGACCTTCTTGTATTCTCTCTTAGTCTAGAACTGATATTTAAGGGGAGGCGGTGAGGGTGCTGGGGAGGCCGAAAACGGCCAAAGAACCCGGACGTGGATGATCTGCTAAACTTAACGGCAGGTTATCATTAACATTTTTAGTTCCGTTTTCCGCCTGGCTGCCGACCGAATGAACAGCCTGGCCGGCAGGTGGGAGGGAACACCAGCAGCAGAAGGCCACAGCTGGGGACCCTTGGCGACACTGGCAATTGGTAAATCAGGAGGGGGAGAGGCTCACGATTGGAGGAGGGAGGCAGAAGGCTTCCTTGCGGGCCGGGGTGGCACACAAGCAGTGCTGAAAGAGGCACTTACCTTGTAGAGCCGTCATCTCCTGCCTCCCTTTCACTGCCACAGTCATTTTAAAATCGGGCTTCCACTTGCACTGTGGGAGCCCAATTTAAATATGTTAATGAAGTGCCCACCTCTCCATGGCGGGACACTCGGACGCCCCGATATCTCCTCCGTAACAATGGCGGCGGCGCATGCATGCTGTGTTGGGGTCGAGTGCCCCGAATTTAACACTTTAACCCCCACAACCCTCCCCCTGCCCGTTGTGGGGGGTGACTATCGAGTCCCTGGTTCCTATAATCATCCAAACCATCACATAAAACTTATTGGGGGAGAAATTCAGTACCTTAGCGCCTCCAGTTAGCACCTGGCGGGGGAGCTAACGGGGCTCTGAGGCAGTAGCGCCACGGCGAGGCGAATCCAGCACCGCACGCCAAATTCAGCCCCCCCCCCCGTAGCGCCGCCGCTCCGAGTTAGCGACGGGGACTTCCGCGTCAGCCAGATCGTGACGTCAGTGAGTGTGCAACGCTCACTGGGTGCCCGATCTGCCAAATTGAGTATTGCCCCCTGCCTTAGCGCCTCGCCCTGACAGCGACAGAGAGAGGAGGCGTGAAGCATTCGGTAGCCGGCTCCAGGGGCACTACTTAAAAGGATCATGAGTAATGAGTCGCAGCTGTTAGGTTAGTGCTGTTTCACTGCTTCCTTGTCAGTTTGAGATTGTGCATCAGTTTAAATCAGTCATTTAAAGGTTGTTTAGTCTCCGCAGTGTTGTGGCTACTAAAAATTAGTTACATTTATTCTCACAAAATATCAAAGTGCTACACTTCCTTACATTAATGGGGGCTGTACTGGCAGTCGACCTCGCCTTCCAGGATCTACGGTGGAGGGAGCGCAGGCAGCAAGAAAGATTGGAACATGTGGCCAGAGGGAGGAGGAGGACCATGAGCGCTCCCAACAGAAGGCCTTACCCTCCAGGGGTCTTCCGACAGCAATTCTCCTACCTCCAATTAAGCCAGTGTCTTAGAAGGCTCTGCTTCAGCAAGGATGTAGTCACCGAACTCTGCCGCCTCCTGCAACCAGACCTCAAGCCTCAGATCAGGATGACCACGGCTCTCTCAGTGGCAGTCAAGGTCACCGTCGCCCTCAATTTCTTTGCCAGCGGATCCTTCCAGTCTGCAACAGGAGATATAGAGAACATTTCGCAATTCGCTGTCCATCACTGCATCCGGGAGGTCACAGAGGCTTTCTACAGTAGGAGAAGGGACTACATTTCCTTCCCCATCACCATAGAGAAGCAGGACGAGCGTGCATGTGGCTTTGCCAGGATAGCGGGATTCCCCATGGTGCAGGGCGCCATTGACTGCACCCACGTGGCTTTGCGGGCACCACATAACAATCCTGAGATCTTCCGTAACAGCAAAGGTAGCCACTCAATCGCCGTTCTGCAAGGTCGGTCCATGACCGTCTCATCAGACCTTGCTTCCAGTGACTTTGAGTCCTCGTTCCGGTTGCTGAGCACGTCGCCATCATTCGATCATTTTATGATTCCATACCACACCCCAGAACTGAAATGAGACACAGCACCAAATCTGCAACATTCCAGTAATAAATTTATCAAAAACCATTAACCACATATATACAACAATATTGACTAATCACCCTTGTGCAAACCCTTGCCTCCCCTCTTTACAGTCCCCTTTCCTAATCTACTGCTCCTACGTAGTGTCTCCCCAGTGGCTGCAGCAGGGTGGGTGGAAGGCTGCTGAATGTCAGTGCCAGAGACAACAGATGGTCTTGCAGGACGCCCTCAGCCAGCTCTGGGCCTGGAAGGCCCGGCTGTAGACTGCACCACCTCAGCATGGGCGGCAGCAGTCTGGGCTGGCTGGATGACAGGCAGTGACAAGGGCAATGGCGAAGTGGCAGTGGTGGGATCAGGAATGCTGTCACCCTGAGAGAGGACAGCAGGTTCCTGCTCTGCTGACCCACTGCCACTCCCCCGGGCAGCACCTCAGCATCCCTAGCAATCTGCTGGAGCACAGATTGCTGGCCTGCTGCGACACCATGAGATGCCCAGTGGACTGTGGTGGACCCAGCGATGATGGCAGCAGTCAGATCTTTCATGGCATTAAGCTGAGACTGCATGAGAGCAGTCTGAGACTCGATGGCAGCAACCATTGACTGCATTACAGCACTAAGACATTGCGTGGCTTCCGCCTTTGCTGCAATGGAAGCTGCCACATCACCCATGACACGTGTCATGAGGTCTGGATCCGCACGGTATGTCTCTGGGAATCCACGATCCTCTGCTGAGTGGAAATGATGGGCTCCATGTTGTGTGCAGAGCTCTGTGCAATGTTGGAGGTGGACTCCTCCACGCTCCTTACCATTGCCGAGAAGCTCTCGGGCAACCTGGCCATTGCACCTATCATCTCCGTGTACACGCCCATCACCCTTCTTGTGAATGCCTCCCCATCGAGGTCCTCATCTGAGTCCTGTGCAGCAGAAATTGCGCTGACTCCCGAGCTACCCTTTCCCCCTGGCCTTGCTGCAGCCCGCTTGTCCCCGGTGCATCACCCAGTACAGACCCCTCTACTAAACTTGCCTCTAAAGATCACGTAGTGCCAGTATCTGAGGTGGTGCCTGCAGGTGAGAGATGCAGTGACGCGGTACTTTGCTCCTCCTCCTCTTCTCCTTCCTCACTCTCAGTGGGGGGCTCAGGGACAGGCTGGTCAGTTGGTTACTGATTATCTGAAAGCATAAAGGCACAACACTCGCTTTAAGGTGAGGACAGGGCATCAGGAATGGAGCAAGGAATGCAGACATTCTCAGGAGCTGGAAACTGGGAAAGATTTGTGGTGTGAGGGGGAAGTGGGATGAGAGAAGGAGAGGGGCTGAAGATACCGTTTTTGCTCCCAATGGGGTCGACGTCACCGACGGCCACGGTGCCCACCACCGGCTGCCCAATGAGTCGCAGCACTCGCTCCTCAAGGTCTGAGAGCTGCTGGAGCTGCGCATCACCCCCGCCTGTTCTCTGCTACTCCCTCCTATTGTGGGCCATTTCGGCTTGCAAGAGAAACGAATGTGTGTGAGTCAGAGTCCAGCTCTGTCTTTGGGAGATATGCCTGCTGTGATTGAATAGTTGTGATTGTAGGCAAGGCGTGAGATGTGGATGTGAGTTTGAGTAGGTGAAGATGTTTGGTGGGTGAGTGGTGGGGGTGTGGTTCTTTGCGCAGTGTGCACAGACTGAGGTTCAGATGCTGGTATGTAGGAGCTGTTGAAGCATGTACTCACCCTGACCACCCGACTGAGGTTGTTGAATTTCTTGCAGCACTGTGTCAGGCTGTGTTCCACCACACTACTGGCCAAGATCTCCTGGGCCACTTCCCTCCACATTGCCCTGAACACCTGAGGCGATGGCCTCCTTCCAGTGGCCAGGAACAGCATTGCCCTCCTTCGCTCCACTCCAGCCACCAATGCCTCCAATGCCACGTCTGTGAACCGACGAGCTCTCTCCCTGGGAGTGGGAACAGCCGTAGCCATCAGGGGATTCAGTTGCTTGCAGGTCGCCTCAAAGCCAGCAATGCTGGAAATGAGCATCTGCACAATGATGCAACCTCCCCTTTAAGAGCTGGAAGGAGCCAGTGTGAAGGATCATTGCTGAATGCATTGCACCTGAAATTCAGTAGCACTCTGCTGGTAGCACCTCTGTAGCACGCCACTGAGGTCATTAGCGTTTGATTTAGCGCCCCACTTCCTTCCTGGGGCGCTAGCACCCAATTTAGTAAAAGTTCAGAATCCTTAGCGCCTGGCGCTAAATTTTCAAAATTTCAAAAGTTAGCGCCCCACCCAATTTCACCCCCTTTAATTTTTAAATTAGACTTTGAATCTGGGACTGGGTAGTTCAATGAGTCAGACATTGGCCTTGCATCTAATTTGCCACTCCTCCTGTGAGAAGCCACAAGAATAGCAAGTGTGGAGAACCATTAACCGAGAGAGGGGAGCTCAAGTGGCTTCTTCAAATGACAGCTGATTCCTGGGCTTGTGTTAGTAATCTCCAACAGGGATTCAGACTACATGTAGGGAATTATTTTAAATGATGCCTATTTTATTTGAAGTGACTATTTGTACCCCTTTACTTCAAGGTGGAGTCTCACTATCAGGGCCTGCTTTTAAAATGGAATTTATATTATATAACACCTTCAACAGAGTGAAACATCTCAAGGCACTGTGTGGGTGGGGGGAGGGAGGAGGAAGACATTCAAGAAAAACTGCACTTAAAGATGGAGTCTTACGAGCAAGAGATTTTTTTTTAAGATCAAACAATTTAAAAACAATTAGGATCCATTTTTTTTCCATGGATTAATGTTGTTACCAACAGATACTGATCCAGCTCCTTCAACACATTCAACATTGAAGGAAGTTCTTGTAGCAACAATCAAAGAGTTATTCAAATTAAGTTGAATTCTGCTTCAACAATTTGGGGGCCCGTTTCCAAATGTCGGTAAGTTTTATGCTCACTTCGTGCCAGATGGAAAATAGCATTAAAGCTTTTCCTTCCAGTGTCAATGGAGTTTTAACACAGTGGCAAAGGCTTACTGCTCGAGGGCTAAAAGCTTTAGCTGAGCCGACTATTAGAAAAGAGCATCCAATCCAGAGTAGTAAGTAGGCCTTTTTTGGCTCTTGCAATAAATAGCACTTGCTACAAGTTCCAGTGGGATCAGGATTTAATACCACCACCAGACTTAAGTCTATTTGAAGGAAGGTCAAATATAAATGATTTAAAATCAAATCAAATCAGCAGTGGCTGAGTTTGTACTTTCAGAGGAATAGGAAGAAAATGTAATGGCTCTCAAGGAGGGGGAGGGCGAGAGCCAGGACCTGAGCTCATCCAGGAAACGGTTATACAGGCTACAACTGAATCGATTTCCAAAGCAGAACAAAACCAAAGTGAATAGATAGTTGGGTTAAATGTTGAGTAAAGCAGAGATTCTGGGTATTGCATTTCTGAAGATCAGTTTTATTTTTGAAGATGATTTCTACCGGTCACAGTTTACAATGTTTGGGTGATTCATGGTATTATTTGCCATACATCTTCCTCAGTACCAGGGTTTCAATGTCTTCTGAACTAGATATTAATTCGTGTCATCCCATTAAAAATCATAGTGCTCTTTTGTTGTGGGAAAATATTGGAACCCAATATTGAAACAGGGCATAACAGCAGAAAATGCTGGAAATACTCAGCAGGCCAGGCAGCATCCGTGGAGCGAGAAACAGAGTTAACGTTTCAGGTCTGTGACCCTTCGTCAGAACTGGAAAAGGCTAGAGATGTAACAGATTTTAAGCAGGTGTTGTTATTTCAGATTTCCAGCATCCGCAGTATTTTGCTATTGTGTTGCAACAGGGGAGTTGGCTCATGCACCACCTATTCTGGCATCAGTGTTTGTGTTTAATGCAGTCTACTCTGATCTATTTTTTTGTTTTCAGTTATTTTTGTTTTACCTTTAGTGTTTCTTAACTGTTAATAATGGAGAGAGGAGAGAAAAGTAAACGAATCTTCACTTTAAAAGAGAGAGATAGATGGTTTGTGGGAATACTTTGGAGTGTGGATATTTAATACGGAAGAGTCAGCAGCCAGCACGCCCTAAAGTTCCAGTTCTTCTCCAGTTCTGTTCATTCAGACAGAGAAAATAATGGCCCTTAATTTCCGATAGGAGGCTTCCTGCGTGCGGATGCCTCCTATCAGAAAAAAATCTACGAATTTACCTGAGGGTTCCCGAGGTCTGGACACTTCCGCTCCTGGGCCTCCCCACAGTTGAAATGCGCAGGGCCCACGTATCCCAGGGGCGCAGGTGGTTCGCAAGCGTCCCTGGGATCACGTGGGCCAGGCCAGCCAATAGAAGAAGGGAATCTCCCTTCATACTTTTGACCGATAGACCCGTCAAATATATGAATGGGGATCACCCTAAAAAGACACTAAAACATTAAATACTTTTTTAAAAAACCATCACGTTTTTAAAATGAGTTAAAATTACATTAAATTAAATATTTTAAACAAAAATTTAATTTTTTGAAAAAAATAATTAAAGTTTTTTACGGGGCTAAAAATAAACTTACCTTTCTTAAAAGTATTTTTAAATTATAAATGAGTGAATTTAAAAAAAAAAACTTTTTTCAACTCTTATGCTGGTAAAAGCAGGCCTTACGCCTGCTTTTACCAGGCGTAAGATTTCTAAGGGATTTCAGCGGGCGGAGGTTCTGCAGAAAGCGGAACTCTCCCCCCCACAGAGGCCCTTCTCCAGGGCAGGCGGATGATCTGTCAAGAGCATTCTTGACAGATCGGAAATGCCGGTTTTCAGCGCATGTGCTTCGCATGCCTGAAACCGGCATTTCCGATGTCCCTATGGGTGTGTACACAGCGCGTACACACCCGTAGGGATCGGAAAATACGGGCCATTATAGCCCCAATTTAAAACCCATGTGATCAGGTGGATAGTTAATAGGGTGATCTCAGGCATCAGTCCCAACACATTCCTGTCCGCCATTTTAACCAGGGACATTTCAGGCAAGGGAGGGCCACCCGCAACAGACAGGCAGGGGCCTACTAAAAATGCTGAAGTTGCGACCCAAACAATATGATTCTTTCCTGAATTCATGGAAGGCTCACACGGCACCAAACCTGCCATCGAAACCTGGCGGGAGGCAGCTGGGGGCCAGAAGACACCAAGGTAAGTATTTTATTTTTAATTTTTGTGAGGAATCCTTGTGGGCCATGATTAGCAGGAGTGCTCCTCTCAGTCCCACAAGGAATCCTTGGGCCTCCTCAACCCTGGCATTCCTGCTCCCACCCACCACCGGCAACTCTTTGGATTCCCCCCTCTCAGCACTAACTTTATGCCCTCCTGCCGATTTCTTCTTCCTGCCCACAAGCTGTGACATCATTCCCACTGGCTTTAGGCCAGAGATAGTGCTGCACTATTCAAATGAGGCCCAGGAGTTAAAATGACCCAGAACTTAAGATGAACTCTCTGTAGAGGTTTTCCACCCCCACCCCCCGAAGTTACAACCTGTTATTAAAAGAATAGGGGGAAAAATTCAGTTGGTTGCACCTCCCGTTAGCGCCTTAAGAGGGCGCTAATGGGGCGCAAAGCATCTAGCGCCCAGGCACGGCGATGTTTGCGCCCCTCGCGAAATTGACTAGACATTTTGCGGCGGTGCTAAACACTACCGCCACAATCTCCTGCGCCGGCAGATCATGACGTCAGTCAAGTGCGCAACGCCCCGGTATCGCCCCGGAGCGGATATTGAGTGGCGCCCCCTGCCTTACCACCTGCCGCTAGCAACAACAGGTTGAGGGGAGCGTTTTGTAGTCATGAAGGGACTGGGGGAGCGCTATTTAAAGGCAACCGCTTCCTGCCTTTTATTGTTGGTGACATTTTTGAACCATGCATTCTGAGAGAGAGAGAGAGAGACTTCTGGAGAGATTCAACGCTGTGTGAAGGAGTTTTGGGTACTGAGCAGCACTTTGCAGGTTTATTTTGATTTGCCCTTCCTTGTATCGATTTAGAAGAGACTGTGGGGGCTGCACTCTGAGCTCTTTCCCTGGTACTCTCCATTGTTCTTTCCAGCAGATTTGATGTGCAGGTCTCTCCAGGCCGAGATTCAAGGCTGCAATGAGCAGGATGTGGATGGAAAGCAAGATCAACCATCCCCTTTAAGAACTGGCCCGTGCCATTGTGTGTGTGTTCCATTGTTGACTGACATTACACGAGCTTCTCCAGCGCTCTGAGGTAGCACCTCGCTCCTCAGCCTTTGCACCTTAAGACAGGTGTGAAGTGCCTGATTTAGCGCTCCAATCACCTCCAGATAAAAGTCAAGTTTGCAGTCGGTGGCGATAATCAGCGCTAGGCGCTAAACTTTGCGCCCGGCCGATAATTGCGCCCCAAATGGGGCGATACTGAATTTCTCCCCCATAAACTTTTAAAAATGACATCCTCACTCAAAGATGGTGTATTATGCTATTTAGTGTTGGTATTTTGTGTACTTTCTCCACTGATGTTAGTACTATGGTGTTAATTTTCAGGTGATTATTTTTATTTCCATATTGCTGAATCAAATGTTCTACATTCTTTAAGTGTTAAGAATCGGTTCTATATTGTTTGAATGGGAATAGAGTTGTTGGTGATGGTTTCCGGTCCAGTAGAGAACCAAGCTAAATATAGAAAGTGCAGAGGAGAACTGTAAAAGGGAATAAGAGAGGCAAAGAGAGTGTATGAGAATACATTAGTGGGTAACATAAAAGAGAACCCAATAGTCTTTTATAAATACATAAATAGTAAAAGGGTAGTCAAAGGAATGGTGGGGCCGATTTGGGACCAAAAAGAAGATCTTGTGGAGGAGGAGGGAATGGCTGAGATACCAAATGAGTACTTTGCATCTGTCTTCACTAAACAAGAGGATGCTGCCAATATTACTGTAAAGAGGAGGGGATAGAGAAATTGGATAGGATAAAAATAGATAGAGAGAAGGCACTTCAAAGGTTGGTCACACTCAAAGTAGAAAAGTCACTCGATTCGGAGGGGATGCATCCTAGGTTGCTGAGGGAAGTAAGAGTGGAGATAGCGGAGGCTCTGGCCGCAATCAGAGGACTGGAGGATTGCAAATGTTATATCCCTGTTCGAAAAAAGGGAGAGGGATAAACCCGGCAACTACAGGCCGGTCAGTTGGCGGTGGGGAAATTTTAGAGACAATAATCTGAGACAAAATTAATAGTCACGTAAAAACATGGGCTAATAAATGAAAGGACAGATTTGTTTAAGGCAACTGGTGTCTGACTAACTTGGTTGAGTTCTTTGACAAAGTAACGGAGAAGGTTGATGAAGATGGTGCAGGTGATGTATAAATGGACTTTCAAAAGGCATTTGATAAAGTTCCACATAATAGATTTGTTGGCAAAATTGAAGTCCCTGGGATTAAAGGGGCACTGTCTGCATGGATACAACATTGGCTAAGAGACAGAAAGCAGAAGAGTGGGGAATTTTTTCAGATTGGAGGGAAGTGTGGCGTGGTGTCCCCCAGGGATCGGTATTAGAACCACTGCTCTTTTATATATATATTAATTATCTAAACTTGGGTATGCAGGACATCATTTCAAAGTTTGCAGTTGACACAAAACTCAGAATTGTAGTAAACAGTGAGGAGGATAGTAGCAGATTTCAGGAGGACATTGACAGACTGGTAAAATGGGCAGACATGGCAGATGAAATTTAACACAGAGAAGTGTGAAGTGATACAGTTTGGTCAGAAGAATGAGGAGAGGCAATATAAACTAAACAGTACAATTTAAAGGGGGTGCAGGAACAGAGAGACCTGAGGTGGCAGGACAAGTTGAGAAGGCTGTTAGTAAAGCTTACGGATTCTTGGCTTTATAAACAGAGGCATAAGCCTCGATATTAACCTCCCCTCCACGACAGGAGGGAGATGGTCAGGGGTGGAATAAAGACTTAAATATGGGGAATGCGACCCCAACACATATCGGGGACATTGGGGCGTCCATTAGTCCTGCCGTGTCCCCCAGCCTCGATGCTGACTGATTGCCGGGGACCGTCCAAAAGGGTCCTCGGTTGTGGCCTCCTGTCGCTGGCTTTTCCTCCCGTCCATGGGCCAGGCTGTCAATTTGGCCGGCTGCCAGGCAGGAAATGGATCAAAGAAATTGTAATTAGGTCTTGCCGTGCACGCCCCCGGCTGCTTTCAGTCTCCATGTTGATATCGGGGCCATGGAGTACAAAAGCAAGGAAGTGATGCTAAACCTTTATAAAAGTGAGAAGTCGCACAACACCAGATTATAGTCCAACAGCTTTATTTGTCACAAGCTTTCGGAGCGTTGCTCCTTCATCAGGTGAAGGGAAGAAATACAAATGGACACAAATGGGCACAGCATATATAGACAGAGAACAATGCCTGTGCAGAGAACAATGCCAGACGACTACAGCTAATCTTTCTAACTGCCCTTTATCACACCTCGGCAGAGAGACAATCACGGCAATCAAATCCAACCAGGTCAGTCAGGAAGACATTACATCAAAGACGATAGCAAAATACAACAAAGACAATGAGGTGGGGTCACAAGGGGTCTAATGTGGCAGATGCTGCAGTCTGTATGGAAAACCAAAAACTTTAAACTTTTTACTTTTTTTGCTGGAAAGCCCCAGCAGGTCCGGCTGCATCTGTGAACAAGCCAACAACGACTCGAGTCTGGATGACTCTACGTCAGGTGGGGTTACATGTAGCGTGACATGAACCCGAGATCCCGGTTGAGGCCGTCCTCATGGGTGCGGAACTTGGCTATCAGTTTCTGCTCGATGATTTTGCGTTGTCGTGTGTCTCGAAGGCCGCCTTGGAGAACGCTTACCCGAAGATCGGAGGGTGAATGTCCTTGACTGCTGAAGTGTTCCCCGACTGGGAGGTAACACTCCTGCCTGGCGATTGTTGCATGGTGTCCGTTCATACAGTGTCGCAGCGTCTGCATGGTCTCGCCGATGTACCATGCTCCGGGGCATCCTTTCCTCCAACGTATGAGGTAGACAACGTTGGCCGAGTCACATGAGTATGTACCATGTACCTGGTGGGTAGTGTCCTCACGTGTGATGATGGTATCCGTGTTGATGATCTGGCATGTCTTGCAGAGATTGCCGTGGCAGGGTTGTGTGGTGTCGTGGTCACTGTTCTCCTGGAAGCTGGGTAATTTGCTGCGAACGATGGTACTTTTGAGGTTAGGCGGCTGTTTGAAGGGGAGTAGTGGAGGCGTGGGGATGGCCTTAGCGAGGTGTTCGTCGTCATCGATGACATGTTGAAGGCTGCGAAGAACATGGCGTAGTTTCTCCGCTCCGGGGAAGTACTGGACGACGTAGGGTACTCTGTTGGTTGAGTCCCGTGTTCGTCTTCTGAGGAGGTCTATGCAATTTTTCGCTGTGGCCCGTTGGAACTGTCAATCTATGAGTCGAGCGTCATATCCCGGTCTTACGAGGGCGTCTTTCAGCGTCCGTAGGTGTCCATTGCGTTCCTCCTCGTCTGAGCAGACCCTGTGTATTCGCAGGGCTTGTCCATAGGGGATGGCTTCTTTAACGTGGTTAGGGTGGAAGCTGGAGAAGTGGAGCATCGTGAGGTTGTCCGTGGGCTTGCGGTAGAGTGAAGTGCTGAGGTGTCCGTCTTTGATGGAGATTCGTGTGTCCAAGAATGAAACCGATTCTGATGAGTAGTCCATGGTGAGTTTGATGGTGGGATGGAACTTGTTGATGTTATCGTGTAGTCTTTTCAGTGATCCTTCGCCGTGGGTCCAAAGGAAGAAAATGTCGTCGATGTATCTGGTGTATAACGTTGGTTGGAGGTCCTGTGCAGCGAAGAAGTCTTGCTCGAACTTGTGCATGAAGATGTTGGCGTATTGGGGTGCGAATTTGGTCCCCATGGCTGTTCCGTGTGTTTGGGTAAAAAACTGGTTGTCGAAGGTGAAGACATTGTGGTCAAGGATGAAGCGGATGAGTTGTAGGATGGCGTCTGGAGATTGGCTGTTGTTGGTGTTGAGTACTGAGGCTGTCGCAGCGATGCCGTCATCGTGGGGGATACTGGTGTAGAGTGCCGATACGTCCATCGTGGCGAGGAGTGTTCCTGGTTCAACTGGTCCGTGGGTGCTGAGTTTCTGTAAGAAGTCTGTAGTGTCGCGACAGAAGCTGGGGGTTCCCTGTACGACCTTTATAAGTCACTGGTTAGGCCCCAGCTGGAGTATTGTGCCTAATTCTGGGCACCACACGTTTGGAAGGATGCCAAGATCTTAGAGGAGAGGAGATTTACTAGAATGGTACCAGGGTGAAGGACTTCAGTTACTTCTCTTTGGAGAGACTAGAGAAACTGGGGTTATTCTCCTTAGAGCAGAGGAGGTTAATGGCCAATTTAATAGAGGTGTTCAAAATTATGAAGGCTTTTGATAGAATAAATAAGGAGAAACTGTTTCCAGTGGCAGAAGGGTCGGTAACCAGAGGACACAGATTTAAGGTAATTGGCACAAGAAATAGTGGGGAGGTGAGGAGAATTATTTTTTACGCAGCGAGTTGTTATGATCTGGAATGCATTGCATGAAAGAGTGGTGGAAGCAGATTCAATAATAATTTTCAAAAAGGAATTGGTTAAATACTTGAAGGGGAATATTTTGCAGGGCTATGGGGAAAGGGCAGTGGAGAGGGACTTCTTCATTCGTATGGTAGTAGCAAAGCAAATCAAATGTCAATATCTAAGTTGGATATCCCGGCCAAAGCTTCCGGTGTAACAGTATGGATATCTTGGAGGCTGCCTGCGAATTTCCTGAGAGCAGTGCTCAATGATGTGCTCCAGGGTCTGATTAGGAGCTCCACAGTTGCATGATGGGGGTGCTTTAATCTTCCATCTATGGAGAAGGTGGCAGCATCTACCATGACCGGTTCTGAGGTGGTTGATGATTGTCCACTGTTTGCGAGGAAGGTTTGATCCTTCAGGGTGTACTGTGGGGTCCTCTATAAGGAATCCATTCCGTATGTTGCAGTTCTTCCAAGCATTTCGCCATCGGTCGTCAAGGCTGAGGGGAGAGGGACTAATTAGATAGCTCTTTCAAAGTGCCGGCACAGGCATTATGGGCTGAATGGCCTCATTCTGTGCTGTATCTTTCTACGATTCTATGATTCCATTAATATCAGGTTGATACCATACACTACTCCTGGTATGATATACTAATTAAAATAGTTCATAGTAATGTAGGTCCTCCATGCCTACCCATAATGTATATGTGTAGGTTATTGGGCTATTTTGGATGATAAGTTGCAGAGGAGTTAATCATCCCCCATATAATTGAATCAGCTCTTATGTGAATGGTAAGTTAGAATAGATGGATGTATTGTAGCCTGAGGTGACATCGACTGGGGGAGCGGGACAGTATAATTATATCCAAAACGAAAATGCATGGAGTAATTTTTGTGAACTTACAGTAAATTACATTTTCATGGACTCCCTTATTATAAATTATCTGAACCATTTTAGACAGATCTAATATCCGTTCTGTATCAGAGTATTTCTTTTGTGTGAGGACAAAATGTAGATCACAGTGCTTGCTAAATTCAATACAGTCACACAGTTCATATATTGGCACATTTTAGTGATTTTTCCCGAGTCTATTATAGTCATCAATAGACATCATGATTGAAAAAGACAAGATTTTTGGAGTTTGTTTTGTGACAAGAATATTTTTCGTTTTTCCTAAATGTTCTCATCTATCCTCACTGTGTCCGTGCCATGCAGCATTCACGGCCACAAGGGCAGGCAGACAATCTAATCCTAAACTTCTGCCAGTGCTGTTCTGAAACCAGGCCCATGAGGTGCCTGGGAGTAGCCAGAGGACCATACCAAATGTTATATTCACTCCCATCCTGTGGCGGAACGACACCATCAGAAGAGACTTGATCAGGTTATGAGTCTAAACTTGTGTAAAAAAAAAACAGAACTGCATTTACAACAGTGTCAGATTACTTTACAACATTCCTTTAATGTCGGGACATACATCCTAGAACCTCACTAGGCTAATCTAACTGAATAATAATTATGCAAATGTTGCCATAAGAGGCAGCCTTTCCTTATGTTTTCTATGGATAGGTAACGGCTGTTGAAAGCAGAGAAGCAGCAAGGTTATAACTATTATTACTAGTGCAAATACTGGGAAGTTGAACACATCTCCTGAAGTAAGAGCACCATATGATCAATTCCAGCCATAACCCAGGGCCACATCCATTGGAAGTGGAATCCAAGG
This sequence comes from Squalus acanthias, assembly GCA_030390025.1. NCBI lineage: Eukaryota > Metazoa > Chordata > Chondrichthyes > Squaliformes > Squalidae > Squalus > Squalus acanthias. The sequence goes on from CM059425.1 coordinate 84,324,106, forward strand.
AGAGTAGGTCAGATCAAATTTGTGTACTTTTGCGTGTATGTGTGTGTTAGCATCACCAATTCCACTGCATTATTTAATGAATTAATTCTAATTTACTTTACAAAGGCATTGAAAATTTCCCTTCAATTTTATAATACATTTGGTTATAATAATTTATTGTAATATATAAAACCCAATAGGACAGTAGTTCTAATTACATGGTACAATACATTTTAAATCGTGTAATTCAATCACAGCAGCTGTCTGCCCAGCAGTTATCACCAAGACTAGAAAGTTTCTGTGGGGGACCCAACACCTCTTTCTCTTATCCTCCATCTTTCTCTTCTTTTTCCGTAATGTGGTAGTTTTTCCCAATGGCTCCCTAACTTTCCTGATGAGCTGACGATTGATAACTGGGACACTCCGCAGGGTGGTAAGTGATCTGACAGATGTTTGCTGCGTCCCACCTTAATGGACTAAAGTCTGGGTGTTTCACCATAGTTTATTCTACCCATTCAGCCCTGTGTGTGTGATATTGTACTGACAGTGACTATCTGTAAATGTGTCTGTAACTATGTCTGGCTCCTGACATAGATTGTTACATAATACTGCTGATTGTCTCTTTTTAAGCTATATATATGCTTATGTGGATCAAGGTCATTTTTTCTCATAAACTCTAATCAAGTATTTTGCTTTATATTATTTTTTAAATGAGATTTCCGCCTCTCTGACCCACACTTTTTACCCGTATACATTAGACAGAAAACCACATCTTACTGTTGAATTGATGGTCATAAACTGTTCAAACTCTGCTCTCACAGTTTTATAAGAGCCTGTCCTATTTGAGCTTCCTAGGAAAATCAATTTCAAATTATCTCTCAATAATCTTGCAGTAGACCATTACAATCATTAATCCTTCAATACGAGTATAAACAATGAGTGGTAGATGTCTCCGCTTCGAATCTCTCCGGCTCAGAGTCATTGAGCTGGAGTGCGAGTTGGAGACACTCCGACACATAAGGGAGGGGGAAGAGTATCTGGACAGTTTGCTCCAGACCTCGGTCACACCTCGTAGAGAGGTACAGGATCAGAACGGGGTTGGAGTGTGCAGAGTAAAGGGAACCCAGGTGAGATAGAGAATGAGGATCCGCAGAAACTGATCCTATCGAACAGGTACAATGTACTTGCTACCTGTGAGGATAAGGATGAAGACTGTCGGAAGGACAGCCAGAATGCTGACCATGGCACCTTGGAGCAGGAGGCTGTCCAAAGGGATGAGGAGGGGAAGCGTAATGTGGTAGTTGTAGGGGATTCTATAATTAGGGGGACAGATAGCATCCTTTGTAAACAGGATCGAGAGTCCCACATGGTATGTTGCCTACCTGGTGCCAGGGTAAGGGACATCTTGAACCAGCTTGAAAGGATATTAGAGAGAGAGAGAGAGAGGATCCAGTCATTGTGGTCCATGTTGGGACCAACAACATAGAAAAGAGTAAGCAAGAGGTCCTGATCAGAGAGTACCAGGAGCTAGGAGCTAAATTAAAAAACAGGACATCAAGGGTTATAATCTCTGGATTATTACCTGAGCCACATGCAAATTGTCATAGGGACAAGCAGATTAGGGAGGTGAACACGTGGCTGAAGGAGTGGTGTGGGAAAGAGGGGCTCCATTTCATTCGACACTGGCACCAGTATTGGGACAGGAAGGAAATGTACCGTTGGGACGGGCTCCACCTGAACCGGGCTGGGATCAGGGTCCTAGTGGAAAGGATAAATAGGGCGGTCATAAGGACTTTAAACTAGAAAATGGGGGGAGGGCTCAGGGGGAAAACATAATATAAATAACAATTCTATAACAAACAAAAAGGATGACAGTAGAGTAATAGTCAGGAATTGTGCATTAGGCACTACAGGTAAAGGGAAAACTAAAAGATGTGAAGTACATAGTTAAATTCCCCTATTAAAACCTCTCTGCCTTTACTACATGCTTGTCTAATCGCTGCATTTATATATTCTGCCACTTCAAAGCTGCTACCAGGGGGCCTATATACAACTCCCACTACTGCCCCCAAGGAAACTAATTTTGAATCAGGAATGGGGACTCACCATAATTAATATAAGCAAATTAACAGTAATGAAGAAAATAATGGCACTAAAGAGTGACAAATCCCCAGGACCAGATGGTTTCCAGCCCAGGGTTTTAAAGGAAGTAGGTGAGAACATTACAGACACCCTATGCTTACATACTGAGCAGGTTGTGTGTTTTCAAGCCCAACTCCAGGACCTGAGCACATAATCTAGACTGGCACTTCATAGCAGTATCAGAGGTGCCGTCTTTCAGATAACCGAAAGCTCAGTTGGATATAAAAACAGGATGGTGTCCTGACAAACATTCCTCGCTCAAACAACCATCACCAAAAACTGATTATTCATCTCATTTGTTGTGGTGTCTTATTGTTTGCAAATTTGTGCTGTGTTTGCCTACACAAGAACAATAAGATTTCAAAGGTATGTCATTTCCATCCGAGGATGTGGTGAGGTGCTTTAGAAATGCAAATTCTTTCTTAATATTGATGTATAGTTGTATGCCCTTTTCATTTTACTCACCCAAAAAATATTAGCTACTTTCATACTGGCACTCTCCCCATCTCTTGCCTTTTCCTTCCCTTTTGTAGGTCCTCCCACATCGAGGTACTTCTGCATTGCTTGCCCAAGACAATGGGCACTGGATCTTCTTCCAGCCCTACTTTCTCTCAGGTCAACTCTAGATATGATTTTTCTGCCTTACTGTTACTGTGCTCAATGCCAACCCGTTTCCCAACCAATGCCACAGCTAAGATCATAAATGATTTAGTAAGGAAGTATGGGTGCAGACCCACATTATACCAATCTTGGAGTTGCACATTAGTCTTGAATGTATGGGGCATCGACTTGTTAGCAATTACTTAAGGTTGCATAGATTTTCATTTGTGTCTCATAGTCACTAAAAAAAAATACTTCCATACAATATGAAATAGTTAGGACTGACTATTCTGCAAGCAATAGTTCACTTTTGGACTAAATTAAAGTTAGTCTGTGGTAGTTACGTAAGAGCATAAGAACATAAGAAATAGGAGCAGGAGTAAGCCATTTGGCCTTTTCTTCTGTAGGGCCATGAATAATTGAAAACAGTGTAGGCATCAAAGTTATATTGGTCAATATAACTGAGATATAAATCTTACAGATCAGTTGTGCAACAAATTTCTGAGCCAGTTTTGCTTTTAAGGAATCTAACTACCAAGGCTGTATTATCAAGTGATGAACTGGAAATCAAAGCAATAGAGTGATTGATGGAGGCAAATACAAGGTCAAAAAACAAACACAACACTTGATTAGCATTTTCACCTCTAGGACACAACATATAGAAACAGTCAGCTGAACTTTAGATTAGGCAGCATCTGTGGAGAGAGAAACAGAGGTTGGAATTTTCTGGGGTCCGTGCGGGCGCGATTGGAGTCGGGTTGGGTGGGAAATTTGAAAAATCTTGCAGCGGGTCGGGAACCCGCCGTCATCCGCCCCCACATGCCTTTCCCTCGGGCGTGTTTGCCGGCGTGGCAGCGACCCAAACAGCAGAGGAGGGCGAGCTAATTTAAATCATTATTAGGTACTTGTCAAACCCTTAAGAGTCTTTTTAAACCTACCTTTCAAATTTCCCCGGATGGCCACAGTAATCATGCAGCTCGGGAACCACGTCTGTCAACCTAAGGCGGAAGTTGATCCAGCTGATTAGTATACAGCATGGAAAGTACAATAAAAACTCCCAACTCACAGCTGATCACTTTCCTCAGGCAGAAGCTGTTGCTGACTGCATTGCCAGCACAAATTCAGCTTTCTAAAGGCTGCAAGTGTATCCAGGAAAGTCGCCATCAAGTCTCACTTCATTGTTAGAACCTCTCTCACCAATGACAGATTGCTTCTGTCATCTCTACTTGACCTGCTATCTATTCCATCAGCATAGGTGCCATCTATATTGGTCCTCAGAATCAGACCACGATGAGCCCCAACACCAACAGCACCAGGCACACCAGCAGCACCAACACAACACCACCAACCTTCTCCTCAACCATCTGATGCCACACAGGACAGAGGGCATCAGCACAGGGCAGAGACATCAGCGCAAGGCTGCACTGCACCAGAGGCGATATACCCAACACAGAGTATACAGGCAGAGGATAAGCTTCCTCAACATGACTGAGCAGCAGTGCCAAAGGAGGCTCAGGCTATCATGTCAGGTCATCGCAGACATTTGCACATTGCTGGAGCATGACCTGCAGCCCAGAGGAGCGGGTGGACACACCTTACCAGTGGCTGTCAAAGTCACCAGTGCCCTCAACTTCTTCGCCTCAGGCTCCTTCCAGGGATCTGCAGCAGACATTTGTGGCATCTCGCAGTCGGCCCAAAGATACATCACACAAGTCACCGATGCCCTCTTTGACAAGTCAGACAATTATATCAACTTTGCCACTGATGAAGCCAGTGTTACTGAGTGGATGCTCTGGCTGGTTTCCCACGGGTGCAGGGCATCGTCGACTGCACACATGTAGCCATCAAGGCACCACAGCATCACCCAGGAGTCTTTGTCAACCGCAAGGGCTTCCACTCCCTCAATATGCAGCTCGTCTGCAACTATAGGAAGATCATCATGCATGTGTGCATTAAATTCCCTGGCAGTTGCCATGACTTGTTCATCCTTCGCCAGTCTACCCTCCCTCAGCTCTTTGCTCCTCCAAACAGACTTTCCGGCTAACAACAGAAAACGCTGGAAAAACTCAGCAGGCCAGGCAGCATCCGTGGAGAGAGAAAGAGAGTTGACGTTTCAGGTCGATGACCTTTCATCAGACTTTCCGGCTGGCTGATTGGAGACAAGGTTTATCCACTGAAGACGTGGCTCATGACACCCTTGAGGAGGCCAAGTACTGAGGCTCAGGAGAGATATAATGAAAGCCACATTTCCACCAGATGTGTCATAGAGCAAACAATAGGCATGCTGAAAATGCGCTTCAGATGCCTTGACAGATCTGGAAGAGCCCTTCAGTACACACCAGCCAGGGTCTCCAGAATCGTCGTGGAGCGCAGCAGCGCATAGCGCAGCAGCAAGGATTAGCGCTGCATGAGGAGCAAAGCAATGAGCACACAGCATCTTCGGAGGAGGAGGAGGAGAAGCATCAGATGGAAGATGAGGAGGAGGAGGAGCAGGAGGAACCTGCGGTCCGGATCCCACCAGCAGCCGAGCACACTGCTGCTCGGGAGGCCAGGGATGGGCTCATCATGGCCAGATTTACTTAATTTTATGCCGTACACCCATATGGCTGCCACATGCTGCGCCAGGCTCCCCACAGCAACACCATAAAGGATCCCTACAATGACCAAGCCATTCCTTTCACAGTGACCACCATTGCTGGAGGTAACGTTATGTCTCACCATTCACTCCAACTCACTGAGCCACTTCCAAAGGTGCACACAAATTTGCCCATGACTGGAAAGTGGTGAAAATAAAGATTTTTATGTGTGACATTACAGTAACAGAAACTTTATCGAATCATTTAACAAAACACCCAAGTGGCTACCCTTGTGAATCTACTTGTGTTTCATCTTTCTCTTACGCGTGCTTCTATAAGATGCTACAACTGTGGCTTCAGCAGAGGTAGAGGCAGCCTGCTCACTTCCCTGCTGTGGCTGCTTAGATGCTTTTGGCAGATGTCCTCTAGGTTTTGGAACCTCTGATGGCCCCGCCAATGTCTGCTCCTCCTGTAACTGTGCAAGGGCAGACTTGGCCATCGTGATCCCAGGAAGCATCTGGAGCTCTAACTGAGGGGCTGGCAATGGGGGAGAAGTGTGAGCACTTTGAGAGGAGTCCCCACTTCCATGTCTCCTCTCACCATCATCCCTCTCATGGGCCACACGCACTTCCCTGCTAGCAAGGAGCTGGAGAGCACCTTGCTGCACAGCAGTGGGGCCATGAGGACCCACGTTTACATTGACATCCCTCCTAGACAGGCGGTCTATGAGCATCTACCATCTATTCTCCATAGGTAGCCATCTATTCTGCATAGATAGCATGTGCTCCTGTGAGTGGCGCATTAGCTGCTCCATGCAGGTGGCCATCCTAGCCATGGAAGAGCCTATAGTCACCATTGCCTTCGACACAGTGGTGCTCATGTTGGAAATGGACTCCTCCATTCTCTGCACATTTGCTGACATCGCAAAACCTGTCAAAGCCTCCTGCACTTCTTGCTGCACCTCCAGGATCGCCCTCTTTCTGGATGGCCCCCGAGGCTCAGCATCTGCATGCAGCTGAGCAGAGCTGGGAGGGTCCTGTGCCCTCAGGCGAGGACTCTCCACTGCTGTCCTTGTCTCCACCATCTGCTCTTGCTCACTTGTGAGTTGTGAGACTCCAGGTGACAAGCACTATTCTATCTCGTGTGGGACCCACCAAGGTGTGTGTATCTGCGCCGGTGCTGGGTGCGCTTATGTCTGGTGATGGTGCATCCTCAGAGGCTGGAGGCTCCTCTGAGGAGTCATCTTCCTCTTCCTCCTGGACAATTGTGGGGGCTCTTGATGGACCTGTGGGAGAGTAAAGAGATGAGTTAGCTATGTCATATGTAGATTGGGTACAGATACCATTATGCACATGATGACCATTCAGTGGCTGCTGACATCAGTCTCCATATGAGTGACTGATGTATGCCATGTAGCTGTATGATATGTAATTCTGCCACCAGGTTGCTGAGATGTCCCCCTCTCTCCGTCTCCCACCTCCAGCTGCTTGTTGATTCCAGAAACTTCCAATGCAGCCTCCTCTGCTGATGTTAAGGTGGCCAATGATGGCGTTCCACCTCCAGTTCTCTCCCTCTCCCTCTTATTGTGGGCTCTCTTTTCCTGCAAGGAGGGAAAGAAGAGAAGGTTGAGTGAGAGTGGTGGAATGAGTGTAAGGAATGGATGGGTTACATCTTTAGAGGGAGACTATGATGGAGTGGGGTGGCAATGCCAAGTGGCCTCCTTGTGTGTTGTTAGTTGGTATGATTGCATTAGGATGAGGATGAGTGTGAGGGGAGGCTAGTCAGATGGGGGTGTGAGTATGTAGATAGAGAGAGAGGAATGGGTGGTCGTGCAAGGTATGTTGGTGTGAGTAAGGATGTGCAGGAGTAGGGTTGGGAAGGCAGAGTGATGGGGATGTGATGAGAGGCACAGCAGGATGAAGTTGAGTGTGGCTTTGTACTCACCTTTCCTGATCTAATGAGATCATTGAAACGTTTCCGGCACTGCACCCAGGTCCTCCTGACCACATCCCTGCTGTTTATATCCTCTGTTATTTGGAGCCAGGCTTTCTTGGTCTCCTGGGGAGGTCTCTTCCGCCCATTAGAAGGGAAGAGGACCTCCCTGCGTGCTCTGACTCCCTCCACAAGCGTATGGAGGGAGTCATCGGAGAACCTGGGTGCAGCCCTCTGTCTCTGTGCTGTCATGTTTGGCACTTTTTCCAGCAGTGGAATTGTGCAGTGTGCTGCCTGCACACGCCTAGATGAACCTTCAAATGCAATGTGGCCATGGCTCCTTTAAATATCCCGGCTGAAAATGCATCATCGCTGATGTCATCAGACCCGCACCATTTAATTAGGCCGGATATATCGCAGGGTGGCCTTAATCAGCCCCATTAACGCAAAGTCGCTCTGAGGAGCGGCATGGAATCAGGAACGGGGTCATGACCTGCCACGGCGACCGCCCACACCCGACCTGCCCAGGTACTGAAAATTCCAGCCAGAGTTAACGTTTCAGAAACGTTAACTCTGTTTCTCTCTCCACAGATGCTGCCTGACCTGCAGAGTATTTCCAGCATTTTCTGTTTTTATTTCAGATGTCCAGCATCTGCAGTATTTTGCTTTTGAACTTTAGATTATCCACTTTAGCAGCACTTTCTGACAAATCACAATCTCCAATATAATGTCCACTCCCATTAGTGAGCTTTTTATTTAGGAGATGTTTTTAAATGACTTCTAAAAAGGATTTCAGAAAAATCTGAAGCAGAAAAAGTGTATTTCATAAATGCACTTGACAAGTGCAATATTTTCCTGAAACTGTCTTAATGTATTGTTCTTGAATTTCATTTAAAAAAAAAAATAATATACTTTATAGCATGATTCTTCACTGTGCGAAATTTAAATAAGTTGATGGGATTTTGCAGCTGGATTTGGTAGGCTATGGAGAAACCTCAGCTCTTGCTCCTGGAGTCAATGAGGGCAAATCTAATGTCCCCTTGTTTGAGTTTAAAAATGGGGCAGAAGCAGGACAAAAATCACATGGGAAATGGAAGTGCCGACTTACTGCTTGTTGTCCGCTTGTTCCAGTTTTCAGGCAGACCTTGATTTAGGTGGCCAGAGATCTTGCCAGAAACAGGTGAGAGCCTCAAGAATAAATTGGGTTCAGATGACGTAGTTATGACCCCCAACACAAGAGGATTTGAGTATAGGAGTAAAGACGTCTTACTGCAATTATATAGGGCCCTGGTGAGACCACACCTGGAGTATTGTGTACAGTTTTGGTCTCCTTACCTAAGGAAGGATATACTTGCCATAGAGGGAGTGCAACGAAGGTTCACCAGACTGGTTCCTGGGATGGGGGGGATTGTCCTTTGAGAACAGATTGAGTAGTCTAGGCTTATATTCTCTTGAGTTTAGAAGAATGAGAGGTGATCTCATTGAAACACACAAAATTCTTACAGGGCTTGACAGGGTAGATGCAGGGAGGATGTTTCCCCTGGCTGGGGAGTCTAGAACCAGGGGTCACAGTCTCAGAATAAGGGGTCAGCCATTTAGGATTCAGATGAGGAGAAATTTCTTCACTCAGAGGGTGGTGAATCTTTGGAATTCTCTACTCCAGTGGGCTGTGGAGGCTCAGTTGTTGAGTATATTCAAGACAGAGATCGATAGATTTTTGAATATTAAGGGAATCAAGGGATATGGGGATAGTGCAGGAAAGTGGAGTTGAGGTAGAAGATCAGCCATGATCTTATTGAATGGCAGGGCAGGCTCGAGGGGCCAAATGGCCTACTCCTGCTCCTATTTCTTATGTTAATGTTAACACCACTTTCATCTCTACCCACAATGCTAGCACCAGTTTCAGATCCCATTCACAAATCATGGGTGGTACAAATCAGGCAATGGCCATTCCAACGATATTTAAAGAGATCCTCAGCAGCTGTCAGGCAAAATGCTAGAAAGATTTGGGAGACATTTTGCTTGTATTACATAGTGGGTTTTCTTTGCCTCTAAGACAATGCTAAAGTGCTTGTAGTGGCTGCAGAATGTTCTGGAGGGGCTTCTGGCAACACTCTTTTGTTCTTCATGCTGGTCTTTTTAGCAATTGCACTCTGGCAAGATGAGAGGACCAGGAGTAAGGAGAAAACAGAGCTGCAGCAACAGGGAGTGTAAATAGTCGGAGGCATGCTCGCAGGAATCCTTACCCTCCCAACAGAGTGCGTGGCCCAGGACAACATTCCTCAGTTCTCTGAGGAGGACTGCATAAGGAGGCTTTGCTTCTCTAGAGATGCTGTCACAGAATTGTGTTGCCTCCTGCAACAAGACCTGCAACCAACAACCACAACTATCACAGCGTTGCCTGTTGCAGTCAAGATCACTATTGCCCTGGACGTCTTTGTCACAGGGCAAATAGGTAATATCAGTCAGTCTGCAGTTCATAGTTGCATTTGTTTGCTGGAGCATACACTTTGATCACTTTCCCCATGGACATCTGGAAGTACCAGGATAAGGTTCTGGGGTTTAACAAATTGCAGGCTTTCCCCCAAGTCGAGGGCATCATTGACAACACCCATGTCACCCTGTGGACTATTTCAAATGGCCTCACTGCCTTCATTAATTTCAAGGGCTTCCACTGCATTAATGTGCAGCTGGTGTTTGATCACCAGCAGTGCCTCCTGCAGATCTGTGGCCGCTTTTCTGCCGGCTGCCCATGATGCTTTTATATGGCGACAATCTGCCATCCCACCACTCCTTGCCTCTGCACAGCAAGGGAGAGGCTGACTGCCTGCGGACAAGGGCTATCCCTTGTAGAGTTGGCTCATGCCTCCTCTCAGGAGCCCACACTCAGTGGCTGAACTGTGCCACAATTAGATCCATAGCTCAACTAGGGCCCTCAGCAAGCAGACAATGGAGTCCTCAAGCAATGCTTCCAGTGCCTGAAAAGGTCTTACGGGAGAGAAATCCGCTAACAGACAATACATTTGTGACAATTTTGTGAAACATAATAAAGTTAGCACCCACTTTTTTTAAAGCTAGGAATCCTAATTCAGCCTGAGCATTATTATAACACCAGATCGATTTTTGCCAATTCAAATATTTATCTCAAGACGGATTAGATTCCAAAAGAAATACTTTAAAGGGTTTCTCTGTACTAAGCAGCAGACCGTTGTGCTAGAAAGGATCAATTAGGACTAAATTAAAATTAATCATGTCACAACATGATGCTAAATTAATCATTGGAAAAAATCGCATAAGTATTTTCATACTCTTATCTATCTCCTGCCAAGAGTTCCATTGTTTTCCTGTAACAGACCAATATTATTTATATGAGTGTGCTGTAATGATACAATTAGACCGTATTAGTTTCCTGTCTTCCATCATTAGTGCATCATTTTTCTATTGAATAAAAGTTCCAACTGCTGACTTAGGGATATCAGTATTTAACTGGTGCCGTGCCCCAGACCTATTGGCCAAGGCTTTCCTTATATGGCAATCATCTCCAGCAGGAAGGGACTTCTGCCAGCCGTAGAGATGCCCCACTGACCCTGGCCATACTTCTGGCCCCGGGGTCATTAGTATATGGGAGGCAGGTTCCCCTGGCGCTGTCAGGGAGTTGGGCCCATTTCAGGGGTGCAGATTTGCTCCGGCAGGGAGAAAGTTGTGGCCAGCAAGCTGCCTGAGAGTAATTTTTTTTTTTTGTTTAGACATTTAATAGCGCCATATGGGCAAGCACAGTACCGCCCACCCCCCCTCCCCGCCCCCCCCCCCCCCACCACCCCCACAGACCAGCCAGCAGAAAACTGCAGGGACGCAGCGGAACGCATCCTCATGTTGGTTTCCACCTCACTTCACCCTAGATTTGCCGAAAAATCTTCTCTCGTGATTAAAAAAACATATCAAATGGTGTTGTGCTAAAGGATGGTAGAGGTTGGGTATGTCCCTGTAATTCCTCACAGTGAATACCAGACCACAGTTGGTCCTCTGGGTAGAGCAGATGAGGCACTTTATATATATATAGGGAGCGAGGGAAGATTGTAGCACGAGTTAATTAGAGCCTCTCATTGGTGACGGTGACCAGGGAAGACTGAATGCTCAGTGCTGTGGCTGGATCAGAAGCTGCATTGGAGAGTCTCAAACAGGGAATGATGAGAGAGGTTGATGCATAGTTGGATGATGACACATTCCAAGACATTGGAGATAGAGGGTAGGTGGAAGATAGGATAGTAGGTAAAGAAAATGCCTTTTGAAGAGGGGGTTGATTATAGCAGTTTTTACAGGGTGGAAACAATCCTAGAGGATAGGGAGTGGTGACAAACTTGGGCCCAAGAATGAGAAATTGGGTGATCAGGAGTAGTGTGGTGGGGGGAGAGTCGGGGGGGGGGCGGGTGGTGGGGATGTGGGTTCAGGAAGCGAATCGTGAGCTTTCATGGCAAATGCTTGTGAAGCAGTGAAAACCTGCTTAAATAATGAGCGGATTTTCCACTATTACATTTAGAGCTTGTTTCTAATAAATGTTACTCTTGATTTGTTTGGTAGTTAGACAGAGTCATCTGAGGCCAATGGAATTTTCTATTCCCTGATTGCTTTTAAGGATCAGAAAAGTTTTTATTTTGGTGAATTTTGTACTCATCAAGGTGAGGGATGTTACCGGGATATGAAACAATATCCCATTCGGGAAACCATTATTAGCATCAAGCACTCCCAGGGCTGGCATAAAACATTCAGAGGCAGAATAAAAAGCTCCTTCTCCTAAGTCCCAGTCTCAGTAGAGTATCATCTACTGCATTAGTGTGATATTGTTTCATTTTCTCCGAGTAAGACAACCAGTTTAATGCTGTGCCTCCAAGTCCACCAGAGTCTGTGGTTAAGACCACCCAAACTCAGTTCAACAACCAAGAAGATAATATTCCATCAGTCTGGGCTAGATTTGAACTAAGTTCTGGAAATTACGGGGTTAAATTGGATATGACCCGAAAACGGGCGTGGGGATCGCGGTGCACGCTTACCCCGCGCCCGTTCATTGCGTTGCAGGCAGCATGGTAAATTTGTGCTGCCTGCTGTTTTGCATGATTATCGTGTGCAGCCAGCGCTACCCGCGCTGTTCATTGGCTGCACACATCAGCAGGGGGCCCCATATCGCGAGTGGCTAGAGCTACTTAAAGGCAGCCTGCACCTCTTAAAGGGGAGGTGTATTGTGGCTGGAATAGGTGCTGGGAATATTTTATGAACAGAATCTGTGTTGTGAAATAAAAACAGAAAATGCTGGAAATACTCAGCAGGTCAGGCAGCATCTATGGAGAGAAAAACAGAGTTAACATTTCATGTCGATGACCTTTTGTCAGTACTGGAAAAAGTTAGAGGTGTAACAGGTTTTAAGAAATTAGAGAGGCAGGGAAAGGGGGGAGGGGAGGAAAGAACAAAAGTGAAGGTCTGTGATAGGGTGGAAGGCAGAAGAGAATGAATGACAAAAGGGACGATGGTGCAAGGCAAAAGGGGATCGTAATGGGACAAGTAAAGAAATAAAAGGTGGGTCTAAAAGAGGTGTAAATGGGAATAGTAGAATCATCAACAGCTGCCGTCCGAAAAAATGGGGGCAGGTGTTATGATCTGAAATTGTTGAACTCGATGTTGAGTCCAGGCTGTAAAGTGCCTAATCGAAAGATTAGGTGCTGTTCCTCGAGCTTTTGTTGAGCATCATTAATTAGTGTAGGAGGCTGAGGACAGAGAGGTCAGTGTAGGAGTGGAGTGAGGAATTAAAGTGACAGGCGACCGGAAGCTCGGGGTCATGCTTGTGGACTGAACAGAGGTGTTCCGCAAAGCGGTCACCCAATCTGCATTTGGTCTCCCCAATGTAGAGGAGACTGCATCATGAGCGGCGAATACAGTATACTAAATTGAAAGAAGTACAAGTAAATCGCTGTTTCACCTGGAAGGAGTGTTTGGGGCCCTGGACAGTGGGAACGGAGGAGGTAAAAGGGCAGGTGTTGCATCTCTTTCGCTTGCACGGGAAGGTGCCGTGGGAAAGGGAGGGGGTGTTGGGGGTGATTGAGGAGTGGACCAGGGTGTCGTGGAGGGAATAGTCCTTCAGAATGCTGAAAGGGGAGGGGAAGATGTGTTTGGTAGTGGGATCATGCTGGAGGTGGTGGAAATGGCGGAGGATGATCCGTTGAATGTGGAGGCTGGTGGGGTGGAAGGTGAGAACAAGGGGAAACCTATTGTGGTTATGGGAGGGAGGGGAAGGGGTGAGAGCAGAAGTGCAGGAAATAGAACAGACACGGTCGAGGGCCCTGTCAACCATGGTGGAGGGGAATTCTTGGTTGAGGAAAAAGGAAGACATATCGGAAGCACTAGTATGGAAGGTGGCATCGTCAGAGCAGATGCGACAGAGACAGAGAAACTGGGAGAATGGAATGGAGTCCTTACAGGAAGCAGATGGGAGAAAGTGTAGTTAAGGTAACTGTAAGAGTCAATGGGCTTATAGTGGATATTGGTCAATAGCCTATCCCCAGAAATGGAGACCGAGAATTCGAGAAAGTGAAGGGAAGAGTCGGAGATGGACCATGTGAAGGTGAGAGAGTGTGGGAATTGGAAGCAAAGCATTTTCTGTTTTTATCTCATTTTCCAGCATCCGCTATGTTGTGTAAGATTGAAGAATGGCTGAACATGCAAGAGAGCGTGCGCCAAACTTTTACAAACATGCACTGGAGGCCTTGGTGGTAGAGGTGGAATGGAGGAGAGATGTCCTGTATCTGCAGGGGGTGCAGGAGGCCCTACAAACATATGCTCAGAAGGTAGTGGGAACAAGTAGTGACGGAAACCAATACCAGGAGTGTTGCTTCTAAAACCTTGATGCGGTGCAGGAAGAAGTTTAATGATCTCACACAAGTTGTCAAGGTCAGTGAGTTCATCTTCAAATGGCACTTCCTACCAACTGCACCACTAGCCTCATCCACTGCTCAATTCACTGCACCTCCATCACTCATCTACGAACAATCTCTATCAATCAGGACTCTACCATTCATATGCTTTACCTTACCCTCACACGCTTAGCACTGTTGCAAGCCTCAAACCCACATCTCAAAGCTTGCACATACTGGCAGCTATTCAACCATGACAGCCACATCACCCAAACATATTGCACGACACTCATTGACACATTTCCCTCTTTCTTGCAGGAGAAGGTTGTGCATAACAGCAGGCAGCAGCAAAGAACTAAAGGAAGACAATCGCGCCTGCATGTTTTAATACCCATAGAGGAGACAGTGCTGGCCATCATGGGAATGGGCATCACTGAGGCCGTGACAACTGGCAGGGCTGAAGCAATCAGCCTACCTAATCCTCCTTCTCTCATCCCGCTTCTCCCTCATCCCTCAATCTCTTCTGACTGAGAAGCTGCAGAGGGTGTAAGCAAGCACTTCTTACTTTTTCCTCTCCCCTCATTACAACCCAACCCTTGTCCCTTTTTCATTTCAGATCCTCAAGAACTGCAACCTGTCCAGTCAGTGGAGGAAGAGGAAAAAGAAAGTGAAAACGAACAGACACCGTCACTCGGTCTTACAGTCGTAGAGGGTGACTGCCCTTGACATCAAGGCAGCATTTGACTGAGTGTGGCATCAAGGAGCCCTAGTAAAACTGAAGTCAATGGCAATCAAGGGAAATACTTTCCACTGGCTGGAGTCATACCTAGCATGAAGGAAGATGGTTGTGGTTGTTGAAGGTCAATCATCTCAGCCCCAGGACATTGCTACAGGAGTTCCTCTGGGCAGTGTCACAGGCCCAACCATCTTCAGCTGCTTCATCAATGAACTTCCCTCCATCATAAGGTTAGAAGTGGGGATGTTTGCTGATGATTGCACAGTGTTCAGTTCCATTCACAACTCCTCAGATAATGAAGCAGTCTATACGCGCATGCAGCAAGACCTGGACGATGTTCAGGCTTGGGCTGATAAGTGGCAGGTAACATTCATGCCACAGAAGTGCCAGGCAATGGCTATCTCCAACGAGTGAGAGTCTAACCACTGCCCCTTGACATTCAACAGCATTACTATCACTGAATCCCCCACCATCGACATACTGGGTGTCACCATTGACCAGAAACTTAACTGGACCAGCCACATAAATACTGTGGCAACAAGAGCAGGTCAGAGGCTGGGTATTCTGCAGCGAGTGTCTCAACTCCTGACTCCCCAGAGCCTTTCCACCATCTACAAGGCACAAGTCATGAGTGTGATGGAATACTCTCCACTTACCTGGATGAGTGCAGAACCAACAACACTCAAGAAGTTCGACACCATCCAGGAAAAAGCAGCCCGCTTGATTGGCACCCCATCCACCTTAAACAGTCACTCCCTCCACCACCAGCACACCGTGGCTGCAGTGTGTACCATCTACAAGATGCACTGCAGCAACTCGCCAAGGCTTCTTCAACAGCACCTCCCAAACCCGTGACCTCTTCCACCTAGAAGGACAAGGGCAGCAGGCGCATGGGAACACCACCACCTCCAAGTTCACCTCCAAATCACTCACCATCCTGACTTGGAAGTATATTGCTGTTCCTTCATCGTCGCTGGGTCAAAATCCTGGAACACCCTCCCTAACAGCACTGTGGGAGTACCTTCACCACACAGACTGCAGCGGTTCAAGAAGGCAGCTCACCACCACCTTCTCAAGAGCAATTAAGGATGGGCAATAAATGCTGGCCTTGCCAGCGACGCCCACATCCCAGGAACAAATGCAAAAAAAGCCACCAGCTCAGATATTGGCACTATGTGTATTTTAGAGGATAGGATAGAGGAGGGATCTGCATGTGGTGAGACTCCAGGCACAAGAGCCAGGGTTGGGGGGGAAAGCTCAGCACAGGTTCCAGCTTGCATGGAACGGATGATCACCTCCATCAGCACATGTATGGAACCCATTATGTTGGAGGGCGAGGTGGCACACTAGTTCTGCTGCAGTGGACTCAGGTGAGGACTTCAATGGGCCAGGCAAGAGAAGAAGGCTGACAGGTGTACACAAGACAATGATTGGCACACTGGGAACCCTGCCGGAAAGCCTGCGCTCAATGTCAAGGAGAATGGAGGAGTCCAGCAGCAACTTGGCACTGGGCTTTGCGCAGAGCTTAGAGCCCATCCTTTCCAACATGGAACGGGTGGTCACCTCCATCAGCACACCTGTGGAACCCACCATGATGCCAATGTCACAGCTTCCATTGCAGCACAAGCTACTTCAAACAAAGGTCTGAGTGCAACAGTGGAAGCTCAGACTGCTGCCCTCATGGGTCTGAGTATCACAGTTCAAAGGGACTTCCAGGGCCTCACAGCAGTCCAGCAATCTGTTCTCCGACAGATCAGTAGGATTGCTGAGGTGCCACCCCCCGGAGAGTGGCAGTGGCTCCATGGAGCATGAACCTGCCGTCCTCTCTCAGGATGCCAGTATTCCTGCTCCCACCCCTGCCGCTCCGCCAGTGCCCTTGCTGTTGCCTGTCAGCCAGCCAGCCCAGACTGCTGCCGCCCATGCCAAGGTGGTACAGTCTGAAGCCAGACCTTCGAGGCCCGGAGCTGCTCGAGGTCGTCTTCAAAGGCCATCTGCAGTTTCCTCCACTCAAAGTCAGCAGCCTTCCGCCAGCCATGCTGCAACCACTGGGGTAGCATCTACAAGGGGCACTGCAGTGTGTACCATCTACAAAGGGCACTGCAGCAACTCGCCAAGGCTTCTTCGGCAGCACCTCCCAAACCCGCGACCTCTTCCACCTAGAAGGACAAGGGCAGCAGGCGCATGGGAACACCACCACCTCCAAGTTCCCCTCCAAGTCACATGCCGTTCCTTCATCGTCGCTGGGTCAAAATCCTGGAACTCCCTCCCTAACAGCACTGTGGGAGTACCTTCACCACACGGACTGCAGCGGTTCAAGAAGGCGGCTCACCACTACCTTCTCAAGGGCAACTAGGGATGGGCAATAAATGCTGGCCTTGCCAGCGACGCCCACATCCCATGAATGAATTAAAAAACATTTTGAAAAGTCCCGCCTGACACCCGGCCTGATTGACAGCCTGGCCGGCAGCCAGGAATAGAAATTTACAGCAGGAGGCCGCAGCTGGGGACCCGTGGTATTGTAAAACCTATTGTAAAGCTACTATTCCAGTTGTAATGGATTGCAGTGATAGGTGCTAAAGCCCGATCCACGGTCTTCTCAAAGATCAAGCCTGTCCATGTGGCTGCCTCAACCACTCCTGCCTCCTACTGTCTCCCCTCCATCGTTCACCAACCCCAGCCTTGAACCTACATCATTCTTTAACTTCACCCCCTCTCTTCTCCCAGTCCTCACCAGGCTCATCTCTAGGATTCCCACCTCCTGCTTCCTTGATTCCCTCTCACCCAATTCCCAAATACACAACTATCCCTCTTTTCCCCGATGCTCACCATCATTGTAAATAGTTCTCTTTGCACAGGGGATACACCTTTTCTTCAAAACTGTCATTATCACCTCCTTCTTCAAAAACCTACCTCAGTCCCCAGTCATCTCCGATTACCATCCCATACCTTCCGCCAGCCATGCTGCAACCACTGGGGTAGCCCTTCATAAAAGCACTAGGAGAGGCAAAGAGGCACACTGAAGAGGCAGCAAGGAAATGCACAAGGGTGATTAGTTTATTTTTGTTTGCATTATGTAATGATTGAACTTATGAATTTGGATTGCAATGTGCATTTTCTGGTGGTTTTTATTTTTATGTTGTCGGAAAGAGAATGATGTGATGGTCAGTGATAGAGGAAAGATAAGGAGCATAGGACTGTTGGTGAATGGGGCACTGTGGTTGAGGTTACTGGTTTCGCTCATTAATTATTTCATCATGTAGAGCCCGGGCAGAAAGGGACTGTCCACGTGGTAACCTTCCTTCCTCTTCCTGTTCCTCCACTTCCTGTTGCACTTCTTCCTCCTCCACTTCCTCCTCCTCCTCCTCTTCCTTGTGCTCTTACTGTGCAGCTTCTAACCTGATAGGAGTTGGCAAGGGCTGTTCCCTCATAATGGCCAGGTTGTGCAACGTACTCCCACAAATCTTGATACCCGCTCAGCTGAGTACGGCAGGGCTCCTGCAGAGCAGTCCAGGCAGCGGAAGCATTGCTTGAGGATGCCAATGATGTACTCTATAATGTTCCTTGTGGCAGCATGGCTCTCATTGTAGGCCTGCTATGCACGTGTTCCGGACCAGAGTCATGAGCCGTGACATGAGTGGATAACCCTTGTCGCCCAGTAGCCAGCCTTTGACTTGCCATGGTGGGTCAAATATATGTGGCACAGAGGACTGCTGCAGAATGAAGGGATCGTGACTACGGCCAGGGTAATGGGCATTGACCTGCATGATGCGCTGCCTATGGTCACACACCAGCTGCACATTGAGGGAGAGGAATCCCTTTCAGTTCAGGAAAATGGCAGAGTTCACATGAGGCGCATGCAGGGCAATGCACGTGCAGTCAATGGCACCCTGCACCATGGGGAAGCCTGCAATCCGAGCAAACCCTTGTGCTTGCTCCGCCTGCTTATCTTTAACAAGGGAGAATGAGATGAAGCTGTCTCTCTGTGTATAGAGAGCCTCAGTGACCTCCCTTATGCAGCAGTGTATTGCAAACTGCATGATGTTGTTTATATCTCCAGTAGCAGCCTGGACAGAGCCAGATGCATAAAAGTTAAGAGCTACAGTCACCTTGACAGCCACAGGCAATGCGGTCCTTGCCCTGCTTTGAGGTGCAGTTGTGGCTGCAACAGTTGGAAGATTTCAGTCATGACCTCTTTGGTGAAGCGAAGATGTCTCAAGCATTGGTCCTCGCTGAAGTTGAGGTCAGAGAATTGCTCTCTTGCTGAGAGCCCTTCTCCCCCTCCCCCTCCTCCCTCTTCGAGCAGCTTGTCTTGCTCTGTGTGGCCTCTCTTCATTCTCCCAGTCAGGCTCAATTCCAAGAGGAAGGCCTACCAAGGCCAACTATTCCTGGAAGCAACTGGTTTCAGCAGAAGCTTATAAAACAAAAAAAGTACTTCAGTCCCACCCAGTCCACTCCCTGTAGACTATTGAAACTTTAGGCAAGTATAGGAAAGTTCCAAAAACGTGTACAATTACACCAACAGCCAGAAGAAATAATCCAGCAAATAACCTGTAAGTAGTTCATGATTCCTTTAAATAGCGCTGGTGGGGTTTGCTTCATACCATTTAACGTGTGTTCAGCTGTGGGAGGTTAAGACAGGGCGTAGGCTGGAGCGTGGCATTCAAAAATGGCAGCGCTGGTGTTAAATCAGCGTTGCACACTGATTGACGTCATAATCTGCCTGCTCTGCATGCTGTCAATGGTCATTAGGTGCACGCGCGCAAATCCCTTTACCAAGATGGCGTCCGGCGTAATTCCCGTTAGAAGTGTGTAAGGTTTCCAAAATTTGCAGATCCCCAAAACCTAAGGAAAAAGGACTTTGGAACTACCTCAGAGTGATGAAAATGCATTTGGGCCTAACCTAAGGAATTTAAGACCAAAACCCAAGTTTTGGCATTTTAAAAACATGTCTGGGCCTGTAAAGGGAGAAAAGGCTGTGAAGGAAGTTGGGATCGACCTCTGTAAAAGCAGTTTTGGGTATTGCAGTTCATTGCATTGTCTGGGGAACTGGGATGACCTCACTCAAAGCCCCAGCACGTATTAACATTTTGACAATAGACCCTAGGAGAAGGCAGTCCCACCCAAAACAACAGGTCCCATCAAAACCGTTTGCAGAACCCATTAAAGACATGCATAAAGCAAATATTCTATAGAAGTCCTAGGCCCAGTCAAGAAACCCAAAACATGAGGACAATTCAAACTCCGATTAAACAACAGATCGACAGGATGGAGCTATCCTGAAACCACTTCACACATTTACAAGACCAGTTAACACGCTAGTAAAGTCGTTACTGTTAACGAGGCCTTACAATGTCCGGGATTTGATTTGGTTTTGATAAGGCCACTTCAATTTAGTATAATTGAAGGCCCATCAAGCAGTTGAGCAGTGACAACAGTTACAAGTTCGAGTTCTCCAGTAACAACAGTTCAAGTTCAACAGAAGGCAGTTCTGCAGTTTCGAAGTTCAATTGAAAGCCTGTTCTGCAAGAAAACAGTTACAGTTCTGCAAGAAGGCAGTTCCACAGCTCGGAAGAAGACAGTTTAAACAGAGGCAGAGTTCAACAGAAAGCAGTTCAACAAAGAAGGCCAACAGCTCCAGAAGCAGGCCGACACGCAAGAAGAAACCAGAGCAACAGTTCCAGTGACCATCGGACACCTCACGGCAACAAGGGCGTTACGAAACTTTTACTCAAAAGACTCTAAACCCGAACTCTCAACTGTCAAGGATTCGTTTGGTGAGCATTATCCCTGGTTCTCCAGAGTCCAACCTAGCTAGAGAAGTGGATTGGGAGGGGTGAAGTATTCTTTTAATGTTATTTCCCTCGCTTGTACCGAAGTGTTCCCCACTTTTAGAGTGTTAAGAGTGTTATTATTTGTGTCTTACCTTTTAATAAAGATTGAAGTTCTTTCATCAAACTCAGTTGTCTGCTGCACCTTTTGTATCACAACCCCCAAATAAGTCCAAGGTCTAGAACCAAGGGAGTGGGAGTGATTCGAACTGCTCAGAAGTCAGAGGTAAAGCTGACACAAAAACACCACCCCCTACAAGTGTGCGCGCATTGTGGATGCCATTTTCGAGAATTAGGAGGCCACGTAGTGCCTAAAAAACAGGCGCTACAGATGCTAATTTCTGCCCCTAGCTGTTTTATTTCCTGCCAATTTTCTCCCCCCCCCCCCCCCCCCCCCGCACCCTCCTACCCACTCTCCCCTCCGGCCCCCCAACCAAAAAAGCTGACTCCTTGGGATGGACCATTTCCATTTACACTGATCGTCCTCCAGTATTGCACCTAAATGTGTGTGAATCCCGAACAGTGAGTGTCAGCAAACTATTTCAACAGGAACGGCATCAAAGCCAAGACCATTCTTGCCCTTATGTGACATCCACAAATAGTCACTTCCAGCCAGGGTCACTAGATAGCAATCAGGAATAGAAATCCTGGATTTTCCCTTCCTTATCCAAGAGGCGCTGAAGACAATTCTGTTGCTTTTGCTGAAATCAGCACAAACTGAGGATCCTTACTAGGGCCTGCCTGGTCTGTATGGCTCAGCTACTCACTGCTGAGAAATCAGGGGAGCAAGGAAATAAGTTTCATTACACCATATGAAAAAATTTATTTACAATACATTCGTACTTCCATGGAGAGGTGAAAATTCATTAAAAAATAATTGCTTATCAGGTTAAGGTATGTCAGTACTGAGGAGTGAAACAGTCTTTCCACTTTTTGCACCCAATGTCATTACCAAGCACTCCCAAGTTTGAGTAGAGTATGTGTTCGATAGAGCTCCTTCAATTTTGCTCTAATGATATGCAACCATAAAGGACTTATTGCGCCAAAGTGGCACTTCCATTTACACAAAAACTATTCTTATCCCCTGAGTCAGACAGTTAAGTGCCAATTCAAATCGAGTTATGGCCATTTTTGTGCCAATACTCCAACCCATTATGAATTTGCTTCAGACTCTCCAAATTCATTCCACTTAACAATCATGCTGGCACTGACACAATGGCCCGATATTAATCAGGAGGCGGGGAGGGTGCGGAGGAGCCTGATACCAGCCGATGAACCCGGCCATACCAGGGAAGTGGAGGCCCTGCTGATCTTCACAGCTGTGCCTCATTTAAATTAAAGAATGCAAAGTCCTTCCCTCCAACATAAGATCAGAAATGGGGATGTTCGCTGATGACTGCACAGTGTTCAGTGCCATTCACAACCCCTCAGATAATGAAATCCTGGATGACATTCAGGCTTGGACTGATAAGTGCCAGGTAGCATTCGTACCACACAAGTGCCAGGCAATGACTATCTCCAACAAGTGAGAGTCTAATCACCGCCCCTTGACATTCAACGGCATTACCATCGCCGAATCCCCCACCATTGACCAGAAACTTAACTGGACCAGCCACATAAATACTGTGGCAACAAGAGCAGGTCAGAGGCTGGGTAATCTGCAGCGAGTGTCTCACCTCCTGACTCCCCAAAGCCTTTCCACCATCTACGAGGCACAAGTAAGGAGTGTGATGGAATACTCTCCACTTGCCTGGATGAGTGCAGCTCCAACAACACTCAAGCTCGACACTATCCAGGACAAAGCAGCCCGCTTCATTGGTGCCCCATCCACCACCTTAAACTTTCACTCCCACCATCATCGGTGCACCATGGCTGCAGTGTGTACCATCTACAAGGGGCACTGCAGCAACTCGCCAAGGCTTCTTCGGCAGCACCTCCCAAACCCGCGACCTCTTCCGCCTAGAAGGACAAGGGCAGCAGGCGCATGGGAACACCACCACCTCCAAGTTCCCCTCCAAGTCACACACCATCCTGATTTGGAAATATATCGCCGTTCCTTCATCGTCGCTGGGTCAAAATCCTGGAACTCCCTCCCTAACAGCACTGTGGGAATACCATCACCACATGGACTGCAGCGGTTCAAGAAGGTGGCTCACCACCACCTTCTCAAGGGCAACTAGGGATGGGCAATAAGAATGCTGGCCTTGCCAGCGACGCCCACATCCCATGAATGAATTAAAAAACATTTTGAAAAGTCCCGCCTGACACCCGGCCTGATTGACAGCCTGGCTGGCAGCCGGGAACAGAAATTTACAGCAGGAGGCCGCAGCTGGGGACCCGTGGTATTGTAAAACCTATTGTAAAGCTACTATTCCAGTTGTAATGGATTGCAGTGATAGGTGCTAAAGCCCGATCCACGGGGCGGACAAACTTCTCAAAGATCAAGCCTGTCCATGTGGCTGCCTCAACCACTCCTGCCTCCTACTGTCTCCCCTCCATTGTTCACCAACCCCAGCCTTGAACCTACATCATTCTTTAACTTCACCCCCTCTCTCCTCCCAGTCCTCACCAGGCTCATCTCTAGGATTCCCACCTCCTGCTTCCTTGATTCCCCTTCACCCAATTCCCAAATACACAACTGTCTCTATTTTCCCCGATGCTCACCATCATTGTAAATAGTTCTCTTTGCATAGGGGATACACCTTTTCTTCAAAACTGTCATTATCACCTCCTTCTTCAAAAACCTACCTCAGTCCCCAGTCATCTCCGATTACCATCCCATATCTCACCTACCTTTCCTTTCTAAGGTCCTCGAATATGTCATCCAGCTCCATGCTCACCTTTTCCAAAACTCCCTTTCCAATTCCCTTCAGTCTTGGCCACAGAACTGTCACGCTTGTCAAATTTGTCAATCCCCTGCAGCCGTAGTGCAGTATTGCCCCATTGTCCTCATCAGTCTCTCCACAGCATTCAACATGATCAATCACTGCATCCCCTACAATTCCTCAACTCCATGGTCCAACTTGGGGCCTGAAGTTTCCGCTTTGGGCGCAATCGGCACTCCGGGGGCAAATCGCACCCAAAATTGTGCTAGTTTTGAGAAGTGTTTTATTCCCTCAAGTTTCTGCTTTACTCATTTGCATATCACCGAACATAAAATCTGCCATGAACCAGCGCGATCGGGCAGCGTTTTAGATGTAGAACTAATTTTTTTTGAAATTTTCCTTTAAAAAATATTCCTTTGTGGCGGATCGCCACCTAAACGGGCATTATCCACTTTTCCGTCTGTGGACAATATATCGAGCACCTTGCCTTTAAGGCACCTTCCCTTTAAGGCAGGAGAAAAGGAGTGGGCGGGGCCTCAGGATTTTTCCAGAGAATTCTGGGAGCAGGCTGTTCAGCCATTTTGGACCATGCAGTTGTATTAAAAGACCTTTGTTTTCCACACATGGATTCAGTCTTAATTCGTGTTTCGCGGCAGCCTCAACATTGGTGACCCTGACGCTCAGAACGTATTCCGAGCACTGCAATGGCGGACACAAACGCAGTTTCCGTGAAACTGCCGGAGTTTTGGGAAAACCAGCCCGAAGCCTGGTTTCTCCAAGCTGAATCCCGCTTCCGGCTGCGAAACATCACCACAGATGGGACGCAGTACGACTACCTCGTCACATCACTCGGTAGCGCCACAGTTTCGAAGGTTTGGACAGCGCTGCAGAACCCACCAGAGGAAGGCAAGTATGCACATCTCAAGGCAGCGCTCCTTAAAAAATTTACGGCCTCGGCATATCAGCGAAACTGCCATCTCCTCGACCTTCCAGGCCTCGGTGATGCCTCACCGTCAGACCTCCTCTCCCACATGCTCTCCCTCACCGACGAGAGCCCACCCGGATCCCTCTTCCGCACGCTGTTCATCCACCAGCTCCCTCTCAGCATCCGCCCAGCGATCGTGGCGTCCGGCCTCACGAACCTGGAAGCCCTGGCCGATGAGGCCGACAAGCTGCTGTCCGCTCACTCCAGCCGCAATGTCACTCCGGACCTGGCAGCCAATGCCTGGGCGCGCCCCTCACCGGCCACCATGCGGCCACAAGGACCAGCCACCAGGCCCACGGGGCCTTCGCGCCCCACTAACCCGGGCCACTGTTACTACCACGCACAGGTTCGGCGCCAGGGCACAACGGTGCACACCTCCCTGCTCTTTCAAGTCCGCCCCCGTACCAGCCCCCTCGATGGCCGTGGGCCACGCGGGCTCCCTGCTGTACGTCACGGATGACAAAACTGGCCGCCGGTTCCTGTGCGACACTGGAGCTCAGCACAGCATTATCCCGGCCTCCTCCCTCGACATCCAAAAGGGCGAACGAGGACCGGCACTGGCTGCTGCTAACGGCTCGGAAATCCGGATGTACGGCACCCGGACAGTCACCCTCGACCTCGCTGGTCGCCGCTACCGATGGGAGTTCATCACTGCCAAGGTGCTCTCCCCTCTCATCGGCGCAGATTTCCTGTGCGCCCACAGCCTACTGGTAGACATCCCTCGTCACCGCCTCGTGGACATGAACACCATGTCCCCCATCCTGGGCTCCATGGCCCCCCGTCAACCTGCCGACATGGCGTCACAGTGCCACGCCCGGGCCACGGATGACTACTCGGCACTCCTGGCCGAATTCCCGGCCCTTACCAATCCGACCTTCTCCGCGGAGGCCGCCAAACACGGGGTGAAACACTTCATCCCCACCACAGGCCCCCCAGTGTACGCCCACGCCCGCAGGCTGGACCCGGCCAAACTGGAGATCGCGCGGACCGAGTTTGCCACCATGGAACAGCTCGGCATCATCCGCCACTCCAACAGTCCCTGGGCCTCCCCACTCCACATCGTCCCCAAACCAGGCGGGGGTTGGCGCCCCTGCGGGGATTACCGCCGCCTCAACGACGCCACCACCCCTGATCAGTACCCCGTGCCGCACATTCAGGACTTCTCAGCTAGCTGGCCGGCCGCTCAGTCTTTTCCAAGGTCGACCTGGTGCGCGGCTACCACCAAGTCCCCGTCCACCCCGCGGACGTCCCCAAGACGGCCGTAATCACCCCCTTCGGCCTGTTCGAGTTCCTGCGGATGCCCTTCGGCCTCAAAAACACGGCCCAGGCATTCCAACGGCTCATGGACTCGGTCCTTCGGGACCTGAGGTTCCTGTTCGTCTACCTGGACGACATCCTGGTAGCCAGTTCCTCCAAGCAGGAACACCTCGAACACCTTCGCATCCTGTTCAGGCGCCTCAGCGACCACGGGCTCATCCTCAGCCCAGCCAAATGCCAGTTCGGCCTGGACAAGATCGACTTCCTCGGCCACCACATCACCCATGCTGGGGCCATTCTCCTGTCCACCAAGGTGCAGGCCGTCCAACAATTTCCCCGCCCCACCACCATCAAAGGCCTCCAGGAGTTCCTCGGGATGGTGAATTTCTATAACCGATTCATCCCCAAAGCGGCGTCCCTCATGAGCCCCTGTATGAAGCCCTCCGGGGCAGGTGTGGCAAGATGGCGGTCGAATGGACGGCAGACGCGTCCGCCGCCTTCGACTCCACCAAGACCGCGCTCGCCAACGCCACCCTGCTCGCGCACCCACGGCCCAATGCCAGGGTAGCGCTCACCACGGACGCCTCTGACCACGCGGTCGGCGCCGTGTATGAGCAGTGGGTCGACGGCGCCTGGCAACCACTTGCCTTCTTCAGCCGCCAACTACGCCCCCCGGAGGTCAAGTACAGCACCTTCGACCGCGAGCTCCTCGCGCTGTTCCTGGCGGTCCGCCATTTTCGGTTTTTGCTTGAGGGCCACCCCTTCACTGCGTTTGTCAACCACAAGCCCCTGACATTCGCAATGGCAAAGACAACCGACCCCTGGTCCGCCAGGCAGCAGCGCCAGCTCGCGGCAGTGTCCGAGTTCACCACGGACATCCAACACGTCTCCGGCCGAGACAATGTGGTAGCCGACTGCCTCTCCCGCCCCGCCATCCATGCCGCACACCTGGCAGACGACTACGCTGAACTCGCAGCAGACCAGATCACCGACCCTGATCTGCTCTCCGCACCTGCCAACCTACCAGGGCTACGCCTGGCCGACGTCGCCTGTGGCCCGACTGCAGTCACGGTCAAGTGCGACATATCCCTATGTCAACCTCGGCCCGTCGTCCCAGCGTCCTGGCGCCACCGGGTATTCGACATTCTCCACAACCTCTCCCACCCCGGCGCCCGCGCATCCATCAAATTGGTAGCCAACCGCTTCGTCTGGCGCGGCCTTCGCAAGGATGTGCGTACTTGGGCCAACTCCTGCCTAGCCTGCCAACGGGCCAAGGTATAGCAACACACGAAAGCACCCCTCGAGGAGTTTACCGTCCCCTCGCAGAGATTCGACCACATCCACGTGGACATCGTCGGGCCCCTGCCGCCGTCGCAAGGCCACACGCACTTGCTGACGATCGTTGCCCGCACCACGCGCTGGCCCGAGGCAATTCCACTGACCGCTACCACCACCGCCGACATCGCCAGTGCCTTCGTCAGCACCTGGGTCGCACGGTTCGGCGTCCCCTCCGACATGACGTCGGACAGAGGTCCGCAATTTACCTCTGAACTCTGGACCGCCGTCGCACGCAATCTCGGGGTGACCATTCACCACACCACAGCGTATCACCCCCAAGCCAACGGACTGTGTGAGCGGTTCCACAGATCCTTGAAGGCATCTCTTCGAGCCAGCCTCCAGGACGGCGCCTGGACCGACCGACTTCCGTGGGTCCTCCTTGGCCTGCGCACCGCGGTTAAAGAAGAACTCCACGCATCGGCAGCAGAGCTCGTGTACGGTCAGCCGCTGCGCGTACCCGGCGAGTTCCTGCCCACCGCCACGACACCCTGGTCAGCCGACCAGCAACGCCACGACTTCGCCTCACCAGCACTGCAGTTTGCACCGGTGCCCATTGCCCGACACGACGAATCCACCTCACACGTCCCACTAAGCCTGCACCAGGCACAGTTCATTTTCGTCCGGCACGATGCCCACCGCGGACTCCTTCAACCCCCGTACGACGGGCCCTACAAGGTGCTACAGGCTGGGGACAAATATTTCACCCTGCAAGTGGGCGACAGGACCGAAAAAGTGTCGGTTGACCGACTCAAGCCAGCACACTCGGAGCCCGGTGAGCAGGTCCCTGTAGCTCGTCCACCTCCACGCGGCTGACCTGCCCTCAAGCCGGTTCACCCGGCTGCTCCACGCCCGGCTGTTCCACGTCCACCGGCGTCCTACAAGAGCCGCTCCGGCCGGCCCATCAGACCGCCGCACCGTCTCGTCCACACCTCCTAAGCGGATTCTGGGGGGAGCTGTGTGGCGGATCACCACCTAAACGGGCATTATCCACTTTTCCGTCCGTGGACAATATATCGAGCACCTTGCCTTTAAGGCACCTTCCCTTTAAGGCAGGAGAAAAGGAGTGGGCGGGGCCTCAGGATTTTTCCAGAGAATTCTGGGAGCAGGCTGTTCAGCCATTTTGGACCATGCAGTTGTATTAAAAGACCTTTGTTTTCCACACATGGATTCAGTCTTAATTCGTGTTTCGCGGCAGCCTCAACACCTTGATATATTTAAGAGTGGTTACTTGGTGCAGTTTGAGTAATATATTAATACCAAAAAATAAGCATTTTAATCAGTTTGGTTCACCCTGAACATGACTTTTAAAAAACTATGCAGAACCGTTTGCTTGTTATATTGGTGTACAGTAGTCAGTTTTTTAGTAAATTAAAAATATATATATATATTTTAAAACTTTTAAAATGTGCCTATTAGTGGCCTTGTGCGTAAAAAAATAGTTTAATTTCAAGAGCTTCCTCGAAGGCCCACAAATGGGCGCAATTAGCGGAAACTCGCAATGGTGATTAATTCGATCTGGGTGGGCCCAGCTTCCAGCGCGACGTTTTCTAAACTTGCACAATAGATCGCGGAAACTTGATTTGTGCCGGGTGCAATTTGCACGTGAAATTCCATGAATCTTTTGCGCTGGTTTGGCCGATTTTGGACGAATTGCGCTGAATAAAACAGCGCAAACCAGCAGCAACTCCCGGCTGGTGTCTTTAAAACTCTGCTTGAATATCCTCTTGACCGAGCTTCCAATTATTTTGCATAATTCCTCTACTCGAATCTCTCTTCAGTGAGTGCAGCTAGGAATGTTTATGCTGTATATAAATGCCATGATGCGGAGATGCCGGTGTTGGACTGGGGTGGACAAAAGTGAGAAGTCGCACAACACCAGGTTATAGTCCAACAGTTTTATTTGAAATCACAAGCTTTCGGAGCTGCTGCTCCTTCGTCAGGTGAAGTGAAGGACATTCAGCCTCGGATCTGCGGGCAAGCGTTCTCCAAGGCGGCCTTCGAGACACACGACAAGGCAAAATCATCGAGCAGAAACTGATAGCAAAGTTCCTCACCCATGAGGATGGGATCAACCGGGATCTTGGTTTCATGTCACGCTACATGACGTAGAGTCATCCAGACTCGAGTCGTCGTTGGCTTGTTCACAGATGTGATTTCCAGTAAAAAAAGTAAAAAGTTTAAAGTTTATGATTTTCCATACAGACTGCAGCATTTGACACATTAGACCCCCTGTGACCCCACCTCATTGTCTTAGTTGTATTTTGCTATGTCTTTGATATAATGCCTTCCTGACTGACCTGATTGTCTCTCTGCCGAGGTGTGATAAAAGGCAGTCAGAAAGATTAACTGTCGTCGTCTGACATTGTACGCTGCACAGGCATTGTTCTCTGTCTATATATGCTTTGCCGATTCGTATTCCTTCACTTCACCTGACGAAGGAGCAGCAGCTCCGAAAGCTTGTGATTTCAAATAAAACTGTTGGACTATAACCTGGTGTTGTGCGACTTCTCACGTATATAAATGCAAGTTGGAGTTTTGACCTGTCATTGTTTGCAGGCTCTTGAATTCTGTTTGAGGATCAAATTCTTCCTGTTGTGTTCAGCACAGGAACATCAGCATTCTTCCCATGATTATTATAGGAAGATCATCCACTTTGTGGCAAAAACCTGAATTAACAAATATCACCAGTGTCAGTCGTGGTTCAGTTGGTAGCATTCTTGCCTCTGAGTCAGAAGGTTGTGGGTTGTGGGTTCAGGTCCCACTCCAGAGACTTGAGCACATAAAAGCTAGGCTGACACTCCACTACACTGCTGAGGGAGTGCTGCACTGTCGAAGGTGCCATCTTTCGGATGAGACGTTAAACCGAGGCCCCGTCTGTCCTCTCAGGTGGACGTAAAAGATCCTATGGCACTGTTTCGAAGAAGAGCAGGGGAGTTATCCCCGGTGTCCTGGCCAATATTTATCCCTCAATCAGCATCACAAACAGTTTAACTGGTCATTATCACATTGCTGTTTGTGGGAGCTTGCTGTGCACAAATTGGCTGCCACGTTTCCCACATTACAACAGTGACTACACTTCAAAAGTACTTCATTGGCTGTAAAGCGCTTTGAGACGTCTGTTGGTCGTGAAAGGCGCTATATAAATGCAAGTCTTTCTTTCTTTCTTTTCGACTGTAACCCTGATCAGAACCCAGAATAATCATACCCAGAAGATTAAACCTTTCTCTTTCAGATGCCGACCAATCTACCATGTATTCCAGCATTTTCTGTTTCTATTTAATTTGCAGCTATTAGCTCTCACTGATTCTAGACCCTTGTTCGTTAACTCACGAATACCTTATTTGCACAATACAGTTAATATTCACCTTGTAATTTGACAAGCTATTATTTGAAAGGAGGGTTCATTATGCAGGGTGATGAAATGCAAATTTTATATTTCTGGGAAGGAGGATATCTTAATAACTCACATGTGATCAAGTCAAAAGTGAGTTATGGTCTGACTGGTGACTGGAAATTGAAATCATTTTTCATTGCTTTCTGCACCCTATTCTATTTATAATACTCATGAGGTTAAAATGGAAGAGTGCTTCATTTATTTTGTCATTATTTTTAATTACTCATTTTACAAATGCTGTGTGTTGTATGAGCCTCATTTGACCTTTCTCCAAAGGTCACTATCTTGCAAATCCCAAGTCAAGATTTAAACAATGCATGATAACCATGGCCCTGCACTGAAGAAGGAAAGAATGTGCATTTATATAGCATGACCTCAGGATGGTCCAAAGAGTTTTACAGCCAATGAAGTACTTTGAAGTGTAGTCACTGGTGTAATTTAGGAAACACAGCAGCCAATTTGTGCACAGCAAGGTCCCACAAACATCAATGAGATAATGACCAGATAATCTGTTTTAGTGATGTTGCTGAATGATAGATAACGGGAAGAACTTCTCTGCGAATAATGCCATGGGACCTTTTAAGCCTCCCTGAGAGGGAAGACATTTAACGTCTCATCTGAAAGACGGCACCTCCGACAGTGCAGTGCTTTCTCAGTGAAGTATCAGCCTAGATTATGTGCTCAAGTCTCTGGAGTGGGACTTGAAACCACAACCCTCTGACTTTGAAGCGAGATGTGCTACCAACTGAGCCACAGCTGACACGAGCACCAACCACTGCTTACTTTAACAGTATGTAAACGGCTAGAATGAAGTTGCAGCTGTGTTATATATTAACAGGCTTTTCCAGTTTGTCAAGATGCTTTATGGAAAACAAGCCGGCCTTCTTAACTTGAATTCGGCACAGAAGGCCAAGTACAGACACTATGAAATGTATTTTTAATTACCAGATAGACTAGCACGCTGGGGAATAGTACTGGTGTGCTTTCTAATGATGTGGTTATTTGTGAAAATCTGCTTTTTATTTTTACAGATACCAGACAATACCAATGGTTACAGTATATATAATTTCAACATTTTTTTTTACCTCCACAGGTATTGAACCATAGAGACTGAGGACATCACTGCAGTCATGGACTCTTTTCAGTGTTAACAAAATCCAAGATGTCAAATTGCACAGGCACTTTCATGTTTCTTGATGAAAAAACATTTTTCTGGACTATGAGCTAATGTGATTGACGCAGGAAGGTGCTAATGTGCCTATTGATGGTAAATCTTTGTCATGCAGTGTTTTACTTGTCTTCACAGTATTGGTAATAATAGACAGGGCTTTAAACTAATGAAGGGGGGGGGGTGGGAGGATTCAGGAAAGAGTAAATTTAAAAGCAGCGAGAGAAATGTCAAGGCTCTAGAGCAGAGTAGAGTTTTGGGTAAAAATAAGCAGAGTGGGTCAGGAAGGGACAGAGAGAGTAACAAAGGTAATAAGGCATCAGTGACTAAGGTGACATCAGGAAAAATAGAAATAAGTCAAAGCTAAAGGCACTATATCTGAATGCGTGAAGCAGTCACAACAAAGTAGATGAATTAATAGCGCAGATAGAAATTAAAAGGTTTGATCTAATAGCCATAACGGAGATGTGGGGGGCGATTTTCCCAATGGAGGCGGGTTGGAGGTGGGTTTCGGTTTGGGTGGGTTCCAAACCCGCCTCCACTGAGAGATGGGAAAAATTTGCGATTTTCCCCTAATTGGCCAGTTGATTTCAGAGGTGTAGGCTCCCCTGGGCCAATTAGTGCTTTGGGACTGAAACTCGCCTCTGCTGACGTCACTTATCCAGCTTCATTTAAGAGCTGCTTGCTGCCTTGGCTCATTCCACTGGTTTTTGGCCGATGCTGCACCACCTCCAAGCTGTTATCTCCTTGAAGAATGGCCAGCTCCAAGGCAAGGGCCTCCCCGAGGTTCTCGGATGAGGCGCTGGGTATGCTGGTTGAAGGGGCGAGAGCCAGCAGGGAGGTGCTCTTCCCCTCATCTGGGAGGAAGAGGCCTCCCAAAGAAACCAAGGCTGTGTGGATCCAGCTGGCAAGGGATATAACCTCCAGATCTGTGTGCAGATAGGGTGATTGTTTCTGTTTATTGATGAAATGCCATCCCTGTGGGAATGTATTAAAATTAGGTGATGGCAAACTGTTGGCATGATGGCATCTGTTATTTCGACTTAGGCAGCTCCACATTGCATGCTCCGCGACACTTGCGTGGTCAGGTTGGTGGTCAGAGTGAAAGGAGGCCAGAGAGTCATGTTCATTGTCTATCATGTGTTAAGAAGAAGCCAAGCACATGTGCCACAATGGGCAACCTATGCAAATCTGGCCAGGATGAATGCATTCCTTGCACGACGTGCTTCCATGCGCTGGCACCTTCTGCCCTGTGCAGCATCAGGTGGGTGAGCAGGAGGTTGGCGCTCCTGCTGCTGTTGCTGCTGAGCTGCCTGGTTCTGCTGCTGCTGCCGTGGCTGCTCCTCATCCGAATCTGAGGTCCATGGTGAAAGGAAATAAATGGTTCCCGTGCTGCTGGCAGATACCTCCGTTGGGGAAGCGCTCAGTCCAAGCGGGGAGAGGGTCTTCCAAGGAGGTCCCCCAGTTGAGAGATAGAAGCTGCAGCACCTCTGACTTCGGTAGGCCTGCTAAAAGTGCTGAAAGACCTGTGGAACAAAAGTTCTGCCACCTGCAACTGCTCCCTGATGAAAGCTCTGTTTTAATGGTGGAGCTGCAGCTGTGAGGAGGCCACCCACTTGTCAACCAGCCAGGATTAGCTGGCGTGGTTTAGGAGGGTCATGCAACATGCTGAAAATGTGGTAAAATAACGAAGGCCTGTCAAAATAGGATTATCGAAGCCCTTAACGACTATTTAAGGGTCTTAACTACCTCTCCCGACTGATGGAGGCGGGACCGAATCGTACCCATCAAACCCGCCTCCGGCAAAATTGCGCGGAGGCGGGTTGGAGGCGGGTTCCGAACCCGCCCTCAGTTTTTGCCATTTTGCCAACTGTCCCGCCTCCAAACCTGCCTCCTCGGGGCTGGGAAAATCTCCTCCGTGGTTGCAAAGTGGCCAAGGTTGGGAACTAAATATTCCAGGATACTTAACTTTTAGAAGAGATAGGCAAAATGGAAAAGGAGGAGGGGTAGCCCTGATAACAAAGGATGGGAATAAGACAGTAGAGAGAAAGGATCTTAGCTTCAAAAATCAAGAAGTAAAATCAATTTGGGTAGAGCTAAGAAACAGCAAGAGGCAGAAAACATTGGTGGGAGTTGTTTATAGGCCCCCAAACAGTAGTTGTAATGTAGGGCAGAGTATAAATCAGGAAATTAGAGGCACATGTAACAAGGGTAATACAGTAATCATGGGGGACTTTAATCTACATATAGACTGGGCAAACCAAATTTGCAGTAATAGTGTGGACGACGAATTCATGGAATGTATACAAGATAGTTTTCTAGATCAGTATGTTGAGGAACCAACGAGGGAACAGGCAATTTTAGATCTAGTTTTGTGCAATGAGAAAGGGTTAATTAATAACCTTGTACTAAAGGGGCCTTTAGAGAAGAGTGACCATAATATGATAGAATTTTATATTGAGTTTGAAAGTGATTTAGTTAAATCCGAAACTAGGGTCTTAAATCTAAACAAAGCAAACTACGTAGGTATGAGGGGCGAGTTGGCTAAGGCAGATTGGGAAACAACATTAAAAGGTATGACGATAGACAACCAATGGCTAGCATTTAAAGAATTAATACATAATTTACAACAAATATACATTCCTTTAAGGCACAAAAACCCCACAGGAAAAGTGGTCCAACTCTGGCTAACAAGAGAAATTAAAGATAGTATTAGATCAATGGAAGAGGCTTATAATGTTGCCAAAAAGAATAGTAAGCCTGAGGATTGGGAGGATTTTAGAATTCAGCAAAGGAGGACCACAAAATTAATAAAGAAAGAGAAAATAGAATATGAGAGTAAACTAGCGAGAGACATAAAACCAGACTGCAAAAACTTCTATAGGTATGTAAAAAGGAAAAGATTAGCGAAAGTAAATGTGGGTCCCTTACAGGCTGAGACAGGAGAAATAATAATGGAGAATAAGGAAATGGCAGAGAAATTAAACAAATACTTTGGGGGGGAATTTTGGCAGCGCTCCGGGGGTGGGTTTGGAGGCAGGACATTCGGCAAATTGCAAAGATTGACAGCGGGTCGGAAACCCGCTATCATCCCACCTCCAGACAATCTTCCCAGGTTTCAGGTCCCCGATTTGCGCATGGACCCGACACCTAGCGGCAGGAAGAGGATTATAAGCACTTAACTGCTTGTTAACAGGTTGTTAACAGGCAGTTAAGAGGCTTTTTCCAATTTTGACAGGTCTACTGCGGGCTTCCCGAGGTCCGGACACCACGCCAGGTAAGTGTGGTGTCTATGGGTCTACTATAATGTTTGTGCATTGATGACAGCTACAGAAGTGGTGTGAAGGATCCAATGGTACACTGGTGAGTTTCAGAGGTAAGAAAATGTTGGGGAAATCATTTTTAATGTATTTAGACTTTTCTGTTAGTGGCAAGTTTTGAATTGTTTGTGTAGTCCCACCTCATTGGGAGAACCTCTCTCACCAGTGACAGATCGCTTCTGTAATCTCACCTGCAGCTGCCTTCTGTTCTAGCCTAAGGAGGGAGTCACTGGAGAGCCTGGGTCCAAGGGCTCACCTTTGTACAGTGATTGTCAGTGTTTGCAGCACCTCAATGCTGTCAAACACTGAAAAATCAGCTGTCAAAAAAATTGTGTGTGGCCCCTTTAAGTAAACCAGCAGATGTCACATCATCAACTGACGACATCTGACACCGGCTTCCTCTTAATTGGCCAGCAAGCCCACGGGGTGGGCTTAATAAGGCCAATTAACACAAAATTGCATCTGTATGTCGTACGTCGTTGGGCGCAGGAGTGGAACCCGGAAGGCAACTGTCCCGCCCCCAAGCCGCATCGACCGGAAAAATCATGGCCTTTGTGTCTGTCTTCACCGAAGAAGACGCAAACAACTTCCCGGAAATAGTGGAGAACCAAGGGTCTAGCGAGAATGAGGAACTAAAAGAAATTAGTATTAGTTAAAAAATAGTACTGGAGAAATTAATGGGACTGAAAGCCGTTAAATCTCTTGGACCTGATGGCCTACATCCTAGGGTTTTGAAAGAGGTGGCAGTAGAGATAGTGGATGCATTGGTTGTCATTTTCCAAAATTCCATAGATTCTGGAACAGTTCCCGCAGATTGGAAGGTAACAAATGTAACCCCACTATTTAAGAAAGGAGGGATAGAGAAAACGGACAACTACAAGACAAGTTAGCCTGACATCAGTAGTAGGGAAAATGCTAGAATCTATTATTAAGGACGTGGTAACAGGGCACTTAGAAAATAATAATAGGATTGGGCAGAGTCAACACGGATTTATGAAAGGGAAATCGTGGTTGACAAATCTGTTAGAGTTTTTTGAGGTTGTAACTAGCAGAATAGATAAGGGGGAACCAGTGGATGTGGTGTATTTGGATTTTTCAGAAGGCATTCGATAAGGTGCCACACAAGAGGTTATTAAACAAAATTAGAGCTCATAGGATTGGGGGTAATATACTAGCATGGATTGAGGATTGGTTAACGGACAGAAAACAGAGAGTAGGAGTAAACGGGTCATTTTTGGGTTGGCAGGCTGTAACTAGTGGGGTACCGCAAGGATCAGTGCTTGGGCCTCAGCTATTCACAATCTACATCAATGATTTGGATGAGGGGACCAAATGTAATATAGCCAAGTTTGCGGATGATACAAAGCTGGGTGGGAATGTAAGTTGTGAGGAGGATGCAAGGAGGCTTCAAGGGGATACAGACAGGCTAAGTGAGTAGGCAAGAACATGGCAAATGGAATATAATGTGGAGAAATGTGAAGCTATCCACTTTGGTAGGAAAATAGAAAAGCAGAGTTTTTTAAAATGGTGAGAGATTGGGAAATGTTGGTGTTCAGAGGGACCTGGGTGTCCTTGTACACGAATCACTGAAAGTTAACATGCAGGTACAGCAAGCAATTAGGAAAGCAAATGGTATGTTGGCCTTTATTACAAGAGGATTTGAATATAAGAGTAAAGACGTCTTACTTCAATTATATAGGGCCCTGGTGAGACCACACCTGGAGTATTGTGTACAGTTTTGGTCTCCTTACTTAGGGAAGGATATACTTGCCATAGAGGGAGTGCAACAAAGGTTCACTAGACTGGTTCCTGGGATGGGGGATTGTCCTATGAGGAGAGGTGATCTCATTGAAATATACAAAATTCTTACAGGGCTTGACAGGGTATCTGCAGGGAGGATGTTTTCCCTGGCTGGGGAGTCTAGAACCAGGGGTCACAGTTTCAGAATAAGGGGTCAGCCATTTAGGACTCAGATGAGGAGAAATTTCTTCACTCAGAGGTTGGTGAATCTTTGGAATTCTCTACCCCAGAGGGCTGTGGAGGCGCAGTCGTTGAGTCTATTCAAGACAGAGATCGATAGATTTTTGAATATTGAGGGAATCAAGGGATATGGGGTTAGTTCAGGAAAGTGGAGATGAGGTAGAAGATCAGCCATGATCTTATTGAATGGCGGAGCAGGCTCGAAGGGCCAAATGGCCTACTCCTGCTCCTATTTCTTATGTTCTTATGTTCATTGTCATGGCTTTTCTTGCTAATTGCTTCTTTTGTTGTGAAGCTACTTTGATCACAATTTCACTTTGTAGTTTTCCATTTTGTTGTGTTAATCCATGTCCCTGCACCCTATTTGTTGAACAAATTCTGGTTTAGTTGGTACAGTAGTTTGTATTTTTATTAGTCTGAGTTTCTTTTTGGTTTCCCAGTTGTGTTGCCTTTTGGCTATAATATGGTATTGATTTTTGCTTCATCCATAAAAATATACTTTGAAATTACTCATCCAGAACTGTAGAAAAGAAAACCAGAACCAAACATAGCTTTTCATTGCTGCAATAATTTTTTAATGGATATTTTAAGCATTTTGTTCCCTAACTGTGTTTGAAATACACTGATGTTGCCGTGCACAATGCAAATGACTAAGCAGAGGAAGGGTAGAGAAAAAAAAGTTGCATTTATAAAGTGTCTTTCACATCCTCAGAATGTTCCAAAGTGCTTTACAGCCAATTAATTATTTTTTTGAAGTGTAATCAATGCTGATACACTGGTAAACTCAGCAGCCAATTTTCACACAGCAAACAACTCTAAAGCCGGAATGTTCTTTACCTGGGCGAGTCTGGTGCAGGCGATGGCCATGTCGGGTCCCAGCCCCCACTGCTGGCTCCACCCCACAGTTGAAAATGAACTTGCCTTAATGGGGCCTATTAAGCCCACCCAGCGCGTTACCCGGCCCAATGAGATGGAGCGGGTCTGGTGACGTCATTCATGACGCGTTTTCAGCCGGGATCTTTAAAGGGACCTTGGCCACATTACATTTGACGTTTCATTTGATATTGTGCTGTCAGTGTACTACAGCACTGGAGTGCTGCAAACACTGACAATGACTGCGCAGAGGCAGAGGGCTGCACCCAGGTTCTCCCATGACTACCTCCATATGCTTATGGAGGGAGTCAGAGCACGCAGGGAGGTCCTCTTCCCTTCGATGGGCGGAAGAGACCTCCCCAGGAGACCAAGACAGCCTGGTTGCAGATTGCAGAGGAGGTCACAAGCAGGGATGTGTTCAAGAGGACCTGGGCGCAGTGTCGCAAACATTTCAATGATCAGGAAACATTAGTACAAAGCCACACTCAACTGCATCCTGCTGTGCCTCTCATCACATCCCCATCACTCTGCCTTCCCTACCCTACTCCTGCACATCCTTAATCACACCAACATACCTTGTACCTCCACCCATCCCTTTCTCTCTATCTACATTATCACATCCCCATCTCACTAGCCATCCCTTATCCTAGTGCAATCATACCAATTAACAAC
This sequence comes from Squalus acanthias, assembly GCA_030390025.1. Taxonomy (NCBI): domain Eukaryota; kingdom Metazoa; phylum Chordata; class Chondrichthyes; order Squaliformes; family Squalidae; genus Squalus; species Squalus acanthias. The sequence goes on from CM059425.1 coordinate 84,362,610, forward strand.
ACACAAGGGTAGCCACTTGCCTGTTTTATCGAATGTTTATGTAAAGTTTCTGTTAATGTGGTGTCAATCATAAAAATCTTTATTTTCAACACTTTCCAGTCTTGGGCAGATTTGTCTGCCCCTTTGGAACTGGCTTAGTGAGTTGCAGTGAATGGTGAGATATAACGGTACCCCCCGCAATGGTGGTCAGTGTGAAAGGAATGGCTTGGTCGTTGTAGGGATGCTTTATGGTGTTGGTGTGGGGTGGTGCCAACCTGGTGCATGATGTGGCAGGGTGTACAGCATAAAGTTAACTGAATCTGGCCATGATGAGACCATCCCTGGCCTCCTGGGCAGCAATGTGCTCGGGTGCTGATGCCCTGTGCCCTGTGCAGCATCAGGTGATTGCGGAGAAGGTTGGTGATGTTGTTGGTGCTGCTGGTGTGCCTGGTGCTGCTGGCTCATTGTGGTCCGATTCTGAAGACCAAAGAGAGACAGTATAAATGGCACCCATGTTGATGGACTAGATGGCAGGTGAAGTACAGATGACAGAAGCATTCTGTCAGTGGTGAGAGAGTTCCTCCAATGAGGTGAGACTGGATGGAGATTTTACTGGAAAGACTTGCAGCCTGCAGAATCTGTGCTGGAAATGAACTGAGCAACAGCTTCTGCCTGAGGAAAGTGATCATCTGTCAGGTGGAGCTTTCACTGAACATTTCATGCTGTCAATTAATCAGCTGGAGCAATGGCCACGGAACTCCCGCCTCAGGTTGACAGACCTGGTTCCCGAGCTGCGTGAATCCCGTGGCCATGCAGGGAAATTTAAAAAGTAAGTGAAAAAAGGCTCTTAAGTGCCTGTAAACTTCCTGATAATCATCTCAATTGGGTCGCCCGCCGCTGCCGGTCGGGTCGGCTCCGCGATGACAGACGCGCCTTGGGGGGGAAAGTCACGTGGAGGCGGGATGACAAAAATAACAACTTTCCCACCCGACCCGCCACCGATCGCGCCCGCTACCACCCTGGAAAATTCTCCGCCGCACCAGACCCGCACAGGTCGGCAAAATTCTGTCCTTACTGTGTGTTCTGGCTGTTAAAAAGAAAGTGTTTGGCATTTGGATTGTTCAAGGGCTACTGCTTGTGAGGAAAAGGGGTTCTGAGATGATAGGACTTTGTAACAGTGTATGTATTAAAATAGGTCACATTTTAAACCAAAGTGATTGTCACTCCTAATGAGACAGGCCGGACTTCATATTATTGTATTAAATGAATCGATGTTTTGCTTAATCAATTGCATTTTGTTTATTTTTTTGCACTGCAGACACTTTTTTAATGCATATAGCAACTATTTACTGCAGAGGGCAGAGTGGCATCTCAGAAATTCTGCCAGAGCTGAGTTTATTATAGAAGCCACATTTAACTTAACATGGAGGGAGGAAACTGCTGCCTTCATAGAACCAGCTGAGAATGTGGAACCTGGAGGGAAGTTATCCCCACTGGGTGGAATCCAGGAATAATTATACTTGTGGTCAGTGATATTTTTTTTAAATTGCAGATTTTATAATGCTTAGATATCGTCTGAACATGTGATTGATGTCCATGTTTTGATGCTGGAATCTGTAGATTATTTTCTTGTGAATTGCACATTGAACGCCATGCATCCATTGGTGTTGTTTTACCCATTATGTCTGATGTCATTGCTAACAGCTTAATTACGGAGTAGACAAATCACCCAAATTTGGCTAGAAAAAAACGCTTTTGAGATGGGGCTTTGAGATTGTGGATACTTGCCCTAAATCAAATTGGAATGAGACAGACATCCTATACTCAACTTACTAAGTGGAATTTCCCTCAAATCCATGGAAAAACTGAAATTCAGACAAAAAAGGGATTTAAGAAAATATCCATGAATAAATATATATGTGGATAGGGGAGGAGAGAGCAATGGGTTGAAAGGCTGTAACTGTGGGATGTGCAAATTATGACTCTCAAGCCAAGGCTATCTGGAATGCAAAGCTCCAGTAAGTAATCTCTTTTTTTTTTACTCTGCTGGTTTCTCCTGTTTAAATATTGCAGGCCTGGGGAATTGAAAAATCCTATATCTAAACACCAAGATCTACTAGCCTGAGGTACATAGAAATTAATGAGAGCATTCTTGTCAAATTTGTGACCTGTGGGGCTCAATGGTACTCCCTTAAGTGGCCATAAAGTAAAAATGTCGACACTCCATCTGTAACTCAGTCTTGAACTTCAGATGATCAGTTTCTTTGGTTCTACAAGACGTGGGTGATGCTGACAAGGCCACATTAATTACCTGTCCCTGGTTGCCATGAGAACGTGATGGCAGGGCTTCTTCTTGAACCGCTACAGTCTTTGTGGTAATGGTGCTCCCACACTGGTGTTAGGTAGAGAATTCCAGGATTTCAACCCAGCGACAATTAAGGAGTGACCAAGTCAGGATGATGTGTGACATGGAGGAGAACTGGGAGGTGATGATATTTCTAAGCTTTATTGCTCTTGTCCTTCTTGGTAAAGGTCCTGGGGCTCGGAAGTGCTGCCAACATAAGATTGGGGAATTGCTGTAGTGTATTTTGTAGATGGTGTATACTACAGCCATAGTGGAGGGGATGGGTATTGAGCCCAGTGACGAGGGCACTGATATAATCACTTGAATCCATTATTTCATAATTATAATATAGTTGTTTTATTGTATGTTCCTACTTTCCTACCTTTAAAACTCACCTCCTTGACCAAGGTTTTAGTCAGTCTTCCTAATCTTTTCTCTGGCTCGAGTCTTGTGTTTTCCTTCTGCCTCAGTGGAGTGCCTTGGGACATTTTTCTAATTAAAGCTGCAGTACAAATGTAGATTGATTTTTGTTTAATCTTCTAAATGTGAGAGGCTGTACCCACCATGCAAAAAATAGTTCACAAGACATTAATGTCTTTGAACAATTTTCTAGTTCTTAATGTTTCTGAGCAATTACAAAGATGTTAGGGAAAAACGATTGCAAGTTTCACAACTCCTTCCATATTGCCGACCCTCTGAAATGGTTCCTTGCTATTTCTGTCTTGAGATATTTTTGCAGCACGTTGCAGACCCTTAAATTGTCTTTTTTTTAAATAAATATGTAATAGTTATATTCACTTCATTTGGGTTTTTGGTGTTATCAGACCCCCCAAAGAGTTAACGCAGTGATTTATAATTTAAGAGCTGGATATCCTACCAACCAGCCACAACCTTTCAATCAGCAGACCAAGTGATGCAGCAGAAGAAAGACTACTTGAAGTTCTACGTCAATCGACGATAACCTTATGCTTTGCTATGCAGAAGTCGCAGTGTTTATTGGCATTGCTATAGTGAGTTTATTTCAGTGACTTTTATTTTCATTTTTTAGTAGAAGTGGTGATGAATTATGGATTTAGAATGAAATAGCTCAGTCTGTGAGGGAGAACTCCTAAATATGAACCTTACTCAAAGATATTGTAGTTTCTGTAAAATTTTACAGCAACTTTAAAAATGATCAGATGACGCAGTTCATTGGTAGGATATAGATTTAATTCCATAATTACCCACATGACATGTTCTTGGAGTGATTATGCTACATCCCATACAAAGCGAGAAGAAATAATGGGATCGATCTTAAGGCCCGGGCGGAAATGCTGCTTAGCAATTGGTCGGCCCCTTTCGGGATCAGCAGTGGGGAGGCCCAGACGATTTTAACGGCTGGGCCTCATTAGCAATGCTGCTGGCCAACTTTCCAACCAAAAAGGCCAGGAAGTCGGTGCGAATCAGCTGCTCAGCTATCAAAACTGGGTGGCAGGAGGCCGCCGGGGACCAGAGGAAACAGTCCCCGGCACTAAGTTAACTCTTCAGAAGGGGTTGGGGATACGACAGGGATCTCTGGAGGGGGGAGGGAAGCCTAGGGTAGGGGGGGGCACAAGGTTACCTTGTGGGGCACTATAGATTTTTTTCCAACTTATCTCCATCTTCCTCACCTAAAGCCTGTAGTTCTAAGTAAGGTACAATTCCACAGGTTCTAGTTGCCTTCCGAACCTCATGGTCATTTTTTCATGTGTGAACCTGGCCAATGGGGGTCAGCAGACTGTTTGATTACATGGGGCATCCCATCTAAACCCAATCCTGTCCACACCCGACCTTCCCGGGAGTGTCACTAGATAGTGGTCAGAAGTGGCAACTCTGGCTTTTTTTAACCCCTCCCCATTTCCAGGGGGCACCAAGGCCATAACACCCCTATTGTTCTCCTGCTCCTCCCCTGGTGATCAGCTATTCCACGGACCGGGATAATTCCTGGTCTCTATGACTCAGTTACTCTTTGATTTAACCAACTGAGTCATTGGAAGAGGCTGGAAAAATAATCCCAGAGGAGACAATTTAAATATTCTGTTTTGTGATGTCTATTTTCTTCAAACTAGTGTTAAAACACTTTCCCTCTCAACATCTGACTACAGGGAGGTTTTTGGTTTGTTACATTGTGATTGTTGGAATGGTTTTGTTTTTATCAAGTTTGCAAATCAATCTAGGATGAATCTTACCACTTCTATTTATGTACTGCTAGAGTGTGGACAGAAAGTTTACTGTACTGTTTTTGTTTTATGTGGTAACTTCTGCAGAATAGGAGATGCTGGGAATAGTTTGGTTTGGGGATTTTTGCAGAATATGGAAGATTTCCCATTTTTTTAAATAAACATTGGCTTCTATTTACTTTTTACAAATCATCTTAGCTTTCCTAGCCAAAATGTAAAGATCATCTCAGCAGATTGAGAGATGCCTGAAAAGTATAATATCAAGTAGATAATGTTTCATTTCCATGGCAACTGTCAAAATCTGACACTTACGAATATCTCTTTTTTAAATGTTAAAAATATTGTGTGTGTTGTGAAGGAATAGATTTATAAAACATTTATAATAGCACATAGAGGTAGGTACCTCTGTCAGTAACTCTCTTATGATTAGTTCCCATTGGCTGGAACTGTTGGACTAATATTTCCCTATTCCAGGCCAGGGAAAGAAATGTACTCTTTGGTTCAAGTTTTTTTTTCTTTCCCTCCACTTCTGATGGCACTGATTCATTCTGGAGTACAGTTTCATGGATGCCAGCAGGTATGTTATCCCGCGCCCAAGTGGCCCTTTGGGATGTATGAGCCTTGATGGTTGGTGTTGGCAAGCTATCCAACCATGACAGCCATCACAGCCCAGATGACCACACTTTCCAGTAATGACCATTGACCAGGAGCACAATCCCTACCATAACCTGGCTGATGTTAGCTGATTCAGCAGAGACCGGGGATTGAACCTAGGATCTTCCTGACCTTCATGGCTAAACAGCACACGTGACGATATATTTACCCACTGAATCACCCGTGAGCTGTAAAATTTTGCGGATGAGATGTTAAAACGAGGTCCCATCTGTCCTCTCGGGTGGATGTAAAAGATCCCATGGCACTATTTGAAGAAGCGCAGGGGAGTTCTCCCCAGTGTGCTGGCAAACATTTATCCCTCACCCAACATCACTAGAACAGATTATCTTGCCATTTATCTCATTGCAGTTTGTGGGAGCTTGCTGTGCACAGTTGACTGCCATGTTTCCTACATTACAACAGTGACTACACTTCAAAAGTACTTAATTGGCTGTGAAGCACTTTGGGGTGTCCTGAGGTGATGAAAGGTGCAAATTAAATGCAAGTCTTTTCTTTCTGGTGATTACGAATATCTGTCTTTCTCCCTTATCAATTCTCCAGGACTTCCATCTGAAGGGACAGGTACACAGCCTGTTCCCAGACCTCTGCCAATACCTCCTATGCTGGGCTATTAGGAGCCATGAATTATTAACCTGTCTGATTTACCCCCCACCACCCCCGCCCCCACCGCCTTCCACCCCCAACAGGAGGAATCAGAGACTATGTTCATGATTCTCCTTCTTTCCTTAGTTAGCATGGCTTGGATCGGGAATGAACAGAGTTTGGATCCACCCCACTCTGTGGTGATGAGTGTTAGTGCTCCAATGTTCAGTGCTATCATGTTGCACTAATGTTGAGAGAAAACACTCAACAGAACCAGCACCATGAAACCAGCACCACGAAACCATACATTAAAGTTAAGTGTTTTCCACCTGACTTCTCAATGTCCGATAATAGTCTGATGTTGGACAAATGTGTTATGCTGCCAGTTTACAAATGTAGCAAAGAAATTTTGTCTGCACTATTTGTAATGAAATAGAAAACTTATCTTTAATAAATTAATTGCACAGTGCATCGAGGAAATCTTTGCCCAAGTCTCTGGTGTAGTGGAGGGTATACTCACTATACCCATTTTTTTATTGTTAGTGGTTAAAGGATGAATGAGGATTAAATAGTGTTCTATGTCAACATATCACAGGCACATCTATGCTGGGGTAGAAATCCAGGCGCCCTTTTTTGGGCACGTGGAGGGTGCAGGGTACATTCATTGTGCAAGAATGCTGAGGCCTAAGGCATCCCCGATATTGGGCCTCAGATATCATTACTATGGAGCCGGTGTGGCACTTACAGCCAGCTGGCGAAGAGGAAACCAAGATTAGGCTGCTGCTACATTTGCAGTGGCCCTTAAGCTAAGATAAGTCGGGAGTTAGGAGGTCAGGGAGGATCAGTGGCCATGGGTCTGGGGTTAGGAGGCCGGGGCCAGGGGGATGGGGGGGGAGGGGGCGGGTGGAATGGAGAGGATCGGTGGCCAGGGGGTGGATCGGAGGTCGAGGGGTGTACAGGAGGCCAGGCCAGGGGGAGTGGTGGCGATGTGGCGGTAGGGGGGAGGGGGCCATTGAGAAGGAGCACTTCTGCATCATCCAGGTTGCACATTCAGGTAAGTAAATTTAAAATCCCTACCTGTTTTGTAGCAGGTGGTCTTTAAGAATAAAGGTCTGGTTTTGCTGAGTGTAGCTGGTGCTGACTATCTCAAGGCAAACCAATTTTGTCCCGGGGACCAGCAACAGGTGATAGGCCCATTATTTGCATATGCGGGGGCCCTGGACACCTTTTATTTCCTTCACCAATATGGCGGGCAGCGCACTTCCAGCCAGAAATGTGTGCATGCTTCCTGCCCACCATAGTGGGGGCTCAGTAGGCCAGTTAGCGCCCAGGAAACAGGTGCTGCGCTGCCAAATCTATAGGCCATAATGTTTCATCCCCATTCATAGCTGACTCCCTTGATCATCATATTCTATATATAGTCCACATTCAAATGCAGTCGCCATTATCATTATAGACTACGCTTATTCTTCATTCACATATATCCTGTGTTTTGAGTATATAGAATTTTCCCCTCAAAGTTAATTATTATTAATGCAGGCTGATAGGAAACTCTCATCCACTATTAAATTGATAATTATGATTGATTTGTGGCTCATACGTTGATTTATTCCCACCAATTACTCAAACCTGCCATCTGATTAATGATTTGGGCTCATCTTATCCTTGATTGAATCAACCTTCCCTCGAAGGCAAGGCTCTCGCTTAAGTTTTTCTCAGGTGAAGCTATATAACATTGGTCAGTAAGCTCATTGATCCTCTTTCAATTTTGATTGAGCCCCAATTTTGATGATGAACTACATACTAATGGAGGGGCAGACAGTGACAATATGGTAACAGATAAAGGAAACTGACAATAGAACAGTGCTACGATAGCAAAATACTGCAGATGCTGGAAATCCGAAATAACAACAGAAAACGCTGGAAAAACTCAGCAGGCCAGGCAGCATCCGTGGAGAGAGAAAGAGAGTTGACGTTTCAGGTCGATGACCTTTCATCAGAACTGGGAAGAGCTGGAAATCAAATAGATTTAAGGCCAGAGTAAAGCTGGGAAAAGGGGGAGGGGATAAAGGAACAAAAGAGGAGATGAAGAGACATTAAGAGACATTAAGAGATATGCAAGGCTAGAGGTGGTGTTAATGTGACAGATTAAGGCTGAATGAAGTGTGAAATCTACTGGCAGAATGAAGGACAGCTGCCAGCTTCTAGGAGGAAAAAAAGGTGGGGGGGACAAATAAAAGGGTGGATAAAATAAAATATAAATGTGATTGGAGCTGAGGTTATGATCTAAAATTGTTGAACTCGATATTGAGTCCATAGCAGGGGTGAAATTGGTCTTTGGCGATAGCGCGCAACAGGCGCTAGCGAATCGTCAGCCCGTTTTACACTCTGCCCATTTTGCGCTCGAGCAGAAGCCCAGTTTCACCTTCGGTAAGTCTCCAGTTGTTAATCTCAATGGGAGAGGTGGCCCATTCAGATCCAAAGAAGTGCATCAGATTCTGGCTCCAAAAGCACAAGATGGTAAATAAGATGAGGTCAAGGCACTTTGAGTGGCCAGCTTCTATTGAAGGCTGTAAGGCTCTGTGAGAGTTACTGTACTGAATGGTAAATTATACAATTGTCAGTGATTCATTTTTAGGACCAAATCCTAGAAATTACTGTTGTTTGTATTAGTGAATGAAAGACTAATGAGATTCCTCTGTCCAACAGAGGTGTTAACCCATTGGCACTGACATGAAAATAGTGGACAATTGCTAACAGTCATATCTCAGCTCAGAAAAGTATAGTTGTATATCAAAATATCTTAACACCATCACATTATTTTGCTAATAGATCACCACAATGTATGTGGTTCATAATTACAGCTGTCTGCCTAGCTTTGGAATGTATATTGTCTTCTATGAAGGCATTTTCACATCAGAAAATATATACATAAGTCTCTTCCAAATTGATGGAAAATACATCAAATGAAGTATCACAAAATCAAAATTTACCTGGTGAGGGGCATGTCCTCAGATGTGGTCACCTTCTCAATGTCCACTATACCACTGTCTAGGGTGCTGAAATAGCACCCACTAGTTGGAAGTGCAAAAAAGCACATTTATTTGACACACCATTGTGTGTGTGTTGCAAGTTTGTGTGCAGCTCTCATTGCAGTTATTGCAGAATTAGCATCTTCAATCACTATGACACTATGGTCTTGCAATTATAAAAGACGCCTATTCTTGAGAACGAAAATATATGTATATATATATATCGCCAGAATTAACTGGTGTGACGGTAGAAATCGGTGTTTTGGCGCAAATGTTTAATAGTTTAAATAATCAAATCTTGAGCTACCTTAAAAAGCGTGCGGTGCTGTGAGTGTAGGGGAGCTGGAAACGTCAGTGGGCGCTGCTGATGCTTGCTGTTGCTGCTGCAGCATCTATTGCAGTTTGGCTATAAGGAACGAGTGAGTGAGTGATTGCAGCTGGAGTGTCCGGCAGTCAGATCCTCCCTCTCCCACACTCTGTGACTGACTCACCTGGAGACAGCCTCGGTCTCTCTGCCTCCCCAGGAGAAGCTGAGCTCGCTGACATCCGAATACAACAAGCAGAAAACAATTCATCTCAACAGATTGCCTCCACTCCACGAGTTAACATGCTGGTCGCTGCCTGATTCTCCTGTCGTCGTCGCTGCAGGAGGGGCAAGAAAAAGTCATCCCACGGTTGCTAAGGTACGGTACAGGCCAGATGATGTAGAAAAAGTGTGTGTATATTTATTTATATATATTTTTATATATATATATATATATACACACACACAGATATATATCCTCCAGCATCGCGTCTTCAATTGCTATGGGGGTTGTTATTTTGCCTAAGTGTTCTGAATGGAAAATGTGACTGATTTTTTTTTTGAAGGAAAAATCTCTGTGTTCTTCAGAATTACTTGTCATTTTCCCCTCTCATTGCATCCGTGGAGTTAAAAATAGTTTGCAGCCAGTGCGGCCGGTTTGGAGTTGGGTGGAAAGCTCGGGCTAGTGCTATTTAACATTTACAAGCCAAAAAAGGCTTCAGATGTGGTGCCGCGCCGCCAGCGAGCACTCTCCCACTGCTGGATCGACCTGTTGTCAATTCGTTCAGAACCGAAGCGGCCGTTCACTAGTTCTACTGTGAGTAGGTTTGCCAGGCAGGTTTTTTTTCCCCCTCTCCCTCTCCTGCCAAGCTCCTGTGAGGACAGATTGTCACATATTTCCTTTTACTCTCCTTTAGCACTTAACCAGGAAAGTCCTGGCATGGCCCAAGGACCGTCTGAGCAAAGTGTGTGTGGGGCCAGTCAGCCCGAAGATACTTCTCCCAATATGCTTGTGTACAGAAAGGTAGGCGTGTTTTGGTTTTCAGGATTTTGTTCTGCCTCGTTAATGGGATCTGAGATTGTTTTTTAAAAAAATTGTTCATGGCTGTGAAATGTTTGTATTTTATGTGGATCATTATCGCAATGTTAACTTTGGCTGAAAGGTGTGTTGTAATGGCAGTCAGCGTGCCTACGTTGCTGTGGTACAAGAGGAAACTTTTATTTATTTTTGCAAGGCTTAACCCACAAATCCTAATAAAACGGAAGTATTTAAGATGAGGCGTTCTCAGCCTGTTCTCAGCTGGACTTTAAAGATGTTATTGAAATTGCTCAAAGAGCTGGAAGTTTTTCAGGTACTCCAGCCAACCTATCTCGCTCGGCTAACACCACCGAGAAACAACAGATGAACCCCTCCTTCCTTATGGCTGTTTCTGGGAGGTTGCAGGCACCGTATGGCTGCTGCGTTTGCTCAAATAACAACAGGCAATGCACTTAGAGTCATTTTCGTATGATAAGTAAGGTGCTACATAAATGCAAGTATTATTACATTTAGGGCTCATTAAACCATTGCAGTGTTTGTTTTGATTAGAAAAAAGATCAAATGATTTACCGAGAGGAAATCTATAAATGGTATTTACTTGTCCTGTATCACAGCTCCGAACGTTGTATTGTTTCAGTGCAAAGCAGCAAACCTCGCGCTGAAGTAGAAAATCTGCACACAGTCAATATTGTTAACACTGCTCATCATCTTTCCCAGTCTGCAGTCCCTCTGCTCTGTGACACTTCTTTAAAGTGACCGTGTTTATTTTCCTCCAGTTGCTAATGTGAGTTGAAAAAGTTGTTAGTTTAAAATAGATAAACCTGTTTCATCTTCGCACTGATTTTGGCTTGCTCATATTAGCGACTGGAGAGGAGGAGGGGGGGGGGGGGAAGTACCTGGAAAACCCTGTCGACACCTCCCTTTGATGCATGACCACCCCTCTGAACACTTTTTGGAGATACTGGTGCAAAAGGAAAGCCCCTGGTTGACTAAAGGGAAACCCTTTAGAGGATTCTGGGCTTTAATCTGAATTGTGTTTATTTCCTGCAGGATATCACCCTACTCACACAATCCACAATTTTTTTTTAATTCACATTTTTAACACATCTTTGAGGAATGTTGGGAATCACACCCCGCATCTTTAGAAGCAGATAGTGGTGGAAAAAACAGCTACTCATTAAACACAGTGTATTCTGTTTATAGATGGCTGTGCTTAAAACGGTGCAACTGTAACTTAATTTATTGAAGAGTCTTTTTGAAGATTTTAGTTTTCACTGCGGACTGTTTTAAGTATTCAAAGATAAATTAGCTATGTGTTGGGAATTTTAAATTGTTAGATAAAGCAAATGTTGCTGTCTGTGGTGCCTGCTGAAATCTAGACGCAGGTAGTAGATGAACAGATGCACTGGCAGTGATTAGGACTTTAATGACACCTCATGAAAAAGTAATCGATGCTTGGCTGTTTGTGCCTTGATATTTCAGTAGCATTGATTAATGAAAAACCACCATTGTATTTTTGGACAAGACAAATTCATTGTTTTTGTAGTTGTACAAGCCTCTTGCTCCCAATTTAAGAATTTGTAACTAGGACTTGGTTCACCTGAAACTCTCTTAACAATCAAATTATGCTACCGCATTGGGAGCATTTTTAAAGAGTGATGCAAGTTAGCAGTCATATGTGCTTGCCTTACAGTTAAATGAGGAAAGCAGAGCTCCATGGATAGGCAGAGCTCTCTTCGCCAGCCTCAAATTACTTGTAAAATTACTAACGATAGAAAACATCTGTTGGGGCTGCCAGCCCTTTCCTCAAACTTGAAAATACTGTAGTACAGAAGTCCACCTGAATTCTTTGAAAGGTGGAAGTTTGAAAAGATGGAAGCTCCTGTTGATGTCAAACTCCTAACATATCCCCCACTATCAACACCCTGGGGGTCACCATTAACCAGAAACTTAACTGAACCAGCCACATAAATACTGTGGCAACAAGAGCAGGTCAGAGGCTGGGTATTCTGTGGCGAGTGTCTCACCTCCTGACTCCCCAAAGCCTCTCTATCATCTACAAGGCACACGTAAGGAGTGTGATGGAATACTCTCCACTTGCCTGGATGAGTGCAGCTCCAACAACACACAAGAGGCTCGACACCATCCAGGTCAAAGCAGCCCACTTGATTGGCAGCCCATCCACCACCTTAAACATCCACCCGCTCCACCATCGGCATACCGTGGCTGCAGTGTGTACCATCTACAAGATGCACTGCAGCAACTCGCCAAGGCTTCTTCGGCAGCACCTCCCAAACCCGCGACCTCTTCCACCTAGAAAGACAAGGGCAGCAGGCGCATGGGAACACCACCACCTCCAAGTCACACACCATCCTGACTTAGAAGTATATCACCGATCCTTCATCATCGCTGGGTCAAAATCCTGGAACTCCCTCCCTAACAGCACTGTGAGAGTACCATCACCACACGGACTGCAGCGGTTCAAGAAGGCGGCTCACCACCACCTTCTCAAGGGCAACTAGGGATGGACAATAAATGATGGCTTTGCCAGCGATGCCCAGATCCCATAAACGAATAAAAAAAAGGCAAACTGGTCATCTCAGCCAGTGTACGGCCTTTAGTCTTTTTAAGTCTGAACATTGCTTTCAGTGTATGCAGGAGACACCGAGTGGGTGCAGTTTTCCAATGCAGTCATATTGGATTTTACTTTCTGAAAATTTATTTCCCATTTTTTTCTCTTAATTATTCATTTCAGTGGTTACCCTTCTCCAGTACAACAGAAACAATTTGCATTTATATAGCACCTTTTAACTTAGTAAAATATCTCTAGGTGCTTCACAGGAGCGTTATCGAACAAAATTTGACACTCTTTGCTCTGGTAGAAAATACACAGACAGACACACCTTGTCTGCACTCATCTCGCTTTGTTTTGCTATAGGAATTGCTATTTACCCATTTGTTATTTTAAAGAGTTTCAGCTATCTATTTAGAACTTGTGGTAAACAATAACTGATAAACTTGTTCCTAATTGAAATCTGCTCTAAGCAACTTATTTCTTCTGGTGACCCACTTTTTGGAATTACAAGATTTTCTTGTGCATCGACTTGAGAATGCTCTTTTAAAATTGAGATTAATATAATACACATACATTATTACATGCAGGAATCTTTTAAGTTTGCTAATGTATGTACCCCAGAGAAATACCTGTTTTATCAACAACCGGTTTGGCTCTTTGTTCACCCCATAAGTATGGTATCTGCCAAATTCAGCAAATTTCAGCTGTATTTCATGAAGCCTTTAGCCTGGAACTTTTCTGTCTGGACATAGCTAACCATTATTATCGAAATAGAATATGTTCAGTAATTTAACACCTAGACAATTAGATTTCATAAATTTGCTTTGGTTATATCTATCATTACTTCATATTTCCAGCTCTTTTTATCGATAGTAAATGCAGCACATTAATTACTAGCATCAAATTACTGAATTCTAAATTTTTTAATTTAAAGATGATGAACATTATTCATTGCATAGAAGTTATTTTGTGAACATCTACCACAGATTAATCAAAATCCATGTTCACGCTCACGTTACAAATTAAAATTCTGGATTGTTTTGATCTGAATTAATTTTGCTTTCCTCTCCGTCTTCCTTTCCGAGGATGAATTGATAGGCACGGCAACTACAGTGTGAATTGCAGTATTGACAGACAAGATCACTTTCACCAAGGAACTAATTTTTTTATTGAGACTATAAATAAATGATGCACGAACTGCTACAAAAGCAACACCGCACCATTTAAAGTCTCGCTCGCGCTCTCTCTCTCTCTCTCATCTCTCCGAATCTGTTCAGAGAATGAAATGTCACCTTCTGTCTTTACATAGTGCAATTCACCAGCATGTTTCCTTTTTTGTCTTTATGCTGATGGGTTTAAATAAATTATTCTTCTAAATTTACTGATGATTTACCACACTGGGAGTTTGTCCAAGGTTTAGAGTACAAAGCGAAGCGTGTGCAGGATGTTTCACTGTCATGTACGTACTTTAGTACCAACAATTGAATTATGCACGGTTATGGATGAGATACCTATTGCACCATCAGTTCACAATATACAGGTTCACCGTGGAGTGAAACCAGTTTCATTTTGGTGTGAATATCTGGGTTCATGTGTGCTGTTTCAATGTGAATTTATTTTACAAACTGTCAACTGCCTCCTCTTTTTTCATGAAGGTATAGTTCTACACATGGCAGGTAGCCTCACTCAGTGGCCATTCTTCATGTACGAGGCCAGACAGGGAATGGGGAGGGGGGTGGTTGATGATCACAACCAAGCCCAATCCTGTCCTCATTTGACAAACACATCTGTCCTTCTGGCACGAGCTTCTGGATAATGATCAGCAGTTGGAACCCTGGTCAACTTTTTTTTTTACCCTCTCACCCACAACTAACCCAGGGGCATTAAGGCTAACTGGGGCCTCTCTACCGCCACCCTTGCTGAGGCCTCAGCACAGGACCTTTTTGGTTATTGTGGCTCACCTACTGACTGCCTTAACAAGGGAGATGTCCGTGTCACCAGTTAGTGTGAAGTTCAATCATTTCTTGCAATACAGACTACTGTAGTTTAATTGGGGATTATGTTTAATATTTGTTTTAGATTTGGACCATTGTCATCATTCTCAACTGCTGCTTTAAACCAAATGAGCCTTGGTGGAAGAGGTATCTTGCTGTTGGAAAAGGGTTAAAACACAAGGGCAAAAGGATAACTGAATAATATCTTATTTTGGGAATGGTACCATAGTGGTTATGTTACTGGACCAGTAATCCAGAGGCCTGGACTGATGATCGGTGGAGTTCAAATCCCACCACGGCAGCTGGGGAATTTAAATTCAGTTAATTAAATAAATCTGGAATAAAAAGCTAGTATCAGTAATGGTGACCATGAAACCACCGGATTGTCGTAAAAACCCATCTGGCTGACTAATGTCCTTTTAAGGAAGGAAATCTGCCGCCCTTACCCGGTCTGGCCTATATGTGACTCCAGACCCCACAGCAATGTGGTTGACACTTAACTGCCCTCTGAAATGGCCTAGCAAGCCACTCGGTTGTACCAAACCGCTACAACAAAGTCACTGTGGGTGTACCTTCACCACACGGACTGCAGCGGTTCAAGAAGGCGGCTCACCACTACCTTCTCAAGGGCAATTAGGGATGGACAATAAATGCTGGCCTTGCCAGCGACGCCCACATCCGGCAAATGAATTTTAAAAAAGACATAATTTATGTCGTTTCTCATCCCAACTGCTTTCCTCACTGAGGGCGTGAGTTGGATCCCTACTGCTTTTATAGCTGGATCATTGGAACAGTCTTACCAGACCTTCGCATCTTTTACAGAAAAGAAAGAAATACTTGAATTTGTATCGTGCTTCTTGCCACACATCATCAAGACATCTCAAAGGCATTCACACTTGATTGATTTTTTTTGGATTGCAGTGACTTGTTACATAGGCAAGTGCGGCAATGACTCTGCGTCAAAGTCTCTCAAACAGCAATGAAATGAATGAATGACCAATTCATCTGTACGTTTTTTAGTGGCATTGGTTGAGGGAATGTTGATCAGGATTTCCCAGAGAACACCCTGATCTTCTTTGAATAGCGCATGGGTATCTTTAACGTCAACCTGAACCATGGGAATGAGATGTTAAGCCTCAGCTTAACATCTCATTCAAAGGTAGGTATCTTCAATAATGCAGCCCTCTCTGTGGTGCAGCCTAAGCTATGAGCACAAGCCCTGGTTTAGGCTTTCAACCCACAAGATTCTGACTTAGAGGTGAGAGTGCTATCCAGAGACTTGAGCACAAAAATCTAGGCTGACTCTCCGGTGCAGTACTGAGGAAGTGCTGCACATTTAGAGGTGCTGTCTTTTGGATGAGACTTTAAACCGAGGCCCCGTCTCCCCTCTCAGGTAGATGTAAAAGATCCTATGGCACTATTTCGATGACGAATAGGGGAGTTATCCCCTGTGTCCTGGCCATTTATCCCACAATCAACATCACTAAAACATGATCTGGCCATTATCACATTGCTGTTTGTGGGATCTTGCTGTGCGCAAATTGGCTACACATTTCCTACATTACACAGTGACTACACTTCAAAAATACTTCATTGGCTGTAAAGCGCATTGGGACATCCTGAGGTCATGAAAGGCGCTATATAAATGCAAGTTTTTCTTTTCTTTCTTTACCTGAGCCAAAGTGACACTTAAAAATTGTAGGTGACCTTGATGCAGAATCCAAGAATAACTGGTCCTCTGATATGTCTCCTCATCGCTAAGCAAAACTGCTTGGCCTATACTCAATGCCTCTCCATAATGACACAGGCCAAACCAGGGAGCTCGCCTCATGAGGCAAACCTAATCAACGTACATTGGAATTGCACAAATACCGTGTTCCTCACGGCCCTATGTTTTTTGTTTTCTTTGGTAATTTTAGATTATATTAAACATTTTGAAAATGGGGAATAATAATTGTATGGATGTTCCTTTCACATTTCCACCATGTCACTGTTTCATACCTGTGAAAACAAAATTCATATTTTCCATTTGTGAAAGTATTGATTAATCACCACTCCTCACAGGAATTCATGCAGTGCGGGGCCCGCAGTGAACCAGGAATGATCAGAGGTCAGTGGGGCACCAGATTATCAGGGAAACCGCAGATGCTGGTCTTTATATGAGGGGGGGGGGAAACATAGATATATTTTGTTTTAACTTTTTTTTGTAAAGAAATCACTAATGCCTATAGAATAAATATATCAAACTGGCAGCGTACTGCTACTACTGCCATAATGTATATTTAGATAATTTGTAATTGGTTCTATAACTGTTTCTTTATAAAGTGAAGATAAATATCTGGAACTCAGTACTAAGGTTACCATTTACTTGGGGCATGTGCGTTGCGTAGTGCAATGTTCTTGACGCTGGTCAGTCTGCCTTGAATTGTTGACTTTCTGGAGCAAAGTTTGTGGGTAGAATTCTGAGTTGTAAAAAGATATGAACTGGTATATTGTGATAATTGCATTCTGTGAATCAGCAGTTAAGTAACTTATCTTAAAGATGAAGGAAAATCAGGGAGTAATATTGCTGTGGAGAAAAACTGGACTTTAAAAACGATGCCAATATTATTGCCGGGAGAGAGAACTTTGAGTTTGATCTACATCCCTGCTGGTCATTCCGGTCACAACACTGACTGAGAGGGTCCTGAAGCAGTTCGATAGGAATTAGTGCATGCTGTGACTTCAAACCAACCTGAGCCTCAGGACCCTGAGAAACCTCGCTACAGGTTGGGGATGGATGGCATTGAACCAGGGAGGCATAACTTGAGGGTCTCCATTTTCCTTATTGTCTCTATTTCTGAAGCCCTTTGGGATTTTTTAAAACATATTAAATATGCTATATAAATTAATGTTGTCTCTATGCCAGTCAGAAACAAATGTCAATCAAATTTTTTTTTCTGTAACATTGGAAAATGCTTTGGATAAAAAGTACTCTTCCTGGATTTTCCTTTTTTAAATAGCAATATTCAGTTCATTGTCATCGACACCCAAGTTAGCATTTTGAAAATGCCACTCTCCAGGATTTTCATTGTTTTGCTGTAATATTGATGTAATTTATTTGTTTATACATTTCTGTATGAGTATTTTTATATAATGCATTGTTACCACTAGGCATATTTAGCATTTTGACACCTATTCGCTTGAGGAAAACTTGAGCCGGTATGTTTTAATATTGTCTGATGCTTTTGGTTCCGCACTTCAAATTCAACAGGTATGATTTATTTGTGATTACCAGACTTGACCCCAGTGCATGTGTTTCCGAAAAGGGTGCACCAGGGGATCTAAAAGGTCCCGAGATTCTGCCCTTCTTACTAAGTTTCTGTATTTCTAACACAGTATCTCTGTACACTAATAAAGATTGTCTTTCAGAAGCTGGGACAGAAGGAGTGTGTCAATATTTGAGGTCTTATACAGCTCAAAACACTCACTCTCGACATAGTGCTCTCTCAGGACACATGAGTTATATATAGCTTAAAGTGCAGCCCCCAGACATAGCCTCAATTTGGAAGGGTGTTCTCGTGTATCTAGAAGGACCAATGTGTTGACATCCTGGTGACACCATTAACAATCTGGGCTTATTTGCATTTTTGGCTTTAATCTGACTGCAGTCCTATGAAATAGCTTATATTACTTATGTAATAAATGCAGCATAGGCCTCTACTGAAAGCTTTCTTTTGTTTTAGAAAAAGCTGAGATCTTATGTGGCAGCATGGTAAAGCTGCCAACTGGCCGGCAAATAATGGGTCAGACCTTCAATTTCTCATTAAATATCAGTGCTAATGTGCAGCTGTTCTTGCTCAGTTTAATTAAAGTCACAATGAACTGGTGGTCCAGAGTCTCCTGTATTTGCAATTGTGATCTGTTAGCATCTTTGCCATGGAGAAGTTTGTTTTTGTTGTGACATGGTGATAATTTCAAGAGTCTGTGGAGCCCATGTTTAAAGCCAACAAATAAATTAAAAGCCATCTGCTGTGCTGGGGGAATCAACAAAAATAAAATTGCGCGTGCAAGCACTCTTCCTTAACTGGATCGTCTACTAGAAGTGCTATCGCCTGTGCAATTCCATCTTCTTGAGATTTAAATAATCAAACGTCACTCGCCTGTGCCTATTATTGTAATTCTAGTCTGTCAATTGTTGCCCTGTTAAATTCTTTATCCTAGCACTTGTGGAATCACATCAGTGTTTCAATCTTCTCTTCGTGCACCTATGGATCACTTGGTGTAGTGATATAAGGCTGTTTATCTTCTGATATTTAAAAAAAAATGTTTGGGTAGGTCGGGATGTGTTCATTTGGGATAATTTGGTCAGTCTGTTTGACTGCAGGTTGTTTTTCTTGATGATTGAATAACCGGATTTTGCATGTCCTGTTGAATGGTCCCTCAAGTGGTTAAGTATTTGACACCCAGGCAGAAGGAAATGAGTTTGAGTTACTTGATTACCTGGCACTTAAACTTAATTGTCTAAGTTACTTAGTTTAATAAATTACATTAATACTGCTGGGACATGGTGCATTGAACCTCATTTTCTAAATAGGGTCTGCTTTACCTGTTAACTGACTTTCTCCTCACTGCATCCTCACTGTGTTGAAATCTAGACTTATCAGTGTCTCCTGTTCTCACTAATTCCTTTAAAACTTTGGAACTCTTTGTTTTTTGGATTTTTACCTCCCTAACCTTCCTCATGTACCTCTCCAAAGACCACTCCCATTAGCGACTTGATTCTCCATAAACAGCGCACCTAATATCCAGATAATTGCAGTGAGCCCAAGGGGTGAATTAGGGCTGCCATCCCTCCTGGATTGGCCTGCAGGCTCCCAGAACTGAAGATCGCTCTCCTGGGCACTGCTGCTAACAGCCCGAGTGCAAAGTACTTGGTATTGGCGGTTTGATTTAGGTTTTGTCAAACTTGTTTTTTAATTGCAGTCTTGCTACAATGAGTTGCAACGACCTGAAATTGTTATTAATAATAATCATGATTTAATGGACATTCCTAGGCTTACTGTCAACATTATGGATTCGATAGATTGAATGGAGAGTAAATTTCTGTAGGCGGAGGGATTCAATCCGTTGGTGATGGTGATCAAATATCAAATGATCAACCCTCCAGGAATACGTCCAACCAGAGTTGGCAATCCTAGGCTGAATAGAAACTGTTGTCACTGTATTTGTCTTCAGGATATATTATGTGATCACACGTCGTCTGCTTGACTTCTGAAGATGATAGAATAAACACTCTATTAGATTGTGGGTTAGATTATCCACCAGCAACAGAGGTAAGTAAACCGTAATAAAGACAAACAACAGACTTGGAGGAATACAGATTCACCAGAATGATACCGGGGCTTAAAGGGTTACATTACGAGGATAGGTTGTCCTGCCTTTACCTCCTTCTTAAGAATGTAACAAACTAACAGTTGCACCTCTTGCACTTAAAGCACACAGTAATACTGGCCCAGAGACATGATCCCTAATCATAACTTTATGTAATTGTTAACTGCTAACTTTCTATGGAAATTCCTGGCTCCGTCTCTGTTCTCGGGACTGCTAATTTGGGACAAGTTGGCCCGAGGTATACCTTACTATATTTTTTGAGGGCCCACCCAGAAAAAAGGAAATCAGATATGTATTTCATGATTGTATTGAGCTGTCAAATACCACCGGATTTCCAAAGGATATTTGCTGGTCAGGGTAATCTCTTGCAAAAGCAAAATACTGCGGATGCTGGAAATCTGAAATAAAAAACAGAAAATGCTGGAAATACTCAGCGGGTCAGGCAGCATCTGTGGAGAGAGAAACAGAGTTAACGTTTCTGGTCGATGACCTTTCGTCTCTTGCACCCTTTCATACTGTTAAGTAAAATCCCAGCACCTATATAGATAAATGTCACAGATCCCTTTGGACAGAATAATGCTTTGTACTTAACAAGCTTTAAAATATTAAAGTTACCTTCACATCAATTTTCAGGCGCACCCTCTCTGTTCCTGCACTGAAGTGTATCAGTCAGGCTGGTTTTTTTCTTTTAATTGAACCTGGTTGTAGCCCTGTACGTACCAGAACAAGCAAGAAGCAAACAATTACTATATATATATTACCATGGACAAAATGTTTCATTTTTGTCACAGCCCTTGCCTCCCTCAGTCCTTCCTCCTTCAATTATTGGGCCTTTAAACTCAGTCTTGGTGTCAGCTAAATGCTACATGATTTAACTTGCTTCTTTTCTACATTTTACAAGCTTGATGGTGCCTTGCATTGTGGGTTTTGGCCTTTCACCTGAGATGCTCACTAAGAACCTCTCCCAGCAGCAGTAATGGTGAGGAGCACGGCATAGACGGAGATATTCTCGGCTATAATGGGAATTATTGGGAGTCCTGGAGGAGAACATGAAAATATATTTTTACATAGAATTTCATAGAATATACAGCACAGAAACAGGCCATTCGGCCCAAATAGTCTGTGCTGTTGTTTATACTCCACACGAGTCTCTTCTCATTCCATCTGCCTCATTTCAGCGTTTCTTTCTATTCCCTTTTCTCTCATATACTTGTCTAGTTTACTTTTCGCACAACACCAGGTTATAGTCCAACAGTTTTATTTGAAATCACAAGCTTGTGATTTCAAATAAAACTGTTGGACTATAACCTGGTGTTGTGCGACTTCTCACTTTTGTCCACCCCAGTCCAACACCGGCATCTCCGCATCATAGTTTACTTTTGAAAGCATCTGGGCTATTTGCCTCAAACACTTCCTGTGTTAGCGAGTTCTACATTCTAACCACTCTGAGTAAAGAAATTTCTCCTTCCTCCCCTACTGGATCTTTTTTTATATATTCGTTCCTGGGGTGTGGGTGTCGCTGGCAAGGCCAGCTTTTATTGCCCATCCCTAATTGCCCTTGAGAAGGTGGTGGTGGTGAGCCGCCTTCTTGAACCGCTGCAGTCTGTTTGGTGAAGGTACTCTCACAGTGCTGTTAGGGAGGGAGTTCCAGGATTTTGACCCAGCGACGATGAAGGAACGGCGATATATTTCCAAGTCAGGATGGTGTGTGACTTGGAGGGGAACTTGGAGGTGGTGGTATTCCCATACGCCTGCCGCCCTTGTCCTTCTAGGTGGAAGAGGTCACCGGTTTGGGAGGTGCTGTCGAAGAAGCCTTGGCGAGTTGCTTCAGTGCATCTTGTAGATGGTACACACTGCAGCCAGGGTACGCTGGTGGTGGAGGGAGTGAATGTTTAAGGTGGTGGACGGGTTGCCAATCAAGCGGGCTACTTTGTCCTGGATGGTGTCGAAGTTTTGAGTGTTGTTGGAGCTGCACTCATCCAGGCAAGTGGAGAGTATTCTATCACACTCGTGACTTGTGCCTTGCAGATGGTGGAAAGGCTTTGGGGAGTCAGGAGGTGAGACACTCGCCACAGAGTACCCAGCCTCTGACCTGCTCTTACAGCCACAGTATTTATGTGGCTGGTCCAGTTAAGTTTCTGGTAAATGGTGACCCCCAGGATGTTGATGGTGGGGGATTTGGCGATGGTAATGCTGTTGAATATCGAGGGGCAGTGGTTAGACTCTCGCTTGTTGGAGATAGTCATTGCCTGGCACTTGTGTGGCGTGAATGTTACCTGCCATTTATCAGCCCAAGCCTGAACATCGTCCAGGTCTTGCTGCATGCGGGCATGGACTGCTTCATTATCTGAGGAGTTGCGAATGGCACTGACCACTGTGCAATCATCAGCAAACATCCCCATTTCTGACCTTATGATGGAGGGAAGATCTTTGATGAAGCAGCTGAAGATGATTGGGCCTAGGACACTGAGGAACTCCTGCAGCGATGTCCTGGGGCTGAGATGATTGACCTCCAACCACCACAACCATCTTTCTTTGTGCTAGGAATGACTCCAGCCAGTGGAGAGGTTTTCCCCCTGATTCCCATTGACTTCAATTTTACTAGGGCTCCTTGATGCCACACTTGGTCAAATGCTGCCTTGATATCAAGGGCAGTCACTCTCACCTCACCACTGGAATTCAGCTCTTTTGTCCATGTTTGGACCAAGGCTGTAATGAGGTCTGGAGCCAAGTCATAGTTGAGCAGGTTATTGGTGAGTAAGTGCCGCTTGATAGCACTGTTGACAACACGTTTGCTTTGCTGATGATTGAGAGTAGACTGATGGGGCGGTATTTGACCAGATTAGATTTGTCCTGCTTTCTGTGCACAGGGCATACCTGGGCAGTTTTTCACATTGTGGGATAGATGCCAGCATTGTAGCTGTACTGGAACAGCTTGGCTAGATGCGCAGCTAGTTCTGGAGCGCAAGTCTTCAGCATGACAGCCGAGATGTTGTCGGGGCCTGTAGCCTTTGCTGTATCCAGTGTGGTCAGCCGTTTCTTGATATCACGTGGAGTGAATCAAATTGGCTGAAGACTGACTTCTGTGATGGTGGGGACCTCAGGTGGAGGCCGATATGGATCATCCACTCGGCACTTCTGGCTGAAGATGGTTGCAAATGCTTCAGCCTTGTCTTTTGCACTCGCGTGCTGGGCTGCGGCATCAATGTGATGGGGATATTCATGGAGCAGCCTCCTCCCGTTAGTTGTTTAATTGTCCACCACCATTCGCGACTGGATGTGGCAGGACTGCAGAGCTTTGATCAGATCCGTTGATTGTGGGATCGCTTAGCTCTGTCTATAGCATGCTGCTTCCACTGTTTAGCATTCATGTAGTCCTGTGTTGCAGCTTCCCCAGGTTGGCACCTCATTTTTAGGTACGCCTGGTGCTGCTCCTGGCATGCTCTTCTGCACTCCTCATTGAACCAGGATTGGTCCCCTGGCTTGATGGTAATGGTAGGGTGAGGGATATGCCGGGCCATGAGGTTACAGATTGTGGTGGAATACAGTTCTGCTGCTGCTGATGGCCCACAGCGCCTCATGGATGCCCAGTTTTGAGCTGCTAGATCTGTTCTGAATCTATCCCATTTAGCACGGTGGTAGTGCCACACAACACGATGGAGGGTGTCCTCAGTGTGAAGACGGGACTTCGTCTCCACAGTGACTGTGCCGTGGTCACTGCTACCAATGCTATCATGGACAGATGCATCTGCAATAGGTAGATTGGTGAGGATGAGGATATGTAGGTTTTTCCCTCATGTTGGTTCTCTCACCACTTGTCGCAGTCCTAGTCTGGCAGCTATGTCCTTCAGGACTCGGCCAGCATGGTCAGTAGTGGTGCTACCGAGCCACTCTTGGTGATGGACATTGAAGTTCCCCACCCAGAGTACATTCTGTGCCCTTGCTACCCTCAGTGCTTCTTCCAAGTGGTGTTCAGCATGGAGGAGTACTGATTCATCAGCTGAGGGAGGATGGTAGGTGGTAATCAGCAGGAGGTTTCCTTGCCCGTGCTTGACCTGAAGCAATGAGACTTCATGGGGTCCGGAGTCAATGTTGAGGACTCCCAACTTTGTAGCCACAGTATTTGTGGCTGGTCCTGTTAAACTTCTGGTCAATGCTGACCCCCAGGATGTTGTTGACAGGGAATTTGGCGATGGTTATGCCATCGAATGTCAAGGTGTGGTGGTTAGACTCTTGTTGGAGAAGTGTAATGGATGAGCCCTATTAAAAAGCACTGCCGGAGGGTCCTTTCTGCCTGTTAGAGCTGTGGGTTACTGACTGAGTTTATCACATGGCGAGTCGGGCACTGGGGCAGACCAATTTCAGAAAAGGGCCCTAATTATAATGAGCTTCTTGAATCGCTATGACATGTGCCCTGGACGCTTTTGGAGGAGCCCGATCCAATATGGTGGGTGGCGCACTTGTGGCGCCCCCTGCTATATTGGACACTTAGGCGCACATTTTATGCCTGTAAAATGTGTGTAGCACTAACGAATTTCTAGGCCCACGATCCTCCTTCCCTCCTCAGTGCCGCTAACCACAATATACTTGCCTCCAGCATGACTCACGCTGTCTAATAGTTTGCTGTGTATCCTGGGCCTTCAAAATAGTTAAGCAATGAAATTGAGTAAAATGTAATGGAATATAGTATATTGATTTGTGTAGAGAAATGTACAAAATCGCAGAATTCAACCATAAAAATAGCAATGAAAAGTTTTGAATACAATTTTACTGAAACACTTGTGCATTACATGGCATAATCCTATTCTAAAAGAAGCATATCCTCTCGCTCAACATGAGCAATGCCATGAGAGATTCACCGTGCGTGTACGTGTGTGTATGTGATATACACACATACACATATATCAAATTGATAAACTGGAGTGATTTCAAGATTGTCATCTCATTTGAATTCAGATGACTGTTGTAAGCTCATTCAATTTGAAATGTCATCTAAACCCCTGGATGCAATACCTGCTTTATAATAACTGCCCGTTATTCATTACTCCCTAATAGTCTGCCTCATGACTTCTTATGAATTCAAGATGCAGGTTATAAATTATACTTCCATTTTAAGAAGACTGCATAATGGAAGATACAGTCTGGGAATCTGTGGGATACAAATTGCATTTCACAAGAGACCGTTACTTGGGGAAAATAGGTGTGGATTTACAAATCTGCAAGGTTTACCAAAGAGCTAACCTCCAGTAAATGGGTGCAGCATGAAGTGATGATGAGGTGTCCTTTGCTCTTTAAAAAATGTCTCTCCAAACATGACGACAGCACACGGCACCGCGTGCGGAAAACCTGCACCCACAACAATCTCTCAAGGTGGTGGCAGCTCTGTTGTTGTGGTTACGGGTACAAATTAGAATCTGTGGATGAGGCAGCAGAGGGAGATTAAAATACCAACATCGAAGAATGATGGACAGGAAAAGACCCGCCACCAGCATCACCAGAAACAAATTGACTGGCCATTGGTCTCATCGCTCTTTGTGGAATCTTGCTGGGTACAGAATGCTGCCGCCTTTGCAGAGCAGTCACTGAATTTCAAAGTAACTCGATGAGTATGAACCGCTTGAGCTCCTGATGAGCTGCTGTATAAATGCAAGTCTTTCTCTGTCTTCCACTGTTTCTGTAGCTGCTTTAATCATGAGCGGTTGGG
Source organism: Squalus acanthias (assembly GCA_030390025.1). Classification (NCBI taxonomy): domain Eukaryota; kingdom Metazoa; phylum Chordata; class Chondrichthyes; order Squaliformes; family Squalidae; genus Squalus; species Squalus acanthias. Next base: position 84,388,409 of record CM059425.1, read on the forward strand.
AGCGTCATTGCAGAAAATTTCATTTTGAATAAGAGTCAACTTTTATTATTTTACGAGAATATCTTATTCAATCACCTGCTCCTCACAGTTTTTTGTTTCAGTTTTATTCCAGTGTTAATACAGAGGCTGCATTATGAAGGCCAATGAGTTCTGGGCTGTCTTTGTGGGACTCGCGATGAGAAGTGAGTTGTGATCAGTGTTAGAGATGGATTGTAAATTCTATTCCACAGGTTTTTGGTTTACATCACAATTAAAAAAAAAAAAAAAAAAAAATTTTGAAGGGGAAGGAAATAGTTTCAGTTTAAAATATTTCCGTTACCTGCAACACCTGGGGGGGGGGGGGGGGGGGGGAATGTAATCAATGAAAGACCTTTACTAAAAGTTAACCTTATATTAAGTGTCTTTTGATTTTTATGTTACTAACTGATCTGCTGTGGCATTACTTGGATGAACAGAAATTTTCTCCAATTAAATATTGGGAACACCGATGCCATTGTTTTCGGTCTCCGCCACAAATTCCATTCCCTAGCCATCGACTCCATCCCTCTTCCTAACATCTGTCTGAGGCTGAACCACACTGTTCGCAACCTTGGTGTCATATTTGACCCTGAAATGAGCTTCCGACTACATATCCGCGGCATAACTAAGACCGCCTATTTCCACCTCCGTACCATCGCCCGTCTCTGCCCCTGCCTCTGCTCATCCGCTGCTGAAACCCTCATCCATGCCTTTGTTACCTCCTAGACTTGACTATTCCAACGTACTCCTGGCTGGCCTCCCACGTTCTACCCTCCGTAAACTTGAGGTCATTCCAAAACTCGGCTGCCCATGTCCTAACTCGTACCGAGTCCCGTTCACCCATCATCTCTGTGCTCGCTGACCTACATTGGCTCCCGGTTAAGCAACGCCTCGATTTCAAAATTCTCATCCTTGTTTTTAAATTACTCCATGGCCTCGCCCCCTCCCTATCTCTGTAATCTCCTTCAGCCCCAAAACCCCCCGAGATATCTGCGCTCCTCTAATTCTGCCCTCTTGAGCATCCCTGATTTATAATCGCTCAACCATTGGTGGCCATGTCTTTTGCCTAAGCCATAAGCTCTGGAATTCCCTGCCTAAACCTTTCCACCTCTCTACCTCTCTTTCCTCCTTTTAACATAGAAACAAGGAGCAGGAGTAGGCCATTCGGCCCGTCGAGCCTGTTCCACCATTCAATACGATCATGGCTGATCATCCAAATCCAGTACCCTGTCCCTGCTTTAATCCCCACAGTACACATATCCCACACTACCCCCGTAACCCCACGTATTTAATTCCCCCTAACATATCCCATCCTATCCCCATAACCCCACATATTTAATCCCCCCCTAACACTAAGGGTCAATTTATCATAGCCAAAGATGCTCCTTAAAACCTACCTCTTTGACCAAGCTTTTGGTCATCTGCCCTAATTTCTCCTTGTATGGCTCGGTGTCAAATTTTTTGTCTTAGTACTCCTGTGAAGCGCCCTGGGACGTTTTACTACGTTAAAGGCACTATATAAATACAAGTTGATGTTCCATCCAGCCTGTTTCACACAGTTGTGGTACATTGTGCATCACAATGTATAGACTCCCCATCCCACCTGAAACCATGTGATCTCCTGGGAGAGGCAAAAAAAACAGGTAAAAACCCAGGCCAATTTGGGGGGAAAAAATCTAGGAGATTCCTCTCCGACCCCCCTAATTGTAATACATAAATGTGAAATGTAATCTTTGAATCAGTTATTTTTTTTCATGGATATATATGACTGAGAACATGGCAAGAAAATTTGAAAACAGGTTTGTTGCTTTCACACATTTCACTTGTGTCTTTACACCTTTGTGTCCCACAAAAATATACAGCCAAGACCAGGGCAAAAATATAGAGCGGGAAGGGAGAGAATCATATGGAATAAAGTCTGTCTATAATGTGGAATCACTGTGCAGTGATGTTGAGGCCAATAGAAGTTGGTCTGATCTCTACTGGCAATAGTAATCAACATAGAAAGCAAGAGAGTCAGGTGGCATAGTATCCCCAACCAGGAGCTGACCTCTTGCCTTCAATGTTCAAAAACTTGGGGTTAATAATCTAATGGTGTATCTCTGCAGTAGTAATTCTGAATGCTAGGTTCTTTAGAAACCGACCCATGTACATTGTGGGACGGTTTCTGTGTTAACTTGTCCCATTTTAGAATGACTGCAGTTCATGACTATCAGCTAGTGGTTGTACCTTCCTCCGTAGATATCAAAGGTCCTCACTGCTTTACTGACTTCGACATCAAGCAGTAAGATGGCTATCACCAACGGTAAACCTATATTATGTGTGCGCGGCCGTCAGTAATGGCACTGGTGCCAGAGGCACTTGTGAAGTTGCTGTTGGCGGCAAATCGGCAATATAAATGTGGTCCTCTGTCAAGACAGGTTGCCGACTACAATCTAAAAGGGGGAGTTGAAATCTTTACGAACACAGTCTAAAATGTTGACCTGGTAGCACTGTTTCTGACAAGAGTCCAAAGAGACTCATATTTCAAAACAATACCAATTTTTCTCCTTCAGTTCTGCTTTTAAATTGTCAGTTTCTGCAAATTGCATAATCACTAGTTACATGGAGTCTACAGCACCGAAACAGGCCATTCGACCCAACTAGTCTATGCCGGCATTTATGCTCCACACACCCTTCCTCCCGCCCCTCTTCATCTCACCCTATCACCATCTCCTTCTATTCCTTTCTCCCTCATGTACTTATCTAGCTTCCCCTTAAATGCATCTCTGCTAGCCGCCTCAACTACTCCTTGTGGTAGCGAGTTGCATATTCTAACCACTCTCGAGTAAAGAAGTTTCTCCTGAATTCCCTATTGGATTTATATTTATGACCTCTAGTTTTGAAGTCCCCCATAAGTGGAAACGTTTTCTCTACGTCTGCCCTATCGACCTCTTTCATTATCTTAAAGATCTCCATCAGGTCACCCCTCAGACTGACATATTAATCCAACCATCACGAAAACTCTTTAAATCTATTACTTAGCAAGAAATCTGTAGAACTACTTTGGAAACACTTGATATTCGCCTACTTACTTGCACTGAAAATATTTAACTATGTAAAATAAAATTCATATCTTTAACATTTTAGTTAATTATTCTTGCTCACTATTTTCAATTACTATTCTATGTATTTCTGAACAGTAATTTAAATGAACCTTTAGGGTATTCTTTAATCTCGAGACTGTCCACTACTGGTTTCTTCCTCAGCAGTATATTAATTGTGTTGCTGATTTCCACTGTACTGGAAGTGAATTTTAATTTAAAAAGTTGTTGAGAAAAGTGCTACTTGTTAATCCCACTTTAAATTCCCTGATAGCATTTATATTCTAAGAAGGCACAGCTGTACAGCATCCTGAAGAATTGGGACAGGGTACCAGAGTCGTTGAGTGTGGGTTTACCGCTGTGATTCTTCACTTTCCTGGGTTTTAGATTTCTGCTGCACTTCAGTGTGGTGAAGTGCCGGGCAGAGGTCAAATGTTTCCACGCAGGAAGAATTGAAGAGAGGTTTACCTTGAGGCCTTGTTGTGTATCTCCTCCCAGCTGGTTCATGCACACGTCACCTGTCGGCTCTTTTGCCCAGGAAAGGAGAAAATAACTTTTTATTTTTTATTTTTTGCAAATGTCTTTCCTAGTCCCATGAATGTTCTGATTGTGCTGAGGTACAGTTGTGTGATCGCTGGGCACCTCTTCAGCAAGCCTGGACAGTAAATGTTGGCAGACTGTTGATGGGGCTTGGTTGTGATGCTCTTTCTGCCACTTCTGATGTCCACAAATGCATACTAACCAGTATGGGCCGCTGGATAGCAGTGAAGAGCTCTGGCTGATTTTCCCCCCACCACCCCCTTTTTCTTGTCTCTCATACCCCCCCCCCCCCATCCCTGGTCCAGGGGCATAAGACAAATTGTATCCTTCCTGCCAGCCCAGCAAAGATTAGCTAAGTTAACACAGACCAGGGATTGAACCAGGCCTTTTCAGCTCTGTTCTACCCTGGTTTGTGTCTTTACAAACTAAGCCATTGGTGAAACGAACATAACATTTTCCCCTTTTAAAAAAAAACCCACCACAGAATAGCAAAAATAAATAAGACTTGTCAGCCGTCAGCTCACACAAGCTGTCATGGGGATGGATGAAGCTGCAGGAAGAGCAGTGACAAGTTAAAAGCCATAGCAGCATAACATCCATGTTGTATAACCAGGAACTTATCTTCACTGTAAGCCCTACAGCAATTTCCATTAGTAATTCAGGAAAGGATTGCACCCATTTACGTAATACTTTCAGTCAGCCTGTTATCTCTGCTAAAGCTGATGTGGAAGTGGGGCCATGACTAAGCAGATTATAGAAATGAATCCAACTGCCAACACTTCGAAGTATTAGAGTTCAATATAAATATACCAAGAAAATAAACAAATCAGCACACAAATTACTATTTTCCCCACAAATGCCTGCTTCTTTGCTCTCCCTACTTGGATGGCTGACTTGTTGAGGTGCCTTTTTCACCCTCCTGGTTCTGACATTATAATTAATGGGAATAAGGAATTTGTGGCCTCCGATTCTCCTCTAACCGTCCCCACCCTGGCCCCCAATGCTTCAGCCTCTCCAAAAAGGGGGGAAGGAAGTATTCAGTGGAATGGGAATTTGGCCCACTCCATCTACCAATACCTACTCTGTACTTCAGAAGGTTCAGCATTACACACATCTCCACAAAGGTGGGTGGAAGTTTTTTTTAAAAGCATTTACATTTAATTTACATAAATAAGTAAAATAATATTTTTCCCTTTTGTTGAGTTAGCCAATGCTTCATGCCTCCTGCTGGCATGCAGGTCTACTGGCAACCGTGTGGTACTGTGTTGGACTGGCTATTCCAAATGATGGGTAACTGTCAGCAGATTATATCACCTGGGGCAAACATCAAAACCTGTCTCTCAGTAAATACAGTTGACTTGATCGTGGGTCTCTGCCACTGCCATTGTCTTACTAGGCACCAGGAGCTGTGTGAAAGCAACTCAAGTGGACTTCTCTCCAGTTTTTCCCTGTGGGGGATCAGTTCCAGAAACTCTGACTAAGATTAGGAACTTCTCATGTAAGGAATCACAGGCATGAGTCTATGCCAATTTTAATGCAACATGTTATTAAACCAATGTACTTTGCTACCAGGCTGCTCTCTGCTGATTTGTAGCTTCCTCTTATATGTTCTCCCATATCCTAGGGGAATAATGTTTTCTGATATGATTGCACTTTTTTCCATAGATTTCTAAATGCAATGGATGATAATGTAAAGTATAGTAACCATAAAGTATTGCAGAGTGAAAATCAAAGTGATGGACAGAATTTGCTTTGATACAACACATCAAACATAAAACCAGACTAAAAAGGGTGGGGTGGGGCGGGGGGAAAGAGATGAAATGAGATAGAAAGAAGATGAACTATTTTAGGTAGCAGTGTGTAGTCAGTTTGGGCCAGTTGGTAACACATGGCTCTGCGTTAGAAGGCTGTGCACTCGAGCCCCACTGCAGGGCCGGAGAATGTAATCGAGGCTAACACTTTAGTGCAGTAGTGAGAAGTGCTGCATTATCGGAGGCATCCTCTTTTAGATGAGATATTAAACCAGGATCCTGTTAGAGCAGAGTAAGGCGTTCTCTTGGTGCCCTAGCCAACAGATGAGCTGGCCAGTTATCTCACTTGCTGCTGCGGGACCTTGCTGTGCACAAATTAGCAGTTGTATTTGCCTACAAAACAACAAAAAATGCACTTCAGAAGTAATTGATTAGATGTGAAGAGCTTTGGGATGCCCTGAGAACATGATAATGCACTATATAAATACAAATTATTTCTCGATAGCTAGAATTGCAGAAGGGCTCCTTCTGATGATTAATTGCAGCGTTTGCACACTGGTCTGTGCGGAGTTAGCCGATTTAGGCAGGTTGGCAATATGCACGCAACAATTGGAGTTCCAGGGCTAAGCAGGGGAAGAGTAACTTGGGTTCCTGCTTCTGGCTGCTATTTAGTGACCCCACTGAGGAGCTCAGCTGTTGTGATTGAATTACCCACAGACACTCTGTCCAAACTTGCATAAAAAGCGGCAGCTTGAGTGAGGTACCAAGGGCTGCTGCAATCTTTGGAGCAATACCAATCAGGAGAGACGTTGAAATTGGGATAAAAGCAAGTACAGGATGAAAGTGGTAGCATTAAGAGGGTCCGTGTGATTGGGTGTGAAGCGTTGAAACATGTTTCAAGAAAAGCAATAAAAAGGAGTGAAATTTGTGACTCTGGGGAAAATAGAAGAAAAAATTAATTGTGGTTATGAGGGGAAGAGATTAGACTCTGAATTTATTTTCACCTGATTACAGTTTGCAGTGATGTGTGACTTCAAACTAGTTTTATATTTGTTTTACTGTTCCCATATATGATTAACACTAAGACTTGAAGCAGGCCTTTGTAAAATATAATCCCTGATTTGTTGGGAGCTAAAATGCACTTTATGTTTTTTTTCCAGAGGGACTCCCTATCTCCGTAATCTCCTCCAGCCCTACAATCCTATGAGATCTCTGCGCTCCTCCAATTCTGACCTCTGTCGCATCCCTGATTTTCATCGCTCCACCATTGGCGGCCGTGCCTTCAGCTGCCGAGGCCCTAAGCTCTGGAATTCCCTCCATAAACCTCTCCGCCTCAATACCTCTCGCTCCTCCTTTTAAAATACTCCTTAAAACCTTTCTCTTTGACCAAGCTTTTGACACCTGTCCTCCTTATTTGGCTCGGTGTCAAATTTTGGTAGTTAGCGCTCCTGTGAAGTGCCTTGGGGCATTCTGCTCTATTAAAGGCTCTGTTGAAATGCAAGCTGTTGGTTTTTGTCTATTGAATGTCCTGCTAGATTAACTCCATTCACTGGCAGAAACGTTCCAAGTGTTGGAGTATTGTGTCCCAAGTGTTTTCTTCAGATTTCATAGCTGTTTTGGCATTCATCAAATGAAATACAGGTGAAGTGGGCACAGCTGAAATATTTCACTAGAAGCTTAGGAAAATTATTCTACAAATATTTTTCAAACACATTCTCTACCATCTCATAACTTGACTTTTTAACCCTTTTAAAATTGTGAGAACGTGTTTGCAGTTAAGAAATATATTTGATGACACGCAAATCTCACAACTGAGTTTTTTTTTTAATACTTTGATGCTTCACAACCCACATCGCCCAAACGCCAGCCTCAACAGTCTATTTAAACTTACCACTTACCATTTAAACAAATCCATTTTGAGTTGAAACAAAGACTGACAACACAATTTCAGTTCCATAGAAGCACATCATATTAGTATTATCTGTGGAATTGTCTGTGGCTCAGGTGGTTTCAATTCTTGCAGCTGAATAAAGGAACAGGGTGGCAGAAGATGGGTTTGCTGAATCAGGGAGGGGGAAGTGAGATGAAGAAATCCAGAGTCGCATTAAGAATTCTTGTGACCCTCCTCACCAAGAACATTCGGGGCCTCCCCTCCACACCCTTGGCACAAAACCCCCTTCCCCCATCTATGGGCACTGCACTTCCAGCCACAATTATTACCAATGCATTTAAATTGAATGTGAAAATTACTAACAAGTCTACACTCCTAAAAAAAAGACTTACATATATATAGCGCCTTTCACGACCACCGGACATCTCAAAGCGCTTTACAGCCAATGAAGTACTTTTGAAGTGGAGTCACTGTTGTAATGTGAGAAATGTGGCAGCCAATTTACACACAGCAAGGTCCCACAAACAGCAATGTGATAAGGACCAGATAATCTGTTTTTGTTATGTTGGTTGAGGGATAAATATTGGCCAGGGCACCACAGATAACTCCCCTGCTCTTCTTCGAAATAGTGCCATGGGGTCTTTTATATCCACCTGAGAGCAGACGGGGCCTCGGTTTAACGTCTCATCCGAAAGACGGCACCTCAGACAGTGCAGCACTCCCTCAGCACTGCACTGGAGTGTCAGCCTAGTTCCTGGAGTGGGACTTGAACCCACAACTTTCTGACTCACAGGCGAGTGTGCTGCCCACTGAGCCACAACTGACACTTAATATGTAAGAGAAAAATCAGGGATGAGAAATGGCATTATTTGAACACTGTCATAGAATCATACAGCACAGGAGGCCATTTGGCCCAACATGTCTTGGGAGAATGTCTCTTTGAAATAGCTATCCAATTAGTCCGCTCCTCTGCTCTTTCAGCCGTGGCTCAGTGGGCACCTCACCTCTGAGTCAGAAGGTTATGGTTTCAAGTCCTACGTCAGAGATTTGAGCACAAAATCTAGGCTAGTACTGAGGGTGTACTGCACAGTCGGAGCTTCTGTCTTTCAGGTGGACGTAAAAAATGGCACTATTTTGAAGAAGAGCAGGGGAGTTCTCCCCGGTGTCCTGGCCAATATTTAGCCCTCAACCAACATCACTGAAACAGATTATTTGGTCATTATCACATTGCTGTTTGTGGAATCTTTGTGTGCAAAGTTGCTGCCACGTTTCCTACATTTACAACAGTGACTACACTTCAAAAGAACTTAATTTGCTGCAAAGTGCTTTGGAACATCCGGAGATCGTGAAAGGCAGGTTAGAAATGCAAGTTCATTCTTTTCTTTCTTCATAGTACTGCAAATGTTTCCTTTTGAAAGTTACTATTGATGCACATTTCTGGCAACAAACTCACTTTTGTAATATTTACAGCTGTGGGAATCCATAACACAATTATGACTTTCACATGGAGCTCAGTAAAGGCGTTTCCCGGCACCTCGCACATGCACTGTAAGAGCGTTTAACAAGCTGCTCTCCCCATCTGACTAACAGTGGCAGTATAGAGGTGATAATTTCATAGCACAGTGTTCAGTGCCATTCACAACTCCTCAGATAATGAAGCAGTCCATGCCCGCAAGCAGCAAGACCTGGACAACATTCAGGCTTGGGCTGATAAGTGGCAGGTAACATTCACGCTACACAAGTGCCAGGCAATGACTATCTCCAACAAGAGAGAGTCTAACCACCTTCCCTTGACATTCAACTGGATTACCATCGCTGAATCCCCCACCATCAACATCCTGGGGGTCACCATTGACCAGAAACTTAACTGGATCAACCACAAATACTGAGGCTTCAAGAACAGGTCAGAGGCTGGATATTCTGTGGCAAGTGACTCACCTTCTGACTCCCCAAAGCCTTTCCACCATCTACAAGGCACAAGTAAGGAGTGTGATGGAATACTCTCCACTTGCCTGGATGAATGCAGCTCCAACAACACTCAAGAAGCTCGACACCATCAGGACAAAGCAGCCCGCTTGACTGGCACCCCATCCACCACCTTAAACATTCACTCCCTCCACCACCAGCGTACCGTGGCTGCAGTGTGTACCATCTACAAGATGCACTGCAGCAACTCACCAAGGCTTATTCGGCAGCACCTCCCAAACCCGCAACCTCTACCACCTAGGAGGACAAGGACAGCAGGCGCATGGGAACGCCACCACCTCCAAGTTCCCCTTCAAGTCACACACCATCCTGACTTAAAAATATATCGCCGATTCTTCATGGTCTCTGGGTCAAAATCCTGGAACTCCCTCCCTAACAGCACTGTGGGAGCACCTTCACCACACAGACTGCAGCAGTTCAAGTAGGCGGCTCACCACCACCTTCTCAAGGGCAATTAGGGATGGGCAATAAAAGCTGGCCTTGTCAGCGACGCCCACATCCCATGAACGAATTAAAAGAAAAGGTGAGTGAACAGAGTGGCTGTGCTCTCCAGCGATAATCTTTCGGGTAGATTCAGGTCTGGCGTCACCTTCGCACAACGTGAGTGCTATTTAAACCTATAGCAATCCTGCCGCCATGCAGTTTTTCTGCATAATAGTGAGTTATTATTAGGGGCTCCACATTTAGCTGGGTCACCTGGGCGTGGGCCCTATAGGCCCATGCTTTAATCCATCCTTGAAGAAATTATCCCACGCCCACCCTCCATAACCCCAATTTATTCAGAACATTGTTCGCGAAGAAACTTTTCTGTTTTGATACATTTCTTTAATTCTGTCTTGGGATTGTTGGTGGTGAAAGCTATTATTATGATTAAGTTATCCAAAATCCTCCACCAAAAACCCCCCCTTTTTTTTTCTACCTGAATACAAACTCGTGCAACTGAGGACAGCATTTTAAATTGGGACCAGAGAAGCAGATTGCTGCTGATTGTTGCTGGCCACCTGCAGCCTGACTTGCTGTCTTGTCTATCACACTCTGGCTGATCTGGGGGGAGGTGGGTAGGACATACAGGACCAGCGATGTAGAGCTAAATTTGGTGCAGTGCACTGAGCTTAAGAATTGGTGAGAAACCTTGTTTGACATCCACAATTAAAATGATTAAATACTCAGAACAGAGTGGTTCCTGTGCCTGGAGGAGAGGGAAAAATGCTGTCTGGAGTACAGTAGATGATTGCATTTGGTATCGGGCAGCTATTTTTACATTTCCCTTTTTCTTGGAAATGTTTTTTTTAATCACATGGAATATAATGGCCCAGAAATTCGGCGCTTGTCGGGTGAGTACGCGCTGTGTACTTACCCGTAAGGCCACTTGAAGTGCCGGTTTCCTGCATGCACTGCGCATGCGCGGGAAACCGGAACTTCCGGTCTCGTGAAGGGAGGGGTTCAGAGGTGAACCGCGTGCATGGGAGAGGCTGAGCGCACGCAGCGAACTTCGGGTTTTTTTCAGGTTTCTCCGGGAAGGTAAGTATGGAAGAAGCTGCGCTTTTAAAAAGGAGACACAAGACCCGTTTTTAACAAAGTAAGTGGTTAATTAATTACAATTAAAAAAAATTTTCAACAGGTTTATCTTTTTTAGATACTTTAAAGAAAGGTAAGTTTATTTTTAGCACCGTTAAAAAGTATTTTAATTTTTTCAAAAATTAAAATTTTTGTTTAAAGTAGTTAATTTATTTAACTTATAGTTATTTTAAAAATGTGATGTTTTAAAAAAAATTTATTTGAAGTTTAGGTGTTGTTTTGGGGCCGATTTCAATTCATAGATTTGACAGGTCTTCCTGTCAAATCTATGAATGAAAATGCCCTGCTAGGATTGGCTCTCCATGGCCCATGTGATCCCAGGGGACGCTTCGAACTAACTGCGCCCCTGGGATACGCAAGCACTGCGCGCCGGCAGCTGCAGGAGGCCCAGGACCTGAAGTTCTCGTGGGCCCAAAACACAACGGCAGGCGCGGTAGGTAAGTACGCGCGCGATGCTTGCACCAATGTATTTGCTATAACTAACTTTGAGATGTGATTAAGACATATTGGCCTAAAAATTCAGTTGCTTTGCGCCTCCCGTTAGCGCCCTAAGGGGGCGCAAAGCAACTAGTGCTCAGGCGCGGTGCCGTCAACGCCTCCTGCGAAATTCAGCGGGAGGTTAGCAGCGGCGGTAACCATTAGCGCCCTGCGGTGCTGCACCGCCAGCGATGACGTCTTCGCCGTGAGAAGCGCCCCGCTCGCATCTCGGCTGCAATCTTCGGTAGCGCCCCCTGACTTACTGCCAGACACTATGTACGACAGGGTCAAGGGGACCTACCTGCAGCTGGGGCGGCGCTAATTAAAGGGGAGGTGCCGGGCGGCCATTTTGGTGCCCCCGTTGCCGTCCCCGGCCTCCTCTGAACCGCCCCCCCCACCGCCCCCCGTGGAATGCTGGCACTTCTCTTGAGTGCCGGGCTCTTTTGCCGGCACTCCGATCCCTGGTGGCCCAGCTGAGCCCAGGGTCACGCTGCACTATGCCCCTCCCCTTTAAGAAGGGGAGGAAGGCCTGCAGTACAACAGCACGACGTGCCGCAGTGCGTGGCTGCAGTACGTAGCTGCCATGATATTCACTCGCAGCGCCCCAAGAAGGAGGCGGGGCGCTTCCAGTAGCACCCCGCTTCCCTCTTGGGGCGCTACCAGTGAATTTCGGCTGCGAACGTGCTAATTTTTTCGGGGCGCTAAAAGTAGCACCCCGACGAAGTTAGCGCCCCAAAGGGGGCATGACTTTTTTTTATTCGTTCATGGGATGTGGGTGTCGCTGGCAAGGCCAGCATTTATTGCCCATCCCTAGTTGCCTTTGAGAAGGTGGTGGTGAGCCGCCGCCTTGAACCGCTGCAGTCCGTGTGGTGAAGCTACTCCCACAGTGCTGTTAGGGAGGGAGTTCCAGGATTTTGACCCAGCGATGATGAAGGATCGGCGATATACTTCTAAGTCAGGATGGTGTGTGACTTGGAGGGGAACTTGGAGGTGGTGGTGTTCCCATGCGCCTGCTGCCCTTGTCCTTCTAGGTGGAAGAGTTCGCGGGTTGGGAGGTGCTGCCGAAGAAGCCTTGGCGAGAAGCTGCAGTGCATCTTGTAGATGGTATACACTGCAGCCACGGTACACCGGTGGTGGACGGCGTGAAAGTTTAAGGTGGTGGATGGGGTGCCAATCAAGCGGATTGCTTTGTCCTGGAATATGTCCCCCATTGATTAATGGGGTCTCAGTTGTGGCAGACAGGTTTTATTAGCTGTGCATGATAGGTGGTCTGGCTTTCTCTCAAATTTGGAGCACAGCTCTACATAGTTGAGCAAATAGACTCTGCATTTTGTATGTGTCCACACATGGGCAGTGCACATTGTAGGCAATGTAACATGGCCACACATGCTACATAAGAACATAAGAAATAGGAGCAGGAGTAGGCCATTTGGCCCTTCGAGTCTGCTCCACCATTCAATAAGATCATGGCTGATCTTCCACCTCATCTCCACTTTCCTGCACTATCCCCATATCCCTTGATTCCCTTAATATTAAAAAATCTATCGATCTCTGTCTTGAATATACTCAACGACTGAGCCTCCACAGCCCTCTGGGGTAGGGAATTCCAAAGATTCACCACCCTCTGAGTGAAAAAAAGTCATCCTCATCTCAGTCCTAAATGGCCGACCCCTTATTCTGAGACTGTGACCCCTGGTTCTAGACTCCCCAGCCAGGGGAAACGGCCTCCCTGCAGCTACCCTGTCAAGTCCTGCAAGATCACCTCTCATTCGTCTAAACTCTAGAGAATACTGAAGCGTTCTCTGCCAACCTAAGAAATTGGACACGTGGCAGTAGAGTAGGTACGTGCGCCAACTCCATTACGAATCATTCCATCGCAAAATTCAGATTCAATCTAATGATACTGTACAAGGAAGCCATGACTCTGGTCAGGTCGTGGGAGAATGATGCCTTGGATTCAGCAGCTCAAGAGTGGGTTGTTCATGCTGTATCTACTGCACAGAGCCATAGGAATATAGGAATTGCAAGACGTAAAAAGACCAGGATCCATTTAGTCCGCCTTCTACCATCCTGGTAATTGTATCATACAACAATAATGGAGTTATTGACTAATCACAGCAATCAGTCTCTATCAATTAGTCTACAACAGACCCAGACACGAGGTGAGGAAAACCCCAGTGGTGGAGAGCTTTGGGAACCATGGGTCCAAAGTCAGCTGTTCCTCCCAAACCTGCTACACTCACCACACGTCATGTCTCAAATTACTCATGTACTGTATCCCAAAATGTTATTTTCTGAAAGAAATCTGTCTAATTTGCATTTGAATGAGTCAATTCTAAATGCTTCCTCCGTCGCCCTCGGGAGTCTGCTCCATAGACTGACCACTCACTGACATAAGGGCTCAAAATCTGCGCTCGGAGGCTTCCCGCGGGCGTAAGAATTTCACGGGCATTCAGCGGGCGGAAGTTGGGCAAATAGCGCAACTCTTCATCTGCGGAGGCCCATCTCCCGAGGATGCGGATGATCTTGACTGATCGCAAGCTCCGGGTTTTCGCGCATGTGCTTCGCATGCCTAAACCTGGAATTTGCGCGGCCCCTACGGGTGCGTGCGTACCTCGTACACACCCGTAGGGGCCACACATTACTGCCCCTTGTTTCCACAGATTAATTTTGAATTTACTACCCCTCCCTCCTTCCCCCCCCCCGATCAAGCACAGGCCGTGTCCTCTGGTTCTAATATTCTGGACAAGGTGAAACAGTTTGTCATGGTCGACATTATCTAATCCCTTTAGAATCCTAAAAACAGAATTCATATTGCCCCTCAACCTTCTCTTTTCCAGTGGGAATTTGCCCAGTTTACATAATTGCTCCTCATCATCCAATCCTTTCATCCCCTCAGTCATTCTGGTTGCTGTCTTCTGTATCCTTTCAATAGGTACAGTGAGTTTAAAGTGGCATGAAAATCCTGGTTTAACCAGAGGATTATTTTGCATAGTAGGAAACAAAGGCACATGTTGGAGGCCACAATAGTTATTGAGTGCTCAAATATATTGAAGATTTAATTCCAATGTTGCAGACGATTAAATACTTATCCAGCTAGGAGCAGGTTGAAAAGAATCAGCGTCCAATAGCAAAATGCTGGAATACAGAGTCAGGGAAATCATTACAAACACATTTTGCCTTTTATAATTATTAAATATTAATTAGAAATTCAGAATAAAGTACAAGATAATAAAGTGCAATTTAATGATGGGGGAATTTAATATTGGAAAGATTGCAGAGCAAGAAGCCAAAGCAATTTGCAAGCAAGTGTAGTTAATTAACACAGGTTTTTTAAGTAACATGGCTGGATCTGCTGGATTTTAAATAATTGATAATGCCAATATGGCAAATCTGATAAAACCTCATTGGATTTTGTGATTAATCTATCTAGTTTGTTTTAAGTTACAATGTTAAATCCTTCTTTGGGTTGCAAGGCAGAGAGGGCAGGTAGACATTAGCTCTCTGGGCTCCACCAAACCAGATCCATACTGCCTGCTAGGAGGCTCTGACAGTGGACTGAAGCAACCGCATTCCTCTAATTTTCCGTCTCTCATTATGAGAGAGCATTTGGCCCTTATTCAGTGTCACCACAGTCACTCGCTGGGAAGTAAGCAGTGAGCCAATTAATTGTGTGTCATCATGCTGCAGCAGTGGTGAATTCTTCTATAGTAACTTGCAAGTGTATCCAAAGTTTTCATACAGTAATTGCAAGATTGATTTTTATACGAATTCAAATGAATTACTGTTCAAAAAAATCTGTAATACGTCATTTAAGATGCAATAATTGTTATGCATACACATTATAGTGATATAAGTGATACAATTTAGTATACTGTATTCGCTGCTCATGATGCGGTCTCCTCTACATTGGGGAGACCAAACGCAGATTGGGTGACCGCTTTGCGGAACACCTCCGTTCAGTCCGTAAGGGTGACCCCGAGCTCCCAGTGGCCTGTCACTTTAATTCTCCGCTCCACTCCCACTCAGACCTCACCGTCCTCGGCCTCTTACACTGTCCCAAGGAAGCTCAGTGTAAGCTCGAGGAACAGCACCTCATTTTTCGTATAGGCACTTTACAACCTTCTGGACTCAACCTTGAGTTCAACAATTTCAGACTATAAACCCCCCCATTTTTCACATGGCAGCTGTTGATTATTCTGCCAACCCCATTTGCAACATTTAATCTCTCCTGCCTTCAATCCTAGCACAGACTATCCCTTTAGTTCCTTCCTCCCCCGCAACCCCCCCCCCCCCCCATTTCCCTGCCTCTGCACTTGCTTAAAACCTGTTACATCTCCAACTTTTTCCAGTTCTGATGAAGGGTCACAGACCTGAAACGTTAACTCTGTTTCTCTCTCCACGGATGCTGCCTGGCCTGCTGAGTGTTTCCAGCATTTTTCTGTTGTTATTTCAGATTTCCAGCATCCGCAGTATTTTGCTATTGTAGTTGTGATATAAGCATTTGGAAAAGGGCATACCACCATTATAATTATTTTTTAAAAATTTGTAAGAACATCATTCAACCAAGACAGTGCAAGTCCTTTTTATTCAGAGCTTGACTCTGGAAAAAGGCCAAAGGATAGTAGATCAGGTTAGTCCAATTGGGATTTCAGAACTGCTACATAATTACCAATATGGACAAAAGTACTGAAAATGTTTGCTGGTTGGAGACAGGTGAAGACAAGACTGATGTAAGAGTTTTTCTTAGTGAGATAAGCAAAACAACAATAACAACTTGTTGGAGAATCTAATCAAATCTATGAACGCCACATTTTCAACAATTTGGATCACGATCCTGATGAAACACTGGAGTTATGAGTATCCGGTCTCTTCAGCTTAACTAAAAACTGTAACTGAGATCTAGACAAAACTCTCATCAGAGACAGAATAGTTATGGAATACAGAACAATCGTACTAGGAAGAGACTTTTATGTCACTTTTTTGTTGCTGACATTTTTGACTATTTTGCCAGGGAGGGATTTTGGATTCATTTTTATTAAGATGATCCAATTTATTTAAATTCAACTGGAGGTTAAATCTACAGAAAAGAGTAGCTTGTGGGAATGGGAATAGAACCAGATGAAGCAGTTGGAGAAGTGGTGTTTCTTGCAAACCACATCAATTCGAGGCAGTGGGGGTTCACTCAGACATTCACACTCTGTTTGTTGGAATGGCTTCATTAATTTGAGCCCAGTTGGGGCAGAAAGTAGCCGTCAGGAGCCCACACCTAGGAGGATGTTAGCAGATTTGATTCGCAACTCAACTGGCTAATCCTAGTTGAGAGCTGGGGGATGGTCAGAGGTGATGTCTTTGGCTTATTGTCCAGCTAGGACATAAACATCCAACGCCAAACCGGAGTGGGACGCAACCACAGAGGAAGAAAACTCTCTCCCGAAGGTTCGAATCGACGGGTTTCAGGGTGTTTGCCAACCTGTGGAGTGAACGTAACCTGTTAACAAGGAGAGTGTGTGTGCTTTGTCATTTTCTATGTTATGCCAAGTATTAAAAAATAGATTGAAGTTCTCTGGAAACTGTATTTGGTTAATTTTGGTAGTACATGTAGAATAAACCAGCTTGTTGATTTACAATTGGCCTCATTTCACTACTGTGTTTATTAGTCTGTCTTGCGAAGATAGGAGAAACACACATGGGGGCAAGTGCAATATTCCAGAATCCAGTTCACATGAGGGGTTTCATTGTTATGGCCTCTGGGTATGACTAGCTATTGGGTGGTAAAGGTAAACTCCCAATTGTAAGGGACATGGGGGGGAAAATTCAGTTGGCTTGCGCCTCACGTTAGCGCCTTAAGAGGGCGCTAATGGGGCGCAAAGCATCTAGCGCCCGGGCGCAGCGATGTTTGTGCCGCTCACGAAATTAACTAGACATTTTGCGGCGGCGCTAAACACTACCGCCACGATCTCCTGCGCCGGCAGATCGTGACGTCAGTCGAATGCGCAATGCCCCGGTAGCGCCCCGGACCGGATATTGAGTGGCGCCCCCTGCCTTACCGCCTGCCGCTAGCAACGACAGGTTGAGGGGAGCGTTTTGCAGTCAGGAAGGGCGACTGCTTCCTGCCTTTTTTTGTTGGTGACATTTTTGCACCACGCATTCTGAGAGAGAGGGACTTCTGGAGAGATTCAACGCTGTGTGAAGCAGTTTTGGGTACTGAGCAGCACTTTGCAGGTTTATTTTGATTTGCCCTTGTATCGATTTAGAAGAGACTTTGGGGGCTGCTCTCTGAGCTCTTTCCCTGGGTCGCTCCGTTGTTCTTTCCAGCAGATTTGATGTACAGGTCTCTCCAGGTCGAGATTCAAGGCTGCAATGAGCAGGATGTGGATGGAGAGCAAGATCAACCCTCCCCTTTAAGAACTGGCCGGCGCCATTGTGTCTGTGTTCCATTGCTGACTGACATCACATGAGCTTCGCCAGCGCTCTGAGGTAGCGCCTCGCTCCTCGTTCTTTGTGCCTTAAGACAGTTGTGAAGCGCCTGATTTAGCGCTCCAATCACCTCCAGGGGCGATAAAAGCCAAGTTTGCAGTCGGAGGCGATAATTATCGGCAGGCGCTAATCTTTGCGCCCGGCCGATAATTGCGCCCCAAATGGGGCGATACTGAATTTCTCCCCCATGGGGTCCATTTACAGTAGTGACAGGTGACTGTGTACCTAAGAAGAGAGTGTCCAGTGGTAACCTGAAATTTGTAATAGAAAACAATGATACTAACAGCTGGTGAATTGACAGGAAAGTAGCTGAAAGAAATCAGAACTCTGGAAGAAATGCAATATTTAATAAGGAGTAAGTGACCGCAGATATGAAGCCCCAAGACATTTTGGAAAGCTCTTAAAATAGATTGCAAATAGAAGACTATCCAGCTTGGGATTGGAAATGAATACTTGTAGAAAAGTGAACCATTTCTCATGAAGGAGTCCAAAGCCCAGAAGTTGGAACAAAGACAATCAGCATCGACACATTGTGACTCAGATGAAGGTCACTTTCTCTCACTTGAAGTTGTTTGATCTATAGAACACAAATATGCTTGTCAAAAATGCAGCATATTGTCTTTAATCAGATTCGGGTTAAAGTAAGTAACTGCTAGCTGTTTCTGCAAGTTGTATACAATACACATTGAAGCATGGCTAGTTTCCATATCTCCGGTCAAACCAGAGACATATATAAGTTCAGGAAGACAAAAGCAAAATACTGCAGATGTGCGAAATCTGACATAAAAACAGAAAATGCTGGAAATACTCAGCAGGTCAGGCAGCATCTGTGGAGAGAGAAACAGAGTTAACGTTTCAGGCCGATGACCTTTCATCAGAAGTGGAAAAAGTTAGAGATGTAACAGGTTTTAAGCAAGTGCAGGAAAAGGGGGGAGGGGAGGAGAGAAAGAACAAAAGGAAAGGTCTGTGATGGGGCGGAAGGCAGGAGTGATTAAATGACAAAAGGGATGATGGTGCATGGCAAAAGGGAGTGGTAATGGGACAAGCTAAGGAAAAAAAATGGGTATCGAAGAGGTGTAAATGGGAATGACAGAATCTTCAACAGCTACCGTCTGGGGAAAAATGGGGGCCGAGGTTATGATCTGAAATTGCTGAACTCAATGTTGAGTCCGGAAGGCTGCAAAGTGCCTAATCAAAAGATGAGGTGCTGTTCCTGAAGCTTGCGTTGAACTTCATTGGAATAGTGTAGGAGGCCGAGAACAGAGAGGTCAGAGTGGGAGTGGAGCGGAGAACTAAAGTGACAGGCGACCGGAAGCTCAGGGTCATGCTTGCGGACTGAATGGAGCTGTTCTGCAAAGCGGTTACCCAATCGGTGTTTGGTCTCTTCAATGTGCAGGAGACCGCATCGTGAACAGTGAACACAGTATACTAAATTGAAAGAAGTATAAGTAAATTGCTGTTTCACCTGGAAGGAGTGTTTGGGGCCCTGGACAGTGGGAAGGGAGGAGGTAAAAGGACAGGTATTGCATCTCCTACGCTTGCACGGGAAAGTGCCGTGGGAAGGGGAAGGGGTGTTGGGTGTGATTTGAGGAGTGGGCCAGGGTGTCGCTGAGGGAATGGTCCCTTCAAAATGCTGAGAGGGGAGGGGAAGATTTGTTTGGTGGTGGGATCACGCTGGAGGTGGTGGAAATGGTGGAGAATGATCCGTTGAATGTGGAGGCTGGTGGGGTAGAAGGTGAGGTCAAGGGGAACCCTTCATGGTTCTGGGAGGGAGGGGAAAGGGTGAGAGCAGAAGTGTGGGAAATGGAACAGACACAGTTGAGGGCTCTCTCAACCATGATGGAGGGGACTCCTCGGTTGAGGAAAAATGAAGACATATCGGAAGCACTGGCATGGAAGGTGGCAGCGTCCAAACAGATGCGACGGAGATGGAGAAACTGGGAGGATGGAATAGAGTCCCTACAGGAAGCGGGGTGGGAAAAAGTGTAGTCAAGGTAGCTGTGGGAGTCAGTGGGCTTATAGTGGATATTGGTTCAGGAAGACCTTGGCTTGTGGGGTTTGTTACCTGTCATTGGACTTGGATGGAGACAGTCAAAATAATTGGGAGGAACTGGAAACATCCATGGGAAAAAGAACCATCATTTTTGGAAAAACCCAAGAATCTGGTTACATGCTCCATAACACAATAGTGGACCTACCCAGTTAGACAATAATAAACCACAGCCACCATGACAAGAGAAAGAGTATGGCCAGGCAAAACACCAAGACAACCAGCACACCAACTGGAACTTTGAATGGAAAATGCTCCCATCAACACTACAAATGACAGGTCAACTACCCAAGCAACAAGCCTGGTAGAATTGTGCAAAAACCATGCAACAATTATTTTATCTATCACTGACTTTGAATGAATGTTCGTACTGCTCGACATTTTGAGTTTTATAGTTTTTGACCGTTTTAATTTTAAGAAGGAAGATGTACCTATTATTGTTCTAACTTAATATCCATAGTTATGTGCAGGAAATATCCTTACTATTTCCTCCAACCTGGAAGTATTTGTATTATTTTCAGTTGCATATAATTTAGTGAGCTGAGCAGTCAAGAAAGCTCCGAAGTGTGCTTTAATTTGTTACCAACTGAACTTTATTACAAACGCTACAATCACTATCAAGCAATACATTCCTCAAAGTTTGGATATTGGGTGAGGACAGAATTGGTTGTAAAGCCTCCTATGTTAAGATATTCTGTCACTACTCAATGACCAGTTTCATACATGAGCAATTGTCACTTTGCTGAGGTACCAGAGGGTGACTGGATTCTATGGAACCGTAAATCAAGAAAGAGCCAACTCCTTCAGGAGGGAAGAACTTTGTCAAGGGGGGAGAAAAAAATCTAGTTCCATGAAATTTCAAAGAACTTGAGGACAATAATGATGTTCACTGGATCTCAAGACTGTCCTCCTTCCACAAAAGGATTTTCAATGAATCAACTGCCAAATATGCAGCTGTGAATGATATTGAGGTGATTTTGTAATTATGGCATCACCAGAGTATCAATTTCACAGTGAACTGCATCATTATTCAGTTTCAAAGCGTACTCTTGCAAGTCTCTCCAAAGACGCATCATTGCCAACATGTCTTTGTTATTCTTGAGTTGGAGCTAATCCAAATCAATTACTGTTAAAATGTTACAGACAGCACGCCACTGTTTTTCAGCATTTTTTTTCTTTGAAAGTCAATCTGCAATTATATTTTTTGTTCAGGACGGGTAAAAAGCTGTGCTGACTAATTGGTTCTATTCCATTACAACAGTGACTACACTTCAAAAAATACTTCATTGGTTGTAAGGAGCTTTGGGACATCCTGAGGCTGTGAAAGGCACGCTATAAATGCAAGCCTTTCTTTCTTTTCTCTCTTTTTTTCTCTCTCTCGCTCTCTCTCTCTCATGGATCCACATCTCTCTCATGGATCCACAGTAATAATCAATTGTTTTTCCATCAAAATTGGCCAGTTTTGAGCTATATCTTCAAGCAGGTAGTCAGACACCTCAGCAAGCATGCTTGGGCATGGAGGAGTATGTTAACAATATAGACACCAAAGAAATTCCAAGGCAGTGACAAAATATGCATGAACACCGGATTGTTACAGGTAAGGCACTTACCATTTTTTGTTTCTCTACACACTTCCTTCCTCCTCGAAGAACACTGGAAGCAAACCAAATCCTCTACTCACCGGATGGCCACACATGCATTTTCCAGAAGGAGATTTTGGATAGTGATCAGGAGCAGGAACCCTGACTGATTTTTTGTTATCCCCCCCCACCGCCCTGCCATCATCCTCCAGCGGTACTAAGGGCAATTGTAGTCCCTCTAGCCATAGAACATTCTTCACTTCTGAAGATTGTTTGTCAAAGAATGTTCCCACAAATGGCTCCAAAGACCAACAGGAGATGGTCAGGGGTTTCTGCATTCGTCACCTGTGAAGTCTAATTGCACTGGCTGGGTTACAGCTGATGGATTCTGTTGTCATTTCCACTATAGAATTCTAGCTGATATATAAGCATGTTCCTTAATGTTTATTTAAATTGAAATGGTTTCAAGGAAATTGAGGAATATAAGATGTGAAATCAGATCATTTCTCATAGATTTCACCCTAAAACAAACTTAGTCTTGTATAAAAGTAATATATTATTATAATATAGAAAAATGAGGATGTAATGTATAACTTTAAAATGGGAACTGAATTACATCTCTGGGCCTGGTCTAATTATTCCCCACCTCTATGCTTCACAAAGGGCCTTGATTTTAATCCCCCACCCTGATGGGCAGGAAAGGGTCGGGCAAGGGGTTAAAATTTTTAAAATCTAAATCCCGCCACCAACCCACTGCATTCCTGGCCGTTATAATATTAATGGCGGCAATTCAGGCCCTTGATGAGTCTCCTGCTAAAAGCAGGTGGGGCCTACTTAAGATGCTAAAGTCGCTGCCCGATGATGTCATCACTGCTGCAACGTAATATTAACTCCACGTCGGGGCAGTCCCGCTCTGTCTGCAGCCTGGCAGCAGAAGGCCGGCGGGCCAGAAGAGGCCAAGGTAAGTTTCAGAAGTGTCCCTCTCTTTGAACTTCTTGTGGGCCAGGGGAAGCAGGAGGGCTCTCTCCAGGCCCCTCAAAGAGTCCTTTGGCATCCCCAGCCCCTGCCTCTACACCCACCCCACCAATTGCGCAACATGAGGGAATCCCCAGCCCTCCGCGGTCCCACCATGAGGGAATCCCCAGCCCTCCCCGATTTGACCGCGAGGAAATCCCCACTCCTCCCGATCCGACCGTGAGGGAATCCCCAGCCCTCCCCTGTCTGACCGCAAGGGAATCCCGGCCCGCGATGGACCTGGAACCCATCCTCCTACTGACTGCCGGGGACCGTTCCCACGGATCCCCGGCTGCAGCTACCTGCGGTCAAATTCCCGCTCCCGCCCGCCAGCCAGGAAGTGTTATTTCTGACTACACAAGTTTTATTGATGCCGATGTTAACGGCAGAGACTCCACATCTTTGACCTGGCCAGGTTCGTCGCCCGCTGCCGGGCTCCCGGGCATCCTTCCTGCCCCACTGTAATGTTCGAGGCCATGGGCTTGACTTCCAGTGTACAACGCTGTGGGTGTTTGACTGGTATATATTTAAAAATGTACTTTTCTGAGAGCTACAGGAATTACTGTTAGCAAATGGTCATAAGCTTGTGGTACTCAAATGATTGATTACAGAACCTCTGTGCTAAGACAGCATGTCCTCTTTGTTTTGCTTTCGAAATGTGTTATGCGGGTCATCAAATGTGAGCGTTACTGCCTTTCATCTCGTCAGTTATGTAATTTTATTGTTTTAGAAAGGAAGTCATTCAAATTAAGAGTTGACATTGCAAACGTTTGTATCGGGGAGCAATTTGAAAGCTGAATTTAATTTCATGATCCATAATGTGCCTTGAATTCAAATAATATCATAACTAGTTAAGTTGTATAGAAAAACCTGTCAGCAGGGAACATAATAGCTAGGAGCATAGTGAAGTACATGACAAGAGAAGATGCTGCAATCTAGTCCATCTGCTCAAACCCAGACCGATCCCTCTCAATCACCCACTCCCTCAAATATCTTTCCAATTCTTCCTTAAATTTTTGCACACTGTCTGCAGTCTATTCCTCACATTTACTGCACTCTGGGTAAAGTAGTGAAATCTAAACTGTCTGTGCACTTACACTCTTAGTGTGAGCCCATGTACCCTGCTTCTACAGTTTGTGGCAATCTAAAAAATACTATTGGTACTCAATTCATCTGTTTCCTTAAAAATCTTAAATAGTTGAATGACATATCCCCTGAATCTTCTCTTATCCAGAGTAAACAATCCCAGGCACTTCAACCTTTCCATGTGGACTAATCACTTGTAGTATTAAAAGTCTTGCTGAAATCTAAATACTGTATATTGCATGTACAGAAGAATCTCCGTTGTCAACAAGGTCCGTCATTTCCTCAAAGGACTCCAGTAAAATTGTTAGGCAAGAATTCCATCCCATAAATCCATGTTCATTCTGTCCTACCATACTATATTTGTCGAGGTGCTTAATTACCCCCACTTTCAGAATGCCTTCTAACACTTGACTGTAGCAGTCAGCTGTGGCTCAGTGTGTAGCACTCTTGCCTTTGAGTCAGAAAGTTGTGGGTTCATAGTCCCACTCCAGAAACTTGAGCACAAAAATATAGGCTGACAGTATAGGCAGAGATGTTGTCTTTCGGCTGAGAAGTTAAACCGAGGCCTCATCTACCCTCTCGGGTGGATGTAAAAGATCCCATGGCACTATTGCAAAGAAGAGCAGGGGAGTTCTCACCGGTGTCCTGGCCAATATTTATCCCTCAACCAACATCACTAGAACAGACTATCTTGTCATTTATCTCATTGCTGTTTGTGGGAGCTTGCTGTGCACAGTTTAGCTGCCATGTTTCCTACATTACAACAGTGGCTACACTTCAAAAGTACTTCACTGGCTGTGAAATGCTTTGGGGATGTCCTGAGGTGATGAAAGGTGCGATTTAAATGCAAGTCTTCCTCCCTTATCACTTCTCCGGGACTTACAACAACAACAACTTGCATTTATATAGAGCCTTTAACGTAGTAAAACGTCCCAAGGTGCTTCACAGGAGTATTAAGAGACACAAAATTTGACTTTGAGCCACATAAAGAGAAATTAGGGCAGGTGACCAAACGCTTGGTCAAAGAGGTAGGTTTTTAAGGAGCGTCTTAAAGGAGGAAAGAGGTAGAGAGGCGGACAGGTTTAAACAGGGAATTCCAGAGCTTAGGGCCTAGGCAGCATAAGGCACGGCCACCAATGGTTGAGCGATTATAATCAGGGATGCTCAAGAGGGCAGAATTAGAGGAGCGCAGATATCTCGTGGGGGGGGTGGGGTGGGGTGGGGGGTGAAGGTGATTACAGAGATAGGGAGGGGCGAGGCCATGGAGAGAATTGAATAAATACTTAAAGGGAAAAAAATTACAGGGCTATGGGGAAAGAGCAGGGAAGTGGGATTAATTGGATTGCTCTTCCAAGAGCCAGCACAGGCACGATGGGCAAAATAGCCTCCTTCTGTGCTGTATCATCTATGATTCTATATGTTAGGCTCACTAGCGTGCAGTTCCCTGGCCCTTTGTAAAGATTGGTGTTGTGTTAGCTACTCTCCAATCCTTGGGCACAACACCCATTTCTAGAGATTCCTTAAAGATAGTGACTTATTTTCTAGCTTTTTTGTTAAATTACCCTTGTATGAAGTTTTTCCAGACTGACTACCTTATCTGTGACTAACTCTCAGTCTATCAGTTACTGCCTTGTCTGAAATTTCTATTTCCTCTGATTTCTCTTTCCAACCAGCATAAATTCAATCTCCATGCTGAGGAGACTGCTCTGTGAACACAAAATAAAAGGATAAATTTATTATATTTGCCACCCCTTGGCTACTTGATTTAATGTTACCTTTGGGATATTTCAGTGGCCCAACTGTTTTCATTTTCATCTTGCTGTAAATATATTTAGAGATGCTTGATATTTCTTTGAATGAATGTTTCTTGCTGTTCTAACCTCATTTTCAATTGAAACCCCCCTGAGAAGTTTCATTATTCCCTTTGCCCTATTTTTACAGGTGTCGGCAGTGGTTCAGTTGATAGCACACTCGCCTCTGTGGCAAAAGGTTGTGGGTTCAAGGCCCACTCCAGAGACTTGAGCCCATAATCCAATCCAGGCTGATGTTATAAGTGCAGTACTGAGGGAGTGCTGAACTGTTGGATGATGCCATTCTTCGGATGAGTTGTTAAAACCTCTCTGGTGGAAGTAAAAGATCCCATGGCTCTATTTTGAAGAAGAGCAGGGGAGTTCTCCCCGGTGTCCTGGCCAATATTTATTCCTCAACCAACATCACTAAAACAGATGATTTGGTTATTATCTCATTGCTGTTTGTGGGACCTTGCTGTGCGCAAACAGGCTGCCGGTTTTGCTACATTACATCAGTGATGGTACTTCATTGGCTGTAAAGCTCTTTGGGAACAGCCTGAGGTCCTGAAAGGCGCTATATAATGCAAGTCTTTATTTCTTGTTTTATTTGCTTTGGCCCGCCATGCCGGTCATAGCTTTATTATGTTTTACTTGTTGGGCATGTGGACAATGCGGCCTTTATTGCTCATCCCTAGTTACCATGAGGAAGGGCTTGGTGGGCCAGCTTAATGAACCGCTGCTATCCTTGTGGTGTTGGTGCTGCCAAGGTGGTGCTTGGTAGGAAATTTCAGTATTTAGGGACAATCGTTTTCTCCTTTCTAACAGTGCTGCCAATTCCAGTTTCCTTAGCTAACCCCACATTTTGCCAAAATCTGCCTTTCCAAAGTTGAATGCTTCTAATGCCCTCATTTTCTTTTCTGACATGAGGCTGACCTTATTGTGGTCACTGTTGCCAAGATGTTCACTGACTCCGACCTGTTCTACCATCTTCTGATCAATATCAGGCCCAATACAGCTTCTGCTTGTCGGTATGCAATCAAAGATCTTGCAGTTTATACATTTGCCTTTAATTGTTTGAAGGATGCAAAACATATTAAATCTTGTTGCGGAATGAAACGTAACTGACCGTGTAAGTATGTACAGGGATGAGCTTTGTCATATTATACAGTGAACACTATAGAAATAATGGGGTAGAAATTCGTCGGCCGATATCGTATCTGCGTCCCGTTATACTCCCCGCCTGATATTCAGTTCCATTGACTTCCATAGCAATGAATCTCAAGCCGTGTGTCTAACAGTGGCCGATGCAATACTGCCCATTTAACGTTACCACTTCAGACGTATTGCTACCCCAATGTTTTGTCAAGTACAGGAAACTTTCGTTTATCCGGCACCCTAATATCCGGAATTCTCGCTTAACCGGCAAAAATCAGGTAAGTTTTATTATACAGACAAGACCCCGATTCTGACCTTTCGCCCCCACGAAAGGGGGGTCAACGTTCTTCCGACTCCGACCTGTCGCCGCCACGGAGGAAAAAGCCGGAGTCTCGTTTACCTTCCCTCTCCGGGTCCCAATTGTTCAGCCTGTGGCCGTGTACGGGGCTCTCGTACCTTGGTAAGTATACCTCTCTGTAATCCGGCACTTTCGATCAACCGGCACCACGCCGGTCCCGTCGGTGCCGGATAAACGAAAGTTTCCTGTACCAAGCAGCAGTAGCAGGCATAAATCAGTGGATTTTAATTTGCAGTTTAATAGTGAGTCTGTGAGCACTACTTTTCTTATTTGGTTGTGAAATTACAGGGTTTGAGGCACTCTGTAAATTAAAATAACATTCTTTAGGTAGGTAAGTATCCTGATGAGAGCTCTCTGACTTGAATTCTTCCTCTTTCTCAATGTGCAGTTGGCACTATCATGAATTTTCCTCAATTTATTTAATTTCCTAAGGGAGATGAATAAAAATTCCAAGAAAATAACATTCTGAAATTTCTCCCGGAGCCCCTCACTTAACTCAGCCAACACTCCAGGATAGAAATGTGACTTTACACATTATTTTGTTCCAGCAGAACTGGAGCCGTAGTATTTCACACAGTAGTTTACCATTAATCTCCACAACTATAAATTTTGATCGATTGTATTCTTAACCAGATATTTATTCAGTCCCATTTTAAAGGAATATTAAACAAAAACTGCAAATGGTTTGAGTTCTGCTGGAAGGTTCTTGCACTCGAAATGTCAAGCTGTCTTTTCACTTTACACGTGCTGACTGGCTTGCTGTGTACCTCCAGCATTTTCTGCTTTTTTAAAGGAGTTATTTGATGTGATATTTTTAAGTGCTTTTGCAGGGAGTTTATTCCACCTAACTATGGCTCCGTGCAGAAAAATATTCTGACTTTTAGGGTGGAATTTTGCGGGGGTTGAGCGGGCGCGATCGGTGGCGGCGCCGCGCACCTTTACCAAATGTCGGGTCTGTCAGCGCTGAGCAGACCCAACACGCAGCGGCGGAGGAGGCAATTAAAATCATTAGTGGCTTGTTTACAGCCATTTAACAATGCTTTTTTTCCCAGTTTCTTGAATTTGACAGGTCGTCCACCGGTTTCCCGCTGTGCCTAGACCTCGTCTGTAGCTGAGGCGGGAGGTCATTGGCCATTGTTTCAGCTGATGAGTTGACAGCTTCAAATGTCAAGTCAAAACTCCCAGCTGATTGAGAAATGTTCCCTTAGCCACTAGCTTCTCTAAACTGCATTTCCACTACAGATTCAGAATGCTGCAATTCTTTACACAAGTCTCCATCTCGTCTGACCTCATTACCTCTCCCACCATTGACAGATCGCTTCTGTCATCTCTACTTCACCTGCCAGCTCTCACCTTGGTCCTCAGAATCCCAACACCAGCATCACCAGGCACACCAGCAGCACCAACAACAACACCAACCTTCTCCGCAATCAACTGATGCTGCACAGGACACAGGGCATCAGCACCCAACTACATTGCTGCCAGGGATGGCCTCACCATGGCAAGATTTACTTCACTTGACGCTGTACACCCTGGCTGCCACATGGTGTGCCAGGTTGGCACCACCCCACACCAACACCATAAAGCATCCCTACAATGTCCAAGCCATTTCTTTCACACTCTTGACCATTGCGGGGGGTACCGTTACGTCTCACCATTCACTGCAACTCACTAAGCCACTTCCAAAAGTGCACACAAATCTGTCCAAGAACACAAAGGGGGAAAAATTCAGTTGGTTGTGCCTTCCATTAGTGCCTTAAGAGGGCGCTAATGGGGCACAGAGCAACTAGCGCCCGGGCGCAGCGATGTTTGCGCTGCTTGCGAAATTAACTAGACATTTTGCGGCGGCGCTAAACTTTACCGCCGCGATCTCCTGTGCACGCAGATCTTGACATCATACGAGGGTGCAACGCCCTTGTGGCGCCCCGGAGCGGAAATTGAGTGGCGCCCCCATCCTTTCCGCCTGGCGCAACCAACGACCGGAAGACTGGAACGCTCCCCAGTTGCTGTGGGGCTGGGGGGGGGCGCTATTTAAAGGGGGCCTCTTCCTGTCTTTCTCTGTGATAGACATTTTTTCATCACCACTCATTCTGAGAGAGAGAGAGAGAGAGAGAAAGAGAGACTTCTGCAATGAGTCAACGCTGTGTGAAGTAGTTTTGGCTACTGATCATAACTTTGCAGGTACTTTGGTTTTTGACCTTCATAACTTTGATTGCCAAGAGACTATGGGGGCTGCACTGATTGGGGGCGTCGTCCTGCGCTACCAGAATCGGAGGACACAGAGACGCAGAGAGAGAGTGGCAATCATGGCCAGACGGAGGAGGGCCAGCAGGCTTCTGTACAGGAGACCTTACCCTCCCAGGGTATATCGCCAACAATTCACATATATTAATATGTCTGAGGAGCAGTGTTTGCGAAGGCTGCGCTTCAGCAAAGAGGTAGTCACTGAGCTCTGCCACCTGCTGCAGCCAGATCTGCAGCCTCAACTGAGGTCCAGGATGTCTCTGTCGGTAGCAGTGACGATCACAGTGGCTCTGAACTTTTATGCCACTGGCTCATTTCAATCAGCTACTGGGGACATCGCCAATATCTCCCAGTTTGCGGTGCATTGCTGCATCCGTCAGGTCACAAATGCCTTCTTTAAAAGGAGACGAGAGTACATCTCTTTCCCCATGACCCCAGACAAGCAGCAAGAACGCGCAATGGGCTTTGCTAGGATAGCGGGCTTCCCCATGGTGCAGGGCGCCATTGACTGCACGCATGTGGCTTTGCGTGCTCCGCATGAGAATGCCGAGGATTTCCGCAACAGAAAGGGGTTCCATTCCTTAAACGTTCAGTTGGTCTGTGACCACAGACAGCTGATACTCGCTGTCAATGCCCACTTTCCTGGCAGCTGCCACGATGCATTCACCCTGCGCCAGACTACTGTGGCAGAACTTTTCCAGGCACCGCATCAGCCAGTTGGTTGGCTTCTCGGGGACAAGGGATATCCACTGAGCACCTGGCTGATGACACCGCTCCGTACACCCGACACCCCTGCTGAGCTGCAGTACAACGAGAGCCATCAAGCTACCAGGAACATCGTTGAGCACACAATCGGCGTGCTCAAGCAATGGTTCCGCTGTCTGGACCATTCTGGAGGAGCCCTGCAGTACTCGCCTGAGCGAGTTTCCCACTTCGTAGTTGTGTGCTGCATGCTGCATAACCTGGCAATCCTCAGGACCCAGCCAATGCCACCAGGCCTTGGAGCACCACCAGAGGAGGAGGAGGAAGAGGAGGAGGAAGAGGAGGAGGATGATCATCAGCAGCACCAAGGCGGGAGGGAGGCCCATAATGTAGAAACTGGAAGGGCCGTCCGTCAACGGCTGATAGCAAGCCGCTTCTAGGCCCTTGCTGAGGAAATGGCTTCTGCCATTGAGAACAACATGAATGAAACCAACCCGGCCAAGGCAGCAATGATTCCAAAGATCAAACATGTACATTTTGAAGACAAAAACTTATTTATTTTACAAACTCTGTGTGTCATTTCCTCATGACAAACTAATAGAAAGAAACACAAAAACACAGTCATTAACATAACTGGTTCTCACAACCTGGAGATAATGTCCAAAACACTAAACAAATGTTGGAC
This sequence comes from Squalus acanthias, assembly GCA_030390025.1. Classification (NCBI taxonomy): domain Eukaryota; kingdom Metazoa; phylum Chordata; class Chondrichthyes; order Squaliformes; family Squalidae; genus Squalus; species Squalus acanthias. Next base: position 84,418,877 of record CM059425.1, read on the forward strand.
CATGAACCTCGGCCTTTAATAAAAAAATGACCAACATTTTGTCACACCTCCTACTTTTTGCCCTTCGAGGGTGATCTCCTTCCCTTGCGCACTTCCCCCCTTCCTACCCTACTGCTCCTCCGTAATGGGACCCCAGTGGCTGCAGCAAGGCTGGTGGAAGGCTGCTGATTGTCAGAACCTGAGACTGCAGATGCCCTTGAAGGACGGCCTCGACCAGCTCTAGGCCTGGAGGGCCCGGCTGCAGGCTGCACCAACTCTGCATGGGCGGCAGCAGTCTGTCCTACAGGCGGTGGCAAGTGCAGTGGAGAAGTGACAGTGGTGACAGCAGGAATGCTGTCATCTTGAGAGAGGACAGCAACTCCCTGCTCGACCGACACACTGGCACTCCCACAGGGCAGCACTTCAGCATCCGGAGCAATCTGCTGGAGCACAGATTGCTGGCCTGCTGCGGCGCGGTGAGAGCCCCGGGGAAATGTGTCCGAACCAGCGAGGATGGCAGCAGTCCGTGCTCGCGTGGCCTCAATCTGAGTCTGCATGAGAGCAGTCAGAGATGGGGTCATGGCAGCCATTGATTGAATTGCAGCACTAAACATTTGCGTGGCATCCGCCTGTGCTACAGCATAGTGCTCCACACTCCTTGCCAGTGATTCAATGCATTCGGGCACCCTTCCCACTGCACCCATGAGCTCAGTGTGCATGTCCACCGCCTGGGTGTTCATTTCAGCGATGAGCCGCTCTTCCTCTGCGTCCAGTGCAGTAGGACTCGCTGGCATACTCTCCTTCTGGGGAGAAGGCCCCCGAGCTTCCCTAGCCACATCGCGTTGCTGCAGCCCGCTGGGTCCCGGAGCTTCACCCTCATCAGACCCTTCCCCGCTGCTCCCCTCCAGGGAAGACGTGTTCCCAGTGTGGGCATGGGCTTCCTCGGGAGAGGGTGGTGCTGATGCTCCAGCTTCCTCTTCCTCCTCGCCTGCGGCTTTGCTCCCACTGGCAGCTTGAGGGCCTGTCTCCTCAGCTGGTGAATCACCATCTGAAAGCAGGGAGGTGCAAGAGTGGCTTTAGCGTGAGGACAGGGGGACAGTAAGGGAGGAATGAGTGCAGCGATTTAGTAAGTTGGATTGAAAGTGTCAAAGGCTGGTGTTGTGAGGGACAAGTGGAAGGACAGAGGACAAAAAGGTGATGACCTTACCATTGCTGTCCAGAACGGGGTCGGTGTCTCCAGTGGCGACGGGACCGATCACCCGGCTTGCCACAATCCTGTGGACGCGCGCCTCAAGATCGCTGAGGGGTTGCAGCTGAGGCCGCCCTCCACCCGTCCGTTGCTGCTGTCTTCTATTATGAGATAGCTTGGCCTGCAAGAAAAAGGACAGCGTCTGAGTAAATATACAGCCATGATCTTGCCTGATGTGCCTCCCATAGGTGAATAGCCCTTACTGTATGCAAAGTGTGGAATGTGTGTGTGTTTCATGAGAGGGCCATAGGTGTTGGATGAGTGTTGGGCATTGGGGTTTTAAGACCCTCTGGCCATAGAGTGAGGTTGAGATGGAGGGATGGAGAGGTATTGAAAAAAAGCCGAGTGAGGTCGTTGAACTTTTTTCGACATTGTATATGGGTCCTGGGCACCATGCTCCTGGAGGAGACGCTCTGAGCCACCTCCCTCCACACTCTTGTGTACTCGCACGGCAAAGGCCTCCTGCCACTCTCAGGGAAGAGTATAGATCTTCTGCGCTCCACCGCGCCAACCAGAGCATCCAAGGCCTGCTCGCTGAAGCGCTGAGCTCGTTCTCTCACCCTCTCCATAGTCCTTGGCTGTAAGATTTAGGCACAGGTCTCTCCAGGCCGAGATTCAAGGCTCCAATGAGCAGGGTGTGGCTGGAGTGCAAGATCGACCCTCCCCTTTAAGAACTGTCCGACGCCAGTGTGTCTGTGTTCCATCGCTAACTGACAGCACCTGCGCTGCGCCCGCGCTTTGAGTTAGCGCCTCGCTCCTCGGCCTTTGCGCCTTAAGACAGATGTGTAGCGCCTGATTTAGCGCTCCAATCACCTCCAGGGGCGATAAAAGTCAAGTTTGCAGTCGGAGGCGATAATTAGCACCAGGCGCTAATCTTTGCGCCCGGCCGATAATTGTGCCCCAAATGGGGCGATACTGAATTTCTCCCCCAAAGTGTTGAAAATAAAGCACATTAACAGAAACTTTACATGAACATTGGATAATACACCCAAGTGCCTACCCTTGTGTGTTGTTAGTTGGTATGATTGCACTCGGATGAGGGTGAGTGTGAGGGGTGGCTAGTGAGATGGGGATGTGATAATGTAGATAGAGAGGGATGGGTGGAGGTGCAAGGTAAATTGGTGTGAGTAAGGATGTGCAGGAGTAGGGTAGGGAAGGCAGAGTGATGAGGATGTGATGAGTGGCACAGCAGGATGAGGTTGAGTGTGGCTTTGTACTAACGTTTCGTGATCTACTGAGATCATTGAAATGTTTGTGGCACTGCACCCAGGTCCTCCTGACCACATCCCTGCTTGTGGATTCCTTTGCGATGTGCAACCAGACTGTGTTGATCTCCTGGGGAGGTGTCTTCCGCCCATGGGAAGGGGCTGTGCTGTGACTCCCTCCATAAGCATATGGAGGGAGTCATGGGAGAGTCTGAGTGCAGCCGTGCATCTCTGTGCAGTGCTCATCAGTATTTGCAGCACCTCAATGCTGTAGAACACTGACAGCCCAACTGTCAAATTAAAGTTGACCATGGTCCCTTTAAGGGAACCGGCTGATGACGTGTCATCAAATGACATAATCAAATGACGTCATCAGACCTGCTTCCTTCAATTGGCCAGGAAACTCGCTGGGTGGGCTTAATAAGCCCAATTACGGTAAATTAATTCTACACAGCGAGATGGGGCCGGGACCCGCCACCCACGTCACCCACCACCGACCCGCCAAGGTTGGTAAAATCCAGCCCTTAGTCTTGCTTGACAGTGGCCAATTTTGCATTTGGTTATGTAATCACAGCTTAACTTAAATAACCGGCTTACTTCTTCATCATCTCTGCCCTTCAGAATTTTAAAGACTCAAGTCATGCCTCCTCTTAATTTCTATTCTTCAAAGAAATTAAATTAAATTCTGAGTTTCTCTGCTTGTAGTTTAGAATTCTAAGTACCTGTCTCATCCTTGCTGTTGTTCTCTGTCGCCTCTCTCATTCATTCATGTCCTTTTCATGGACACAATTTTCCAAACGTGGCATTATCAATGAATTATACATGACTAAAATAACTTGTTTTGCCGTCTAATCAAATTTTCACTTCTGTTGATGAGTACCTCATGCTGACTCAGTGAGCAATCTTCCATTGCCAATGGACACTCATCCATTGTGTACTCATTTTCATGTTTTCTGTTTCTACTTTGATTACTTGATATTTCCATCCATATTTAAATCCATCTGAAAGCCCATCAACTGAATTTGTTCACATCCCTTTGAATGCTATCAATACCTCCTACACGGCACCTTGCCACCTTGCATACAAATTATTACCATCATTTGTATCACTAATGAATGAAGTAAGTGGCATGGGTCCTAGAAACAAACCCCTGTGGAATACCAGAAGTCATTACTTGTCGATAGAACTTTGTCAATTTTGTAACCGCCTGCTTTCTATTGGATCATGATAAACCTACCCTTAGTTAGATCTGATCTATCTTCTCATAACTATACAGCAAGCCAAAATAAATGAGTCACCAGATAATCCTTGTTGTCAAAGAATTACAGTACGTTAACGAGATGTGACCTTTTCCAGAACTGTAGTGACTGCCCACGTATGAACACACTGCTGTTCAGGCAGACACTGAGGGCTGGATTTTCATTGACCCGTGGAGGCGGGTGGGGGGGTTAAAATTGCGAAAACTGGCGGGCGGGCACAAGTCCGCCTCCATCCTGCCTCCATGCAATTTTCATGAAATCGTGTCTGCTGGTCCCGACTCCGTCCCGCCTCTAAGAGACGGGATAGGCTGTTAGGCCCTTAACAAGCACTAAATTGGCTCTATAATGCCATTTTGAAAAGCCTTTCTGATTTTAACCCTTGTTCTACGTGAAGCACGCCTGTTCTGAACCACGATTGTGAAACCTGGCGGGAGCACATTTGACTGGCTCTGTCTGTCTGCCTGCCTGCTCTCACAGCAAAGGCCAGGCAGTCTCTGAAGACCTTCAATGCAGCAGCAATGATGACATCATCAGAGGCGACTTTCAGACTCAAAACCACTAATTGGTTCATGGGTTCCCACATGCTGGAACTCAATTGCCCAATTAGGTGAAAATTGCATCAATCTCCCACATCCAATTGCAGTCGGATGGATAACACGACCCCAACCCGCCCCAGTATCAAAATCCAGCCCTAATAGTAATCTATAGAATGCGCTCAAACATTTTCCTCACTACTACTGTTGGACTAATTGGTCTAAAGTTTCCTAGTTCACGTCTGACTGCTTTTTTGAATATGGGGATAATGGTACTGCACCTGCTCTGGGAATGGTCAGTGTAGTACTGGGTGGAGAAGTGGAATGCCAGTCTCCAATCCTGACTCCATTCATCCTGGTGAGCACAAAAAGAAAACACAAATAAAATAATGGGTTTTGAAAATCCTTTATTTAAAAATAAATCATATACTGCTTGACTAGGGTAGTATGTACCACCATTTTCTAATTTTAATAAAAAAGATGCAAGAATGAAGTGGAGAGGGAAGCAAGAAAGGATATGCATTTATATAGCAAGTTACCGTCCCAAGCATGCCTAAGTGCTTCATGTAGAATGAATAACATTGTACAGTTACTGTGCTATGCGGGTAAATGCAGCAGCCATTATGTGCACACAGGTCCCACAAATGCAATAAAATTCATGACGAGTTTATCTGGTCTTGGTAGAGATCATTGAGAGAGGAATGCTGGCCTCGACCTGAGGAAGTCTCCCTGTTTTTGTTTGAATGAGCCGTGGCTCAGTTGGTAGCACTCTTGCCTCTGAGTCAGAAGGTTGTGGGTTCAAGTCCCACTCCAGACTTGAGCACAAAAATCTAGGCTGACACTCCAGTGCAGTACTGAGGGAGTGCTGCACTGTCAGGTGCCGTCCTTTGGATGAGACGTTAATCCGAGACGTCTGCCCTCTCACGTGGACATAAAAGATCCCATGGCACTATTCGAAGAAGAGTAGTAAAGTTCTCCCCTTAACCAATGTCACTAAAACTGATTATCTGGTCATTGTCACATTGTTGTTTGTGGGCCTTGCTATGTGTAAATTGGATGTTGCATTTCCTATATTACAACACTTCAAATAAAAAGTACTTAATTGGATGCTTTGGGACATCCAGAGGTTGTGAAAGTCGTTTTATAAATTTAACTGTTTCTTTCTTCAGCATTCACTGAATCACTTGAAGTAAATGCGAATATAAAGTATTTTGCCAGTTCTTTGTTGTATTGCTGGATGGTTGATGGGGGGTGAGCTTGGGTCCATAGTAAGAAGATAGGAGCACATTTGGCTTACAGGAACATACCTCTTCTTAGCAAAAACATCTTTTGGGGTATTTACATGATCATTAGATGTTGACATAATGCGATAGTCAGTAATTCAGGATTTTCCACTTTGTTTTCCTGCTCTATCAATACACAGGAAAATAGTTAAGTGTTGTTGTATTCTCTGAAAATATTACAACATTAAGCTGTTCACCATCCCTCAGGCAATTTCAACAAATAGTTGTAACCTTGCCATGGTGCTGCTAAAGACACCAGATGCAAATTGGGCTCTTAAAGTTTTCACCACCATCTGTAATAAAATCAAAATACCTGGGGTACAGCTATAATATTTGTGCAAATGTCTTCAGACCTACAGAAGGAAAGTTTAAACTGTAGAAGTTCTTACCTATTTGAATAGGCTGTGCACTACCAACTTCTAGCCTAATTTGTAGTGACTGAGGAACAGTTTGCACACTCTTATAGTGCTTTCCCAGCCATTGCTTTTTGGATATAGCGTTTTATTTTTCCACGCTTGCAACTTGATTTTAAACACTGCGAATACAATAATGGCCCAAAAATTAGTGAGTGAGCCTTCGTGCGAGGGTAAGGCTTCCCCGCGATCTCTCACTGCACGCTGGCTTTTTTATTCCCAGCTCGCACAAACTTGATGTTCTGGACAGCAGCTGTGCAGGGCTTTCGTATCCCACAGGCGCAGTTAATTCGTGCGAGCTGTGGGATCACGTGACTCAGTTAGAGCCAATGGCAGCACACCATCTTTCATTCATAGCTTTCACAGCACGGCTGTGAAAGCTATGAATACTATACCCCCCCAAAAGAACAGCTAAACCTCAATTAAATTTAAAAAAAAACCATCACATTAATAAAATAAGTATAGTTAAATAAATTAACCACTTTAAACAAAAAATTAAATTTTTGAAAAAATTTAAAATCTTTTAAAAAGTTATAAAAATAAACTTACCTTTCTTTAAAGTCTCTAAAAAAGATATACCTGTTGAAAAAAATTCAAAATAATACTTAATTAACTACTTACCTTGTTAAAAGAGGGTCTTACGCCTCCTTTCTCTATGTGTAAAATCTTCCATACTTACCTGCGCGTTCAAAGCACTAAGTGCACTGCGTGCGCGCAGCCTGTAGCGCGCACGCGGTTCACCTAGGAACCGCCCCCTTTTGAAATCACCAAGTGCCGGTTTTCAGTGCATGCGCAGTGCATGCAGAAAACCGGCAATTGGAGACAGAATACGCGAGAGTACACAGTGCGTACTCTCGCGTAGCGGCACTAATTTTTGGGCCATTATGTGGTAAAAGATTATTTGCATCCGCAAATTGTTTCCTTTTATTGATTTTTGCCAATGAAATGTCACCCGTATTCTTCTCCCTTCCAGTGGTCATGGTTAACTATGCCAGCCTTTGATATATTATTTATGCCAGCCTCTGATATTAAACCTATCATCTATCCAGTGTTGAAGGATGCAGTGAAGTATTAGCAGATAAAAGCTTGCGGATGAATTTGCAAATTATTCACCATAGGCCTCAGAATTTTTATTCACCAGAGTTTCTTTGGTGTACCTAACTAATAGTGTGAAATACACTTGCTGAAGGGGCGAGATTGCCGATGAGCTAATATAAAGCGGAGGCACAATTAAAACAGTGGGAAGGCACACAGATAGGATGCTTGTGGAATGATTTGGGGCAAGGTGGAGGAATGCCTATGTGAAAGAGAAGCAGAATGGTTTCCAAATGGGAACCCACATAGTTGTGAAAGAGAGCCACATGTCAGCAAATAAATAAGTTGATGTACTTTGAGATCATGACAGCAGGACTGATTTTGGAAGTGGACACAGATCTTATTTAGCTGATGGTGTCCCTTATGAGCTGTGTCCACAGATGGCTAGGAGCTGGCATTGGGGTTCTCCTTGGCGACTACTTCCTGAAGCAGGACCTTAGCTGCCTTTTCCTCACCTTCTCTGAAATCGTTATCAGTCTCTGTTGACACATCAACTTCTGTGTCGGAAACTGCTTTGCAGCAATGTTACCGGCTGTGAGGATGTTCATAAGAATTGCCAGCTTGACTCTTCCTCTGATTTCCCATCCCTTCTTCCCTATGGAGAAGTAACTGCTCACATGGTTGAGACTCGCCATGGAGAACTTCATGGGTGTGAACCTGCACCTCAGTATTTCATGGCATAGCTTGTTGATGCTCCAGCATGCATTATATTTAACATATTAGATGCAAATATTAAATATTAGCTTAAATCTAACCAGCCTCGTGCACAGGTCTACTAACTGCATTGAGTAGTCTCGTACAGGAGATTGCAATCTCCATCTCTTCATTATCACTTGCAACCTCCTGCTTGTATAAGGCTGCTGGATATTCCTAGGATTCTCTCAAAAGCGAGAGAAAGCAACAGGTCACAATGGAGTAAGTGAACGGTTGACAGAAAGACGAGGATGAAACGGAGGAGAGGAGCAGCATACATTAATGTCGCTTGTCTAATCCCCTGCAGTTCATGTGTCACAGCAGCTTGCTATTTCTAGCCATTTGTGTTGCTGTTGCAAATTTTTGCTTTATATATGGCTTGTAAATGAACGTTTCACATCTATGATTTGTCCAGTGTTGACAGCTCTGCTTGTGCAGGTATGCTAGATTTGACTGAATTGTGAGGATGCTTTCTGACTTTCACTTGTGTTCTATACTGCATTTGTGCATCTCTCGTTGCATGGTGTTGAGTCAAGTAACGCCGTGCTATTTGCATGTTGCCACAAAAATAAATGATCAGAAAGAAGCATTGAAAGGCAAGGATTAAGATTCAGAGCTGGAATAGGAACTTAGTGAATTCTGCCTTGGCAAACCTGTTTCTCGCAGTTGATGGGAAAATGAGATTGATGCCTTAAAATGGCTACAACTATTTAGTATGCAAGTGTCAAAAAGCATTTTGAAAATATTTGAATGGCATCTGATAATATAACTAGAAAGAAAAGAAATGTTGATGGAATCAAACTACTCTGTAGTGTTTTCCAAAGCACACCAGCTATCACTTGCTAGATCTTCGTCATACGCTGAGAGCTGGATTTTGATACTGGGGTCGGGTTGGTGTCGTGAATCCCACATTTTGGGTTGTAGACCCGCCTCCATCGAGATGTGGCCAACCCACTGTATTTTCCCTTGATTGACCTTGTTGAGCCCACCCAGTGGGCTCAGCAGGCCACTTAAGGGCCACCCGGCAACAGGTGACGTCACAGATTGACATTTCATCTGTCAAGAGCTTTTGACAGATGAAATATCAGCGTTTGACAGCTCTGTGAAGCTGTCAAACACTGACAATATGCTTTCTAACTTGAGTCCTTCCTCTCAGGCTGAGTTAGAAATCATTCCACCACAGAAAACAGAAGGCTGCAGTTTTTGACAGCACCACGGCTTTTCTGCTTTCTGTGCCGGTGAGATTTCTGACTCCCGAGAACTGAAGGGCTGACACCTGCAGGAGGAAGTTAAGGTAAGTAAAACTTTTTCCAACACTTAGCACTTACCTTACACACTTACCTCTGCACACATGCACCCATCACTCACCTGCCCACCGGACATATCGACCCCTCCAACCCCTGCAGACCCACGGTCAGCCCCGATAACTTGGCGTGGTTGCCACCTGTCGGGAAGCCCACATTTCAGCCGTCAAAATAGGGATTAGGCAAAAAACTGCCTGTTAACTACCTGTTAACAGGCAGTTAATTGTCACTAATCCCATTCCCGCCTCGGGGAGTCGGGTCCCAGCACAGGTCGGGTACCCGCCACCAGCAAAACTGGCATGGACGCGGGTTGGAGGCGGGATGGGGTCGGGACCCCCAAATCTGCAACTTTAACCCCCCCCCCCCTCGCCTCCAAACCCGACTCCATGGGTCATTGAAAATCCAGCCCAGAGTATCACATGTCGATTCTAGCTGTATGCTTTCCACCCCCTTCCCCACCTGGAGTTTAGCTCTCGTGCAGAGTGAGTATTTCCTCACAGAAAAAGAAGCCATACAAAAATTCAGAGACCCTGATAGTGTTCCAGACACCTACACACCCAACATCCTCTGATGCAAAACATTTCTGCGTTCAGAGCCTAAAATTATGGTATTAAAAATATGCTATGAAAATTTCCTTCCTTCTCTATATCCATTTATTATGTTGTAACAACTTTAGAATTCAATGCAAGTACTCAACTCTGTGCACATGTTGTATTCTTGAGCTGCTTCCCACACTGAGGCATTAGCCTGAGCAGCTCTGTGATATGTTGCAAGAAGTCAAGAAGTTTGACATTCTCCATGGACAAGCTTGCCTCCAACCAGCATTGTAAAGCTCTTATAAATCAATAACTTAAGAAAAAAGGAAAACTGTTCCTGAATAAGAAGGCTGAATATTTGGTAAGTTTATAAAAAAGGATTGGCTCTAGAAAAGTTACTTTGCTTTTGAAGGGTTAGTTCCAGTTGAGTTAGGTATTCTGTCAATATGTGGAGACTGCTGGAGCAGCCTCAGCATCACTCTGCATGATGCACCACTGCATTTAATTGTGGCCTTGTATGGAGGATCCCTCATACACTGGCTTCCCTCCTGCCTGCCGACATTTCTTTAAAAATTCTATAGATAGACAATATGTATATAGTTTAGCAAAAAGATATAGGCCTAGAAATTCGGGCGCACGGAGGGTGCATAGTTTAGTCCCTGCATCTGAACGGTGAGGCCTGAGTCGCCCTCAATATTGGGTTTCGGGCCTCAGTTCCACGGAGCCAGTGAGCTGCGCAGAGCTGCTGGCGAAGTGTAGTTGAAGATCGAAGCGGCCCCTAGATAAGTGAGGAAGGGGGATAATGCTGCTGGGGCGGAGGGAGAAGGGTGATCGATGGACTGGGGGAGGGGCGGAGGTGGTGGTCAGTGGTGGGGGATGAGTGATCGTGCGGGAGGGGGCGGCAGTCGCCTGAGTTCTTTTAATGTGAGGTCGGGTGTAGCACTTCTGCTACATTAGCACTACATTGAAAGGCATGACGGTAGAGAAGCAATGGCTATCATTTAAAGAACTAATACATAATTTACAACAAATATACATTCCTTTAAGGCACAAAAACCCCACAGGAAAAGTGGTCCAACTCTGGCTAACAAGAGAAATTAAAGATTGTATTAGATCAAAGGAAGAGGCTTATAATGTTGCCAAAAAGAGTAGTAAGCCTGAGGATTCCGAGGATTTTAGAATTCAGCAAAGGAGGACCAAGAAATTGATAAAGAAAGGGAAAATAGAATATGAGAGTTAACTAGCGAGAGACAGAAAAACAGACTGTAAAAGCTTCTATAGGTATGTAAAAAGGAAAAGATTAGCGAAAGTAAATGTGGGTGCCTTCCAGGCTGAGATAGGAGAAATTATAATGGGGAATAAGGAATTCGCAGAGAAATTAAACAAATATTTTGGCCGCGATTTTGCCGGCGCTCAGACTGCGGGTTCAGAGGCGGGTCTGCTGTCAAAATCAAAATGATTGACAGCGGGTTGGGAACCCGCTGCGAACCCGCCTCCATGTAAGTTTCCAAAGTGTCGGGTCTGCGATTTCAGAACAGACCCGACACCAAGCGGCAGGGGAGGCATTTAAGATAGTTAAACACTTGTTAACTACTATTTTGCCAGCCAATTTCTATTTTACCACTTTCTTAAAAAGGTTCACGTTGTTCGGAGATCACGTCAGGTAAGTAGATTGGGTTCTCTGTCTCCCCATTGCTGTGAATAGGTGACAGCTGCAAAAGTGGGATGAAAGCTACCATTTCACAGCTGGTCACTTTCTAATGTCAGAAGCTTGAGCCTTCAGGACTTGGAAGACACTTTTGAGCTGTATGCAGTTTGGAAGTGTTTGGAGTAAACTCTCTATCCACTGTCACCTCCTTGGAGCAAGCTCTCTCACCACTGACAGATCGCTTCTGTTATCTCAACTTCAGCTGCCATCTATTCCAGCAACATTGGTGCCCTTGAAAAAATCTCACCTTGGTCCTCTGAATCCCCCCAACACCAACATCACCAGGCACACCAACAACAATACCAACCTTCTCTGCATCACCTGATGCTGCACAGGACACAGGCATCAGCACCCGACAACATTGCTGCCCGGGAGGCCAGTGATGGCATCACCATGGCCAGATTTACTTCACTTGATGCTGTACACCCTGGCTACCACATGATGCGCCAGGTTGACACCACCCCACACCAGCGCCATAAAGTATCCCTATAATGTCCAACCTGAAAATGACCCATTTATTCCTACTCTCTCTTTTCTATCCGGTAACCAATCCTCAATCCATGCTAGTATATTACCCCCAATCCCATGAGCCCTAAATTTGTTTAATAACCTCTTGTGTGGCACCTTATCGAATGCCTTCTGAAAATCCAAATACACCACATCCATTGGTTCTCCCTTATCTATTCTGCTAGTTACAACCTCAAAAAACTCTAACAGATTCGTCAAACACTATTTCCCTTTCATAAATCTGTGTTGACTCTGCCCAATCCTATTATTATTTTCTAAGTGCCCTGTTACCACGTCCTTAATAATAGATTCTAGCATTTTCCCTACTACTGATGTCAGGCTAACTGGTCTGTAGTTCCCTGTTTTCTCTCTCCCTCCTTTCATAAATTATGGGGTTACATTCACAATCTACATCAATGATTTGGATGAGGGGACCAAATGTAATATATCCAAGTTTGCTGATGATACAAAGCTGGGTGGGAATGTAATTTGTGAGGAGGTGCAAAGAGGCTGCAAGGGGATATAGATAAGCTCAGTGAGTGGGCAAGAACATGACAAATGGAATATAATGTGGAGAAATGTGAAGTTATCCACTTTGGTAGCTGAAATAGAAAAGCAGAGTATTTTTTAAATGGTGAGAGACTGGGAAATGTTGGTGTTCAGAGGGATCTGGGTGTCCTTGTACACGAATCACTGAAAGTTAACATGCAGGTACAGCAAGCAATTAGGAAAGCAAATGGTATGTTGGCCTTTATTACAAGAGGATTTGAGTATAAGAGTAAAGACGTCTTACTGCAATTATATAGGGCCCTGGTGAGACCACACCTGGAGTATTGTGTACAGTTTTGGCCTCCTTACCTAAGGAAGTATATACTTGCCATAGAGGGAGTGCAATAAAGGTTCACCAGACTGATTCCTGGGATGAGGAGAAATTGAGTAGACTAGGCTTATATTCTCTAGAGTTTAGAAGAATGAGAGGTAATCTCATTGAAATATACAAAATTCTTACAGGGCTTGACAGGGTAGATGCAGGGAGGATGTTTCCCCTGGCTGGGGAGTCTAGAACCAGGAGTCACAGTCTCAGAATAAGGGGTCAGCCATTTAGGACTGAGATGAGGAGAAATGTCTTCACTCAGAGGGTGGTGAATCTTTGGAATTCTCTATCCCAGAGGGCTGTGGAGGCTCAGTCGTTGAATATATTCAAGACAGAGATCGATAGATTTTTGGATATTAAGGGAATCAAGGGATATGGGGATAGTGCAGGAGAGTGGAGTTGAGGTAGAAGATCAGCCATGATCTTATTGAATGGCAGAGCAGGCTCGAGGGGCCGAATGGCCTACTCCTGCTCCTATTTCTTATGTTCTTATGTTCTGCTGCTCCCGACTCCACATTCAGGTTATTATATTTTGAAAACGTACTTTGTTATATGCATGTTAAGCTGCATGTACGGCTAGTGTTGCGCGACCAAATTTCTCGACCATACTGTTCAATAATTGGTCCATAGCACAAAAAAAAGCCATTGTTTCTGGTTGATGTCATTTTGTAATTATGTATACAAATATTTTGTCGTGAGCATAACTATTATTCCAGACCAGCTAGAAATCCTAATTATTTTCAAGATAAACTGCTTCAATAAATAAAATATAATTGTACAGAAAATTATTGAATTTAACTACACTTTCATCTTACTTGGTTTGAGATGCAAGAGAAATCTATTTGTGAAAAGGGTACATGTTGGTTTTGACTTCACACCTGCACCCAGTGCCTTTTTCCCTTCAATGCAGAGTCACTGCTACCATTTGATATAACATAGGGAAGAAACGGCTGGGACCATTGTGCCAGTTCACTCTCCTCTGTGCGGCTCCTACAGTTCATAGGCTTTCTGTCACATGTGGCAATGGGATTTGCTTTCATCATGATCTTTATGTAGAAGGGATCTTGAGACTGCATTTTGTTAAAAAAAACAGAGCACATGTCTTGTGATGACACTTTGGAAGGTACTAAAACCTGTTGGAGTTGGATCTGGAGCACATAGAATTAAGCCTGTCAGAAGTTGTAACATGGCAGTCTGGCTAATGTAAGCAACCCCTGCCTCTAGTGATGTGAGTTCTTGACCAGTCAAAATTACTATTTGCCTCTTGGCCTTAACATTACTGCATGTCTGAATATAAAAGATGTACGTAAAACCAGGATGTATATGAAGCATCATTTGTGTTGGGAGTGGAGGAAACAAGAAGTTCTCTTACTGTCACCTGGTTTGCCACCTTAATTCCATGCTGTGATTTTTTGCCTTCATATATGATTCTGGAACTTAACATCATTCTGGTTTTAGTTAACAGTTTGCAATTTTTTAAAAAGTTAGTGAAATTGAATTATTATTGTGGATAATTCTAAATGAGTTGACCTGACCGATGAAGTGACATTGGTGGGTTTGTGCTGTTAGGGCTGATGTTATAGTGGTGAAGAGTACGCAGATGACAAGAACCAGAGATAAAGTGGGAAACACGTGCATCGGAAATGATCTTGTGGTTTTTGATGAGCATAAAATATGCTTTAATCCTTTCACTAGGCATACCTACTTTTGAACAAAAATCTGCTCCAAATGGCATTCTCAATGCGACATTTACAAGTACACAAAACTCATTGAATATAGAAATCGAGTGATTTCAGGACACTTTCCTATGTTTGTAAATGCATGAATGCGTAAGGGTGCAATCGCTGAAATTATGGATGCTGTATTTATGTTTAATTGCTAATATAAACTTTAAATAAAAACTAAAAGAAAATATGGAAGCTGCATAGTGCAGTAGAGGTATATGAGGGAGCTTCAGTGCTAAGTTTTTAGAATCGTTAAACAATGTTCCATATCTGTGTGAATGATATGGAAATAAACCAGATGCAGTCCAACTGGATTTTTTCCAAGTCTACAGAGAATAATGGATGGGTGGGAGTAGTTAGTAATGAGTGCTAGTAATGAGTGCTAAAAATGTAAAGTAATTATTGCTGGAAATACACAGCAGGTCTGTCAGCATCTGCAAAGGGAAAGATAGATTAACGTTTTGGATGTCGACCCGCCATCAGAACTGGAAGCTGGGAGACAAGTGAACCTTGTTTATGGGGCTGAACAAAGTGAAAAGGGAGGGGGAAATAACGGGTAAGCAGGAAGAGCCAGGTCAGAGTCATTAGGCAATAATCTTATCAAGAGCCTTCAGATGACTTTTATACACCATGAGAACCAACAGCCCAAAGTCTGAGGACAGATTATTACATGGAACTGCTGCCGTGTAGTAGATTTTGAAGTTGGCCATAACAATTATTTCCCTTTCACTTTTTTGTGCTGTTAATGAGGAGCTTTGTGGTGGACACCAAAGGCCTGAATGTTTGTTTTATGGAGTTGACATGTGATGTCCCTACAGAAGGATTAATAGTTGAGCTTTTTACTGAGTTATTAACTGGAGTTGATTATGGTAGCATAGTGGTTATGTTACTGGACTAGTAATCTAGTTGACCTGTACTGATGATCCGCAGACCATGGGCTGGATTTTGATACTGGGGCGGGTTGGGGTCGTGTCATCCGCATTTCGTGTTATCCACCCGACTGCAATTGGATGTGGGAGATTGATGCAATTTTCACTTAATTGGGCAATTGAGTTCCAGCATGTGGGAACCCATGAACCAATTAGTGGTTTCAGTCTGAAAGTCGCCTCTGATGATGTCATCATTGCAGGTCAGAGACTGCCTGGTCTCAGAGATTGCCTGGCCTTTGCTGTGAGAGGACCTGGATGCAAAATGAGCAGAGAGAGAGAGAGAGGAGAATTTTTTGCAACCAAGTCCTCGCAGGCAGTCTCTGAAGACATTCAATGCAGCAGCATCAGAGGCGACTTTCAGACCTAATACTACTACTACCTTCATCACATCTCCGTTGTAATAGTGGACCTGCAGCTGATCATCAGCTATCCACTTGTGCTCCCGCCAGGTTTCACTGGCGTGCTTCACGTCAGAAAAGGGTTAAACTAGCTAAAATGTTTCAAAATGGCATTACAGAGCCTGTTAAGGGCTTTAATGGCCTCTCCCGCCTCTTGGAGTCGGGAACCCCGCGACCGATTTTGTAAATATTGTGTGGCGGCGGAATGGGGTCGGGACCCCCGAATCTGCAACTTTAACCCCCCACATGCCTCCAAACCTGACTCCACGGGTCATTGAAAATCCAGCCCCATGAGTTCAAATCCCACCACAGCAGCTGGAGAATTTAAATGCAGTTAATTAAATAAATCTGAAATAAAAAGCTAGTATCCGTAATGGTGACCATGAAACTACCGGATTGTTAAAAACCCATTAGGGAAGGAAATCTGCTGTCCTTACCCGGTCTGGCTTATATGTGACTCCAGACCCAGAGCAATGTGGTTCACTCTTAGCTAGACTAGCCTAGCAAGTCATTCAGTTGTCAAGAAGGTGGCTCACCATCACCTTCTCAAGGGCAATTCAGGATGGGGCAATAAATGCTGGCTTTGCCAGCAATGCCTACATCCTGTGAATGAATAAAAAAAAACAGCAGCAACTTTATATTGTAATCAGTAAAAAATGAACAAAGAAGGGGTTTGGTTAGAAGTAATGCTCAAAGATACTTTCACAAGGGCCAAAACATAGCGGTGGAGTTTTGTCCTCCCCACCTGGCCAGTAATCTGCTGGAGTGAGTTTCGAACCTGCCTGATTTTCATTCCTTTGAAATCGATGTTTAGAAAATGGGGCAGGTCCTGTAGCGGGTGGGAGATCCGCTCCACCTGATTACCATCTAGGCGGTGAAGACCGGAATCTATCCCATAGTATCCTGCTGAGGGCTTCTGTAGCATTGCAACTGACTGAGACAAAAGGCAATCCATCCGTTGATTCTTAAGTACTGAAGGCAAGGCATTACAGATTGATTTGTTGAAACAGAGCACCAATACAATGCACTCCAAATCTTGGGCTGTATCCATGTAAATACTTGAGAAGGGAAAACCCCAGGGGTTTTCAAAAAAGTTGTGTATGGTATCAAGTGTTGGTATCAACTGTTGGTGTAACAGATGGTGCTGCTCTTGCAGTGGCATAACAATTGAATCTTTGAAATCTAAAATTCAATAGGCTTTTTAAACTCGCTAATTTGTACAACATCTGGCAGCCCGATTTTAACTGACAATATTTTATGGTGACAGGGAATAAAATTTATGACTGCTATGAATATTTTGTAATTTTATTTGCAATGAGGCCAAATCTGCTGGTATTAAGTAGATTTAGCTTTGTCAGATGTTCTTAATGACAGCAAGGTAAGCAATTTTGAATGACTGACTGATAAGGCGTGTAGTTTTCATAGTCCTACATTCTGTGGCTGGATGCCAAACCTTGGATTTACTGTCCACGAAATAGAAATGGAACTTGTTTCCTCTTCTTACAACTAAACCAAACGCCATGTTAAAGAAATTCAAGGAACTAGTATGCAATTTGGACTAACTTTAACGTGCAAATTTTTAGCCGTGGCTCAGTGGGTAGCACTCTTGCTGCTGAGTCACAAGGTTGTGGGTTCAAGTCCCATTTCAAGAGACTTGAGCACATAATCTAGGCCGACACAGCAGTGCAGTACTGAGGGAGTGCTGCACTGTCAGCTGCCGTCTTTCGTATGAGATGTTAAACCGAGGCCCCGTCTGCCCTCTCAAGTGGATGTAAAAGATCCCATGGCACTGTTTTGTAGAAGAGCAAGAAATGGCTGAGCGCACTGGATACAGCAAAGGCTATAGATCCCGGCTGTCATGCTAAAGGCTTGTGCACCAGAACTAGCCAAGCTGTTCCAGTACAGCTACAACACTGGCATTGACCCGACAATGTGAAAAACTGCCCAGGTATGTCTTGTCCACAAAAAACAGGACAAATCCAATCCGACCAATTACCACCCCATCAGTCTACTCTCAATCATCAGCAAAGTGATGGAAGGTATCGTCGACAGTGCTATCAAGCGGCACTTACTGACCAATAACCTGCTCACTGATGCTCAGTTTGGGTTCCGCCAAGACCACTCGGCTCCAGACCTCATTACAGCCTTGGTCCAAACATGGACAAAAGAGCTGAATTCCAGAGGTGAGGTGAGAGTGACTGCCCTTGACATCAAGGCAGCATTTGACCAAGTGTGGCATCAAGGAGCCCTAGTAAAATTGAAGTCAATGGGAATCAGGGGAAAGACTCTCCACTGGCTGGAGTCATACCTAGCACAAAGGAAGATGGTTGCGGTTGTTGGAGGCCAATCATCACAGCCCCAGGACATCGCTGCACGAGTTCCTCAGGACAGTGTCCTAGGCCCAACTATCTTCAGCTGCTTCATCAATGACCTTTCCTCCATCATAAGGTCAGAAGTGGGGATGTCCGCTGATGATTGCACAGTGTTCAGTTCTATTCACAACTCCTCAGATAATGAAGCAGTCTATGCCCACATGCAGCAAGACCTAGACGACATTCAGGCTTGGGCTGATAAGTGGCAGGTAACAGTCGCACCACACAAGTGCCAGGCAATGACTATCTCCAACAAGAGAGCGTCTAACCACCGCCCCTTGACATTCAAGGGCATTACCATTGCTGAATCCCCAAACATCAACATCTTGGGGGGGTTACCATTGACCAGAAACTTAACTGGACCAGCCACATAAATACTGTGACTACAAGAGCAGGTCAGAGGCTGGATATTCAGTGGCAAGTGTCTCACTTCCTAACTCGCCAAAGCCTTTCCACCATTTACAAGGAGTGTGATGGAATACTCTCCACTTGCCTGGATTAGTGCAGCTCCAACAACATTCGAAGCTCGACATCACCCAGGAAAAAGCAGCCTGCTTGATTGGCACCCCATTCACCACCTCAAACAATCACTCCCTCCACCACCGGCGTACTGTGGCTGCAGTGTGTACCATCTACAAGATGCACTGCAGCAACTTGCCAAGGCTTCTTCGACAGCAACTCCCAAACCCACAACCTCTACCAAGGGCAGCAGGCGCATGGGAACACCATCACCTCCAAGCTCCCCTCCAAGTCACACACCATCCTGACTTGGAAATATATCGCCATTCCTTCATAGTCGCTGGGTCAAAATCCAAGAACTCCCTCCCTAACAGCACAGTGGGGGTGGTACCTTCACCACACAGACTGCAGCGGTTCAAGAAGGCGGCTCACCACCATCACCTTCTCGAGGGCAATTAGGGATGGGCAATAAATGCTAGCCTTGCCAGCAACGCCCACATCCCAGGAACTAATTAAACAAAAAGCAGGGGAGATCTCCCCAGGGTTCTAGCAAATATTTATCCCTCAACCAGCATCACTAAAACAGATTATCTGGTTATTATCACATTGTTGTTTGTGGGACCCTGCTGTGTGCAAATTTGCTGCCGCTTTTCCTACATTACACCAATGACTACACTTCAGAAGTACTTAATTGACTGTAAAGCACTTTGGGACATCCTGAGGTTGTGAAAGTCGCTATATAAATGGAAGACTTTCTTACTTTCTTACATGCTTGCTTTCTTTCTCCCAATTGTAAGGGACATGGGGGTCCATTTACAGAAGTGACAGGTGACTGTGTACCTAAGAGAGTGTCCAGTGGTTCCTTCTGCTTCTTAGGCAGTCCCTCGGAACCGAGGATGACTTGCTTCCACATTAAAAATGAGTTCTCAGGTGACTGATGAGTCCAATGTGGGACCTACAGTCTCTGTCACAGGTGGGGCAGATGGTGGTTGAAGGGGTGGGTGGGGTGCTTGGGTTGACGTGCGCTGCCTGCGCTTGGCTTCCGCTTGCTCCCAGCGAAGAGACTCGAGGTGTTTGGCGCCTTCCCGGATGCTTCTCCTCCACTTTGTGCGGTCTTGGGCCAGGGATTCCCAGGTGTCGGTGGGGATGTTACACTTTTTCAAGGAGGCTTTGAGGGTGTCCTTGAAGCGTTTCCTCTGCCCACCTGGGGCTCTCTTGCCGTGCCGGAGCTCCGAGTAGAGCGCTTGTTTTGGGAGTCTCGTATCGGGCATGCGGACAATGTGACCCTAAGAGAGTGTCCAGTGGCAACCTGAAATTTGTAACAGAAAACAATAACACTCAGAACCACCATTGACATTGAATGCTTACATTAACATAGTTACAGCTGGTGAATTGGCAGGAAAGTAGTTGAAAGTCATAAGAACCCTGGAAGAAATGCAATATTTAATAAGGAGGACGTGACTGCAGATGTGAAGCCCCAAGAAAAACAGTACTGAAAAAGTAAAGTGCTTTAGAACGTCCTGAGGTTGTGAAAGATACTGTATAAATGCAAGCCTTTTTTCTTTTTAATAGTGAACGGGAAAGCACACATATATTGAGGAAGACTTGTCAGGTAAGTGATTGTTTTAGCATTGGTTTGTCGTGTGCTAAAATAATCAACATAATTTCAAAATTGATTTACAAGCTCCCATGAACACTATCCAGTATGGCATTAAGTTATACACACCAGGAAAGTCACAAGTTCAATTCTCGATCTGTACTGAGTTGGGTGATCTCAACTATAATAGCAACAAATTTGCCTTGGTATCGCTGGGGTTGGGAGCAAAAATATAGACCGGCTTCCTGCTCCTGATTATTATCCAAATATTCCTCCTGCAAAGTATGGATATCAGTTGAGAGCAGGATCTGGCTTGTCCACAAGTAGTCTCGCAACACTTACTGTCGAGTTGCACACATGAATCAATGCATTTAGGAGAGGAGTCGAGAAAACTGGAGAGTGACCGGACAAAAATTCTTCATTCCCATAACTCTGATTTTTTTTTTGAAATGTTGGGTGAATTTTGTGTATATCAAGGCAGGGATTGTTAGTATAGGGAGATTAAACACTTTCCATTGTGAGCACCCAGGATCAGCACCGTGCACTCCAGGTCCTTCCCCTGTGCCCACACCACAGACTCCTTCCACTCTGCCCTAACATATGCCTTCCCCCAAAGCTGAGAAGAGCATCAGTGTGACAATTGCGTTTTCCACTTCAATGAGATTGCCAATTGGGTGCTGAATTTATGGGCATGGCAGTGTGGTTACCCCACACCCACGAGGAATTGGTTTGAGACTGCTCAATCTAGTTTCACATAGGACCCTTACATGATGCAATCAGGAGGTAGATTGCATCGTTTGGACTGGTTTTTGAACCAGAGTCCCAAAGGACAGTCTCTAACTCACTGCTCCATCCAGTTCTCCCCAAATTAGTTCTTGTTTTAAAACCAATAAAATTGGTTAAAATTCACGCTGATGCAGTTAAAGACTTGTTTTATATGAATCTGATCTTAACTGGGCAACCCTGCTAGATACAGCAGGTAGAACTGCCATCAAATGAAAGGAAGCTTTGAATGCAGTGTTATTAGTGAGTATATATATCAGCAGCTTTACAGTGTTGATCGTCAATGGCAGTGTTGATTTTAGTCTGACATCTCATGTTGATTTGTCCCACTGCATGTTTTTGGTGGGTCAAAACAAATCACCCGATCCTCCATTTTATACTGCATTTTAATATCTTGCAAACTAGCATGTCTGTGGCTACATTATATTAGGAGACGTCATTCAATGGGGCCCCACATTGTAATGTGCTTTTGCTCTCCACAGATGCTGCCTAACCTGCTGAGTATTTCCAGCATTTTCTGTTTTTATTATAATAAGGTGCGAGCTTAGGCCCATGTTTCCCACGTGGCAAATGACCCAACTCATGGTGGGAGCATCAAATGGAGGCCAAATGCTTAACCCCCAGAGGGTGTCCGCCTATTGGGAAAACTCACCAGCCATTTCTGCAGGCCACTGATCAGGCTGAGGCAGCTCCCCTGTCTGAGCTCTGTCAGGTAATGGTCACATGAAAGATTCTCTGAGTCATTATCCATAGTATTGAGTATACTGTACAAAACTTAAATATATATATATCTTAGAGGAGAATATGTTATTGATTTTTGTATTTGGTTTTGTTAGATGGCCAACATAAAAATTCACTTTGACCCACCCCCCTATTGAAACTGTAAAATTAAATATGTTCGACATGGGAGCGCATTATGTTGAATATACTATCTGAGCTTCTTTGATGAAATCATGAATTTATTTTGGCTTATGGTCATAGAAAAGTCACTCTTACCTGTCTCCTGCCTTTCTTGTTCCTAAAGTTCACCTTTTCCGAGTATTTGCACTAATTGGAGGTGAAGCAGGTGATTATTGTCGTATTATGATTGGATATTTTTAATGTATACAATGATCATAAAATGCATAGTTGAGAGTGATCGCTGGACAATAATCTCATTGAGGACTTCTCATAGGTTTTGGCCCCCTAATCGCTCACTACTTTATCTCGTGAGTAGTTAATGCCGTACTGATCAGGGTCGATCACTTCTCTTTACTGAGTTAAGTTCACCTGAGCTGGCAACAGTAGGGAATGCTACAGTTAGCCACAATGTGTGTCCCCCCACCCCTAGATTAGGAAAGAGACACTTGTCAGGGTCCCTGCTCCTCATTGCTACCCAGCAACACCTGCACGTATGAAAACCTCGGGCGACGACAGGGTCAAGTTTGGCTGCGATGGCCTCTGCAGTCAAATAATCTGCCACGGCTCATTGTCAAGTCTCACACATGAATAATTGCCATTGATGGGCTTCTGGTGCTAGTGGAGTTGCACCCCAGCAATTAATTAGCCCCTCTGGGGCAAGAAGCAAATTGGTGGAGGGGACAAAAGAATTGATACCTGGTCCGTTTTTGTGTTGAGCACTATATATAAATGTAGTTCCCATCGTAGTATCTGGACATGATTACAAGGTAGCAGTTTGATAGAATGGTTCAACTGGCACCATAAACCACAAGAGCAAAGCTCAAGTGGATGAACTGTCATCTGAATAGTGAGATAATAGCCTGGAAATCACTTCAGTGCAGCTACTTCTATATATTTCTATAAATAATATATATCCTCTGTGTTGAAGTCTAAGAGGTGGTTTTATTCCATTATCTGTGTGTGGACAGCAACAGGTTACAGTGCGCCAGCAATGGAAGAGAACATTGGCGCTGAAGGAAATAATCACTGCCTGATTCCTGGGGATTAATTTGGACACCATACATCTTTCTCTCGCTTTTATTTTCTTGTAAGACATCAGCAAGAGGTCAAATTAATCATAAAAATTGAAAGCTGCATTATACTGTGTGTCTATTGGATTCACATAACATGCGAGTCTAACATCATTGTAACATCTTCTCAGAGAATCATAGAATGGTTACAACACGGAAGGAGGCCAATCGGCCCACCGAGCCCCTGCCGGCTCTCTGCAAGAGCACTTCAGCTACTCCCAGTCCCCCGCCCTTTCCCCGTAGCCCTGCAAATTTTTTCCCTTCAGGTACTGATCCAACGCCCTTTTGAAAGCTGTGATTGAATCTACCTCCACCACTCTTTCAGGCAGTGCATTCCAGATCCTAACCACTCACTGCATAAAATTTTTTTTCCTCATGTTGCCTTTGGTTCTTCTGCCAGTCACCTTAAATCTGTGTCCTCTGGTTCTCGACCCTTCTGCCAGTGGGAACAGTCTCTCTCTCTCTACTCTGTCCAGACCCCTCATGATTTTGAACACCTCTATCAAATCTCCTCTCAATCTTCTCTGCTCTAAGGAGAACAGCCCCAGCTTCTCCAGTCTATCCACGTAACTGAAGTCCCTCATCCCTGGAATCATTCTCGTAAATCTTTTCTGCACCCTCTCTAAGGCCTTCACACCCTTCCTAAAGTGTGGTGCCCAGAATTGGACACAATACTCCAGTTGAGGCCGAACCAGTGTTTTCTACAGGTTCATCATAATTTCCAAGCTTTTGTACTCTATGCCACTATTTATGAAGCCCAGGATCCCGTATGCTTTTTAAACTGCTTTCTCAACCTGTCCTGCCACCTTCAACGATTTGTGCACATATAACCCTAGGTCTCTCTGTTTATGCACCCCCTTTAGGATTGTACCCTTTAGTTTATATTTCCTCTCCTTCATTCTTTCTACCAAAATGTATCACTTTGCACTTTTCTGCGTTAAATTTCATCTACCACGTGTCCGCCCATTCCGCCTGTCTGTCTTCCTGAAGTCTCTCACTCTCCTCCTCACTTTTCACTATACTTCCAAGTTTTGTGTTATCTGCAAATTTTGAAATTGTGCTCTATGCACCCACATCCAAGTCATTAATATATATCAAGAAAAGCAGTGCTCCTAGAACCGACCTCTGGGGAACACCACTGTATACCTTCCTCCAGTCCGAAAAACAACTGTTCACCACTACTCTGTGTTTCCTGTCACTTAGCCAATTTCATATCCATGCTGCCACTGTCCCTTTTATTCCATGGGCTTCAACTTTGCTGGCAAGCCTATTATGTGGCACTTTGTCGAACGCCTTTTAGAAATCCATGTCAACCGCATTGCCCTCATCAACCCTCTCTGTTACCTCATCAAAAAACTCGATCAAGTTGGTTAAACACGATTTGCCTTTAACAAATCCGTGCTGCCTTTCCTTAATTAATACACACTTGTCCAAGTGACTGTTAATTTTGGCCCTGATTATTGTTTCTAAAAGCTTCCCCACTATCGAGGTTAAACTGACTGGCCTGTAGTTGCTGGGTTTATCTTTACACCCTTTTTTGAACAAGGGTGTAACATTTGCAATTCTCCAGTCTTCTAGCACCACCTCTGTTTCTAAGAAGGATTTGAATATTATGGCCAGTACCTCCGCGATTTCTTCCTTCACTTCCCTCAGCATCCTAGGATGCATCGCATCTGGTCCTGGTGACTTATCTACTTTAAGTACAGCCAGCCTTTCTTGTACCTCCTCTTTATCAATTTTTATCCTATCCAGTATCTCCTCTACCTCCTCCTTCACTATGTCTATGGCAGCATCTTCTTCCTTGGTGAAGACAGATGCAAGGACTCATTAAGCACCTCAGCTATACCTTCTGTCTCCATGCGTAGGTCTCCTTTTTGTCCCTAATCGGCCCCACCCCTCCTCTTACTACCCGTTTACTATTTATATGCCTATAGAATACTTTTGGATTACCTTTTATGTTAGCTGACATTCTATTCTCATACCCTCTCTTTGCCCCTCTTATTTTCTTTTTCACTTCTCTGAACTTTCGATATTTAGCCTGATTCTCAGATGTATTCTCAACCTGTCATCTGTCATACTTGCACTTTTTCTGCTTCATCTTACTCTCTATCTCTTTCGTCATCCAGGGAGCTCTGACTTTAGGTGCCCTACCTTTCCCCCATTTGGAATGTACCTTAACTGTACCCAGCAGTTGCAGTTTTGCCTGCCAATCTTTGATTCCAATTTACCCGGGCCAGATCTGTTCTCATCCAACTGAAATTGGCCTTCCTCCAATTAAGTATTTTTACTCTAGATTGCTCCCTGTCCCTTTCCATAGCTAATCTAAACCTTCTGATACTATGATCACTGTTCCCTAAATGTTCACCTACTGTCACTTGCTCCACTTGACCTCCCTCGTTTCCCAGAACCAGATCCAGCAATGTCTCCTCCCTCGTTGGGCTGGAAACATACTGATCAAGAAAGTTCTCCTGAATACAGTTCAGAAATTCTTCCCCCTCTCTGCCCTTTACACTATTACTATTCGAGGATATTGGTACCGGCTCTGTTGAGGTGCAACCCGTCCGGCCTGTACAGGTCCCACCTCCCCAGAACCAGCCCCAAAATCCCAGGAACCTGAAGCCCTCCCTCCAGCACCATCTCTCCAGCCATGCATTCATCTGCTCTATCCTCCTAAATCTATATTCACTCATGCGTGGCACCGGGAGTAATCCAGAGATTATTACCTTTGAGATCCTCTGGCTGTTCACCCTCCCCCCCCCCCTTAGAACGTTCGGCAGCCGTTCAGTGACATCCTTAACCCTGGCACCAGGGAGGCAGCATACCATCCTGGAGTCACGTCTGCGGCTGCAGAAATGCCTGTCTGTTCCCCTAACTATCAAAACCCCTACCACTATTGCTTTTACCTATCTTCCTCCTCCCCCCATGTACAGTTGAGCCACCCGTGGTGCTGTGGACTTGGCGCTGGCTGTACTCCCCAGAGGAACCATCGCCCTCACCAGTACTCAGAACAGAATACTGGTTGAAGAGCGAGATGCACTCGGGGGACTCCTGCACTACCTGCCTGGTCCTCCTCTCTGTCCGGCGGTCCCTCATTCCCTCTCTGCCTGCACACTACTTAGCTGCAGGGTGACCACTCCTGGAACGTGCTATCCATGTAGCTCTGAGCCTCGCGGATGCACTGCAGTGACGCCAGCTACTGTTCAAGCTCCCAAACCTGGAGCGCGAGCTCCTCCAGCTGACGACACTTCATGCACACGTGGTTGTCCAGGACATGGGAAGTGTCCTGGATTTCCCACATGGCACAGGATGTGCATTCCGCGGGACTGAGCTGTCCTCCCATGCCTTTATTTATTCGAGCTTTGGAAGGTTTCCCAGTCTGCTTTTTGAAGTTTCATCCTGGTTCCGGTGTTGATGTAATGACAGGAATTTCGATGCCAACATTGATGATTGAGGGCCTGTATTGACTGTTGGGGAAGTCGTCAAGATGGTTCTGAAGGCGATTAATTGGGTTTCCTTTGCTGTCTTTAGAGACGAAACATAGATCTGGGTTATATTCTCTCTGCCACCTTGACGAATGAAACGTACCTCGATCTTTGGCGTCAAAAAGGAGGAATTTATACTATAGTGAAGCCCACTGTGCAATTGCTTCTCTATTTTAGTTGATGTCTGCATAGCCCCGCATTGTGTGGTGGCTATTAAAGTCTCCGAGATGAATGAATTCCTTATAGAGGACCCCAACCTGAAGGATCAAACCTTCCTCGCAAACAGTGGACAACCATCAACTGCCTCAGAACCAGTCATGGTAGATGCTGGCACCTTCTCCATAGATGGAAGATTAAAGCACCCCCATCATGCAAATGTGGAGCCCCTAATCAGACTCTGGAGCACATCATTGAGCACTGCCCTCAGGAAATTCACAGGCAGCCTCCAAGATATCCACACTGTTACACCGGAAGCTTTGGCCTGGATATCTGACTTAGATATTGACATTTGATTTGCTTTGCCACTACCATTCGAAAGAAGAAGAGAATTTATTCAAATATTAACTAACTTTACAGAAACTTAAGACTAAGATGTACCTAATTCAAGTTATTATAATATTATTAACAGTTACTAATTTAATATAGTATTAACAGTTACTAATCTCCAAGCTCCTGCTTTTTCCTTAACCAGCTATTTAACCCCGGCCGCTAACTTGAAGAGCCCCTCTCCGACCGCGCTGTTTAGCAGAACTTAGCAGAAATAAACTTAAAAACTTAAAACACTCACCAGCTACTCGCCAATCAGCTCCTTCCCTTGTGCTAATGTCACTTTAGGTTTTTTACTCTGACATCACTCTCTCTCAAATTCTGCCTGTGTTGAGTTGCTCCTTACCAG
Source organism: Squalus acanthias (assembly GCA_030390025.1). Classification (NCBI taxonomy): domain Eukaryota; kingdom Metazoa; phylum Chordata; class Chondrichthyes; order Squaliformes; family Squalidae; genus Squalus; species Squalus acanthias. Next base: position 84,446,124 of record CM059425.1, read on the forward strand.
TGGCCATAAAAGTCACCACCACACTCAACTTTTTTGCTTCAGGCTCATTCCAGGGATCAACAGCAGACATCAGCGGCATCTCCCAGTCAGCCACGCACACTTGCGTCACGCAGGTAACCGATGCCCTCTTTGCAAAGGCGCACAATTACATCAACTTCTCCAAGGATCAAGGAAGTATAACTGCGCGTGCGGTTGGATTTGCTAATATGGCAGGCTTGCCAAAGGTGCAGGGCGTTGTAGACTGCACACATGTGGCCCTTAAGGCACCCCATCACAATCCAGCTCTTTTTGTCAACCACAAGGGCTTCCACTCCCTCAGCTTATAGCTGGTGTGTAACCACAAGAAGGAAATTTTGCATGTTTGCGCCAAGTACCCTGGCAGTTGCCATGACTCGTTCATCCTGCGCCAGTCTAGTGTGCCTCCGCTCTTCAGTCTGCCAGACCAACTTTGCGGATGGCTACTTGGAGACAAGGGCTATCCCCTGAAGACGTGGCTAATGATGCCGTTCAGGAGGCCATCCAACGCAGCTGAGGAGTGCTACAACTCCAGCCACATTTCAACCAGATCCATTATCGAGCAAACCATCGGCTTGCTGAAGATGCGATTCAAATGCCTTGATAGATCAGGTGGAGCCCTGCAGTACTCAGCAGCCAGGGTCTCCAGAATCGTCGTGGTCTGCTGTGCACTTCACAACATGGCACAGCATCGTGGCTTGCAGCTGCCTGAGGAACAAGTGGCTCAGCGCATAACCTCCTCAGATGAGGATGAGGAGGATGAGGATGAGGAGGAGAGCGAGAACGAAGACCTTGCGAAGGTGCATCAACCAGCGGCAGCAGCACGCGAGAACATTGTTGCCCAGGATGCAAGGGATGCATTCATCTTGGCCAGATTTGCTTAGGCTGCCCAATCAAACACATTTGGCTCGTACCTTCTTACCACATCATCGACAATGGACAAGAACCTGCGGCTTCCTATCACTCTGACCACCATACTGACAAATCCAAGTCGCCCTGAGCCCTCAATGTGGAAGTCCCATTTGTGAAATGACACAGCCCACAACTTCAATAGTTTGCCATCACTTAATTTTATAACATTCAGTAAAGGATGGCATTTCACAATTAAACACAACAGAACACCCAAGTGACAAACCTTGTGACTACTTGTGCTTTATCTTCCTCTTACGTGTACTCCTACGTGGTGCTTCCCCTGTGGCTTCAGCAGATGTGGAGGTCCCTTGCTCACTTTCATGCTGCTCCTGCCTCGACACCTTTGGCGGGCGTCCTCTGGGGTCGCGAGCCTGTGAGGGCACGCCAACAGTCTACTGCTCCTGTGGCTGTTCAGGGGCTGAGACGCCCATCTCAGTTGGGTGAGGACTCTGGTGGGGCTCTGACCGAGGGCTTTGCAGTGGCAAGGAAGTGTGAGCACTTGGAGAGGAGCCCCACTTCCTTGTTGTCAGCCACCAACATCCCTCTCATGGGTCAGCCACACTTCAGAGGTAGCAAGTGGCTTGACAGCACCTTGTTGCACTTCAGGGGAGGCCATGAGGACCCGTTTCTGCACTGGAAGTCCTACTCCAGAGGACTTCCATGAAGCTCTGGCTTCTCTGCTCAATAGCTGCCCATCGCTCCAGAGATGTCAGTCTATTCTGAACAATGACCGTGTTTTCAAGACCCTGGCGACTTAGCTCCTCCATGACCATAGCCATCCTCTCCTCTACGGTAGCCATCCTTACCACGGAGGTAGCCATCCTTTCCATGGAGGTTGCCACCCTTTCCATGGTGATGCGTTCATGCGCCAATGCCTCCACAAAGGCTCTGCTCATGTTAGCGATGGACTCCTCCATCCTCTCCACACTCGCAGCGACCCTGGAGACACAACCTGCCAGAGACTCCTGCACCTGTTTCTGGAGTTCCATCACCGCTCTCCTGGATGGACCCGGAGGCACAGGGTCGACATGCAGCTGAACCGAGCTGGGAGCGCCCTGCGGCCTCCGACGAGGACTCTTCACTGCTGTCCCTGTCTCCACTATCTGCTGATGCTCACTTGTGAGCTGTGATACACCAGGTGACAACTCTACTCTATGTCCCGAAGGTCCCACCGAGGTGTGAGTGTCTGCGCTGGTGCTGGGTGCGCTTAATTCTGGTGACGCTGCACCCTCAGAGGTTGCAGCTTCCTCTGAGGAGTCTTCTGGCTCAGGTTCTTCCTCCTGGACAGTGGGGAGGGGGGCTGTCGATGGTCCTGTGGGGGAGTAAAGGAAAGAGTTAGACATGTGATATAAACGTTGCATGCACATGGAATTGTGCAGATGATCATAAGTCAATCTGTTAGCGCATCAGAATCAATATCAGTCACTCATGCAATGTCAATGAGAGAGATGCAATACTATTATGTCACCAGCTTGCTCTGATGTGCCCGTCTGTCCGTCCCCCACTTGCACATCCTCCTCGGCTCCCACGATCTCGAGGGCCGCCTCCTCAGCGCTGGTGAGCTGGGCTATTGAGGGCAGCCCTCCTCCTGTCTTCGCCCTTTCCCTCTTATTGTGGGCTCTCTTTTCCTGCAATGAGGGACACAAGTGGAGTTTGAGTGATAATGATGGAGTGAGTGTAGAGAATCCATAGCATAAATGCTTAGAAGGACACAAAGATGGAGTGAGGTCCCAAGACCAAGGGCCCTCCCTGTGTGTTGTAAGTTGTTGTCATAGCATAACAGTGATGGGGAGTATGAGGGCAGCATAGTCGAATAGTTAAGTGAGTGTGTATATATAGAGAGAGGGAATGGTTAAGGGTGCAAGGGATGTAAGGGTAAAGTGGGATGTGGAGGAGGAGGTTGACAATGCAGAGTGCTGGTGATGAGAGGCGATGGGGAACAGATTGAGGGTAATGGTGATGTCATATTCACTTTTCCTGTGCGGAGAAGGTCATTAAACCTCTTTCTGCACTGCAGCCAGGTTCTGCTGCACATTGACCTGGAGCTGACCTCCTGTGCCACTTGCAGCCACATAGCTTTGGTCTGCTGGGGAGGTTTTTTCCTCCCAGCGGAAGGAAACAACACCTCTTTCTGAGATCTGGCTCCCTCCACCAGAGCATGGAGGGAGTCCTCATCAAACCGGGGTGCGGCCTTGGACCTTGAAGTTGACATATCAGCACCACAAATCCCTTACAAGAATCCCACATAGAAGTTCTAAGGCAGAAAATGAACCAAGGCTGCTTGCTAATTTTGTAACGTCAGCAAAATCAGAGATACACCCACTGGCGTCAAAGGTGAGCCGGCGGTGGTAGTGAGGGCTGGTCTTTCAAATTTTACAAAGCCAGCTCCTCCTCCTTATCTTAATAGGCTTCTCCAAATAGAGATGGTGGAAGGAGTGTGGCTAGCAGCGCAATAGACTGGAGGTGGGAAATCCAGCAAGGCAGCTGCTCTTAAAGGGCCGCTGCATGCCAGTAAAGGGAAATACTTTTGCTTGGGCCTTTTCTGGTGAGAATAATGGGAACAAGGAGGAATGTGAGGAAAATTCCCCCTTTTGGTGATGACATCCTGATGACTGTTGGAGGTGCAGCAAAGGATGGTGGCCCTCTTTGGCCGGGGGAGCTGAAGTCCACCTTCCTGTCAAAGTACAGATTAAAACAGCTCGGAAGGAGGTTGCAGAGAAAGTGAATGGAATGTACAGACCTAGGAGCAAAGGTTGAAGAGTTCCGTGATGATAGGAGGTGTGCTGAAGTAGGCACATGTATCTTTGTAGAGATTATTGTAATATTGACCATAGTTTGCATGGCGTAAGCTAAAATTGTGAGGGGAAAGGTTGTCTCCATGCTTTGCATGCTACCTCCCCAAGACATGGAGACAACCTTTCCCTTTTTCTACACATACTTTTCTTGCAGCAAAGCTGAAGGGCATAAACAGCTTGCAATGTGACTCATAAATATTGAAAGGGGTCTTGAGAACCAACATTGCAACCAGACTGGATGTGCATGCTGCATTGCACTTGCACAAGAGGGATGTGGACTGGTCCTAGGGTGGCTATATGGGTTTCAGGCACTTTCTAACTTCTGGACGTCTGAAGAAGACAGCTCACAGGATGTCTCACACCTTAAGAGGATGAGCAGTAGCTGGGGACCTTCCAAACTTAAAGAGCTGTAGTTTTGAGGAGGAACCTAGGCATTTTGGGTCTGGAATCTCTTGCAGGAGTTGGTAAGGAAGAGTTGGTGTTTTGCCACTGCACAAGTATCTTTCTTTTCTTAGTCTCATTGTTACTGAATAAGAGAGCAAGAGTAACATAAATGATACAAACATTACACAAACATATTGCCTTTGTTAGAAGGCATTCCGTCCTAAAACGATTGTAATATATCTTCCTTTCCTCTTTCTCTTTGGTCTTCCAGGGATGAAGTGGTGTTAATCGGGTGGCAGCCAGGACCTGAAACTTTACAGCAGGTCACATCACACACTCCACCTGGAGCAGACACCATCACAGCTCCAAACATGTTGGGACATTTAGATAATGGGCCGTATTTTGCGACCCCCTATGGGTGCGTACGAGGTGTGCACGCGCCCGTAAGGGCCGCGCAAGTTCCGGGTTTAGGCATGCGAAGCGCATGCGCCAAAACCTGAAACTTGCGATCTGTCAAGAATTCTCTTGGGATACGTGAGCCTCTACCTGCAGGTGCCCGGAGAGGCCCAGGAGCGCGAGTCTCCGTACCTCCCGGACCACCAGGTAAATTCGTAGATTTTTTTTACAGGTCGGAGGCATCCAACCACAAATTTTGGGAGAATGAGTTTGCGGAGGGAGCTTCAGGGAAGCACCATTACAAGTGATGAGGAATAAGTGGACTTGACAGCCAAGAAACAGCTGACCACTGTCACAACATTTATCTGCTATATCGGCAAGGGATTGGTAGCCTACTGGGCCTTTATTCAGAAGGCAGATGATCGATGAGCAAGAGGCTTTCATGGTATCTCTTGAGACTGAGCTGAAGACGCTGAAAGTGTTGGAGAATGCGCACTTCAGACCTCTAAATGCATGAGGGATTTTCACAACTACAATGTACTATGTGCGGCAATGTCACTCCCACCTGTAGGAGAGCTACAGAGGGATTAGGCTGGGACACAGTTTGCCTCAGAAACACTGTGACTGAGGTTGTGGCGAGCTTAGGCTCTAACATAAGAATGAGTCACTGCTGGACTTGACGGGCTGGCAGATCAAATCTAGAGATCCATCACATCAGCCTTTGCACACTTTAGTGGTATCCGACTGTCAGCCCCACAATCTGCTTTCACATAGATTGCTGGTGATACTACAGGGGTGAGACACCTTCCTCTCCGGTTGACCATACACTATTCAATCCAGCCTGTGCCCTCAAAGGATTGAAGGTAGTGGGCAGTCAGTGGCAGCCAATGTCTTTCTGGACATGCCTTATTTAGTTGTAGCAAGGCTCTTTCATGACCCTTGAACCAGAGGTAAAATGCAATCTTCACGGTTTGAGGCTCGACATTTAAAATAGCAGCCTGCCCATCACATTTCCTTCTCCCACTGAAGGAGTACTTAGAGGTAGTAGGCTAGACTGTAGAAGAAGCTCGAGCAGCACTGAATACATTTTGATCACTTTATTTCTCCTCAGTGCAAACAGTTTTTGTTCAGAAGCACCATGTTAAGCTGGTGGTGGTCGGATGGTGTTAAGTTACAGTAGATGGAATAGTTTACATGGTGTTTGATTCGTCTGCAATATTTGTGTAAAGGCCAAATCTGGAAATTACTGAAAGCAGTTATCAGTGAGTGCCCGCCACACCAATCTTGCTCACGGCATCGCTAGTTCCTCGATTTCATCCTCCTCTGCTACAGCTGCACCAGTAATTTTTTTTAACTTTTTCATTCTTTCTCTTTTACCCCTCTCCCTCAATCCCATCTTTCTTTCCCTGTCTAATTCACTTTCTGTACATGATTTGGCATTGAATGAACTATTCTAACTGGCACTTCCTGGTTCAGACTTTGCGTGCTTAAATAAGGATTCTTCAATCTGACAGGTCCCAGACCCGCTGTAGAGGGCGCTGCGCCGAAATGGATTTCTAATACCGCAAGTTTTAGTGCAAAAGCCCATAGCAGGTCTGTGGGCAAGTGTAAATGTAGTGAACGGCTGGTACTGTTCATTCACCGCTGGCTGCAAAATCCGGGCCATTAGGTTAACTTCCAGAGAGAACTAATGGGCATTGCTCCCTGTGACATGAGCACTAAACCCTAAAACTAACCTGGTTTCCCATTGTATCGAAAGATATCGGTTAAATTTCCATCCCTACTTTGGCCACTGTGCAATTGAGATTTATATAAAAACTGAAAATGCTGGAAATACTCAGCAGGTCAGCCAGCATCTGTGGAGAGAGAAACAGAGTTAACGGGCCGGATTTTCCGACCCCCACGGGTGTGTACGAGGAGCGTCGCACCCGTAGGGGCCTTGCAAGTGTCTGCTTCAGGCATGCGAAGCGCATGCACTAAAACCCGGCACTTCCGATCTGTCAAGAATTCTCTTGACAGATCCTCCACCTGCCCGGGAGATGGGCCTCCGCGGGCGGAGAGTTCCGCTTTCTGCACAACCTCCGCCCGCTGAAAAACTTTAAAAATCTTACGCCTGGTAAAAGCGTAAGGCCTGCTTTTACCAGCATAAGAGTTTAAAAAAAAAATGTTTTCACTCATTTATAATTTAAAAATACTTTTAAAAAAGGTAAGTTTATTTTTAGCCCTGTAAAAAACTTTAATTTTTGTTTAAAATATTTAATGTAATTTTAACTAATTTTAAATATGTGATTTTTAAAATTTATTTAATGTTTTAGTGTGTTTTTTATGTGATCCCCATTCATACTTTTGGCAGTTCTGTGCATAAAGACCTGTCAAAAGTGTGAAGAGGGATTCCCTTCTTTGATTGGTTCCCCATGGCTCACGTGATCCGAGGGACGCTTGCGAACCGCCTGCGCCCCTGGGATACCTGGGCCTCTGCGCGCGTGGACCAGGAGAGACCCAGGATCGCAAGTCTCAGGACGTACGGAGCCAGCAAGTAAGTGCGTAGATTTTTCCCGATTGGAGGCATCCGCACGTAGGAAGCTTCCGATCGGAAATTCAGGGCCAATGTTTCTGGTCAATGACCTTTCGTCAGAACTGGATTTATATAGTCCTAATTTGATTGGATATCTATTTTGTAACTCATCCTTGCTCATCCATTATTGTTCTACACGCTGATTATTGACTTTAGGAGAGGAGCAGAATCCCAGAATTGTCTAGCAGTGAAAGAAACACAGTGATGGGAAACAGATTGATGCAATTATTGGATTGTTCAGAACCTGTATGATGGCTCCATTTAATGTGATAAAATACACGTTACAAAAAGGCCGTAGGTGCAGACTAAAAAGGTGTTTTTTGGCTAATCGCACATATTCAATTTAACATTTTTAGGAGCTCCATAAACACAGGACTGTAACAATGCATTTGGAACATTGTGAACATTATTGGGATATTTAAAACGGAGCAACACGTGAATCAGGAAACTGGGAACGTGCTCATTTAATACAATGTTACCAGCGTTCTCCCATAGAATGTAGAGACCATTCATAGGGTTTTTACAAGCGATACATGAAGCCTCACAAATCTACTAGAATTCTTTGAACAGGTGACTAAATTAGTGGAGGAGAGTTGTTCGATAGATGAAATTTCCTTCCATTTACAGAGGCATTTTATAAGTTCCATATCTCCGGCTCATGCAATTATTGGCAAATTGTCGAACTGGGTTGAAAATAGACGGCAGATATGATATGATGTGAAAATGCTGTGTTAGTGGTGGGGAGAGGAAGGGGGTGAGCTTGGCACTGAATATGGTGTCTGGTCATGGTCCCTGGTGTTTACACTATCAAAAACAAAACGTAGGAAGATGCTTCTAGTAATGTTGCAAGATTTGATAATGGCAAGCGAGCTATTTGGCCAGTTGGTGAGCGTAAGGGAGATTCGGTGGTAGCTGAATAAATTGACTGGATGAATCATGGAGTAGTAGATGGATGTTGATGTGGATAAATGTCAGGTGATACATAATTTGGAAAGGAAATCCGAAACAGTCATGGAATAAATTGGTCTTTTTTTGTGATGGGCCAATATAAACATAGAGCCAGGCAAGCCTGGGTTCACAAGGACATCAGTGCCTCCCCTTAAAAGGAGACACGACTAACATTTCTGGAGATGTAACATTAAAGAGTTAGAATAAATAGGTTTCTGGAAGCAAAGGTGAAGAAGGAAAAAGGATTGAGGCCGGAATTTTCCGGGGGGGTCAGTGGGCGGGTCGGGTGATAAATTTGATATTTTTGACCGGGTCAGGAACCCGATGTTGGGTCTGTTCAGCACTGAGCAGACCCGACAGGCAGCAGCGGGTGACCCAATTCAGGTAATTAGTCGCTTGTTTAGAGCAACATAAGAATGATTTTCAGCTTACCTTTTGCATTTGATAGCTCACCCACGGGGTCCATGCTGGTCGTGGATCACATCTGTCAAACTGAGGCGGGAGTTCAGTGGCCATTGAATCAGCTGATGATTTGACAGCTTCAAATGTAAAGTACAGCTCCCTCCTTAGAGATATCTTCCCTCAGCCACAAGCTCTTCCTCAATGCATTTCCACAACAGATTCAGCATGTCACAAGTCTCCATCCAGTCTGACCTCATTACCTCTCTCACCATTGACAGATCGTTTCTGTCATCTCTACTTCACCTGCCATCTATTCCATCAGCATGGGTGCCCTTTATACTCTCTCACCTTGGTCCTCAGAATTCCACCACGATCAGCCCCAACGCCAACAGCACTAGGCACACCAGCAGCACCAACAATAACACCAACCTTCTCTGCAATCAACTGATGCTGCACAGGACACAGGGCATCGGCACCCGACCACGTTGCTGCCCGGGAGGCCAGGGATGGCCTCACCATGGCCAGATTTACTTCACTTGATGCTGTACACCCTGGCTGCCACATGCTGCGCCAGGTTGGCACCACCCCACATCCAACACCAGAAAGCATCTCTACAATGCCCACACTCATCACGGGGGTACTGTTATGTCTCACCATTCACTGCAACTCACTAAGCCACTTCCAAAGGTGCACACAAATCTGTCCAAGAACGCAAAGTGTTGAAAATAAAGGTTTCAATGTTTGACACCACATTAACAGAAACTTTACATGAACATTGGATAAAATACCCAAGTGCCTACCCTTGTGTATTGTTAGTTGGTATGGTTGCACTAGGATGAGGGTGAGTGTGAGGGGTGACTAGTGAGATGGGGATGTGATAATGCAGATAGAGAGGAATGGGTGGAGGTGCAAGGTAAGTTGGTGTGAGTAAGGATGTGCAGGAGTACGGTAGGGAAGACAGAGTGATGGGGATGTGATGAGAGGCACAGCAGGATGAGGTTGAAAGGATCATTGAAAGGTTTGTGCCACTGCAGTCTGGTCCTCCTGACCACATCCCTGCTTGTGCCCTCCTGTGCAATGTGCAACCAGGCTGCGTTGGTCTCCTGGGGAGGTCTCTTCCGCCCATGGGAAGGGAAGAGGACCTCCCTGCGTGCTGTGACTCCCTCCATAAGCAGATGGACTGAGTCATGGGAGAGCCTGGGTGCAGCCGTGCACCTCTGTGCAGTGATTGTCAGTGTTTGCAACACCTCAATGCTGTAGAACACTGAGCACAACTGTCAAAATCAATTTGGGAATAGTCTCTTTAAGGAAACCGGCTGATGACGTGTCATCAAATTATGTCATCAGACCCGCTACCTCTAATTGGCTGGCAAATGCGCTGGGCGGGCTTAACAAGCCCAATCTCGGGAATTTCATTTCAGAGGCCGGGATGGAGACGGGAGCGGGGTCGGGATCCGCCACCGTGTCGCCCTCCATGGACCCACCGAGGTTCGTAAAATCACGGCCAGAATGTCAAATGCATCAAATACAGAAACTGAAATGGAGTTGAAAGCTGAACACTGAAGTAATGGAGAGAGTTGATGAGGGTAGTGTGGTTGATGTTGTGTAGATGGACTTTCAAAAGCCGTTTGACAAACAACTGCATAGTAGACTTGTAAACAAAATTAAAGCCCATGGGATTAAAGGGGCAGTGGCAGCATGGATACAAAATTGGCTAAGTGACAGAAAGAAGGGTGTAGTGGTGAATGGTTGTTTTTTAGACTGGAGGGAGGAATACAGTGGTGTTCCCCAGGGGTTGGTATTAGGACCACTGATCCTTTTGATATATATTAATGACCTGGACTTGGGTATACAGGGCATCATTTCAAAGTTTGCAGATGACACGAAACTTGGAAACTGGCTGCAATGTAGGAAGAGGTTTCATGACCTTCTCTGCACAGGAAAAGTGAGTATGACTTTCCCATCACCCTCAATCTGATCCCCATCGCCTCTCCTCACCAGCACTCTGCTTTGCCAACCTCTTCCTCCACATCCCACTTGAAACTTACATCCCTGCACCCTTACCCATTCCCTCTCTCTCTATGGTCACATTCACTTAACGATTCGACCATGCAGCCCTCACACTCCCTATCACTGTGACGCAATGACAACTTACAACACACAGGGAGGGTCCTTTGTCTCCTTCTAAGTATCTATGCTATGGATTCTCTACACTCACTCCTTCATTCTCACTCAAACTCCACTTGTGTCCCTCATTGCAGGAAAAGAGAGCCCACAATAAGAGGGAAAGAGCGAGGACAGGAGGAGGGCCACCCTCAGTAGCCCAGCTCACCCCCTCGGAGGAGGTGGCCCTGGAAATCGCCGGGATCAAAGACGATTACCAAGTGGGGGACGGACAGACGGGCGCATCACAGCAAGCTGGTGACAGAATAGTTTGGCATCTCTCTCATTAACATTGCATGAGTCACTGATAATGATTCTGATGCTCTAACAGATTGACTTATGATCATCTGCACTGTTCAATGTGCATGTAACCTTGACCTCACATCTCTAACTGTTTCCTTTACTCCCCCACAGGACCATCGACAGCCCCCATCCCCACTGTCCAGGAGGAACAGCCTGAGCCTCCAAACTCCTCAGAGGAAGCTGCAACCTCTGAGGGCGCAGCGTCAGCAGAATTAAGCGCACCCAGCACCAGCGCAGACACTCACACCTCGGTGGGACCTTCGCGAGATAGAGTAGTGTTGGCACCTGGTGTATCACAGCTCACAAGTGAGCATCAGCAGATTGTGGAGACAGGGACAGCAGTGGAGAGTCCTAGTCGGAGGGCGCAGGACTCTGCCAGCTCGGCTCAGCTGCATGTCGACCCTGTGCCTCCGGGTCCATCCAGAAGGAGAGCGGTGCTGGAACTCCAGGAACAGGTGCAGGAGTCTCTGGCAGGTTTTGTTTCCAGGGTCGCTGTGAGTGTGGAGCGAATGGAAGAATCCATCGCGAACATGAGCAGAGCCTTTGTGGAGACATTGGCGCATGAACGCATCACCACGGAAAGGATGGCAACCTCCGTGGAAAGGATGGCTTCCTCGTGGTAAGGCTGGCTACCATAGAGGAGAGGATAGCTACGGTAGAGGAAAGGATGGCTACGGCCATGGAGGAGCTTAGTTGCCAGGGTCTTGAAAACATGGTCATTATTCAGAATAGACTGACATCTCTTGAGGAGTGATGGTCAGCTATCGAGCATACAAACCAGACCTTCATGGAAGTCCTCTGGAGTAGGACTTCCAGTGCAGTGCTGTGCTGCAAGGTGCTGTCAAGCCACTTGCTACCTCTGAAGTGGGGCTGACCCATGAGAGGGATGTTGGTGGAAGACAACAAGGAAGTGGGGGCTCCTCTCCAAGCACTCACACGACCATGCCACTGCAAAGCCCTTGGTCAGAGTCCTCACCCAACTGAGATGGGCGTCTCAGCCCCTGCACAGCCGCTGGAGCAGCAGACTGATGCCGAGCCCTCACAGGTTCACAACCCCAGAGGACGCCCGCTAAAGGTGTCGAGACAGGAGCAGCAAGAAAGTGAGCAAGGGGCCACCAGATCTGCTGAAGCCACAGGGGAAGCAGCACGTAGGAGCACGCGTAAGAGGAAGATAAAGCACAAGTAGTCACAAGGGTAGTCACTTGGGTGTTGTGATGTATTGTTTTTTGACCAGCCATCCTTGTCATGGTATCATAAACAGATTTGATGGCAAACTGTTGAAGTTGTGGTCTGTGTCATTTCGCAAATGGGACTTCCACATTGAGGGCTTAGGGCGACTTGTAATTGTCAGTATGGTGGTCAGAGTAATAGGAATCCATAGGTTCTTGTCCATTGTCGATGGTCTGGTAAGAAGGTGCGAGGCAAAAGTGTTTGACTGTGCAGGCTAAGCAAATCTGGCCAACATGAGTGTGTCCCTTGCATCCCGGCCAGCAATATGGTCGCGCGCTGGCGCCTTCTGGCCTGTGCAGCTTCAGGTGGGTGAGCAGCAACTTGGCGCTCCTGTTGTTGCTGCTGCTGTTGGTGCTGCTGTTGCTCATGGGTCTGCTGCTGCTGCGGCTGGTCTTCGTCCGAATCTGATGTCCAGGAGGAAAGGAAATAAATGTTCGCCATGCTTTTGGTATTTGCCTCAGTTGAGGGAGCGCGCAGTCAAGGTGGGGAGAGAGGTTTCCCAGCAGGTCACACTGTAGATGGGTGTCAGGCTCCAAACTTCCACAACAATGAGTAGGCCTGCTAAAAGCTCCCCCAGACCTGAGACAACAAAGTTCTGCCACCTGCAAATGATCATTGGTGAAAACTCCTTTTTAATGGTGGAGCTGCAGCTGTTAGTAAGCAATCCAATTGTGAGGCTGCCAGGATTACCTGGTGTGTTCCTGAGGAGGTGTGTAGGATGGGGGAAATGTCTAAAGATCAGAAAGGCGCCTCAAAATGAGATTATAGAGGCAATTAAGTGGTTGTTAAGGGCCTATCCCGCCTCTTGGAGGCGGGATGGAAACGGGGTCTGAAAACACGAATGTGGGAAAATTGCTCGGAGGCGGGATTGGGCCCGGCCGCCATTTTTTGCGATTTTGACAACTCACACGCCTCCAAACCTGTCTCCTTGGGCCTGGTAAAATCGAGCCCAGAGTGTCCAAAGCGCCTGGTCTGCACTCAAGACCTCCATAACCAGCACCTGTGAAGAGACGCTCGGTCACTCGACCGGGAAACACCAAGACTGGTTTGACGGGAATGACCAGGAGATCCAGGAGCTAATAAGCCGCAAGTGCAAGGCATTCCTGATCTGGAAACAGCAACAGAACTTGAGAGCAAGAAAGCAGCTCTCCAGACGCCTGAAGGCCAAGGTCCAACAAAAAACTCGTGACCTAAAGAACAGATGGTGGGTGCAGAAAGCGCAGGAGATCCAGCAGCTAGCTGACAACCACGACGTGCGTGGATTCTTTAGCGCAGTCAAGACCACCTACGGCCCAAGCACACAAGGTCCTACCCCACTGTGGGCCAAGAACAGAGAGGTACTCATCAAGGACAGAGAGGCAGTCAGTGCCCGCTGGAAGTAGCACTTCGAAGATCTCCTTAACCGAGACTCTGTCTTCGAATCGAGTGTCCTCAACTCCATCCCGCAGCATGCTACCCGCCACCACCTCAGCACAACCCCAGCCCGGCATGAGGTTGAAAAGGCCATCCGACAATTGAAGAACAACAAGGCCTCAGGAGCAGATGGAATCCCCGCCGAGGCGCTAAAACATGGCGGAGAAGCACTATTGGCGCGAATACATGAACTCATTCCTCTTATTTGGAAGGAGGAGAGCATGCCAGGGGATCTGAGATGCCGTAATCGTAACCATCTTCAAGAAAGGTGACAAGTCCGATTGCAGTAATTACAGAGGAGTCTCCCTGCTGTCTGCCACAGGGAAAGTCATCGCAAGAATCCTCCTCAGTCACCTTCTCCCAGTGGCTGAAGAGCTCCTCCCAGAGTCACAATGCGGATTCCGCCCACTAAGGGGCACAATGGACATGATCTTCACCGCACGTCAACTACAAGAGAAATGCAGGGAACAGCACCAACCGCTGTACATGGCCTTCTTTGACCTCACAAAGGCCTTCGACACCGTCAACCATGATGGATTATGGAGTGTCCTCCTCAAATTCGGCTGCCCTCAAAAGTTTGTCACCATCCTCCGCCTGCTTCACGGCGACATGCAAGCCGTGATCTTGATCAATGGATCCACCACAGACCCAATTCACGTACGGACCAGGGTCAAGCAATGCTGTGTCATCACACCAATGTTCTTCTCGATCTTCCTGGTTGCAATGCTCCATCTCACCCTCAGTAAGCGCCCCGTTGGAGTGGAGCTAATCTACAGAACAAACGGGAAACTGTTCAACCTCCGTCGCCTCCAGTCCAGATCCAAGGTCATCCCATTCTCTGTCATTGAATTACAGTATGCAGACGATGCTTGCGTCTGCGCACACTCTGAGGCCGAACTCCAAACCATCGTCAACACCTTCACCGAAGCATACGAGAGCATAGGCCTTACACTAAACATCCGTAAGACAAAGGTCCTCTACCAACCTGCCCCCGCCACACAGTACTGCCCCCCAATTATCGAAATCCACGACGAGGCCTTCGACAACATGAACCACTTTCCATACCTCGGGAGCCTACTGTCAAAAAGGGCAGACGTCGATGACGAAGTCCAACACTGCCTTCATGTGCCAGTGCAGCCTTCAGTCACCTGAGGAAGAGAGTGTTTAAAGACCAGGACCTCAAACCCAGCACCAAGCTCATGGTCTACAGAGCAGCAGTGATACCCGCCCTGCTGTATGCCTCGGAGACATGGACCATGTACAGCAGACACCTCAAAGCACTGGAGAGGTACCACCAACGCTGCCTCCGCAAGATCCTGCAAATCCATTGGCAGGATAGGCACACCAACGTCTGTGTTCTCACTCAGGCCAACATCCCCAGCATCGAAGCTTTGACCATGCTCGATCAGCTCCGATGGACGGGCCACATCGTCCCCATGCCCGATACGAGACTCCCAAAACAAGCGCTCTACTCGGAGCACCGACACGGCAAGAGAGCCCCAGGTGGGCAGAGGAAATGCTTCAAGGACACCCTCAAAGCCTCCTTGGAAAAGTGCAACATCCCCACCGTCACCTGGGAATCCCTGGCCCAAGACCGCACAAAGTGGAGGAGAAGCATCCGGGAAGGCGCCGAACACCTCGAGTCTCTTTGCCAGGAGCAAGCGGAAGCCAAGCACAAACAGCGGAAGGAGCGCACGTCAACCCAAGCACCCCACCCACCCGCCCCTTCAACCACCATCTGCCCCATCTGTGTCAGAGACTGTAGGTCCCGCATTGGACTCGTCAGTCACCTGAGAACTCATTTTTAGTGTGGAAGCAAGTCATTCTCAGTTCCGAGGGACTGCCTAAGAAGAAGAAGAAGCACTGCAGCAACTCACCAAGGCTTCTTCGGCAGCACCTCCCAAACCCGCCACCTATACCACCTAGAAGGACACGGGCAGCAGGCGCATGGGAACACCATCACCTCCAAGTTCCCCTCCAAGTCACACATCATCCTGACTTAGAAGTATATCGCCGTTCCTTCATTGTCGCTGGGTCAAAATCCTGGAACTCCCTCTCTAACAGCACTGTGGGAGTACCTTCACCACACGGACTGTAGCGGTTCAAGAAGTTGGCTCACCACCTTCTCAAGGGCAACTAGGGATGGGCAATAATGCTGGCCTTGCCAGCGACGCCCACATCTCAAAAACGAATTACAAAAAATATAATTCTATGATTCTACTGCACTGAAGGCGAGTAGTAATGGCAGTGCCTTTATGACACAAGGGGGTCATTTTGACTTTGTGCGATAATGTAAAATGAGCGATATAGAATCGGTAGCCTGTTTTACATCTCCCGATTTTTATTTCCATTGTGAGCTGCCTATTTGCTGTTGCCGGTTTTACACCATCACACAGTCAAAATTACCCCCAAGGAGTTAAATTTAGTGTCACAGGTATTAAATTTGAGGTATTAACTGACTTCCTTGAAAGATGTTTCCTAATGGGCCAGGTAATGAATTTGTTTGCTTCCTGCAGTCTTCAAAACTGGCATACATTAGTAACCTCAAAAGAGACTGAGCCCTGCATCATTAACATTGTCTGAAACAATGGTGTTCCCACTGAAGTGACAATAATGTGTCTGATCAGTCTGTCGTGGAGCTGCATAATGTTGCCATCAGAAGAGCAAAGAAAGAAACAAAAGAATGAACAAGCAAAGAAACCAAAGTATTGGGAGAAAATGGAACAAATGAAAATGATCAAGTATGTGGGGGAAAAACCCCAATGCAGAGACTGGGTGAAAATCAAAGCTAAAGGAGAAAATAAACCTAAAATGTTATTCATACATATACTACCATTGATGAGGACCATGTTATACCAAGTCATGCAGAATGTATTATTCTGCTGCTAAGACAAAGATGTATCCCTTTAAGATAAAAAAATCTCATTGCTGTCAAGTAAATGCAGGTTGAGGTTTGATTGTTTTTCAGGTTGTAGTTCACGACTCGAGCTTTCTCTATTTAAAAAAAAAATGTGATTGGTGTACTCACTCCGAGGTTTATGGCCCCTGTGTCAAATTACTTTTTATTTTCACTTTTTTTAATAAGCTTCGGCCTGGGCTCCGTGGTCACAATCTTCCTTCTGAATCGAAGGTTGTGGGTTGAAGCCCTTCTCCAGGCCTTGATGAGAGTGCAGTCTTTCAGATGGCATATTAAACTGACTCTGGGTCTGTCCTCACTGATGGATGGACTATTCAAAGAAGAATAGGGGACTTCTTCCAATGTCCTGGACAACAATTATCCCTGAACCAAGATAATCTATAACAGTTTAACTAGCCATCTGTCTCATTGCAATCTGTGAGACCTTGCTGAGCACAAATTGTCTGCCGTGTTTGCGTACACTTGAAAAGTAATTAATTGGCTGTCCAGCACTTGAGGATGTAAAAGGCATGATATAAATGCAAGATTTTTCCTTCTTATTTGAAATGTGACACTAAAATATGATGGAGAAGTACAATGGACTGGAAATCTATACTCGATGTACTAATTTTATATTACTAATAGATCTCCTGTGGCATTGCTTATCTAAGTTGGATGATGTTTTGTTTTATGAGGACAGGAGTGTTGTAACAGAGTATTATTCTGCTGCTAAAGTAAGCCTGCGTACCTTTAAAGCTACAATGCTAAAATGCTGTTTAGTAAACACTTGGATAAGTTCATACATCGGTCAGTTAGGCTACAAGAACTCTGGATCTGTTATCTTGTGTTCCTGGAGAGCTTTTCTTGTATGTTTCAAATTACCGTCTTTGTTTCTAATACTTTTTCTGAAGCTGTCACAACTTTCAGTATGACACTTGATGCGTGAGGGACAGGGTAGGTACTTTTCTTTTTTCATATAATGCTGGCGAATCTCTTGTGGCAAGACTTATGGTAATTCAGAGGCTGCACTAAGGACAGGGGCCAAACACAATGGGGGAGAGTCTCCACTCGGCAAGTTTCACCACTGTTGAGCCATTAATAAAAGATTTGCACATGCTGGTGGTCAGGAGAGGTATTTACACAGAGGTTTACTGGGTCAGCTCATTTGCCGACCGCCCGGAGTAGGTTTGGTGTTAACCTCATGTAAAATGGGTGTTTTCTACTGGAGAGCAGCTGTTAAAGTTCAGCATTCACTTGAGCAGCAGACTGGCGGGAGGGGGAAACCGGGTAAGGAAGGAGAGCAGTGGATTCCAACTAAACTTCCACCCTTCGTGTTTCGGATCCACCCAGGATTACAAATATCTCCAAGATATTCATCGTTCCTCCAACTACTGCTCTCGCCGCATCTTGAGATCCACGCTCAACGCCATGCGGCGCCACATGAACACTCTCGACCTCTCTCTTCAGCAGCACCGACGCACTCTACCTCAAAGCTGTCCGGGTCCACAGTTCCATTTCATCCTTCGACTCATCCGACGCTTCAACAAAAAACTTTTTTTCTTCCTTTCTGATGTCAAGGATCGCAAGCTTCATCAACTCTTGAACACCAACGACCCTCCGGAACCTTCTTCCCCTTCACCTTCCTCTGACCCCCCTTCTCCCAATCTCACCCCCTGCCGTGTTTTCACTATCCCCTCTGACCTTCCCCTCTCTGACTCCGAACGATCAGTCCTCAGCAAAGGCCTGAGCTTCATTCCCTTACACCCCCACCTCAATGAATTTCGAGCTTGGCACGATGCTGAGCTCTTTTTCCACCGCCTTCGCCTCCGTGCCCACTTCTTTGGCCAGGAGTCTTCCCCCCGCACGGCTGACTCTTTCTCCCGCTTTCAGAATTCTCGGTCTACCTGGACCCCTCCCTCTGGCCTCTTACCCTCTCTAGATCTTTTCATTACTAACTGCCGCCGTGACATCGGCCGTCTCCATTTCTCTGCTCCCCTCTCTCACTCCAACCTACCTCCCTCTGAACTTGCAGCACTCCATTCTCTCAGATCCAACCCCGACATTGTCATTAAACCTGCTGACAAGGGTGGTGCTGTTGTTATTTGGCGAACCGACCTCTACCTAGCGGAAGCTGAACGTCAACTCTCCGACACCACCTCCTACCTCCACCTGGACCATGACCCCACTACCGAACATCAAACAACCATTTCCAAGACCGTCACTGACCTCATCTCCTCTGGAGATCTTCCCCCACGGCCGCCAACCTCATAGTTCCCCAACCCCGCACAGCCCGCTGCTACCTCCTTCCCAAGATCCACAAACAGGACTGCCCTGGTAGACCCATCGTTTCAGCCTGTTCTTGCCCCACGGAACTTATCTCTTCCTATCGCGACTCTTTTGTCTCCCCTTGTCTAGTCTCTTCCCACCTACATCCGCGACTCTTCCGACGCCCTCCGCCACTTTAACAGTTTCCAGTTTCCCGGCCCCAACCGCCTCCTTTTCACTATGGACATACAATCCCTCTACACCTCCATCCCCACCAGGATGGCCTGAGGGCGCTCCGTTTCTTCCTTGAACAGAGGCCCAACCAGTCCCCATCCACCACCACCCTCCTCCGCCTGGCTGAACTTGTTCTCACATTTAACAACTTCTCCTTTGACTCCACTCATTTCCTCCAAATCAAAGGTGTTGCTATGGGTACCCGCACGGGTCCTAGCTATGTCTGCCTTTTCGTGGGATATGTGGAACACTCTTTGTTCCAGTCCTACTCGGGTCCCCTCCCTCACCTCTTTTTCCGGTACATTGATGACTGTATCAGTACAGTCTCCTGCTCTCTCCCTGAACTAGAAAATTTCCACCCTTCCCTCACCTTCACATGGTCCATCTCCGACTCTTCCCTTCCCTTCCTCGACTTCTCCGTCTCCATCTCTGGGGATAGGTTATTGACAAACATTCACTACAAGCCCACTGACTCCCACAGCTACCTGGACTACACTTCCTCCCACCCAGCCTCCTGTAAGGACTCTATTCCATTCTCCCAGTTTCTCCGTCTCCGCCGCATCTGCTCTGACGATGCCACCTTCCATACCAGTGCTTCCGACATGTCTTCCTTTTTCCTCAACCGAGGATTCCCCTCTACTGTGGTTGACACGGCCATCGACCAGTGTCGTTCTATCTCCCGCACTTCTGCCCTCACCCCTGCCCCTCCCTCCCGGAACCACGATAGAGTTCCCCTTGTCCTCACCTTTCACCCCACCAGCCTCCACATTCAATGGATCATCCTCCGCCATTTCCGCCACCTCCAGCGTGATCCCACCACCAAACGCATCTTCCCTTCACCTCCCCTTTCAGCATTCCGAAGGGACCGCTCCCTCCGCGACACCCTGGTCCACTCCTCTATCACCCCCAGCACCCCTTCCCCTTCGCCCGGCACCTTCCCGTGCAAGCGCAGGAGATGCAACACATGCCCTTATACCTCCCCCCCTTCCCACTGTCCAGGGCCCCAAACACCCCTTCCAGGTGAAACAGCGATTTACTTGTACTTCTTGCAATTTAGTATACTGTATTCGCTGCTCACGATGTGGTCTCCTCTACATTGGGGAGACCAAACGCAGATTGGGTGACCGCTTTGCGGAACACCTCCGTTCAGTCCGTAAGGGGGACCCCGAGCTCCCGGTGGCCTGTTACCTTAATTCACTGCTTCACTCCCACTCAGACCTCACCGTCCTCGGCCTCTTGCATTGTTCCATGGAAGCTCAACGTAAGCTCGAGGAACAGCACCTCATCTTTCGATTAGGCACTCTACAGCCCTCTGGACTCAAAATAGAGTTCAACAATTTCAGATCATAACCTCGGTCCCTATCATATATATATATATTTTTATATATTTATTTTTTATCCACACTTTTTGTTTGGCCTTTTTTTCTTCCCTCCCACATGGCAGCTCTCCTTCATTCTGCCAGCGCAATTCACACTTCATCTCGAGCCATCCTTTGTTCCTCAACCTCTCCCATTACCACCTCCTCTTGCCCCGAATATCTCTTAATGTCTCTTAATCTCTCCTGCTTTCTATCCTATCACTGACCTTCCCTTTTGTTCTTTCATCCCCTCCCCCTTTTCCCAGCCCCTAAACTTGCTTTAAAATCTATTCCATTTCCTGCTTTTTTCCAGTTCTGATGAAAGGTCTTCGACCTGAAACATTAACTCTGTTTCTCTCTCCACGGATGCTGCCTGGCCTGCTGAGTTTTTCCAGCGTTTTCTGTTATTTCGGATTTCCAGCATCCGCAGTATTTTGCTATTGTGAAGGAGAGCAGTGCTTGGCCACTCACTTGACTAAGATACTTTCACCACATGTCTCATCAACATTTTCATCAGAACTTTTCAAGAACTCTGCCTCAAGCAGCCAGCAAGACAGCAAGGCATGGCACCCAGCAGCAGCAGAACATGGAACTCTCTGATACGGACCTACAAGTGGCCCTCCTCGAGGAAATTGAAGTAAGGAAGCAGAGTCTCCTGGGTGTCCGTGCCAGCAAGCCTGTGAGGAATATTACTGGTGCCACCTGGAGGGACGTGGCACTGATATAGAGTGCCAACTCCCTCACCCAGGCCTGATGACCAGTGCTGCAAGAAGGCTAGCAACCTCACCAAGGCAGGCAAGGTAACACACCTAATGCTTTTTTTTTCCTTGCCCACCCTGGGCACCAGAACAATGTTCACCCGTCTTAAAGCAACACCTGTACAACTAACCCTTCACAATGCACTCTGGTTAAGGGGGACTCTAATATTGGTATCTTGCACTATGGCTACATAGCTTCCCTGTCAGTAATTACTTAGATGCACAACTTTGAAACCCCTTCCTCCACTTTAACGGATGATACCCCCACATGGTCGCCATATTATAAAAAGGATATCGAGGCACTCATCTGTTCTTTAGGTCGCGAGTTTTTTGTTGGGCCACATCGTCCGCATGTCCGATACAAGACTCCCAAAACAAGTGCTCTACTTGGAGCTCCGACACAGCAAGTGAGCCCCAGGTGGGCAGAGGAAACGCTTCAAGGACATCCTCAAAGCCTCCTTGAAAAAGTGCAACATCCCCACCGACACCTGGGAATCCCTGGCCCAGGACCGCACAAAGTGGAGGAGAAGCATCCAGGAAGGCGCCGAACACCTCGAGTCTCTTCGCCGGGAGCAAGCGGAAGCCAAGCACAAACAGCAGAAGGAGCGCACGTCAACCCAAGCACCCCACCCACCGTCTGCCCCACCTGTGACAGAGACTGTAGGTCCCGCATTGGACTCATCAGTCACCTGCGAACTCATTTTTAATGTGGAGGCAAGTCATCCTTGGTTCCGAGGGACTGCCTAAGAGAAGATAGAGGCACTGGAGAGGGTCAGAGAAGATTTAGAAGGATGATACCAGAAATGCGAGGGTACACTATCAGGAAAGGATAAACAGGCTGGGTCTCTTGAAGGCTGCGGGGTGACCTAATAGAAATTATGAAAGGTTTTGATAGAGTGGATACAGAGAGAGTGTTTCCACTTGTGGGGAAGAGCAAAACTAGAGGCCATCAATATAAGATAGTCACCAAGAAATCAAATAGGGAATTCAGAAGAAACTTCTTTACCCAGAGAGTGGTGAGAATGTGGAATTCGCTACCACAGGGAGTGGTTGAATAGTATAGATGCATTTAAGGGGCGATTAGATAAGCATGTGAGGGAGAAGGGAATAGAGGGTTACGCTGATAGGGTTAGATGAGGAAAGATGGGAGGAGCCTCGAGTGGAGCATAAACACCGGCATAGACTGGTTGGGCTGAATGGCCTGTTTCTGTGCTGTATATCCCATGTAATCTCTTACTTCAGCTCTCCCATGCCACATGGCACACACTCCTCAACTGCTAGCCTTCCCCTCGTATACTCAATATTCCTACAGGAGCAATTAGTGCAGAATGCCCGCCAGAGGCAGGCCATCAAAGGAAGCATCTCCACCGTTAAACCCCTCATGCCTTATGAGGATAAGACCATGCAGCTCATGGGAATGCACTCAGCTCTTGCCATGGGAGATCGTGAGATCGGTGGTTTATGGCCAGCACCAGGTTAGTGACAGAAGGCCCACACTATTGCCCTGGCATCCTTGTGAAACTCTACACAGACACAAGCTTCCACTCCCTTAGCTGCCTCCTTAATCATAAGGGGGTAATGCTCACCCATTCTTAGCTGCTGCCCTCCATCACTGCAGACTCATCACAGCAATGGGGAGGAGGGCACAGAGGAAGACGAGGAGGAGGACGATAATGGTGAAGAGGAAGAGCAGCAGGAAAGAGATTTCTTCCTGGTCAATTATGACTACTATGTAGAGGAACAGGATGATGAGGATCAAGCCACCTGGAAGTCCCTGCAGCATGATCCTGCCCTGTGTTCCTCTGCTCCAGTCCCTGCAGCATGATCCTGCCCTGTGTTCCTCTGCTCCAGTCCCTGCAGCATGATCCTGCCCTGTGTTCCTCTGCTCCAGTCCCCTCCAGCTCACCACCTGTGGCACTTGCTTCCTCGCTCCCAGGCTCCAGGTCAGAGACTTCCATCCGTGACAATTAGATAGTGTTGGTGAGGATGTGGCATTGGGTTATTCACTGAGCACAGTGGAACCTGGGGAGTGGGTGAGGAAGTGCCACCTTCCCAGTGGAGGCTCGGGAGGAGGCTGCCAATGGTTTTGGAGACATAGGAACGAAGACTCATGGGTACTCGTCTGAAAAGAAGGATGTTGGAGGGACATCACACCCTGCGTGCAGGCTCTGAGGTCACTCTCCGAGGATCTGCGGACATGTGACTCTCAAGTGTCCTGTTGTCCTTTGTGTCAATAACACGGAAGCATTGTCTTTGTTGCAGGAACCAATGGAGTGAGTGGCACCTTCACTGGAATCTACAGCAGATTCCCAGCTAAGAAGTGGTCAGAGACCAGTTGGTGCCTCCGCCTCCAGGGAAGCACAGACTGCAGCTCTGAAGGCATTAGGCGACAGAATGGAGCGCAGCATGCATAAAGGCTTCCAGACCATGACTACTGCTGTGGCTCCCGACTTTCCAGATCTGGTAGTTGCTACTAGACCAGCTATGCTGCTGATCAGTGGGGCCACACCTTTAGAGCGAGTGCAGTGTCAATGGCTGGAGTCCACCTGCCTGACACTGCCATCTCCCAGGACAACAGCATATGCCAGGCCTCTGGCCTTGCCACCTCAGAGCACCACACCAGTGGAAGGTGGGAGATGAAATCCGGCTGCCCAGGAGCAAGTTGTCATGAGATGAGAGCCACCTCAGTCTGTAAGCCTTTTGTAGAGCATGAGAAGCTAAACCACTTCTCGTGATACTGGCCCTGAGGTGGCACCTAGAATAAGCAAGAAGATAGATTTTTAAGAAAGGCATGCATAGACATCTAAGGGAAGGATGGTGTTATGAAAGAATAGGTTGATTGTGTCTGCTTTGGAATTAGTTGTAATAAAATAGAGTGTGCACTGATCTGGTGCCTTGTTATTGATGGAGGTTAGAGTCATACAGGAAAGGGTGCGCTTATGTGGTGATGATGATTGGCACGGTCATATAGGGACAGAGAGGGCTCATGTGGTAGGATGGGTAGAGGATTGAGGGCATATCCCTTTATTTGAAAGTGGGGGAAAAGGAGGTCAGGTTGTGGTGTCAGAGGTAGACTTCGAGAGAAGAGAAGACTTCAGATGTGCTATGATGCCATACCTGCTCCTGAATAGCCTTCACTGCAGGTGGGGAGGAGGTGGTGGGGCGGGCCTGAAGGTCTGACGTTGGTCTGACCCTGTGAGAAGCAAGTCCAGGTGTGTGTCGGCCAAATGGCAAAACAATGTTGTAAAAAGTGTTTCCCAGCTGCAGAAATCAGTATTCAAATCCCCAGACTCTTCTGTGGCAGAAACACCTCTGTTCCATCTGCATCAGCTGGTCCTGGTGTCCACTGTGCCTCACCAATCTCAGTCTAAGTGACCCAGATTGCATTAGGAGTGTGAAACCAGGAAACATATGCAAATGAGGTCAGTCGGGACAGGAATGTTCATAAAATGCATGGGAACTCGCCAAAAGCGTTCGGCCGAATGGTGGAAGTGGCTTCCGCTGAAGACGGTGAGGAAATTCACCCCAACGGACTGCAGCGGTTCAAGAAGGCGGCTCACCACCACCTTCTCGAGGGCAACTAGGGATGGGTAATAAATGCTGGCCTTGCCAGAGACGCCCACGTCCCATGAACGAGTTTTTTTAAAAAAAAGGATGCCCCGCTAAGACTACAAAGTCTTAATTGATAACTTCTTACAAATGGTAATCACTGTTGAAGTTGGAGATCAAAACCCTGCCTTTGTTTGTGAAAAGGTCAGTTAGAGTCTGCAACCTGTGACTCTGATATTTCTGTTCCTGTAGAGTTTTTCTGTAAGTTGTACAATGATTGCTTTCTAAGCCTTTTTTAAGTAGTGTGACGCAGAACTTTGTGCTGGGCAATGTGTGGTTTTTGGAGTGTGATGGACAGGAGTGTGCACATTCGTAAAGTTTTTATAATATCGATATATATATACTTCTGCTGGGTGCTTGAATTTTTCTGCACTTCCTTTTTGCTTTTCCTGTATACACACCTTAGGTCAGTTTAATTGTTTTCATTCCTTTTCAAGAAGTGGCTGAATATCTAGAGGAAACGTCTGATCATGATTTGTGACACTGATCAAGCCCACCGATCTCTGCCATCTTTTGACTGGCGAGCATGAGCAGGTGATGGTGACCAATGCTTGCTACCATTCATAGAGGGTCCCATTGTCTTTTAGAGTATGTGTTACCCCTTCAGCATTGATTGTGTTGTAGAAAGCCATGTTTGTAACGAGGTTCTCCTCAGCTGCCTGATCCCTTCTGTCTCCAGGCTGCCCTAAGGGTTCTACATATTCCAGCATAATAATTACCCAAAACATGCGTCCCCACTGGGAAGAACTTCTTACATAAGCAATGGGATGGTGTGCTTTAATTGTCTGTTCATTTAAAAAGAGAAGAATGAACCATCCGTGGCTAACTCAGGAAGTTAAGGATGGTATCAAATTGAAAACAAAGGCATACAATTTTTAGAAACCAGCAAAGGATGACTAAAAAAATAATAGAGAGAAGATAGATTATGAGAGTAAACTAGCAAGAAATATAAAAACAGACAGAGCTTCTACAGGTATATAAAAGGGAAGAGAGTAGCTAAAGGAAACATTGGTCCCTTAGAGGATGAGACTGGGGGAATTAATAATGGGAAACAGGGAAATGGCAGAGACTTTGAACAAATATTTTGTATCGGTCTTCACAGTAGAAGACACTAAAAGCATCCCAATAATAATTGATAATCAAGGGGCTATAGGGAGGTGGGAACTTAAAACAATCACTATCACTAGAGAAAAAGTACTCAGCAAACTTATGGGACTAAAGGTGGACAAGTCCCCATGACCCGATGGCCTGCATCCTAGGGTCTTAAAAGAGGTGGCTGCAGAGATAGTGGATGCATTGGTTGTAATCTATCAAAATTCCCTGGATTCTGGAGAGGTCTCAGCGGATTGGAAAACCGCAAATGTAATGCCCCTATTCAAGAAAGGAGGGAGATGGAAAGCAGACAACTATCGACCAGTTAGCCTAACATCTGTCATTGGGAAAATGCTGGAGTCCATTATTAAGGAAGTAGTAGCAGGACATTTAGAAAATCATAATACAGTCAAGCAGAGTCAGCATGGATTTATGAAAGGGAAATCATGTTTGACAAATTTGCTAGAGTTCTTTGAGGATGTAACGAGCAGGGTGGATAAAGGGGAACCAGTAGACATCGTGTATTTGGATTTCCAGAAGGCATTCGATAAGGTGCCACATAAAACATTACTGCACAAGATAAGAGCTCATGGGGTTGGGGGTAATATTAGCATGGATAGAGGATTGGCTAACTAACAGGAAACAGAGAGTCAGGATAAATGGGTAATTTTCAGGTTGGCAAACTGTAACTAGTGGGGTGCCACAGGGATCAGTGCTGGGGCCTCAGCTGTTTACAATCTATATTATTGACTTGGATGAAGGGACCGAGTGTAATGTAACCAAATTTGCTAATGATACAAAGATAGGTGGGAAGACAAGTTGTGAGAGGACACAAAGAATCTGCAGAGGGATAGAGATAGGGTAAGTGAGTGGGCAAAAAATTGGCAGATGGAGTATAATGTGGGAAAATGTGAGGTTATCCACTTTGGTAGGAAAAATAAAAAAGCAAATTATTATTTAAATGGGGAGAGATTACAAAATGCTGAGGTACAGAGGGATCTGGGGGTCCTCGTACATGAAACACAAAAAGTTAGCATGCAGGTACAGCAAGTAATTAGAAAGGCAATTGGAATGTTGGCCTTTATTGCAAGGGGGATCGAGTGTAAAAGTAGGGAAATCTTGCTACAACTGTATAGGATGCTGGTGAGACCACACCTGGAGTACTGCGTACAGTTTTGGTCTCCTTATTTAAGGAGGGACATACTTGCATTAGAGGCAGTTCAGAGAAGGTTCACTAGGTTGATTCCTGAGATGAAGGGGTTGTCTTTTGAAGAAAGATTGAGCAGGTTGGGCCTATACTCATTGGAGTTTAGAAGAATAAGAGGTGGTCTTATTGAAACGTATAAGATTCTGAGGGGGCACGACAAGGTAGATGCAGAGAGGATGTTTCCCCTCGTGGGGGAATCTAGAACTCGGGGGCATAGTTTCAGAATAAGGGGTCGCCCATTTAAAATGGAGATGAGGAGGAATTTCTTCTCTGAGGGTCGTGAATCTTTGGAATTCTCTTCCCCAGAGAGCTGTGGAGGCTGGGTCGTTGAATATATTTAAGGTGGAGATAGACGGATTTTTGAACGATAAGGGAATGTAGGGTTATGGGGAGTGGGCGGGAAAGTGGAGTTGAGGCCAAGACCAAATCAGCTCTTATTGAATGGCGGAGCAGGCTCGAGGGGCCAAATGGCCTAATCCTGCTCCTACATCTTATGTTCTTATATGTTCTAAAACTAATGGCATGGCACTGCTTGAGGGAGTGTGTTAATACCTGGAATCCAATATCTCTTCAGCAACAATGGAAGTTGATTGACGATGAATGAGGCCATATCCCACAGCATCTGTGTAAGTCTCTGGTATGACGAAAGTTCAGTAAGCAATAAGAACTGAGCAAACTTTGCTCGACAGTTATTATCTGGTATTGTATTTGGAGGATGTTTTGGACAACACAAAGTTAGGACTGAGTAGAGCAGTGCATTAGCATACTGTCCTTTCACCTCTAGAACCTGGGTTCACATCCAGCCCAGATTGATGGGATGCAGGTGTCTTTTCTCTGACTGTGAGGTTATTATTGAAGTCAATCTCCGCTCCGTTCCTATGGGACACGGGTCCATAGAACAAAATTGTCCAAGTTTGGTACTAAATTGATCATCTCACCCGAGAGACGAGAAAAATTGCTGTTAAAGACGAGAGACATTGCTGTTACTGGAACTCTCTCCTCTAAAAGGCTGTGGATGCTGAGTCAATGGAAATTTTCATGTCTGAGATTGATAGATTTTTGTTAGGTAAGGGTATCAAGGGATATTGATCAAAGGCAGGAAAATGGAATTGAGGTACAGATCAGTCATGATCTGATTGAATGACCTACTGCTATTCCTATGCTGCTATTTTATGGGAAATGAGATAATTCACTTTATAGCTGGAGAGATGCCTGAGCCAGGAACGAGTATCAGCTGAGTACACAGCAATACCTAGACAGCAATAATCTTTCCTGGCTGGGCCACATGCCAATTGGCAGGCAGGCCAGTGCCAGACATTTGGTATCTTTATGGAGACACTCCAGATGTATCCACATATACATAGTTAAAACAGCTATTGGCGCAAACGGAGATCCAAGATGGTGGGTCTGCACGAGAGGGAAAATTAACATCAAGCTTGTCAGGGAATCTTTATATTGAAGCGCCTTGGGACGTTTTACTATGTTAAAGGTGCTATCGAAGTGCAAGTTCTTGTTGAATGTTCATTTCCCTACACTGTGCTGCTTTAAGCCTATGATAAACAAAGTAACATCCAATCATACTTGCATTGATACATTAACTGTATAACAAATGCTTTTGTAACTTACAGAGCATGTAACAGAGCACATATATATTTTATTCTTGCTTGTACCTGGCTCAAGTGAATAAACCTTTAAATCAAGCTTGACAGAGATGTCGGCCTTCAGTCTCGGTCTCTTTTAATCCCACATTAAACTGTCACAGTTAATAAATCAATATTGATTCTTATTGCTCCATGATTATGCAATTCAAAAACAATTTACAAATATGTTCTGATTTGAAGTGTGGCAGAGAACATTTAAATTACAGTTCAGTAATAAGCAGTCACTGACTGCTGTTTGGAATGATTTCTTTTGAGCTCCAAATATTGATTTAGTTTCAAATATTTATTGTGCTCCGTAGACTTCATTGCAGCTTGTAGGTATACTGCAAGGAGAAAAAAGTTCCCATTGCGAGCACTCACGAGTGACTTCACAGTGAGACATTATTAACTTTGTCAGTTCCATGACCATTAAGCAAAAAAAATTCTAATCTTTCATATTCCTTTTCCCCACATGTGGTCAACTGCTTCTCTCCCAAAGGATTCCTTAACAATTATCGAATGATGTATTCTGAGTGCAGGTTTATTATTGTTCACACATGCTCCAAAAGCATCTTTTTCTGTGCCTCCTGGATTTGGTATGCAAATTTGCAGTAAATGTGTAGCACGTCACGCTACATTTGGCTAGTGTAGAATTTCACGGGTTGCTTAGCATCACAAATCACTTGCTCCAGTTATCCTTGTAATCTTTTGGGGAATGTTGAAAAATAAACAGGCCTTCCAAATTGGAACAAGCCACACAAAAAAGTTCGTGCAGATTTTCCTAATGTGTTGTTTTCAGTTGACTGCAGCAAATCAGGAAGAACACTTTTTCCTGGAAAATGATTCTTGCGAGTCCCAAAACCAGTGAGCACAAAGCTTTTACTAAACGTTACGATTCCGACATTATTTTGTTTGTAGTGGCTATACGTTAGATTGTGCTCTTTTGGCAAACTGGGGCATCTTTTTTGTGCACAGCATGACGTTTATAAGGATCTCATGAACTTGCTGCAATATGGAATAAAATAGTTATTTAAAATGTATTTTCAAAAATAAAGTATGTTTTGCATGTGCATACCTCTCAACGGCATGTTAATTGTTCAGCATAGGTTTCCATCCACAAAGCACTTTCCTTGATCGGCCCCGTGCCATAAGACTCCGTATCCAGCCCCTCCATTACCAGCGCACCGTGGCTGGAGTGTTTACGATCTACAGGATGCACTGCAGCAACTCACCAAGATCACTTTGACCGCACCTCCCTCCCTTACGGTCTCTACTACTGAGAAAGAAAGACTTGTATTTATATAGCGCCTTTCACGACCACCGGACCTCTCAAAGCACTTTACAGCCAATGAAGTACTTTTGGAGTGTAGTCACTGTTGTAATGTGGGAAACGCGGCAGCCAATTTGCACACAGCAAGCTCCCACAAACAGCAATGTGATAATGAGCAGATAATCTGTTTTAGTGCTGTTGATTGAGGGATAAATATTGGCCAGGGCAAACAGCCTTGCTCCTTGAAATATTGCCTTGGGATCTTTTATGTCCATCTGAGAGAGCAGACAGGGCCTCAGTTTAATGTCTCATCTGAAAGACAGCACCTCTGACAGTGCAGCACTCCCTCAGTACTGCACTGGAGTGTCAGCGTAGCTTTATGTGCTCAAGTCCCTGGCATAGGACTTGAACCCACAACCATCTGACTCAGAGGCGAGTGTGCTACCCACTGAGCCACAGCCGACACTAAGAAGCACAAGAAAAACAATGTATTGGGAATACCATCACAATTTGGTTACAAATCGCTGTTCCTTCATTGCTGGCTCAAAATCCAAGAATTGCTCCTTCAGGCCCTCCTCAGCAGAAAGTCTTTCGCCAGAGGCCTCTGTTGAACCTTTGTAATGTTTCCCTTCAGGTTATCTTGGCATTTCTTGATGATGAGCATTTAAGCATATTCTTCAAAGTTCTATGATGCAGACATTCCTGAGACAACCGGAGACAGTTTACCCAAGAAAAGGTCCTGTTGGTTGGCAAGTATAGACATTTAGTGATCTGTCTTAGTGATCTACAGATTGGCAATTGACTTTTCCGCACTTAGCACCACTTGATTTTGAAGTACGTTGGATTCTGACGTTTGTTCGTTGTTATTACTATACACTTTGATATTCCCTTTCACTGCAAATGTGAAATCTGTAGATTTTGCAGCAAATATTTATGAATAGCAATTTATTGTTCTGGGAAATGAGCAGAAGTGATTGATGGCAGCTGTAAAAGTGTTTGAG
Organism: Squalus acanthias; assembly: GCA_030390025.1. Classification (NCBI taxonomy): domain Eukaryota; kingdom Metazoa; phylum Chordata; class Chondrichthyes; order Squaliformes; family Squalidae; genus Squalus; species Squalus acanthias. The sequence goes on from CM059425.1 coordinate 84,476,990, forward strand.
GATGCAGTGTAATGGATCCCACCTCAGTTTCTGCAATCCACCTGCCTTATTACCATCCTATAGTCAGGCAGAACGTGGTGGAAAATCTAGGACACCCTGATGAGGGTGACACTTGGGCCAAGTCTGAGAGGGCCAGCAGTTTTGTAAATGTATTCCACCATGGCTCAGTGCCTTCAGAAGCGTGGGAAGGGGGCGATATATAAACTTCATAAAAATGTAAAAGAAACAGTTGTGTGTGAATGAACTCTGATGCGAGCTGAAGTTTAAGTAAAGAAAACCTGTCTACCGCTCATGTTGTGGAACATGGAGACCTGCGCATCGCTGTGATTTCCAGCTTCAAATTACTTTGACCCCCCCCCCCACCTTGAGCCTCTTCTTTCTTATCTCTTGAGTCACACTCATACATGTGCAATCATCCCCTTTTAAGTTATGACTCACTCCAAGTGTTGTTACCACAGCACCAGCTGTACATTTAATGTTGCTGTTTTTTTTTCTTTTAAAGTTCACAGCAAGTGCTCCAATGTCCCAGGCAATAGCCACGAGCCACATGTGGTTAATTGTATTTCTGATTAGTAAGTAAACAAGGAGTAATAGAAAAGCAAAATACTGCGGATGCTGGAAATCGGAAATAAAAACAGAAAATGCTGGAAACACTCAGCAGGTCAGGCAGCATCTGTGGAGAGGGAAACAGAGTTAATGTTTCAGGTCGTTGACCCTTCGTCAGAACTGCTGGAGTAATGGACACTGTCGTTGGGCACGTGATCTCAATATCCATATTCGCATGGTGAATGCATGTGCATGTAAGGCGTTTTCTACTAAATTTAGTGCACATGGCTAAAACGTTGTTGCCGTAGCCACATCTGTGGCTAATCAGCAATTTTTATTGAACAGCACTACTCCAATGGAATGTAAAAGTTATGTACCCAGATTCCAAAACCATGCTTCATATTTTTTAACATTTTTACAGATTTTTAAATTCATGATCAAAGTATGATAAATGGGTACAATGGAAAAAATATATATGCTGGGGTATATATTGTTCAAGTGCCAGCCATCCTTGGGGACCATGGCGGTGAAGTACAGGTCCCAGGACACAGGCAACGGTCTAGTATCTTGGTCAAGTGGCCGTTCTTCATGCATGAACCTTACAGTGAGCTCTGGCTATTGAATGGTCAAGAGGACATTACAGCTGAGCCTGATCCTATCCCCACCTGCCCTCCACACAGGCCCATTGTCCGTCAGTAGTCACTGGATAGCAGTCAGAGTGAAACCCTGGCTGCTTGCTGCACCTTCCTACCTGAGAAGTGTCGTGACTCTCCGACTGTTGCCCCGGCTGAGATCAACTAACTCAATACAGAGCGGAACTTTGTATGTTCTTGCCACCTTTTACATGACTGACTCTGTAGGATAATTTACAAATTTTATGTCTGTAGTAATATATCAAACGGTGATCTCCAGGAGTGAGGCAGTTGTGCATTGCTGGGGTGACATAGGGTAGAGCCTAAAGAATTGTTCTTTATTCTTCCCATATTGATTCAATAGTATGAAACAAAATAGAGAAAATGATGCTGTCATCTTTCACTTTAATTAGTAGAAAAGACTGAATTCTAAGAATTCCCAAGCCTTTTTGAAGATTCTGAGTTATCTGCCTACTTTTAGCCTAAAGCCTAGATTCTCCCAAAGGGGGCAGTTAGAAAATATTCTGACAGTCCATTTAGTCATTCCATCTCCTCATCTTGTACAGCAGCAGTGCTAGTAAGCCCTGTTTAAAAATAAATAACTCTGCACCATCTAATTTCCATGATGTCATCCCACTATTTTTATTTTTAACATTTTTCGGTGAAAGTATTGCATAGTGGAATGAAATGCATACTTGCTTTAATCTGTCAACTGGTATTTGCATTTCTTATGCTTCTGAAAATATATATTTTTTAAATAGCTACTCCAAACTCTGAACTTTGCAGGGTATCTCGAGGATCTGGGCACGCCTTACATAAAATAGAATTAGTGCGGGGGGTGGGGAGTTGATTTTGATGGTGGAGAACCCTATAACTTAGAAATCATTTTAAGAATTATTTTAAGAATTTAAAACAAGAAACAATAAAGGTCATTCAGCCATGGCTCATGCGATGGAGCTCTATATCTTACTTACCTTCTCCTCCGAGAGTCTACAGACTTTTAAAACCCGAGGCTAGAATAACCTAGCGCTGTTTCTTGATTTGAAACCTCATCTTGTCTCCTATTATTTCCAAACCTTGGTGGGGTTCTGCACTATAGATCTTAGCCCTTCACCTAGGTTTTGCGAAAAGAATAATTCAAGTCGTCTTTCCTCTTCTGCAGACCACGTACAATGCGTTTTGTGATCCATTTCCTGCCCACATGCAAACCAGAGCTGGTGCAGCAGCTGAAATATCCTCAGTGAGAAACGCAGTAGGAATGATGACATGATGCAGTTGGCTAGCCCCACTTGTCTGCTGACAGAGCAGGCAATACAGGTGATGAGCTCTGTACTGTAAGAACAATAGGGCACATATTTACACTTGCACACTGCCTGGGGGTCCCATATGTGTTCTAATGTTTGCCATATGGCACTTATGGAAATAAGACATATGCAGCAACTCAAACGGGTGAGAAGGTTTTGGGAGGCTGGTCACTATGTCAAAAGTGCAGAATTGTTTATCTATCAAGGGCTACATTTCGTTACTGTGGGAGTAACAAGAAATGCCATTTGCAGTGCAGTCATGGCACTAACACTCTTTATAGTGATGCCATAAAATCCTGACACATTACCTACTCCTTTAGAAGTCATGTGAGATTTCCGCACCATATTTCCATGGATATTTTACCTCTCTTGCTCATTGAGCTAAGAAGTCGGAGACCACGGTGCTAATTTGCACCTTTGCCGCCTGGGTGGTAACCTGGTGGAGCCCATCGCCCGCCTGTTGTAGAACCCGCCAGATTTTTCACCCCATTAAAATCAGTGGAATGAAAATCGGGCAGGTTCTATAATGGGTGGGTAACCCGCTCTGCCAGGGTACCTCCCAGAGGGCAAAGTGGAAAATCTACCCCGTACTTCTCAACAAGACCACTAGAATGCTTGCTGGCTCAGGCAGTGTTCCTCGCTGTCAGAATGTTTGTGCTATATACATACGTAAGTACAGGCAATTGACCAGCCTGTACACCAGATGGCACTGTTGCAGGAATTTATATTTAGTGCACTGCTGGCCGCTGAAGCACATTCACTGGCCCACAATGGAACGAAACAGCAACGTTCCTATTAATGAAGCATAGAAAATGGCAGCAACAGAACTATATTTTATTTGGTGCTGTGATGGCCTTATTATCTAATATCTAGCGCTAATATCTACTCTGCAGCCAGTCACGGGCACTGTGCTGCCACTCCGTATTTGTGAAAAATATTATAAAAGATATAATGTTATTATGGATTCCCAATGCCCAACAAGCAGGAGTTTAGATTGGCATTTATGCCACTTTTGAGCATTTTTCACCCTCTTCCCATCCCCCAGAAATGGCCTCATAAACTCTGCATTACGGACGCCCCATCCCCTTGGCATGATTCAGTCAGCAATGATGTAAAATCTTGCTTAGATGTATAAAGATTTAAATGAGCTTGTCAATATAATGAATGCTGCACTTGCCTCCACTAAAATAGATCTTTTCTGTTGCAGGACTCAGGGCTGCACTTTGTGTTGGCACTGGTGCAAAAACAAAATAAATAAAATCTTCCTCTAACGTTTACAAATCGGGTTAAACTATAATTCATACATATAATGAAATAATTGTAACAGCAAAAAAAATGTGACCAAGGCTCTGAACCCAAAAGACAAATAAATGTTAACGTAAAGGAATAAGAAGCGCATCTCTTAGCACAGAGTTGTCAGTCTGATGGAATGAATTTAGGGCAGCAGTGTTTATCTGTTTGGACATGTTTTAGCTTGGCTGACTGAATACAGCAGCGAATAGGAAATCTGGGTGAGATCTGCAGAGAATTGATGTCATCCTCAGTTTTCAGGATTTGGAGGAAAAACACACACAAATCCAAGCATTACCAAACATTGCATGTTGCGGCCTCAGCCTCCTGAGAAGATTAAGTTCAAATACCACCTCATTTTGTAAATTAGAGCGGGGCTCTGTTATATTCTGTATTATCTTTTTATATAAGAGGAGCAGCATCTGTGTTTGCACTTAGCTCATGTTTTTCAAGCACATCACGCCTGAAATTGTGGCCACAGCAGTTGCCCATCCAACGAATCACATGCGAGTACAGCAAAAATTAGTGAATGGCTCAAAAACCAAACTGTTTAATTACCAATCAAATATTTGGCTCACTGTGAACAAATCCAAATACTATGAAAAGTACCAATGAGAAATGAGTAACCATCAGAAAAATGACCAGCAACTCCTTTTAGTTTTTTTTTCACAAAGCAGTATGCAAAGTCGCCACCACTTACACCGCCCACGCTTATCATGGACAGCCACCTAGGTTGGGCAAATTTACTATTACCATAGGAGTCGATTACAAAGGCACCGCTCAAACCGTATGAAGTGGGCTGGCTGTTTCAGGGATATTTTGTGATTGATTTTCCTGTTTCAAGAACCACAGGATTCCGTCCCTTACCATTTCTCGCATTCCGGCAGTTGCTTGAGAGCTTGTTTCCTACATTATAACAGTGACTACACTTCAAAAGTACTTCATTGGCTGTAAAGTGCTCCGGGATGTTCTGAGGTTGTGAAGTCTTCTTCTTCTTCTTCTTCCCCTCTCGCTTTCCTTTCTTGCCGTGCCTCTTCGGTGCTCTCCCGTTCGGTTGGATATAAGGCCAGTGCTACAATCCCACGAAGTCGCATGGCTGCCTCCTGCCTTCCCGCTACTTGTTTTACTGTTCACCGCCTACAGCGGTCAAATCACGTTAATACCAACGGCCATTATAAGCGGTGACGACTGTGCCACAAAACTGACCAATCAAATTATCAAGTAATTTCTTCATTATTTTCATCTGCCATTTTCTTTCTTCATTCAGGGGAGTATTTACACCTAGAAATAACATTTATAGAATCTTAGAATGATACAGAAGAGAAGGAGGCCATTCGGCCCATCATGCCTGTGCTGGCTCTTTGAAAGAGCGATCCAATTAGTCCCACTCCCCCGCTCTTTCCCCATGGCCATGCAAATTTTTCCCCTTCTGGCAATTGTCCAATTCCCTTTTGAAAGTAACTATTGAATTTGCTTCTACCACCCTTTCAGGCAGTGCATTCCAGATTGTGTGAAGTTTCTGTTAATGTACTGTCAAACATTGAAATCTTTATTTTCAAATTCAACACTTTGCATTCTTGGACAGATCTGTGTGCACCTTTGAAAGTGTCTTAGTGAGATGCAGTGAATGGTGAGACATAACGGTAACCCACCCCCCCCGCATTGGTCATGAGTGTGAAAGGAATGGCTTGGGCATTGTAGGGATGCTTTATGGTGTTGGTGTGGGGTGGTGCCAACCTGGCACATCAACCTGGCAACCAGGGTGTACAGCGCCAAGTGAAGTAAATCTGGCCATGGTGAGGCCATCCCTGGCCTCCTGGGCAGCAATGTGCTCAGATGCTGATGCCCTGTGTACTGTGCAGCATCAGGTGATTGCGGAGAAGGTTGGTGTTGCTGTTGGTGCTGCTGGTGTTGGGGCTGATTGTGGTGGGATTCTGAGGACCAAGGTGAGATAGTTTCAAGGGCACCGATGCTGATGTAATAGATGGCAGGTGAAGTTGAGATGACAGAAGCGATCTGTCAATGGTGAGAGAGGTTGTTCCAATGAGGTGACACTGGATAGAGAGTTTACTCCAAACACTTGCAACCTGCATAAAGCTCAAACTGTCTTCCAAATGCAGTAAGCAACAGCTTCTGACTTTAGAAAGTGAACAGCTGTGAGATGGGAGCTTTTATAGCACATTTGCAGCCGTTAAGTAAAGAAATGATTTCATGGTAACACAACTCCCGACCTGCTTACCTGATGTGACCCCCGAGCAGTGTGGAACTCGTGGGCGACCTCGTAAAATTTAAAGGTGAGCTCAAAATACTTTTTAAGTGGCTGTTAACAAGCTCCTAATCACCTAAACTGCCTCCCCCGCCACTTGGTGTCGCTGATGACAGACCCGACATCTGGGATACTAGCAGGTTGACAGCGGGTTCCCTACCCGCTGTTAAAAAATGTTTTCCCACCCGACCCGCCACCAAACGCGCCTGCTGACCCCCTGAAAAATCCCCCCCCCCACCCCATATAACAACCAGGTAGAAAAGGAATAGGGAATCCAAGCCCCTGTGGACATATTCTGTGTGTGCGAGTCTGTGTTGTAGTTTTCAGCCCGTTTCTCGTAAGCTACACTACCCAGCAAGAACTGTTGAGAACCAGGCAGTAAATTAACCAAAAATTGTGAAGCACCTTTTAACCTTATTAAAAATTAACTAGCACATGGAACAGATTTCAAAGCTGTAATCTCTATTAGGAGTATGAGCTGCACTATCTGCTTGTGGTGGCATCTGAACCACTTAATGAGATTAGTACATTGCAATCACTCCTGAGTGTCCATTATTCTCTGTTCTTTTAGATGTGGATTTTCAGGATGCACATAATTCTGTCTCGAATATAGAATTGATACACTTGCATGATACCTCTGAGTCTGCCACGACAGCACAGTCAGGCCTCCACACTACATTTTGTGATTTATGTGCTCCTGAGATGGCGTATACTTTAAAATCCTGCTACAAATCTACCTGCACACTTATTGAAGTTGTTCTTTTGTCTAGTTGTTGGAGAAGGGCAAAGAAATGATAACGAGTATTCTGTTTTTACAGTCATAATACCTTGTCACTTGAAGGTGAAGCTGTTACAGAAAACGGCAATCCAGTGTATTTTCGGGTGTGATGTTTCAAAGTGTTTTGGAGACATTGGCCTCGATTTTAACGAGAGGGCTTGGGGTGACGAACCCAGCCAGGCCGAGGTCATGAAGGTCCTGTCGATTTTTAACAGCGGGGCCTCATTTAAATAGTTCTTCACTGACTGCCGCCCGACACCCGGCCAGACTGACTGCTTGTCTGATGGGTGGGAGTAGAAATTTAGCGCCAGCAGGCCGCAGCTGGGGTCCCTGGGGGACGGTCCCCGGCAGTCAGTGGAAGGAGGGCTGTGCATGAGATCTGGGATCGGGGGGTTCCAGCGAGAGCGGGGGGTGGGGAGGGTAGGCCGAGGATGGGGAGGGTAGGCCGGGGATGGGGAGGCCCAAGGACTCTTTAAATGACCTGGGGGGAGCACGCCCGCTGCTGCTGTCCCACAAGGAGTTCTAAAAGGAGCAAACCTTTAATATTTACCTTGGCCAGTTGGTGCCTCCCGCCTTGGATCTGCTGCCAGGCAGCCGACAGTGAGGGACTCCCTCTGACGTTGAGTTAAGTTTACTTCGCAGTGCTGATGATGTCATCGGGCCATGACTTTTGAATGTTAGACCCTCGCCTGCCTTTTGCGGGAACCTCATCTGTGGCCTTATTTGGGTTTGTAAAAGTTTGGATGGCAACGGGTTGGAGCCTGGAGGTAGAATTTTAAAATTTTAGGGGGAAAAATTTGGTTGATTTGCGCCTCCCATTAGCGCCCTAAGAGGGGGCGCGACCCAATTTTGCCCCCTTAACTCTTCCCCCGCACCATTCCTGCTGGGAGGGGTGGTGGGGTTACTGAGAAACCTGCTGTAATCATCTCCTCCACACGTATCAGATGGCAGTGTCAACTAACTCCACCAGCCTTCAACTGGTTCTTGTTCTTGTTGCAGTAGCAGATTTATGATTTATTTCAAACCGCATGTGTCAGAGCTGGACTATGTTGTAGACACTTACACACTGGAAAAAGTAAATATAGTTCTTGCTTACTCTGTGGTTAATTATTACTATTGGTTGCTTTTTTAGGTGGTATTTTTGGTTTAAAAACAATTATTTGTTTGTTGAAACACGTGATCTTGCATATGACGTCAATGCAGCATAAATATTTCCTGCTTCACCTTCTTCTGCATTTGTTAAACCAGCACAAATGTATTTTAATGCACACTATATATGCAGCATTTAATCTTTTATGTTGACATAGCTTTTCAAATTATTTTGCTTCATATCTTGTGTTAAAGGAGAACGTCACCAAGGTTTTGAAATCGACATGATGCAGAGACTAGAAAGGTCCTGGGTTTGCTGCCTTTCTCGGTGCTGAGCTTTACCCGATCTCAGCAGGAATGGCAGTACGAGTGCTGCATTGGCTTCAACACCCTGGGGCTAAGGGGTAACAAGTCAGTCAGGGATTCCACGCTGGACCTCTATCTAATAACTCAAGATGGAAGTGTGCAAATGATGGCCATCAAATGAGGATAGAATTGAGCTTGGATGTGTGATGCCTTTCATGGTTGAATGGTCTGCTAACTCACTGGATAGACTCAGCTGAAGAATGGCCACTTAGAAGCCACCCAACCTTTGGATTCAGTACCTTCAGGGATGAGGGGGCGGGGGGGGTGGGGGTTGTTGTGGAGAGAATTGGAGGGGGGAGAAATACCAAAATCCCAATCCTGCCTTCTCTACTAATTATAATATTTTGTGTGGATGTGAATTACTTTATTCCCTGAATATTGGCGAGGTGCAATGGAATGCTGGATGCACAGATTAAAATAGCCAATCCAACTGACTTACTGAGTGGCAAGATCTGTGGTCAACATTAGTCCAGTCATGTACCTCAACAAGGTGTTGGCCTTGGCTCACTGGTAGCACTCTGGTTTCTGAGTCTAGAAGCTCGTGGGTTCAAACCCCACCCCGGAGACTTGAGCATATAATCACTTCAATTTGATCTTTTGGATGAGATGTTAAACCGAGGCCCCATCTGCTGTCTCGGGTGGATGTAAGAAGAGCACGGGAGTTCTCTCCGGTGTCCTGGCCAACATTATTCCCTTAATCAACACTTAAAAAAAATGATCTGGTCATTATCTCATTGCTGTTTGTGGGACCTTGCTGTGTGCAAACTGGCTGCTGCGTTTTCTCCATTACAACAGTGACTACACTTCAAAAGTACTTCATTGGCTTTGGGATGTCCTGAGGTCATGGAAGGCGCTATATAAATAAGTCTTTCTTTCTTTTCATCAATACATGGTTTCCCTCTGAAGCATCAAGAATGGGTAACTGATTATAATTATGAAGCACTCCAGCTTTTTTCCCCTGAATCTTTTGTGTTATTCATAGCCAGTTTCATTATTCCAGTTCGTAAATTCTGCACTTGCATTCTGGCGCCAAGCACAGTTAACAAATTACTTTTAATTCTGCAGTTCCAATCACATTTGTTATACTCTTTATCCAAGGGTCCTACCAGTTGCAATCTGAGTCTGCACCAAAGGGTACATAAGACTGGCAAAGGGACAGCATTCCCTTCAATTTATTTCAATTTTTACTACATGCATGCTAAACAGCGGAAGCAGCATGCTATAGACAGAGCCAAGCGATCCCACAACAAACGGATCAGATCAAAGTCCTGCCACATCCTGTCATGAATGCAGGTGGACAATTAAACAACTAACGTGAGTGCAAAAGACAAGGCTGAAGCATTTGCAACCATCTTCAGCCAGAAGTGTCGAGTGGATGATCCATCTCGGCCTTCTCCTGAGGTCCCCACCATCACAGGTGCCAGTCTTCAGCCAATTCGATTCATTCCATGTGATCTCAAGAAACAGCTGAGTGCACTGGATACAGCAAAGGCTATGGGCCCCGACATCATCTCGGCTGGCGTGCTGAAGACCTTGTGCTCCAGAACTAGCCGCGCCTCTAGCCATGCTGTTCCAGTATAGCTACAACACTGGCATCTACCCGACAATGTGGAAAACTGCCCAGGTATGTCCTGTCCATAGAAAGCAGGACAAATCCAATCCGGCCAATTACCACCCCATCAGTCTACTCTCAATCATCAGCAAAGTGATGGAAGGGGTCATCGACAGTGCTATCAAGCTGCACTTACTCACCAATAACCTGCTCACCGATGCTCAGTTTGGGTTCTGCCAGATCACTCGGTTCCAGACCTAATTACAGCCTTGGTCCAAATATGGACAAAAGAGCTGAATTCCAGAGGTGAGGTGAGAGTGACCACCCTTGACATCAAAGCAGCATTTGACCAAATGTAGTACCAAGGAGCCCTAGTAAAAGTGAAGCTAATGGGAATCGGGGGAAAACTCTCCACTGGCTGGAGTCATACCTAACACGAAGGAAGGTGGTTATGGTTGTGATTGTTGGAGGCCAATCATCTCAGCCCCAGGAAATCACTGCAGGAGTTTCTCAGGGCAGTGTCCTAGGCCCAGCCATCTTCGGCTGCTTCATCAATGACCTTCCCTCCATTATAAAGTCAGAAGTGAGGATGTTTGCTGATGATTGCATAGTGTTCAGTACCATTCACAATTCCTAAGATAATTAAGCAGTCTGTGCCCGCATGTGACAAGAACTGGATGACATTCAGGCTTGGGCTGATAAGTGGCAGGTAACACTCATGCCACACAAGTGCCAGGCAATGACTATCTCCAACAAGCGAGAGTCTAACCACCGCCCCTTGACATTCAATGGCATTACCATCATCCAATCCCCACCATCAACATCCTGGGGGTCACCATTGACCAGAAACGTAACCACATAAATACCGTGACTACAAGAGCAGGTCAGAGGCTAGGTATTCTGCAACGAGTGTCCCACCTCCTGACTCCCCAAAGCCTTTCCACCATCTACAAGGCACAAGTCAGGAGTGTGATGGAATACTCTCCACCTCCCTGGATGAGTGCAGCTCCGACAACACTCAAGAAGCTTGACACCATCAGGACAAAGTATTCCACTTAAACATTCACTCCCTCCACCCCTGGCGCAACATGGCTGCAGTGTGTACCATCTACTGCAGCAACTTGCCAAGGCTTCTTTGACAGCACCTCCCAAACCCACGACCTCTACCATCTACCAGCACTGTGGGAGTACCTTCACCACACAGACTGCAGCTGTTCAAGAAGGCAGCTCACCAACACCTTCTCAAGGGCAATTAGGGATGGGCAATAAATGCTGGCCTCGCCAGTGACGCCCACATCCCGTGAATGAATAATTAAAACATTAAAAATTCTGACCCCTCCACTGGAAGCATTTGTAATGCCAGACCTCTGCTCAGCATTTTCCGCCAATAGCACAGCTCAGGTAAGATTAAGGATTATTGAAACTGTTTTGAAGTCTCTTTTATATTGGAGTAATGTTAACATTTAGATTTTGCCTGCTAAGTGAGTTTCTGTTAGAAGAATAAAAGCATAATCATAAGACAGGCTTGCTTTATTTTATTAATATAAAATGCAGTGAAAAGCAGTAGTCAGTTTAGACAGTAAAACTTAATTAGAAGACATTCCACTCGGAGAGCTTTAGCTGATAACAAGTTATTGCACAGACACAGAACAGGTAGAAAAGCTCTCTTTTTGGTAGGAAGACCTTGAGGAAGCACCTGCCTTAGAAAGACCATAGATCTGGAAGTTTAGGGAGTGTGAGTCAAGTTAGGGAGCACGATCTATGACTGCAGGGACAGGACTCTCAACTCAGTGTTAAATGATCGCTGCGTATTAGATAATGGTATGGAGCAATGATTCACCTTGGGGGAACAATCAGCCGGGAGGTCCCGCGCAGGCCGCTCACCAGCTGCTGCCGCTGGAAGATAGCGCTCAGCAAATTTAAAAGTGACTGCGCACTTGGACCGCAAATTAGAGGGAACATTGGTATGGAGCATGCAAATTGTCACATACCAGTTGTAAAAAAGGGTATAAAAAATGTGTGTTGGGACAAATACTTTGAAATTCAAAGGTTTGGCCAACCAAGTACATCGAGCTCGGAACCGTAGCGTGTTTTCAATTTCTTGGCTAAAACTCGCAAGGTTTAGTCTCAAGTGTTGCTGTTTAATTATTGTCAATAATAATTATTATTCCATGCTTAATAAATCTGGGAAGGTCTGACATAAATGCTGTGAACCCTGTTACTTTGAGGAACAACTTATAAGTAAGAACACACATCCTCTAATAGTGTAAGCGGCTGAACCTGCATCTCTACTAATATAAAAATAAAGTACTGCAGATGCTGGAAATCTGAAATAAAAACAGAAATACTACTAATATATTGTGTGCGCTCAAATTTAAAAGATGCTTTGAAAATGTTGATGGGTAGCAGATGTATCACACAAAGATTGGCTCCTGTTTTGGCAGCAGGATACATTCCTGCTGAATTTGGCTTGCGCTTTAAAAGAAAGCACTACAATACTGAACGAGGGAACTAGTGCCCAATTGCTGTTTATTGTGCCGACTGTGATCCAGTGCACCTTGGGGAACAGGAGAGAGAGTGAGCATGTGCTGCCTTGAAGAGTTGACTGTGTATGCTCTCACTACATTACATTCTGCCACTTAACAGCTAACAATTGCAAGGTTGTATATTGATTTCCAAAACTGAGTCGAGTTAGAGAGTGTTTCTCAGAATTCTAATATCACTGTCATAAAACCTTTGAAAGCAACTGCAGTGCAGTAAAGAAGGAGTTGATAAAATCGCACTTTAAAACACATTAGTCTGCATTCATTCTGAGTGAACACATTGGTGTGATTTCCTAATGCACTAAACACCATGGAGCTGGAAATCTGGGGTGGGGGGGGGGGGGGCGGTGCGGAATGCATCCCGACATAAGTTCCAGGATATACCTGCCTGAGATCTCTGGCGCTGACTCTGCCAAGACTTATGGAGTCAGGGGCAGCTCCCTTAATTGCAATGCTGCTGACGGACATCTGCCATTTCCATAGGTTGGAATGTCTGGAAGAGGATGCCCATTCTGAGGGGCAGGAGGAAGGCGAGAAGGAAGTTTAAAGTGTCCATGAGGCTGCATTTAAGTATTTAAAATTAAAATTCTTCCGGATCCAGGCCATGGGGTTGCAGCCTGGTGCCCCAGGTGGGGCTTGTTTCCATCCTCTGGCAGCCCATTAGACCTGGCATACCACCACTGATGCTATGTTGGGTCCCTCATGACTGGAGGCGTAAGACCTCCCGGTGTAGGGAGTCCCTACCCTGTCCTGTGTGTATGTCATTCTTTGTTACTATATACAAGTAGTTAGATTGAGTCACTAGTTCTTTTGTCAATGTTACTTTAAATTGAAGACTGGGATAGAATATTATGCCATCACTTCTGGGCCTTCGAAACCCCAGACAGATAGGATGAGGGTCTTTTCTATCTGGTAGTAAGGCTCCCAAGTGAAATTAATTCATATGGGCTTAATTCAATTCATGGTGGAGATGACAGATGAACCTATAACACAAATGATACTCTCCAATTTGACTTAAGTTTCTTACTTCACTTGACAATTCATAAAGATAGAAGTCATGTGGTGCTGTAAATGTTGCATGGTGTAGTTGTGGAGGAAAGGGTTTACAGAGGTGTGGCTGATGTACGTTGTCAGTGAGATATACCCAAGAGGCAAGGAGCATCTCAATATTGCATTTATCCTATCCTCTATATTTGACTTAAGACTGCTTGATGCTGTCACTGGATGGGAAAGTACTCCATTTGTGTGCCTTATATTGAAGAGATATGCAAAGGAATTAGTAAACACAGCAACATTTCACCTCAGTCAGTCCTTAATTTAAATATAAAATAAATTAAAGTGATGCTTGATTGGCGAGTATTCAGACAGGCAAAGCTATGAACAGCCTACTTCAAAAACTCTGCTGTGAAGATGCCACCTTTGACCTTTAAGGGTTCACGTTGCTACAGATGATGTATCTGCTGCAGCGTAAATGTTTACAGTTCATTGTTCACTATTAAGTAATGACAAAAATGAGCAGCCATGCTGAATGGTGACGCAAAAATAAGGCAGTGTTCCCACTCCTGATTGCTATCTTTTATTTAAGACAGATATTTTACTCTTGAGCATGTCACACCATTGTGCTTTCCTTCATGGTACTTTGACTTTTAACGTGATTTACCGTTCAACAGTGCTCCTTTAATACAGTGAAAGCAATGGTGTGTTGCTGATATTCTTTATCAAATATGCTGTAGTTACTAAAGATCATGATGAAAATGAAGCATTTTTCCTTTGATGCATTATTTATTAGAATCTTTCTTGCTGGCTGTGGTACATACATGGTTAACATTAGTTACTGCTAGATATTTCTGCAGTCTGCAGAGAATGCACATTCCAAATTGGCTGCTGTACATATCTCAGGACAATGCAGAGACCATGTGTAGGTTGATTGCCATTGTTCTTGGGTGGCATCACAGGTCATTCAAAATGTTTGAATCTCATCACTGGGTCAAGTCCTTCAATCCAACACAAGCACTGTGTTGGGCCGTTTACAGTATATATTTATTGGCAAATAGCTGACCATCTAATGTAGTTAAGAGAGATACAGTTTTTAATTCCTTTTTTTCTAGGATATCCTCAAAGAAATTTGGAGCTATAGCCTGGCTGCATTGCAACCAGACAGCTGCCAGCAGCTATGGGTCAGCCACTCGGGGTAGTGTACAGCCGTGTAAGAAATAAAGCAACTGTGTTTCAATGGACAATTAATGCTGAGAGTTGGTGCGGGAAATGTGCGTTGTAGTTTTAACACTTCGAGGAGATGAGTAAAGTTTGTAATTGCAGTAAATATACTGTTTGCACTGAGCATTTGTTTAATGTTCAATAAGTTTGTCTTTCAGTCGCGGTATGAGAGTGTATATTGTTCCACCTACCAAAGATCAGGAGATCACACATGGCTCTTTGGTTTATTTCTACGACTCACTACATTTACCTAGGTATTGGGCAGGTAAAGGCACACACACTGGTTCATTGGGGACATGTAGTCCACTTATTGGATTGGCCAGTGGTGGAGAACTCAAGGAAAATATATAGGGGGAAAGATTCGTGCCCTTAGCGCCTCCCGTTAGTACCAGTAGATGGTACTAATGCGGTATTGAGATCTGTAACAACAGCTCCTGTTGAATCCAGCGCCACACGCCAAATCAGCCACCGCCCCCCGTCCCCCACCCCGGTAACCATGATCGCCAGGGACTTCAACGCCAGCGATATCGTGACATCAGTGAGTGTGCAACACTCATTGAATGCCTGATCTGCCAAATTGCTTCTCACCACTTACCTCACCGCCTGGAGTTAACAATGACAGGACGAGCTGGTACGCAGCACCAGGAAACCGGCTCCAGGGACGTTATTTAAAGGGATCAGCCCCAATCACTAGCACTTGACAGGTTAGTGAAGTCTCAGTGCCTGTGTGTTAGTTCCTGATACTGCAACAGATTTATTTAGTAATTTGTAGGTTCCTTGGTATCAGGAGGGTTGTGGCAAGTAGAAAAGTGCAAAATTTATTCTTGAAAGATTCAACCTACAACACTTGCTAAAAGTCATGGGGGCTGTACTGGCAGTCCGCCTCACCCTCCAGGATCTACGGCGGAGGGAGTCGAGGCAACAAGGAAGATGGGAACATGTGCGCAGAGTGAGGAGGAGGAGGAAGATGATGAGGAACAGGAGGGAGGGAGGAGGCAGCTGGACAATCGGGCTTCCGGACGGGCGGTTTGTGACTGGCTCATCAGACTCCAATTTGAATGAATGAAACTCCAGATCCCCGTTGCTCACCACATCCCCATCATACCATCCCTGTGACATGCCATATCATGGTGTCCCCATGGGCACAAAGGTGAAATGAGAGAGACCACAAAATATTCCAAACTCTATTAATACATTTATGCATAAACATATCACAAATATCACATGCATTCTAATAACTAATGACCCTTGTGCCTGCCATAGTTGAATAGCTGTCATTGTGTGCAAGGTGAGATGTTGGTGTGTGTGTGTTGGTAGGTAGGGATTGTTTGTGGGTGAGTGCTGGGGATGTGGTGCATTGAGCAGTGTGTGAAGCTTGTGGTACAGATGGTGGTATGTAGCATTTGTTGAAGCCTTCACTCACTCTGACCACCCATGTGAGCTCATTAAACCTCCTCCTGCACTGGGTGTGGGTCCTGGGGACCACAGTGCTGCCCATGATGTGGTGTGCCATCTCCCTTCACATAGTCCGGCAGACTTGTGGCGAGGGCCTCCTGGCAGTTGGTACAGGACCGCCCTCCTCCTCTCCACCGCTAAAACCAATGCCTCCAAAGCTTCCTCGGAAAACCCCCAGGCTCTCTCCCTGGGGCAGCGATCTGCCATCAGCATTTGTAAATAAGTACTTCTTCTCTTTGTCCTTCTTATGATTGTTGAGACAGCTGTACACCCAACAATGCTGAGAACGAGGTACTGCAGCATCAATGGACCTCCCCATTAAGCAGTGAAAAAAGCCTGTGGCAATCATTACTTCTGTTTAGACTACACCCGATATTGGTCCATCTTTTCAGTGTAATGCCAATGAGCTAGGGTTTTTAGACTAGATTTATGGTTCCAATCATTTTAATGAGGAGTGAGGACAAATTTTGCGTGCAGTCTAGACGATTTTCACCTGGCGTTACTTAACCATTTTTAGTCTAATCATTGCCCATTCCGTAGCTATGACTAATTTCTAGCCCATAGAATCATACATTATACAGGAGGCCATTCTGCCCATCGTGTCTGTGCCGGCTCTTTGAAAGAGCTATCCAATTAGTCCCAGTCCCCTGCTCTTTCCCTGTAGAACTGCAAATTTCTCCTTTTCAAGTATATATCCAATTGCTTTTTGAAAGTTACTATTGTAAGTGCATGTTATTTGTGATATAATCATTCAGTTGTAAGATTGAACATGATGGGAGTCTAATCCTATAGTCATGCTTTGGTCAACCATCCGAGTTTAATCTGTTTCTGTAGCATGGACCTACCATAATTAAAATTGTTGTGAGGGTTTTATTAAGACAAACAGCACTGTTGTCTTGTTATGAAAACTTAAGTAAATCGAAGGGAGCATGAATGTGGTGGGTGAAATACCGGATACCTAACTGAGGTTGCTAAGTGATTGAGTTTTAAGATAGATATCAGATAAACGAAGCTGCTTGGCTGTCTGCCCAGAAGTAGCCCTATTTTAAATAAAAGTTACATTTCTTAACATACAAACTGCTAAGCTCAAAAGATTTGAATTCCAACAAAATAAATGTCAACGTGGAGTACGTGTATTAAAATTGTTTAGAAGTTGATATTAAAATCAGTCTGATTGAATTAAAGTGCTTTGAATAACCTAGAATGAGACTTCTGCTTATACTTTCTCTCTCTTCACATACGTTGCTTCAGGTTGACTACAAGGTCACTCTTCTCTTCATTTTTGGTTTGAACAAAATATCCTCAAGGCAACCGCATCAGTAACCTGTATTGTGTTTCATTTAAATCTTCTTTACTCCTTCTCAAGGCACAGGCTCGTGCTCGGTATGGTTCAAGAACTACTGCTGGCAGCCCCACGGTGTGTTGCCCAAGTGGTCATCCCCCGTGAGCGTAAACCGTGGCGGTTAGCAGGCTGTTCAGTCATGGATGGCATCACAACTGACCTCAATCCTGTTCTTGCCCTTTTCTATTCTCACCCGTTCCAGTGGGACTCACTGGATAGTGTTCAGGAGTGGGGGACATTGGCTGTCTCCTTTTTCTCTCCCTCCCTGTGCCAGGGATGCTGCAGCCAATTCTTGTGCCCCTGGCTAAGATCAGCTAACCCCGGCACAGCCCAATCTCTGTGGCTCAGTACCATACTGGCTCTTTGTGGACTAAGCAAGTGAGAGAGTTATAGCTTGTATTTCTATTCGTGCTGCTATATTTATATCATTTTAAACAATTGTTTTTCATTTTATGAAAATTATTTGCACATTTCAATTTTACCAACATGAAAAAAGAAATGATTTAGCATGCAATCATCAACATTCACACCAGTTCTCAAACACTAGTTCACTTATTGCGATTCCCATTGCATTTGTAAGACACAAAGTAGAAGAAAAATAGCTTGTTTTCACTGACTGTGTTAGTGAATTAAGATGTGATTGATTTTATAAAATAATAGAATCTTGCAGCGCAGAAGGCCATTCAGCCTGTCATGCCTGTGTCGGCTCTTTGAAAGAGCTGTCCAATTTAGTCCCACACCCCAACTTTTTCCCCATAGCGCTGCAAATTAGTTCTCTTCAAGTATATTTCCAATTGCTTTTGAAAGTTCCAATGGAATCTGCTTCCACCACCCTTTCAGGTAGTGTGTTCCAGATCGTAACAACCCTCTGTGTGAAAAAGTTTCTCCTCATTTCCCTTTAGTTCTTTTGCCAATTATTTTAAATCTGTGACCTCTGGTCAGCGACCCACTTGCAAGAGGAAACAGTTTCTCCCAACTTGCTCTATCGAAACCCTTCATAATTTTGAACATCTCTATTAGATCTCCCCTTAACCTTCTCTGCTCGAAGGAGAACAATCCCAGCTTCTCCAATCTCTCCATATAACTGAAGTCCCTCATCCCTGGTAAACGTCCTTTGTAACCTCCAAGGCCTTGACAACCTTCCTGAAGTGTGGTGCCCAGAATTGTCCAGTTGAGGCCTAACCAGTGATTTATAAAGGTTTAGCATGACTTTCTTGTTTTTGTATTCAATGCACCTATTTATAAAGCCAAGCATTCAATGCACTTCTTTAACCGCCTTATCAACTTGCCCTATCACCTTCAAAGATTTGTGATTATGCAGGTCTCTGCTCTTTGCACCCCCTTCAAAATATTTAGGGCGAAAAATTGAGTCGCGCCCCAAAGGGGCGCCACCTGGCACAAAGCAACCAAATTTTTCCCCCTTACACTATTAGCCAGCTCTCTCCACTGCTGCAGCACCATTTGCATTGGCACACAGTGCCCATCAGCAGGGAAGAGGAACTCCTTCCTGCTCCACAGGTACCTGCACTTCACTATTTAGAAACCTGTGGGTCTGGCTGCAGTCATCCTGGCAGTACAGTGAGGGAGACAGTGTAACAGTGAGAATACAGGGGGAGGGAGACAGTGTAACACTGGGAATACAGGGGGAGGGAGACTGTGCAACACTGAGAATACAGGGGGAGGGAGACAGTGTAACACACTGAGAATACAGGGGGAGGGAGACAGTGTAACACTGGGAATACAGGGGGAGGGAGACAGTGTAACACAGTGAGAATACAGGGGGAGGGAGACAGTGTAACACAGTGAGAATACAGGGGGAGGGAGACAGTGAAACACAGTGAGAATACAGGGGGAGGGAGACAGTGTAACACAGTGAGAATACAGGGGGAGGGAGACAGTGTAACACACTGAGAATACAGGGGGAGGGAGACAGTGTAACACACTGAGGATACAGGGGGAGGGAGACAGTGTAACACTGAGAATACAGGGGGAGGGAGACAGTGTAACACAGTGAGAATACAGGGGGGGAGACAGTGTAACACACTGAGCATACAGGGGGAGGAAGACAGTGTAACACAGTGAGAATACAGGGGGATGGAGACAGTGTAACACTGTGAGAATACAGGGGGATGGAGACAGTGTAACACACTGAGAATACAGGGGGAGGGAGACAGTGTAACACTGTGAGAATACAGGGGGATGGAGACAGTGTAACACAGTGAGAATACAGATTAGCGGGAAACAAGAGATATGCTGTACATGATGGGAGGGTTATTGTTAAGTCACAAAGATGGCGAAATTTGTAAGCTATGTATTATCAGGACACCTCGTATCTCCCACACTTTTTACAGGTGCAACACATTCTTTTAAGAAAATACAGAGAAAGCCAGTTATTTCATGATGGCTCTTTTGACCTGGAGTCAGACATTTACAAATGGTTACAGTTGTCCTTAGATTGCTTGTAGCTTTAAAAATAATTTACGATGATCTGAATTTGCCTATTTGGACCAACTCCCCACAGAGGAGCAAAGAGACAGGTTAACATCTAAACATCACAACCATTCTCCAGCCCCCTTACTACCCATGAGCAATGTTACATGAGATCCAGTTATCTCGTTAATAAGCTACTGGGTAAAATGTATCTTTTTTTACTTGGTGTCCATTAACTGACATTTAATTTGTGATGCACATTTGGTTCTCGATGTTTTGTCTTCATGTGCACTAGATTTAATTCAAACAAATACACAATGTATTCAACATTAATACCTTTATGTAAATAGCTCCTGTAAATTCATTTCTTAACGGCTTGGCAGGGATGGGAGGAGTTCTTTAGTGCTGTGCTGTTGCTTTGTCCTTTTTTAATCAGAATGGATCTTATTTGTGTAAATGTTTTTTTTTAATTCATTGACCACATTCAATCTCACAAGGAGGTGTGCAAATCCTTTTGGACAACACTAATTTGTGACATGATTTGTGGGATTTCTTTTCAGGCAAAAGAAAATGGAAGTGACAGACGTTAATGAGCGCCACATAATAGATGCACTAACTTTGTGAAATACATAGAAACCTAAAATGAACCATGACCCACAGCACATTCAAATGAATAGCTTTTCATTATTGTGACAGTTGACTTATCAGGTGCTAGTTAGGGGAAAATATTCTTGTTCAATGAAGAGAGTCGATAAAAAATACAATATATTTTAAATGCAACACATTATATAATGTAGTTTAAATCTTATATGAACGGACCTTGGTTTCACTGAATACCGTATGGTTTGTTAATTAATTGTGTTATCATTGTGGATGAGGAAGGCCATTCAGCTCATCTTTGCTCATCCATCTGAAAAAGCACCCACAGTCACCATTACCACATTCAACTGTACAAGAAAATGTCAGGAAGAATTGTCCTCTGATATCGAGATGTGAGATGACTTGGTATAGAATTATGTCTTGTGGGGAGGCTTGAATAGGAAATACTTAACCTACCTGGGAGATTTGCTTTCCAGTGCTATGAAATGGAGATTATTTTTTGAGGAACCTATTGCAATGAGTTGGTTTGTTTTATTTATGCCAAATGTTAATTTGTGCTCTTAAGACTGAAATGGAGATTTATTTAAAAGGGGAAGGAAAGCACAGGAGGCCGCTTCTTATTCAAAGTGGCCCACAACATCCATGTGAGAAAGGGATAAGAAATATCTGTTTATTACACTTCACATTTGCTGCCTTGATGAAGACCTAATTTCTCTGGTCTTTTTTCCTCTCCAGAGCTACTCCAGTCACAACACTGATGAGGAGGGGTACTGCTTGTGCCCTAGAATATTTCTTAAGTAGTGCCCTGCTATTTTTCTGTGGTGGGGGTGGGGGTTTCAAATTTTGTACTAGCCTTCCATGCAAAACTTTTCCTGGGATCGGGCAGCTTCAGATTGGCTTCCAGGCCAATCTGAAATTGTCACCGACATTGAAATGAATGGAGCCACTTGGGGGAGCAGGCCGCTTTTCAAGGCCAGTGACATCCCCTAAGAGCAGCTGAATGACCCAAAATAGTGCATCTCCTTTCAGGGTAGAAAATTAGAAGTTTAAAAAAAAAAGTAGTATATATATTTATTCTTGTAGATTTTTAATCTGCGAAAACTAAATCACTAAAGGGAAATTGAGTACTCCTATGCAATAAATCTTAGAGTAAATTATTGCCTATACACCCAGTGATGAACATTGGGAGCACACAGGGCACCCAAACTCCATCTTGCCCTAAGAAGATGAGTGTTAGATGGATTCTAACACTGCCGATGCTTTTGATGTGAGAAATTATTCAAGTGGACTATGCTTGTTTCATACAAAAAGCTCAGTGCAAGATAAATGATTAAACATTGCTGCGTGGTACAGTGCTTTAGGACTTCAGAGTGAGAGCCCATGATTTAGTTTTGGGAGCAAAAACCTGGAAGGTTCAGGAATCTCTTAAACCTGTAAGTGCTGATTACTGAGTCAGCAACATGCTACTCAAGGAATTAAACTGTTAATTTTTTAATGTTTTGTCACGTGGGCCGAAGTGGTGCCACGCGGGCCGGATTGACAACGCTGCCTCAGAGTGGGTTATAGGTGATCGACAATGAGTGGATCACTGAACAGGGAGGGAGGGAGAAGTATTCAAGACCGAGGGCGATGGAGTGGAAGGAGAAGAGAATGAGAAGTAGGTTTACTTTGGAAAAGCAAAAAATGTGTAAAGAAACATATTGCTGGAGGAGATCACCGGTGTAGGAAGGACGAGGCCATGGAGGGATTTGAAAGGGAGGACAAGGATATTAAATTTTATTCTCTAGGGAACTGGAAGCCAGTGAAGCTTAGTAAGGATGGGGGTGCGGGTATTAATGCAGTCAAGAATGCAGTCGGTGGTGTTTTGGATGATTTGTAGATCATGAAGGGTTGGGAGGGTGATGCCAACAAGGAGAGCATTGAAGAAGACCAGCCTTGAGGTGATTAAAGCATGAATTAGGGTTTAAAGGGCAGGGGCAGGAAATGCTTCAGTGGTGAAAGATAGTAGTCTCAGTAATGGATTGGATGTGGGGGTGGAATTCGAGCTTGGATCGATCTGCCATCAAAGTTCTACACCATTGCTTAGTCTGCAGTATCATCTTTGGGGCGGGTTGATCAAGATGATGCTGAATGCATGTAGATAGGAGCTGAAGAAGATGGTTTTGGTTTAGCTGACATTTAGCTGGAGGAGGTTTTGACTTAATGTGAGATAGGCAGTTGGCGAGAGTGGCAACAGCTATGGGGTCAGTAGAGAACATGGACAGCTAAAGCTGGGTGTTGTCAGTGTACACCTGATAAGTGTGCTTCGAGATGATGTCACCAAGAGATAATGAAGAGGAGTGGGCTAAGTTGGGAACCCTGGTGTTCACTAGAGATAAACATGCAGGAATAACGGTTGGAGTTGATCTACAATGCAACAGGTAGTGGTGAACCATCAGAGAGCTGGGCTGTGGAGGAATGTTCAAGGAGGACTTAGTGGTCAACAGTATCAAAAGCAGCTGAGAGATTGAGGAGGGATAGTGAGCTATAGTTGTTGATGGCTTTGACCAACATAATCTCGATGCTGTGAATGTGACGGAAGCCTGATTTGAAGTTTTTGTACAGCGAGCATAGGAGCTTAATAGCAGAGAAAAGATATGTTCCAGGACTTTAGAAAGAAAGGGAGGGTTGGACATGGGGTGGTAATTGGAGAGAATGGAAGGAGTGCACATGGGGAGGTAATTGGAGAGAATGGAAGGATTGGACATGAGGTGGTAATTGGAGAGAATGGAAGGATTGAACATGAGGTGGTAATTGGAGAGAATGGAAGGATTGGACATGGGGAGGTAATTGGAGAGAATGGAAGGATTGGACATGGGGAGGTAATTGGAGAGAATGGAAGGATTGGACATGGGGAGGTAATTGGAGAGAATGGAAAGATTAGACACGGGGAGGTAATTGGAGAGAATGGAAAGATTGGACATGGGGAGGTAATTGGAGAGAATGGAAAGATTAGACATGGGGAGGTAATTGGAGAGAATGGAAGGATTAGACATGAGGTGGTAATTGGAGAGAATGGAAGGATTGGACATGGGGAGGTAATTGGAGAGAATGGAAAGATTAGACATGGGGAGGTAATTGGAGAGAATGGAAGGATTGGACATGGGGAGGTAATTGGAGAGAATGGAAAGATTGTACATGGGGAGGTAATTGGAGAGAATGGAAGGATTGGACATGGGGAGGTAATTGGAGAGAATGGAAGGATTGGACATGGGGTGGTAATTGGAGAGAATGGAAAGATTGGACATGGGGAGGTAATTGGAGAGAATGGAAGGATTGGACATGGGGTGGTAATTGGAGAGAATGGAAAGATTAGACATGGGGTGGTAATTGGAGAGAATGGAAGGATTGGACATGGGGAGGTAATTGGAGAGAATGGAAGGATTGGACATGGGGTGGTAATTGGAGAGAATGGAAGGATTAGACATGAGGTGGTAATTGGAGAGAATGGAAGGATTGGACATGGGGAGGTAATTGGAGAGAATGGAAGGATTAGACATGAGGTGGTAATTGGAGAGAATGGAAGGAGTGGACATGGGGAGGTAATTGGAGAGAATGGAAGGATTGGACATGGGGAGGTAATTGGAGAGAATGGAAGGATTGGACATGGGGAGGTAATTGGAGAGAATGGAAGGAGTGGACATGGGGAGGTAATTGGAGAGAATGGAAGGATTGGACATGGGGAGGTAATTGGAGAGAATGGAAGGAGTGGACATGGGGAGGTAATTGGAGAGAATGGAAGGATTGGACATGGGGTGATAATTGGAGAGAATGGAAGGATTGAGAGTAGGTTTTATTTGAGATGGGGTTGATGACAGCAGTTTTGAACGACGTAGGGGCATCCTAGAGAATAGGAACAAATTGACAACTATGTTGAGTGTGGAATTGAGAAGGCGAAGCTCGGTGGTCAGGAGCTGGGTTAGGAGAGGTGGTCCAAGGAATAGGTGATTGGCTCCATGGACGAGATAAGTTTAGTGATAACAGGGAGGGGAGATGGAAGAAAAGCTCTAGAATAATGGCGGGGGGGCTGCAGATGGGGATTAATTTGAGACTCGGTAGTGTCTCCTTGTTCAACGCTGTATAGCTGCAACATTGTATTATGTAGAAGGAAAAAGTACCAATTTGTTTCCCATGGTTAATTAAATCTTCAAAGAAGTGGTTTTCTACAAATGAAGAAAATGACTAGGAATACTAGGTTAAAGCACAATAAAATAACTCGAGCAACTAAAAGATTTCTTTCAGGGTAGTATATTTCTTCCAATAGGGATTATTTTAGAAATAGCACTTTTAAATTTTTTCTCAGAATTTGTGAAAACAATGTAAATGCATCCAACTTAATAAAAAAATATTTATTTAAATATCTATTAAATTAGTTGGTTAAGCTTATTCAAGAATCCATGGGAAACAAATGGGTACTTTGGAGTCAATTACACTGCTTATCCAATTTAAGCGAGAGGTATTGTGGAATGCTTTGTCTCTTTTTCCTTCTGCTTTATATTCAAGTAACTTGAGTGATTGACTGTGCCTCTGCAAAGGACTGATGTATCACATTGTGTGCATGGATTGCACTGCTAGCTATTCTTTTAGTAGACTCATTTTCTTCATTTGTAGAAAATCACTTTATTAAAGCTGTGAATTTATAATACAATGCTGTAGTTATAGAGCAATGAATGAAGAGACACGAATGAGTATCAAATGAGTCCCAACCTACCCTCTCCTCCATTCTAGAGCTTCTCTGCTATCTCCCCTATCTGACATCGCTAAACTTACCTAGTACAATTCCTTGAACCACCTCGCTGTGGAACCTTGCTGAGTGCAAATTGGCTGCTGTGTTTCCCTATATTAGAATAGTGACTACATTTCAATAATACTTCATTACCTCTGAATACTTTGGGGTGTCCTGAGGTCGTAAAAGGTGCTATATAAATTCGAGTTCTTTCATTTTTACTTTCATTAACAGATAACAGGCAAAGTTACCAGAATCACAAACAAAGATTAATGCACTTATCGGCTATTAATCCATTCAAGAGCTTGGGATTGCTCCGTATTTGTTATACATTCTTGGGATACGGGTGTTACTGGCAAGGCCGGCATTTATTGGCCATCTCTAGTTGCCCTGAGAAGGTGGTAGTGGGCTTGCATCTTGAAGCGCTGCAGTCCGTATAGTTAAGTTATTCCCACAGTGCTGTTAGGTAGGGAGTTCCAGGATTTTGACCCAGCAATGATGAGGAAATGGCGATATATGTCCAAGTTGGGAAGGTGTGTGACTTGGAGGGGAACCTGGAGATGATGGTGTTCCCATGTACCTGCTGCCCTTGTCCTTCTAGGTGGTGGAGGTTTGGGAGGTGCTGTCGAAGAAGTTACAGTGTGATCTTTGAGCTGGGAGGTAGATGTAGTAGATCCATTGGCTTTATAACAAGCACAGTCATAAAGTTAAGCAAAAGGCTGAGTAGGATGTGGCTTCAGGCAATTGAGAACCCCACCCATTACATAACTCCTATCCTGACCCAGTCTTGGTAATTATTGCATTGTGGTGATCAAGTCAGATGTTACCAGCCCAGCTAGATGGACTGTTTGATGCCACTGGAACCTGATGTTATAGGCTCTGCCAGTTAATTTCTTGCCAAGTAAAATTTTCTTTCAATCATAAAAAAACTATGGTTGGCTAATTCCTCAGAGGTGCTCCCACTCCGGCAGTGTTACTTTGCCAGATGTGCAGTGGAAACCCTGTTTACGTGTGGGAGCAGCTCCAAGGAATTTCCTGATCTAAGATTACTAAAGAATCAAAGCTAGAAAATAATGCAGTGAAACAATATTAATTGGAGAGGAGGGCTGAATAGACAAGGAACTGAAAACAGAGAGCTGAAACTCTGAATAATTGGAAATGGGGGGGTTAAACATCCAGAAAGATTGGAGCTCGAGGGTTGCCTACATTAGAGAAGTAGACATGAAGAGGGATAACTTAATTAGCAGATTGGGGACCGAGAGATGAACACTCAGACAGAATGACTAAAAAGAGACAGATGGAGATTCTGGAGATGGAGGCTAAGCAGCCTCGAGGACTGGAGATGGCGGATGAAATACCTTCAAATATTGGAGATGAAGGATAAAATCCTGGAGTTACTATACGCTAGTGAATTGCTTTAGGTTTTGCTTCACTAAAATTAGAATACAATGCACAGAAGCTACTTAGTATTGTAGTTACCCCAAGTTTCACGTGACCTCACCTAAAATATTTTTACAGTAAAACATAATTACAAATAATTCCCTGAGTAAATTATCGATCTGTCTTGTACAATCTATATTATTAAAAGTTTTGTGTCTGTATGAATGATTGATATGATAAGTATGATTGAATAGTATTTCAGCAACTGATCTGCATGTTCCACACTGGGGGAGCCTTTGCAGTTGCTGAAAGTTCTCACTCCCCAGTAATGAGACTACAAGCAGAGCCATGGGACACTGCTCAGTTTTTATAAATCTTCCCACTTAAGTACTGACAGACCACTCCTATGAATGAAGCCTATCTGTAAGCAAGGGGTTGATGTTTCATGTCAATAGCTTTTTACATTGTACAAGAGTCTGGAACACAGGAACATAGGAGCAGGAGCAGCCCATCGAGCCCCTCGAGGCCTGTTCCCCCATTCAGTGAGATCATGGCTGATCTGCGACCTAACTTCATATACCCGCCTTTGCCCCAATATCCCTTAATACCTTTGGTTAACAAAAATCTATCAATCTCAGATTTAAAATGAACACTTGATCTATTGGTCTGCTTACCACTGTTGTACTAGGGGGAAGAATCATATGTGTTTCATGAAAGTGAAGCCAGTTTCATATCAAAGAAAGAACTTGCATTTCTATCGCACCTTTGACAAGCTCAGGACTTCACAAAGTGCTTTACAGCCAATAAAGTACTTTTGAAGTGTAGTCACTGTTGTAATGTAGGAAATAGCACTGCATTGATTTAATGTTGTATTGACTTTGTGTAGTCTCCTGCGACCCGCAGTGTACAGAGAGAAGAAAGACTAGGCTTTGAAAGTCGAAGTGGCTCCCGGAGAGCTAGCTGCTGGTATTGGCAAACATTTACAGAAAAAGAGAAAGAAAAGTTTCAGAATATTTAAGAATGATTTCTTGATACATAAATTTCACATTAACAATCATCACCTGGTGTTGGGACAAGCTATTTTGTGTTTAGGATACTTTCTGAGAGAAATGTTTATTTTGATGGATTTTTTTGCGTATTTACTGTGATGTGCTGCAAATTTCCCATCTAAATGCAACATAAAGTTGGTGTGACAGATGTTACTGTGATGATGTGCTGGCTGGCATCTTCCTCTGTCTTATCAGGATAGCATTGTGGTGGTTGAAGGCGTAGAGTTTTTTTATATAATTGTCAGCTCAGCTGTGTTAATTGAATGCTGCAGCGGTGAGAGGCGAGCGGTGCTGATTCGAATCTATTCACTTACCTATTGGGTGCTCGAATTTCACTTGATGTCTGAAACCTAGAGGGAGTAACTACCTCAGCTCTTACAACAGCGGTACAAAACGCGGTTGGAAGGTGAATTCTGCGCATATACTGCCTCAGCAGAACTTGATCTTAAATGATATTAAACATTGGCTTCTTTGCTTCCCATTTTGGATGAAAACCTAAATCCACATCCAGGCTATGAGTGCCTGCAACATGCTCTTGCTGAGCTCCTGGAGGGGGGATGTCTTCTCACACTTCATTGTAACGTATCATATACTTCACGGGGTTTACAGTTTACTGTGGTGTAACATGCTGTTGCTGAGCTCTGAGAGAGGGGCCACAATTCAACACGGGAGACCATTTTCTCTGATCTCCTCTGGTTTACTTCAGTGCAATGTAACATGCTTTTGCTGAGCTCTAAGCGGTTGGCAATTAAATGTCACTCTCGACGAATTACATGGTGCTCCGCAGAATCAGTCCAATTTAAAATGCCCTAGCTATCCACCTGGATGGTTCACAATTCATTGTAAGACAACTTGCTATTGCTGAGATCTTGGGTGGGTTCATAGGATATTTTGGGAGCAGAACAAAAGCATTTAGTCTAACAGGCCTCTCTCTCTTTAGTTTATTTTAACTCCACCTGCACCCAGTATCCAATACTCCCCTCCAGGATCACATCAAGCTGTTTTCAACTCACTTATAATATTTACTACAGGGAGTTTTCCTGGTAACTTATTGCAAACATCTATTGCTCTTCGTGTGAAATACTTCTACCTAAGTTCCCTAGTTACTGATTTTTAAATTATGGACTATATTTTCTTCGATTTGCTAATTTTAGTGAAAAACTAGACAAGGTAGACACTGCTTTATATTTGACACTTTTTTCACCAAAATTACTAACAAGAAAACATAGCCCTGTAACCCTATTATTGACATTTTTGTTAATCTGAGCAATTTAGCTGCATCAATTTATCAATACTCATCAGCAGTTTGAAAACTTCTGTTAGATCACCTGAATATCATTTCCTTTCCAATGAGAATATGCCTATCTTCCTCAATCTTACCTCATAATTTAGATTTCAAACTCCTGATGTCTTCTTGGTTGCTGTACACTTCTCCCTCTCAGGACTGTAATGTGCTTCAACAGGAAGGTGACTAGTACTACACACAGAATTTCAATTAGTGTATAACCAGTGTCTTATGCGATAACAATTACTTCTTGTATTACGTCCAATTTGTGTTCTATTTCTCTGCTAATGCAAGTCAATATAGTCCTTTGTTTGCAGGTAATTGTTGGGTTGATGATTTCAACGAATTTTCCACAATAATCCCCAAATTCTTTGCTAAGCATGTATGCTACATAACTCTAATTCCCTGGGGTAGAAATTTGACGGGCCCGTTTTCACGTCCAGACTCAGCGCACACACACGACCTGAGAGGCCCATGGCTGGACGGAAATTGGGCTACGGGCCTCATCTAAATATTCTGAGCTAGTGGGCAGTACCTGTCGCGCCCACACAGGCTCGCCCTTCAGGAGGATTGAATTTTGGGCTTGTCTCGCCGCAGCGACCTTAGGTAAGTCCGAGGAGGGGTGGGGATGGGGGAAGAATGGCAAGAGAGGGGCCGATGGCAACTGGCAACATCCATCAAGAGTGCTGTGGAGCCTGGAGGATCACTCCTACTTTTTCTGGCTCCACATCATTCAGGGCAGCCTAATTTCCATGAGGAGTGCTAAAACAGACGTTGGCCGCTCTTTAGCATAGGCAAGGGGCCTAACGCCTGTTTTAGGCTAGCTCCCCGGGCGCATGAAAATTGTCCAAGGTCAATATGATGTCACTTTTGCCCCCGTTTTCCACACGGAAAATGAGCACCAACGATGACCAATTTCTACCTCCATATTTTTGTTCCTTGTTCCCATACAATTAATTTTACATTCAACTGCATTGAGTTTCATTTGCCATCTATTGGCCCAGCTTCCTAAAAGATCCAAATTATTCTAAATATGGTTGCGTTGCTCCTCATTATTTGCTTTAAAATTTCAGTCATGGTTAAACTCTATTTTTTGCTTAACCCAGTTTTCTATTCAGTTCACCACTTTATCCCATATTTCATGATTCTTTACTTTGGTAATTACGTCGAAAGTCCCTTGTAAAAAAAAAAGCATCTTGAATATCTAACCATGTAACATCCACTGCATTTCCCTCTTCCATGATTGCAATGAAGTTTTTGGAAAAACATTTTGCGGCCTGGGAGATGCTATTAAAGAGCATTCCTGCCCCTTATCTGATTTTCATGGGCTCCACATAGAAACATAAAATAAAAACATAGAAAAATAGGAGCAGGAGTAGGCCATTCGGCCCTTCGAACCTGCTCCGCCATTCAATATGGTCATGGCTGATCCTCTATCTCAATACCATATTCCCGCTCTCTCCCCATACCCCTTGATGCCTTTTGTGTCTAGAAATCTATCGATCTCCTTCTTAAATATATTCAGTGACTTGGCCTCCACAGCCTTCTGTGGTAGAGAATTCCACAGGTTCACCACCCTCTGAGTGAAGAAATTTCTCCTCATCTCAGTCCTAAATGTCCTACCCCGTATCCTGAGACTGTGACCCCTCATTCTAGACCCCCCAGCCAGGGGAAACATCCTCCCTGCATCCAGTCTGTCTAGTCCTGTCAGAATTTTATATGTTTCAATGAGATCCCCTCTCATTCTTCTAAACTCTAGTGAATACAGGCCTAGTTGACCCAATCTCTCCTCATACAACAGTCCTGCCATCCCAGGAATCAGTCTGGTGAACCTTCGCTGCACTCCCTCTATGGCAAGTATATCCTTTCTTAGGTAATATTTTCTTTACTGGTTCCTTTAGGTTTCTGTTTGTGCAAGACTAAATAGAGCTATATCCGGTAGATCAGGTGAAGTGAACACATCATCTTTTTTGGTAAGCAGACTTGCCCTGATCTCTATGTTTCCAAAAGTCCATACTTATGATTATACCCTAGCCTTTAACCTCCCTCCTCCATGTGTACCTATTCTTCTGAAGCCCTTCAAGCCTCAATGTTTCTCTCTCCTATCCCACATGCACCAAGCTCTCTTGTCTGCTTTTTATGCACCTCAGGAAAGTAGCAATGCTGCTTTGTTCACAGCCGAAGATTTTGCATGGATTGGAATGCGAGATAAAACTGCCCTTCCCCTTTGCCAAGTGCCCAAATATTGCCTGTAAAGTCTACTTGAATGCCTCGGGACATGCTAATACTGAGCCCTCTTTTACTTTTGAATTTTCTTATATGTTTTAGTTCTGGTGCTATTGCACAAATTTCTGAATTCAGTCTAATGTAAACGGTAATGGTTGAATCTTCTGCACAAAACAGTTTATTAGAGAAACAGTGTTCCAAAGAAGAAGAAAAATATATTCTGGTCTAATGCATTTTGTAGATATTTCATTTATAGAATCCATCAGGATCAAGAATTGTTTGATCCACTAACTAATGCTGTTGGCTCCACTCTACAGTTCTTCATTTTACAATTACAATCCCAGAATGGCGGTGGGGAACATAGGTCCATCTCATGTTTTTAGGTCTGTATGGTTGCCAATCTGAATCTCAGCTTTAGAAAAAGTGGAGGGAACTTCTACCTGTTATCGAAACGTGTTTTGTAATGGGTACGGTAAGCTTTTTAATTGGGAGGTGTCCCACTGTGACAGAATTGAATCTGTCAGGGAGCTGTACCTTTAAAATGTCACAAGGCATTTCTGCCTGTCATAAATCATGATGCAAAACAATGTAACTTGCTGGGTACAGTACTGAAGAAGGAAAGCAAAATTATTTTCTGCATCAAAAAGGATCGTTATTGATGTGTGTGGATTCTGACAGAAGCAGATGGGCGCAAATAAAACTAAGATAAAACACTGTAATTGAAAGTGACCTTTCAGCTTATCCACAATTATTAGGGTGGAGTTGACTTTTGAATCATTGATGTCCTGTCTTTTGGGGTGACAAGCTTTTATTTTTAAAATAAGCAGATCTAGTTCGAGGCCTGTTGCTAAGCTAACAATGTCAAGAAAGCATCCTTTTCTAAAGGAAGGGTTATTACCAACCAGAAAGAAGAGTCTAAGATGCTGCCTGCCACTTGCTTCTTCCAACACGATCACACAGTTTAACATGATTTACAATGTTACACCGTGTATTTGACAAATGAAGAACCCATTGGCCAAAGACCTTTGTGTGAAGATAGTGCCCCTTTATTTTGCTGGGCTGTTACTATATAACTCTTTAGCAGAAATGAAAATATTCTGAAATTCAGACTCCTCTTTTTGCTTCCAATCATCCATGTAATCATCCATTAAAACAATAATCATTCTTAATAACCGAATTGCAGAAGTAAATGCTTTCAGGAAACGCTAAAAATACCTGGGTAACTCAAGGTTGTTTGATTGCAAGTCAGAATAATTTGGTTGAATTTTATATAGATGGTTGCTGTGACTTGAACACACCAAACCAATCTTGTGCAAAGCACTTGTCTATTGTTAATCTAGCAATATACTGAAAACATTCTTTTTATTGTAGGGAGGAGAATCATAAGGGCTTTGTTATTTTCTTGTTGAGGACAACATGTCCAAGTGCCATATATAAAAATCATTGCTCGACTTAGTGGCAGAAAACAAACAAGAGTAGTGCTTAAGTTTGCCCCAACATTGGTACAACATTGCTGACATATTTTGCAGACACTGGTGCCCAGAACTACGCTCTGGATCTCAGGTCTTTCAATTTTTCAATTATGTACAGATACAAATGTCAAGTTAACACTGGAGTAATGGAATAGAAGTTAATGGGCCTGAATTCCAAGGCGCAAGAGGGGTTGGAGCGGAACACCCGTCCGTCCATGCACCAAGACGTAGAGCCTTTCCCCATTTGCGGGGATGGGATCATTACCATGGTTACGGCAGGATGCTGGGCCTGCAAAGGGCACGTTACTGGTGCCCACCCAAAACGGGCCAAGGAAAAACACACTTGCAGACTTCAGCTCCAAGAGTAAGGTCTGCGGCCTTTCAAAAGGGATCAGTGGGTCGAGTTCCATTGATGCCTTATTGGGTACAGTAGTAAAGCAGTTATGGTACTAGACTAGCAACCCGCAGGTTGAGTTCACATCCCGTTATGGCAAGTTGGTAATCAGAAAAAATTACCATAAAGGCTGCTGGATGTCGTAGTACCCATTTAGTTCAATTATGTCTTTCAGGTAATGAACTTGCCACCCCTACTCAGTCTGGCCTACATGTGACTCCAATCTCACACTACATGGTTAACCCTTAAATACTGTGAAGCGACTCAAGCAAGCCCACCACCTCAGGTCAGCTAGAGATGACACAATGAAATTGGAGGAATTGTTGGATAATGGCCATCGGGTGATCTGCGTTTGACCCTGACCAGAATATTAGGCACTTTGCATTTTAAAAGTACTAATGTAAGAATATATATTGTTTTATGAAATTACAAGGTGTGTGGTTGATTTAAGCTGCAACCCGAATTTTATACATTACGGCCTAGAAATTAGAGGTGTTAGCATGGCCATTAAGGATAGTTTTGGGGGGAAATATGGTGGCCGCCTGCTGCCGGCAGTTCCCGCGGCAGCCGTCATTTTCGGCTGGGTGGCAGTGCTGTCAATGTCAGTGCTCGCTGGGGATATGTAGATTATGCAGATCGTGACGTCAGTGAATGTGAAACGCTCACTTGACGCGCGATCTGCCATTTTCGCAATGTCGAGCACTGTCTCCTCCAGTTGGCTCAAGGCCTGCAAATTGGCTTGGCTGCCTCTTGTCTGCCGCAACTCGCAGTGGTTGTGAGCCACCTTGGCATGCAAGAGAAAGGAAAGTGTGTCCGTAAGTGTGGTGTAATGTGTTTGGGTGATGTGCCTGCCATATTTGCGTAGCTGTTAGTGTATGCAAGGTGTTTGATGTGGGTGTGAGTTTTGCAGCAGTGATAAGGTTGTGAGGGTGAAGTGAAGCTATGATTGTGAGGTATGAGTGGTGATAGGTAGAGATTGTTGGTAGGTGAGTGATGGGAGTCTGGTGCATTGAGCACTGTTTGAGGCTTGTGGTACAGATGGTGGGATATGGCATTTGCTGAAGCCTTTACTCACCTTGACCTTTTACTCTTTCTTTGACGCGCCATGTGAGATCATTAAATGTCTTGCGGAACAGGATCCACGTCCGCAGTATGACACTGTTGGCCGTGATGTACCCAGCTATCTCTTGCCACAGCCTTCTTGAAGTGTGCTTTGATGGCGTCCTGCCACCCTGCGGGAACAGGACACCCTGCCTTCTCTCCACTACCACTACCAATGCCTCAAGAGCTACATCGGAGAACCTTCTTGCTCGATCTCTGTGCTGCTGCTGAGCCATGCCTTCCAACTCCAATGACAATGAGGTGCTGCTGCATCAAAGCACCTCCCCTTTTAAATAGTGGAGAGAGACTAGGCCAAACATTACTGGCCATTAGACTGCTCCAGATATTGGCCCACCTGTTGAGCGCTAAGCCAACCAGCAGCACTGAGATCAACACTCCAGTCATGTAAATGAGCAGGCAGCATGAATTTTGCGTGCTGCCTGCACCACTTTGAACGGGCGTAGCCAAACAACACTGACCCATGACGCTGCTCGTTTTCGGGCCATATCCAATTTCCAGGCCATAATTTATTTTCAAGTGTGTACGAATAGGATTGATGTATGAAGGAAAATATTTGTGGTGTTGATTTGCAAATAGTCTGTGGTCATGCGGTAGTATTCATCTGGCACTCAGTCTTCCTAGTTCAGCCACCTAGTTCCTAGTTGGATCTGACCGGATCTGATGGGATACATCAAGGATCCTGAGGGAAATAGGGGAAGAAATAGCGGTGGCTTGAGAATTTCCGGGTTCTACTGAGAGCGGATGTGTGCCGGAGGACTAACGAGTGGCCAATAGAAAGAAAGACTTACATTTTCACAATGCAATATTCGTTTTCAGAAAGGGAGACATAGTTAACCTAGATAATTATAGGCCAGTTACATTTAACGTCTCTGGTAGGGAAAATTTTAGAATTTTAATTAAAGATGAAATTACTAAATACTTAGATGAAGAGAAAATAATAAGAAGCAACCAACACAGATGTCAGAAATGAATATTGTGCTCGACAAACCTGATATAATTCTTTGAGGAGGTGACAGATATGGCGAATGAGGGCAATGCAGTGGATGTGGTGTACAGGGACTTTCAGAAAGCTTTTGGCAAGGTACCTCACAGTATAAAAGTAATAATTATACTTTGAATGGGGAAACGCCTCGGTGATGTCTAAAAACAAAGGGGGTTCACGTTTGCAAGACCTTAAAGCAGCACCTCAAGTGAATAAGGCCATAGAAAAAGCTGCTGGATTATTGGGTTTTATGGCAAGAGGTATAGATTATAAAAGTCAGGATTAGAACTACTACCTGTGTGGCGTATAAACATCAACATGGACTGGTTGGGCTGAACCACCTGTTTCCGTTGTAATTTATATGTGGTCAAGGCTAACCTTGGATGCTAATCTATGGGATTTCCCTTGGAACTGCTTCCTGATGTGTCCATAGCTCATATCAGAGGAATAGCTCCTTGGTATGAGAACAGAAGCAGAGCATTTCCATGAAGTTAAAAATCAACAGTGAATTAGGTATGCATGCTGCCAAATTTTTCACAATATTCCTCACGTAACATAAATTAGAAGAGTGCTTCCTATTGAAAATATGCCTCCTACACTGTTCTGTCCCATTAATTTAAAGAAATTATTGTAAAACAAGATTCTAAAACTTCACGACACAATAGCTGGCTTTCTGATTGGGCCCTAACCGTTGCCCTGCAGTGTTCAGCTTCAGTTCCCAGCGCACTGGTTCTCTCATCAAAATCAGTGAGCAGGATTGGATGGGGTGTGTTCAGCTTCACAGCCTCAGAAACTACGCAAATATTGATTGTTCTGACCAGCACTATTAATTTATAACCAGAGTTAGACGCCCCTTAACAATGGCTGTCAGCACTCGCCGTTATTACTGGGTAAAACTGACAGCAACTTCTGGCAACTTCAGGGATAAACGTATCTTTTTCAGGTTGGCAGGCTGTAACTAGTGGGGTGCCGCAAGGATCAGGGTTGGGGTCTCAGCTATTTACAATCTATATTAATGACCTAGATGAAGGGACCGAGTGTAACGTATCCAAGTTTGCTGATGATACAAAGCTAGGTGGGACAGTAAGCTGTGAGGAGAACACAAAGGCCACGAGTTTTCCTCTCGATGCGGCTTGGGGGTGGGACAGCTGCCTTCCGGGTTCCAATCCCGCCCCCAACGACGTCCGACGCACAGACGCGATTTTGTGTCAATTGGCCTTGTTAAGCCTGCCCTGCGGGATTGCCGGCCAATTAAGAGAAAGCCGGTGTCAGATGACATCAGTTGATGACGCGTCATCTGCCGGTTTTCTTAACGGGGCCACACGCAATTTTTTTGACAGCTGATTTTTCAGTGTTTGACAGCATTGAGGTGCTGCAAACACTGACAATCACTGTACAAAGGTGAGCCCTTGCACCCAGGCTCTCCAGTGACTCCCTCCTTAGATTAGAACAGATGGCAGCTGCAGGTGAGGTTACAGAAGTGATCTGTCACTGGTGAGAGAGGTTCTCCCAATGAGGTGGGACTACACAAACAATTCAAAACTTGTCACCTACAGAAAAGTCTAAATACATTAAAAATGATTTTTCCAACATTTTCTTACCTCTGAAACTCACCAGTGTACCATTGGATCCTTCACATCACTTCTGCAGCTGTCATCAATGCAGAAACATTACAGCAGACCCACAGCACGTGGTGTCCGGACGTTGGGAAGCCCGCAGTAGTCCTGTCAAAATTGCAAAATGCCTCTTAACTGCCTGTTAACAACCTGCTAACAAGCAGTTAAGTGCCTATAATTCTCTTCCCACCGCTAGGTGTCGGGTCCATGTGCAAATCGGGGACCCGACACCTGGGAAGATTGTTTGGAGGCGGGATGACAGCGGGTTTCCGACCTGCTGTCAATCTTTGCCATTTTGCCGGATGTTTCACCTCCAAACCCGCCCCCTGAGCGCTGGCAAAATTCCGGCCAAAGAGTCTGCAAAGGGATATAGATAGACTAAGTGAGTGGGCAGTAGGTGGCAGATGGAGTATAATGTAGGGAAATGTGAGGTTATTCACTTTGGTAGGAAGAATAGAAAAACAGAATATTTTTTAAATGGTGAGAAACTTTCAAATGTTGGTGTTCAGAGAGATTTGGGTGTCCTCGTGCAAGAAACACAGAAAGCTAGCATGCAGGTACAGCAAGCAATAAGGAAGGCAAATGGCATGTTGGCCTTTATTGCAAGGGGGTTGGAGTATAAGAGTAAGGAAATCTTGCTACAATTGTACAGGGCCTTGGTGAGACCGCACCTGGAGTACTGTGCACAGTTTTGGTCTCCTTATCTAAGGAAGGATATACTTGCCTTGGAGGCGGTGCAACAAAGGTTCATTAGATTGATTTCTGGGATGAGAGAGCTGTCCTATGATGAGAGATTGTGTAGAATGGGCCTATACTCTCTGGAGTTTAGAAGAATGAGAGGTGATCTCATTGAAACATACAAGATTCTGAAGGGGATTGACAGGGTAAATGCTGAGAGGTTGTTTCCCCTGGCTGGAGTGTCTAGAACTAGGGGGCATAGTCTCAGGATAAGGGGTAGCCCATTTAAGACTGAGATGAGGAGGAATTTCTTCACTCAGAGGGTTGTGAATCTTTGGAATTTTCTACCCCAGAGGGCTGTGAATGCTGAGTCTTTGAGTATATTCAAGGCTGAGATAGATAGATTTTTGGACTCTAGTGGAATCAAGGGATATGGAGATCGGGCGGGAAAGTGGAGTTGAGGTCGATGAACATCCATGATCTTATTGAATGGCAGAGCAGGCTCGAGGGGCCGTATGGTCTATTCCTGCTCTTATTTCTTATGTTCTTATGTCCACACATGCGCAGTGAAACACGGAAATCCAGAAGTTGCTGTCAGAGATACCCTGCTCCTCCACAGGGTGCGCTGCTGCAGTCTTTGCCGATGGAATCTGCACAGAAATCGCTGTTAAGGGGTGAAGTTAAACTAATTACCCATTATTCTCGCTCTAAAGACCGATGAATAACTTAAGCCTTGTTCAGTCAGGAGTAACTGAGTTTTAACGGCGTAGTAGGTCATAATTACTGCTGAACAACCTCTCTGGCCCTGAAAAAATTAATTTTACAAGTGTGGGGTCTCATTCCCTCAGAGGAAAATTAATGTTGCAGATTTTAAAAAATATATATATTTTTTACAGTTCTATTTAAGTTTCTCCCTTGATCCCATGTGTATGTCTCAATCTTTATTTTGCTTTCTGTACAATGATTTAAATGTAATTTGTATTTCCTGTTTTTTACTTCCTGCTTTGTGGTCTGTGAGGATTCTTCAATCTGATTGGTTGATCAGCCTCCCTGCTGCCTTCCCTGTTCACAGACGCCACAGATCCCCTGTAGAGGATGCCGAATTCAAACTGACGTCGGAAAAGAGGAAGTCTGCACTCTGGAGCCCACTAAACCTTTTGTGGGCAGCTTTTTTCGAGGCGAACGGCAAGTGCCGTTCCTTTGCTGCTGACCGCAAATCCGGGCCAATACACTTTTTGGGATTTTTTTTGAGATGCATAAACCTACAATATTGACTTGTTCCTTCTGTAACCACCACAACTCAATATTCAATTTTATCTTCAGCAGCATTAGTATCGATCTCATCATCTGTGAGGTGACTCATCTTTCACAGAGGAAAGTACATGGATTTCGATTTAGTGTTCCAGAGTAATTACTTGTGCTGCTAGTATTTGAAAACTAGTACAAAGAAACCATTGCACTTACTTCAATGTGTACGTGATTACATTGATAAGGCATTTTAAGAGTGGGTAAATTATTGGAGATTAGTGCTGTATGACAAAGGTGTAGAAAGACAACTTTGATTGATTTTGTTTATAGAGCATCAGACTAGCTAACAACAAAATGAACTTTGCAAACAGATCATTCAGTTTAGTCAATATAGTTCCATTGACGCAAAAACCAGGAAAAACTCATAAGTGTACTTTTCAAATAAGAATAAAAAGCTGTCTGAGACAGGTTCTGACATTAGGTAAACTGAATAAAATAGATTACATTTCTGAATATAGGATTGGAACCTGATGACATGGTGACATACCACATTAGGAACCCACCACCGTGCACTTCATGTGGTAGGGCATGACTTCGCCACGTGGCAAGTTCTCAATCTTGCTTGCAGTAAGTGGTAAAGTCTAGGTCATGCACTTCTCCACAAGAAGAGAGAGAAAAATCAGAGAAGGGTTCATCCTGTGGTATTTTGTGCACTTCCTTGCGGCTGTCTGGAGAACAGCATTGGTGAAAGCCTTGGGAAAGGACTCAAGTCTTTCCTCCCACCCGGGGAGGGTGTATGGTGGAGGGAGACGTACGGAAGGGGGATAATAGAAAAATTTGCCTCAATATTTATTTGAAATGCAGAAGTTGTCAAGTTCAAATCTGTATACCACCAGCACTTTCCTGACATTTCATTCGTAGCATTTCAGTAGCGAGCACATCATCCACATCAGAACCATAAAACTAGCTGGGATTTGCTCACTTCTACTGTTCAGAAGGTCCCCCTGCTAGCTCGGTGAGTGAATGCACTGCTTGATGTGTAGCCGAGCCAGGTTTGATTCCCTTATCCATGCTAAATTAGCTCAACTTAGCTGGAGAGCTGGTATGGTTGCTGTAATTGGCTTCAGCAGCCTGGCTGTGGGGGGATAAAAATAAGGCAGGATTTCCACTCCTGATCGTGACTCCAGTGAAAGTGTGTGGATGTAGAGTAAGTACGGGATTTGGGCTCAGCTGTCAAGCCTGTTGACATCCCCATGTTGGGAGTGTTGCATTGCCTGGGGTGCTGCCAGTAGGCTGAGGCATTAAAACAAGGCCCTTGTCTGCCTGTTGGGTAATTCAGTTGAACGTTAAAGGCTCCAAGGGAGATAAGGTGCTGTCTTGGGAAGTAAAGTTAATAAGGGATATGGATAAAGGAATGGAAATTTGGATTTAAAAGATAGAGCTACTGTGGCTAATAAAGTCACAGTGCAGTCTTGGTAGGCCGACTCTTGTTTTTACTGGATGGAACTTTCATGGTCAGAAAATCACGGGGATAATGCCTATGATTTCCCAATATGCACTCCATGCGGGCTGCACATTTTTGTAAAATCAATGCTATGTTCCAATAAGTTGCAGCTACCTTACGCTACTGATTCTAATAGAATTTGATATGCTGATTTACAATTCATTCACCAACAAGGCTACAGTGCCAAGAACAGCCCTTTTCAAATTCAAACAGCACAAACTAACGATTGAGACATATGAGTTTACGGGGTATGGTAGCATGGTGATTATGTTACTGGGCTAGTAATCAAGAGGCCTGGACTAATGATCCAGAGATAGAGGCTGCGGTTTTCCCTACCTCGGCAGGTCCAAGGTGGGTGGCGAAGGTGGCGGGTCTCGGCCCCGCTGCAGGCTCCATCCCAGCCTCCGACATGACTTTCCCCTGATTGGAATTGTTAAGCCCGCCCAGTGAGTTTCCCGGCCAATTGAAGGAAGCGGGTCTGATGACGTCATTTCTGATGCGTCACCAGCCCATTTCCTTAAAGGGACCATGCACAAATTTACTTTCATATCTGTGCTGTCAGTGTTCTACTGCATTGAGGTGCTACAAACACTGACAAGCACTGCACAGGTTCACCCATGACTCCCTCCATACGTTTATGGAGGGAGTCACAGCATGCAGGGAGGTCCTCTTCCCTTCCCATGGGCAGAAGAGACCTCCCCCAGGAGACCAACGCAGCCTGGTTGCACATTGCACAGGAGGGCACAAGCAGGGATGTGGTCAGGAGGACCAGGCTGCAGTGCCGCAAACCTTTCAATGATCTCAGTAGATCACGAAACGTTAGTACAAAGCCACACTCAACCTCATCCTGCTGTGCACTCATCACATCCCCATCACTCTGCCTTCCCTACCCTATTCCTGCACATCCTTACTCACCAACTTACCTTGCACCTCCACCATCCCTCTCTATCTACATTATCACTTCCCCATCTCACTAGCCACCCCTCACACTCACCCTCATCCTACTGCAAGCATACCAACTAACAACACACAAGATTAGACACTTGTGTGTTTTAGCCAATGTTCATGTGAAGTTTCTGTTAATGTGCTGTCAAACCTTGAAATCTTTATAAAAACAGAAAATGCTGGAAATACTCAGCAGGTCAGGCAGCATCTGTGGAGAGAGAAACAGAGTTAACGTTTCAAGTTGATGACCCTTCGTCTGAACTGGAAAAAGCTGGAGATGGAACAGGTTTTTAAGCAAGTGCAGGGGAGGGGGGAGGGGAGGAAAGAACAAAAGGGAAGGTCTGTGATAGGATGGAAGGCAGGTGAGATTAAGAGACAAAAGGAATGATGGTGCAAGGCAAAAGGAGATGGTAATGGGACAAGTTAAGAAACAAAAGATGGCTCTAGATGAAGTGTAAATGGCTCTGGCAGAATAAAAGACAGCTGCCATGTGAGAGAGAGAAAAAAATAAAAATAAATGGAAAAAAAGATAGGGGCCGAGGTTATGGTCTGAAATTGTTGAACTCTATGTTGAGTCCAGAAGGTTGTAAAGTGCCTAATCGAAAGATGAGGTGCTGTTCCTCGAGCTTACGTTGAGCTTCCTTGGGACAGTGTAAGAGGCCGAGGACAGTGAGGTCTGAGTGGGAGTGGAGCGGAGAATTAAAGTGACAGGCGACTGGAAGCTCGGGGTCACCCTTACGGACTGAATGGAGGTGTTCTGCAAAGTGTTCACCCAATCTGCGTTTGGTCTCCCCAATGTAGAGGAGACCACATCGTGAGCAGCGAATACAGTATACTAAATTGCAAGAAGTACAAGTAAATCGCTGTTTCACCTGGAAGGAGTGTTTGGGGCCCTGGACAGTGGGAAGGGAGGAGGTAAAAGGGCAGGTGTTGCATCTCCTGCGCTTGCACAGGAAGGTGCCAGGTGAAGGGGAAGGGGTGTTGGGGGTGATAGAGGAGTGGACCAGGGTGTCGCGGAGGGAGCAGTCCCTTCGGAATGCTGAAAGGGGAGGTGAGGGGAAGATGTGTTTGGTGGTGGGATCACGCTGGAGGTGGTGGAAATGGCAGAGGATGATCCGTTGAATGTGGAGGCTGGTGGGGTGAAAGGTGAGGACCAGGGGAACCCTATCGTGGTTCCGGGAGGGAGGGAAAGGGGTGAGAGCAGAAGTGCGGGAAATAGAACGGACGCGGTCAAGGGCCATGTCAACCACAGTAGAGGGGAATCCTCAGTTGAGGAAAAAGGAAGACATGTCGGAAGCACTAGTATGGAAGGTGGCATCGTCAGAGCAGATGCGGTGGAGATGGAGAAACTGGGAGAATGGAATAGAGTCCTTACAGGAAGCGGGGTAGGAGGAAATGTAGTCCAGGTAGCTGTGGGAGTCAGTGGGCTTGTAGTGCA
This sequence comes from Squalus acanthias, assembly GCA_030390025.1. Classification (NCBI taxonomy): domain Eukaryota; kingdom Metazoa; phylum Chordata; class Chondrichthyes; order Squaliformes; family Squalidae; genus Squalus; species Squalus acanthias. The sequence goes on from CM059425.1 coordinate 84,519,504, forward strand.
TGTTTGTCAATAGCCTATCCCCAGAGATGGAGACAGAGAAGTCGAGGAAGGGAAGGGAAGAGTCGGAGATGGACCATGTGAAGGTGAGGGAAGGGTGGAAATTGGAAGCAAAGTGAATGAAATTTTCTAGTTCAGGGCAAGAGCAGGGAACAGCACCGATACAGTCATCAATGTACCGGAAAAAGAGGTGAGGGAGGGGACCCGAGTAGGACTGGAACAAGGAGTGTTCCACATATCCCACGAAAAGGCAGGCATAGCTAGGACCCATGCGGGTTCCCATAGCAATACCTTTAATTTGGAGGAATTGAGTGAAGTCAAAGGAGAAGTTGTTCAATGTGAGAACAAGTTCAGCCAGGCGGAGGAGGGTGGTGGTGGATGGGGGCTGGTTGGGCCTCTGTTCAAGGAAGAAGCAAAGCGCCCTCAGGCCATCCTGGTGGGGGATGGAGGTCTAGAGGGACCGGACGTCCATAGTGAAAAGGAGGCGGTTGGGGCCAGGAAACTGTTAAAGTGGCGGGGGGCGTTGGAAGAGTCGCGGATGTAGGTGGGAAACAACTGGACAAGGGGAGAAAAAAGAGTTGAGATAGGAAGAGATAAGTTCCGTGGGGCAAGAACAGGCTGAAACGATGGGTCTACCAGGGCAGTCCTGTTTGTGGATCTTGGGAAGGAGGTAGAAGCAGGCTGTGCGGGGTTGGGGAACTATGAGGTTGGTGGCCGTGGAGGGAAGATCTCCAGAGGAGATGAGGTCAGTGACGGTCTTGGAAATGGTGGCTTGATGTTCGGTAGTGGGGTCATGGTCCAAGCGAAGGTAAGAGGAGGTGTTGGAGAGTTGGCGTTCAGCCTCCGCTAGGTAGAGGTCGGTTCGCCAAACAGCAACAGCACCACCCTTGTCAGCAGGTTTAATGACAATGTTGGGGTTGGATCTGAGAGAATGGAGTGCTGCAAGTTCAGAGGGAGGTGTAGGGATGCTTTATGGTGTTGGTGTTGGTGTGGGGTGGTGCCAACCTGGTGCATCATGTGGCAGCCAGGGTGTACAACGTCAAGTCCACTGATCTGGATGAAGTAAGAAACATTCGCTGTGGGACATTGCAGCGTGGAGCCAGTTGCCCTACCGATCTGTGGTGCTGTCCATTTTTTAAAAATATCTGGTTGATTTCAATGCCCACTGTGGGCAGACCTTAAGTACAGATTTATATCCATTCGCAATGTACCCTGGGTGTTTGAGAGTTCTGTACATTTAATAGATTTGAAGGCTGTGATAAATGGATCTTCACTAAGGTATGGCAGTAACCTTGGCCCCACCTGGCACAGGTCAGGTGTAGTGCACCTAAAGTGTACTCTGCTTGATGTGACCTGAAAATGCCTGGCTTTCTGCGTACCGGAATTTGGCCCAAAATTCCACATGCGCAGGGGCCTGCTCCCAAAATTGGTGCCTCCAGAAGCAGTAATGGCTGCAATCTGAGTGGCCTATTGGCTGTTGTCCAACAAATAGCAGTCGGAAGGTCTCCAGCTCTGCAAATCCATTGAAGAACGTTTTTTTTAAAAAATGTGCCATATATCCTTTCATGCCTCCTTGGTCTTTCCACCTGACTCTCTCAAATCCTCTGAGATGGGCTAAGTGCAAGGCTACTGCAAACATCATTGGACCCCTGCCCAGCGAATGTGGAGACAAGTGAAGTAGAAGGCTCTATTAGGGCCCGTCTTCCTGACTTCCATAGCTGCCTTGTACCTGTTTCAAGCACAAGCACACCACCCTCAACCAGGATCCCCAGGAAATCTCTGGGAGAGCGGGGGCAGAGAGCTGGTGTCAGGGGTCTCTGTACCTTCTTCCTCGCCTTTGCGTCTGAGAACTGAATGTGTAAAGGTATTCACGCAGATGGATGGTGGCCTTATCAGCGGAAGCCTGGTCTTATGTTAGTAGAGCCAAGTGAGTGGCACGTTTTATCCTTTCAATAGTCTCACTGAGAGCCCCATATCACGGATCAATGCATTCGGAAGCTGCAGGCTCCAGCCTACAGAACGACAGTCACTATACTTTAAAAATAACAAATTGGCCGTGAAGCTCTTTGGAAGGTAGTGAGGGTGTGAAAGGTGCTTTTTAATGCAGTTATTTCTTTTGGATTTCTGCCCCAATAATGACCTGAGGTCTCATGCTGAACTTAAATTGCCACAGCCCTCTTTGGCTTTTTGTTAATTCCAAGTCTTTTTAGAAGATGCAAATATCAACACAGCACCCTCAACTTCTTTCAGGCTCCAAACTGAGTTCCTAAATTTATTTACAGTGATTTTAACAAGTGACAAAATACAGGACAGCATGATTCAGGCACAGTGACGAAGCTACCAGGGTTTTTGAAGCTACACCCTTCTTCTTCAGCAGTGACCGTATCAAGTCCTTTCATACCACCAGCCTCTTTCTCCCTTCAGTGCAGTGCCTGGAAGTGCTCGTTCTCAAGTCACCCTTCCTTGTGTTTCAAACTCTCTTCTCCTGCAGTTGCTCCCATAGCGAATCCTGTTTTGTCTTTGCTTTGCTTGGAATTCACATCAAATCAAATGCAGCCAGGAAATTGCAGTTTCATCTTACACTTTCTTGACCACTTACTTGTCCCTTTGATGGTCTTGGTTCCAAATTCAAGAATGCACAGAATAGTGCTGCTCACACCTCCAAAATGAGATTGTTTTGTCTCCGTTAGAACATCAAAAAGTCTGAACGTCAAAAACAAAGAACATCTTCTGGTAACCAGACAATTGATGCAGGTCACATAACTTAATGTTGAACTCGACTTAGATTAATTTATACGGAGAACATCTATACATACACATACAAAGCTGCTCCTGCTCCGAACTACCTTTACATCAACAACTGGCATTTATATAGCGCCTTTAACATAGTAAAACGTCCCAAGGTGCTTCACAGGAGGGTTATCAAACATAATTTGATATTGAGCCACAGAAGGAGATATTAGGACAGATGACCAAAAGCTTGGTCAAAAAGGTAGGTTTTAAGGAGTGTCTTAAAGGAGGAGAGAGAGGTAGAAAGTCGGGGAGGTTTAAGAAGGGAATTCCAGAGTTTAGGGCCTAGACAGTTGAATACACGGCCGCCAGTGGTGGGGCGATGGAAATCGGAGGTGCACAAGAGTCCAGAATTGGAGGAGCACAGAAATCTGGGAGGGTTGTAGGGCTGGAGGAGGTTACACAGATAGGAAGGGCGAGGCCATGGAGGGATTTGAACACATGGATGAGAATTTTGAAATCGAGGCGATGCAGTGAGCACAGGGGTGATGGGTGAACGGGACTTGGTGCGAGTTAGGATACGGTCAGCAGAGTTTTGGATGAGCTCACGTTTATGGAGGGTGGAAGACGGGAGGCCGGTCAGTCTTCTCCTTTACACAGTGACAAGACCGCAAAACCCATCACAGAGACTGAGCTTGATAGGCGAGATTTACTCGTTCTTAACCAGGCCACGAGATAGAGCATTTACAGTGTAGCAGAGCATTACCACCTCAGGGAATGGGGGGAACGGTAGGGAAAATAAAGCCAATGATGATTATTTTGATAACTGGTCATGGATTAGAGCTGATAATAGCCGTGGCGTCTGTAGCAAATTGAAGTTAGCTAGTCCAGGTACTGGGAATAATTATCCGAGTACGCTGGGGGCGGGGACCAGGGCATATCAGAAAATCGCATGTGTTGGCAGTAGGTAAGTCCTCAAAAATGAGACCCAGTGACTTGAGTCTAGGCTGAGCACTTACCTGTACTTATCACCAGCTATTCTGGGTGACTGGGGAGCAGAGAGAATTAGCAGTGCTGCACTGTAAGTAAAGAGTTTTGTTTAAAATGCAAATTGACTTCATTTATGGCAAGAAGGGGTGAAGTGGAACCTGCACCCTCTTGGACAGAGGGGGAAGCTGCGTGTGAAGGATAAACACAGGATCATGTTAGAAATAACAGAAAGTTTGTTTTTGCTGCAATATTAATTTATCTCTCGGCATTGCTAGACAGCTACATTTTTGTGTTGGCTGACAGCAATCAATAAGCATTAAGAATTACTGCGGCCTTCTTAACTGAAACTGCATCGACATCTTGTCAGATGGTGTAAAAGGATATAAAATGCTAGCTTTGCAAATCCATCCATTAAATTCTTACACCGGCATGGTGTTGTAAGTCCTGTAATTAATGTATTATTGGAGTTTAATCTTCTTTAGAATCAATTTTATTACATATTACATAAATGGTAAGGGCCATTTATCATTGGCAGGATTATTTTCTGCTTAAGTTTGTGTTTACAATGAAAACATGATCACTTCAACCTTTATTGCAATTAAATTATTTAAAGGAGAAATTCTGAATAAATTTATTCAGCAGAAATTAAAACAGAAACGAACCATTGGAGAATGATTTTCTTTCACTGTAGGTGGAGCTTTCAGATCTAATCATGGTTCGCATTGTACCTCTGACAAATGTAAGTGAATCAAAATAGATCTGCGCCATTCCCGTGTCTGCTTTAGGTCTAAAATATGTGCCAACATCAGAATCCACTCAAACGCTACAAATGGCCACTGTTTTTGGCTGTAGCTACACTAAGCTATAAGCCCAGCAAGCACGTGCTGAGCTGGCTTTTTTTTTAAGTCTTCAAAGAGTGCAGTTGGAAACATCTGCATTCTCCTAAAACTAATCCAATTCAGTGCTAAGCCCATAAAGTGCCCAAGAGGTTCAGCAGAATGCCCGAGCATGTTGTAAACCTGGATTCATGTCCAATTGGAATTGCAGCAGCTTATTTTGCATACTGCGAAAAACGCACCATCCTCCATGTCATAGGAGACAATAATCTAATCAACGAGCTTCTTTGATCATTCGATGAGACGAAAGTTTTACCCAATGATGTGAAACCACTTACACAGCGGCACAAAGGGGCAGTACAGCTGCAGCTTCATTAAACAGGATTTGGTTTAACAAGAGGTGGTGTATCAGAGTTTAGCCCTTCGTTTCTATGATAAGCCACATAAGTCCACTTTTCCAATATTATGGCATATCTATCCACCTTTGCTCATAAGAGTTGAATATGTATAAGATGGTGACAGCAGATACCCTGTTCTATGTGTACTGGGAGTGTTATGGAGCCAGTGCATTGTTATTGCTTTCATAAGCAGGGAGCAGTTCATGAATGTTTTTGCACTCCCTGTGCTACTACATCTGGACTAACATCTGTATGACTTCTGTAGTACCTTCTGTATTAAAACGTTTTTACTTTAATTGTTTAAATGATTTCACAAAACTGCACACACTGGCACAAACCCATTGTGGTTCAGCCCTATTTTCCTGTTTAAGTGTCATTAGCATATTCTAAGTGAGCTCGCTGCACTATTAGTACTTGCTGTAGTGAGCTTGCTGCAGAACCTAACTGGCTGCCGCAGCTTAAAAGAACCAGCAATTGATTGTGCACTTTTTTTTATCTTGTTGCATTGATCTAAGTAAGCTGTCAGGAGGACACAAAGGGCTGGATTTTGAATGACCCATGGAGTCGGGTTTGGAGGCATGTGGGGGGTTAAATTTGCGGGGTCGGGGGTCCCGACCCCATCCCGACTCCATCCCGCCTCCACGCAATTTTGACAAAATCAGTCGCGGGGTTCCCGACTCCGTCCCGCCTCCAAGAGGCGGGAGAGGCCATTAAAGCCCTTAACAAGCCCTAAATTGGCTCTGTAATGCCATTTTGAAACGTTTTAGCTAGTTTAACCCTTTTCTGACGTGAAGTATGCCTGATGTGAAACACTCCAGTGAAACCTGGCGGGAGCACAAGTGGATAGCTGACTATCAGCTGCACGTCCACTATTACAACGGAGATGTGATGAAGGTAGTAGTATTAGGTCTGAAAGTCGCCTCTGATGCTGCTGCATTGAATGTGTTCAGAGACTGCCTGGCCTTTGCTGTGAGAGGACTTGGATGCAAAAAAATTCTCTCTCTCTCTCTCTCTCACACACACACACACACACACATATATCAAGTTTGCATCCAGCAGGTCCTCTCTCAGCCACAGCCAGACAGTCTCTGAGACCCTGCAGACAGTCTCTCACCTGCAATGCAGCAGGAATGATGACATCATCAGAGGCGACTTTCAGACTGAAACCACTAATTAATTCATGGGTTCCCACATGCTGGAACTCAATTGCTCAATTAAGTGAAAATTACATCATTCATCCACATTAATCTGGAGTCGGGGGGGGAACACGAAATGCGGATGACACGACCCCAACCCGACCCCAAGACAAAATCCAGCCCAAAGAGCCTGCAAAGGGATATAGACAGGTTAAGTGAGTGGGCAATGAGATGGCAGATGGAGTATAATGTGGGGAAATGTGAGGTTATTCACTTTGGTAGGAAGAATAGAAAAACAGAATATTTTTTAAATGGTGAGTAACTATTAAATGTTGATGTTCAGAGAGATTTAGGTGTCATCGAACATTAAACACAGAAAATTAGCAAGCAATTAGGCAGGCAAATGACATGTTGGCCTTTATTGCAAGGGGTTGGAGTACAAGAGTAAGGGAGTCTTACTACAATTGTACAGGGCTTTGGTGAGACCATACCTGGAGTACTGTGTACAGTTTTGGTCTCCTTATCTGAGAAAGGACATACATGCCTTAGAGGTGGTGTAACGAAGGTTCACTAGATTGATCCCTGGGATGAGAGGGCTGTCCTATGAGGAGAGATTGAGTAGATTGGGCCTATACTCTCCTGAGTTTAGAAGAATGAAAGGTGATCTCATTGAAACATATAAAATTATGAGGGGGATTGACAGGGTGGATGCTGAGAGGTTGTTTCTCCTGGCTGGAGACTCTAGAGCTAGGTGGCATAATCTCAGGATAAGGGGTCGGCCATTTAAGACTGAGATGTGGAGGAATTTCTTCACTCAGAGGGTTGTAAATCTTTGGAATTCTCTACCTCAAAGAGCTGTGGATGCTGAGTCATTGAGTATATTCAAGGCTGAGATAAATAGATTTTTGGACTCTTGGGGATTCAAGGGATATGGGGATTGGGCGGGAAAGTGGAGTTGTGGTCGAAGATCAGGCATAATCTTACTGAATGGCGGAGCAGGCTCGAAGGGCTGTACGGCCTACTCCTGCTCTTAATTCTTATGTTCTTATCTCTTGTAGTGATTGAAAATTGGTTGGGGGCGATTTTCCCCAGATACTTTAGGCGCTACAGAGCTTCTGAGGTGGCCAAGATGGGGTCTTAAGTTGAAATGCCGGTTTAGCCTGTGTTTCGCACAAGACGCCATCTTGGTAAAGGAGTGGAAGCTTGCACTGGAAACGGCTGCCCGGAGGATCATGAAGCAGCTGATTGCCACTTAAATTGCCTGCTAGTGCTCATTAAGGAGACTGTATGACATTTTGGTGGCTAGCACATGAACTGCCTCCTCTCCTAACAGCGGCCAGCTGATTGGGAGTAAACTAGTCATTGCAGAGGATTTCGAGCGCTGCTTAAAGGTGCATCACCTTTTACTGTTCACTTGCTGCTGGAGGTTTGAAGAGGACTTTTGAAACACATCGGGTGAGTTTCTGGACACTTTGTCAAGACTTCATCAACACTCTATCAACATTTATTCCATAAATTCACTGAGGACTTCACCTAATAAGAGTGAGTGCTGTGCTACTCCACCTTATTGGCCACTTTAGAGGAGTCACCAGGAGAAAGGGAGTGCTTGGTCATGGGCATCTTGCTAGAAGTCCCCTTTGTCTGCAGGAGGAAGGGGAGGAGGAGATGAGGCCAGGCAGAGCAGCTGCTGCGGGAGGGCGAGGTGGACATCCCTCCTCCTCTGGGCCTCTTCCACCAGGACCTCCAGTGCTGCGTCCGAGAACCCCATGCGCCCTCTTGCTCAGTCCCTGAGCCATCCTGAAACCTGCCGCTGTGTGTCAGCCAGCACCCTCCACACCTTCAGTTGAAGTGGGTGAATGGAGCCCATATGTACTGCTCCACGAAAATTGCGTCTAGGCAAGTTCAAATTATGGTAATCAGCAATTAGGACCGAAATTGTGTGCTAAAACCAGACTTTCAAACAGGCGTGTCTTATTAGCACAGCAGCCATTTAGCGCCTGCTTTCACCCTTTCACCAAAATAACCCCTGTTCTTATTGAGGGGCACTGCAGATTCTTTCTGGATAGATGTGTCAAATGGCCTCCCACGCCCATGTCTATCTTATGAAAATTCCTAGCAGAGTGACCGTGGTTATTATCAAGCATTTGTCCTCCAATTAGACAAACTTTGTAAGATGTAATACATAGATTTGTGAATGATTCAATGATATGTGCACATCTCCAGAACCAATATTTGTAAATACATTCACCTGTGTTGGTGATGTTTCCTTATTCTGCCCAGGATTTTCACAGTTGTCCCTTGTCAGAGCAGGATACTAGCAGTGATTAATACAGTGATACAGAACTATGAAGAAGATGCTTTATTGTACAGTGTAGTTTAAATGTAATATATTTTTGAATTCCCTGGTAATCAATTGTAAATTCACGGTAATTATACCAGAATCATTGATTCTTTTGGTATAAATCCCACTGTGTATCAATAAGATGCTAAGGTTAGTCAAAAGATTTTTTTTTAATTATTGATTAAAGCTGGTATAGACAGAGTGACCATGAAGTTGACTGAAAACAACAGCTGGTTCACTAATTTCCTTTAGGGAAGGAATCCTGCCATCCTTACTTAGTCTGGCCTATATTTTACACCAGTCCCACACCAACGTGGTTAGAATCATAAAATTGTACAGCACAGAAGGAGGCCATTCGGCCCATTGAGTCTGCGTCGGCTCTTTCGAAGAGTGATCCAGTTAGTCCCACTCCCCGCTCTTTCCCCATATCCCTGCTATTTTTCTCCTTAAAGTATTTATCCAATTCCCTTTTGAAGGCTACTATTGAATCTGTTTCCACCACCCTATCAGGCAGTGCATTCCAGATCAAACCACTTGTTGCGTAAAAATGTTTTTCCTCATGTCGCCTTTGGTTCTTTTGCCAATCACCTTAAATCTGTGCCCCCTGGTTATCGACCCTTCAGCCATTGGAAACGGTTTCTCTTTATTTACTCTGTCTCGACCCCTCATGATTTTAAACACCTCTATCGAATCTCCTCAACCTTCGCTGCTCTAAGGATGACAACCCCAGCTTCTCCAGTCTATCCATGTAACTGTAATCCCTCAGCCCTGGAACCACTCTAGTAAATCTCTTCTGTACCCTCTCCAAAGCCTTCATGTCCTTCCTAAAGTGTGGTGCCCAGATTGGATACAATACTCCAGCTGGGGCCGAACTAGTGTTTTATACAGGTTCAGCATAACTTCCTGGCTTTTCTACTCTATTTATAAAGCCCAGGATTCCACATGCTTTATTAACTGCTTTGTTAACCTGTCCTGCCATCTTCAAAGATTTCTGCACAAGCACCCCCAGGCCTCTCTCTTCTTGCACCCCCTTTAAAATTGTACCATTTGGCATGTATTGTCTCTCCTCATTCTTCCGACCAAAATGTATCACCTCACACTTTTCTGCATTGAATTTCATCTGCCACATGTCCGCCCATTCCACCAGCCTGGCTATGTCCTCTTGAAGTCTATTACTATCTTCCTCAGTGTTTACTACACTTCCAAATTTCAAAATTGTGCCCTGTACCCCTAAGTCCAAGTCATTAATGTATAGCACAAACAGCAGTGGTCCAGGTACTGAACTTTGGAGAACTCCACTGAATACCTCCTTCCAGTGTGAAAAAACAGCCATTCACCACAACTCTCTGTTTTCTATCCCTTAGCCAATTTTGTATCCATGCTGCTGCTGCCCCTTTTATCCCGTGGTTGACTCCTAACTGCCCTCTGAAGTGGCCGAGCAAACCACTCAGTTGTATCAAACGACTACAAAGAATAACAACTTGCAGAAGTTCAAGAAGAAGGCCTAACACCACCTTCTCAGGACATCTAGGGATGGGCAATAAATGCCGGCCTTGCCAGCAATGCTCACATCCCAAGAATTAATTTTTTTTTAAATGTTGGGCGATATACATGGAATATACTGGACTAGTGCAAAATCCACTTTTGTTGACTAAAATCAGGGGTACGGTGGCAATTTTCCCCTTAGGTACCACGCAGGCTGCTCACCAGCGCTGCCACGGGAAGAGATATAGCCCATGCGCGGCTGCTCAGCAAGTTTAAAGGGCCCGTGCAGGGATTAAAAAATTAGAGGGAACATTGTACGGTAGCATAGTGGTTATGTTACTGGACTAGTAATCCAGAGGCCTAGACTAATTCTGGCCTCTGGAGCATCCCTGATTTTAATCACTCCACCATTGGTGGCCGTGCCTTCAGCTGCCTAGGCCCTGAGCTCTGGAATTCCCTCCCTAAACCTGTCCACCTCTCTACCTCTTGCTCCTCATTTGAGAAGCTCCTTAAAACCTACCTCTTTGACCAAGCTTTTGGTCATCTGCCTCTCTCTGGTCCTTTAAGATGCTCCTTAAAACCCATCTGCCCTAATATCGCCTTATGTGGCACGGTGTCACATTTTATTTGATGACGCTCCTGTGAAGCGCCTTGGGACGTTTTACTACATTTAAAGCACTTCACAGGTTGTTGTTGGCGACAGGCAATAACAACAACTTGCATTTATATAGCGCCTTTAATGTAGTAAAAGGTCCCAAGGCGCTTCACGAGCGTTAGCAGGAATAATTTGACACCGAGCCACATAACTAGATATTAGGACAGATGGGTTTTAAGGAGCATCTTAAAGGAGTAGAGAGGTGGAGAGGTTTAGGGAGGAAATTCTAGAGCTTAGGGCCAAGGCACGGCTGCCAATGGTGGAGCGATGAAAATCGGGGATGCGCAAGAGGCCAGAATTGGAGGAGCGCAGAGATCTCAGAGGGTTGTAGGGCTGGAGGAGGTTAGGCAGCAATGAAGGGAAATTGGACATCTGATGTGAGTTGCATACAGAGGCCAGTAGTGGGGTGGGCATCTTCGGTCGCTGACCAAACAAAAATGTTTACGGGCGTTGTTAAGGGTGAAGATTTGGCACCATACCTTACTGACCAATTTTTTTTTCTTCCGACCACCCCAGATCTTCCTGAAAACCAGTGGAAAAACAAAATAAATCTATTTTATGGCCTTAACTGGTAAAATTGAATGAAGGCACAACAAAGCAAATCCTCCAACGTAATATAAAAATACTGGATGTCTGACAGAGAATTGCTGGCAGCAACCCAACTGCAAAGGTCAGCTAACAGTCGAGTTACTTGAGCTTTATTCTCTCATTACAATATTCCCCAGACTAGAAAGGTAAAAACACCTGTTGTAGGAAAAGTCTTTGAAATGGTCTTGAAAGACCTTTTCGCTGCACGAGTTTTTGGAAAAGCACAACTTGTTAACGGATAATCAGCACAGAGTTTAGGAAAGTGGGGCTATATTTAACTAAACTGCTCGAGTTTTCCTAAGATATTACTGAGATGGTGAAGGGAAATGCACTTAATTTTATATACTGTACTTGGGGTTTCAGAAAGCTTTTTGGCACATTTCCATTGTCAGTGTTCAATGGCTGAGGATAGGAGGAAACGTATGGCAGTGGATCAAAATTAGCTTGAAAACAGAAGATATCCATAAATGGGAACCGTTCGGGCTGCAGAGATGTTATTAGCAGAGGTCAGTTTTCATACCGTTGCTATTTCTTAAACATATTACTGTAAGCAAAATCTCTCTGAAGCTGATAACGTGATGTTCGACACCCGTGGTGCAGCTGTGCATTGGGCACTGGCGCCTCACAGTTTGGGCTGCTGAGCACTCGGGGTCCATGACACACCATGGTGCAACCTGGAAACTCCTCTGAATCTGAGAGTCTGCGCACCTGTAATTAGGCTCATTACGGCCCTGAAAAAAATGCTAATTAAAGCTAGGCCCATAATGGAGTCTGAGCGCCTAAATGCCTAAATTGCAGGCAGTGAGGACACCCGCTCCAAGCCTGCGAGGTCCTCTTTAAATATGCAGATCAGGCTACCATCACGGCGTAAGGGCCCGATCTGCCATTTTAACCTGAGGCTTAAGCGGGCGGGCAGCGATGGCTTCCCCGCCAGGCCGAACCTGCTGGGAACAGCAGCCATGGCCAGAAGAAGCCCAGCAAGATAAGTTTAAAATTTTTTTATTTGGTTTCCTTGTGGCCTAGAATTTGATCCTGCAAATCCATTGGCGGGATAGGCACACCAACGTCAGTGTTCTCGCTCAGGCCAACATCCCCAGCATCGAAGCTTTGACCACGCTCGATCAGCTCCGATGGATGGGTCACATCGTCCGCATGCCCGATACGAGACTCCCAAAACAAGCGCTCTACTCGGAGCTCCGACATGGCAAGAGAGCCCCAGGTGGGCAGAGGAAATGCTTCAAGGACACCCTCAAAGTCTCCTTGAAAAAGTGCAACATCCCCACCAACACCTGGGAATCCCTGGCCCAAGACCGCACAAAGTGGAGGAGAAGCAGCCGGGAAGGCGCCAAACACCTCGAGTCTCTTCGCCGGGAGCAAGCGGAAGCCAAGCGCAAACAGCAGAAGGAGCGCACATCAACCCAAGCACCCCGCCCACCCGCCCCTTCAACCACCGTCTGCCCCACCTGTGACAGAGACTGTAGGTCCCGCATTGGACTCATCAGTCACCTGAGAACTCATTTTTAATGTCGAAACAAGTCATCCTCGGTTCCGAGGGACTGCCTAAGAAGAAGAAGAAGAAGGAGCAGGAGTGCTCATCTGGGCCCCACAAGGAAACGGTGGGCCTCCCCTACCTGGGCATCCCATTTCCTTCGACTGAGATTTCTTTCCCAGAGCATTTACCTTGTGCCGGTGACTGTCCCCCTGGGGTCGCTGGTGGCAGCTCCCTGTCGCTTGATTTTAACTGCTGGGCAGCCACTTCTCACCCACTTCCCGGCCCCTTTGGTCAGGAAGCCGGCAAGTGGCATGCTAATGAGGCTCGGCCATTAAAATTGGCCATGCTTCCCTGCTACTGCTTCCGGACATTTACTCCTTGCTGGGCCACGTTCCAGCCCAGGAGTTCAAATTGAGCCCTATGATTCTCCAAAGAGCCATGACAAAACTCTGCAAACTCCTGCAGCCAGACTGGGAAACCACTTTCAGGACAGGGAGAGCTCTGTTGTGAATGAAAGTTTTCTCTTATGCAGCAACCTGAGCCCATTTTTTGGCCTCAAAAGTCATTAAACCTTGTATTTCATCATATAGTAATAGAACCTAGTTTTTTGTCCTTCCAATTTTGTTCCTTTATCCCTCTTCTCTGAAAGTGCCATGTTACAGTGCCAGAGTTGGAGACAACACTCAGCTGGCTATTTTCACATTTGACAGTGAATGCTACTCGACTGTGGTGGTTACAGAAGCCAAGCTTGGTCTTGCCTAGTCTTCGCACAGTTGATTCCTCCCAACCTCCTCAATCTGGGAATGCTGAGCCTTTTTCTGCCACTCCACTTAATGGGAGCTACTAGAGAGGCACTCTGCTCTTGTTGTGGGAGATGGTGAAGTTGGGAGAACACTGTTGCCATGGTTTTCCTGTGAAGCAGCAGACAGCCAAGACTCCTTAGCCCTAAGGTGGAAATGCTCACTCATTCTTAACCTGTACCCTCCTTTCATTCAGCTCAGCAACAGTGGGCAGAATGGGAGGAAGACTATGTGGCTGGCGTGGTCGAGGAGGATGATGGTGAAGAGTTCCTGGACCGGCATCCTGTCTCATATACCTCTGCCACAACCCTGTCAATCTCGCACTTTATGTCGCTTGCTTTTTCGCTGCCATCCACCAGCTCAGATCATTTTGCCCAGAGGGAAATACTGTCAGTGACCACGTGGCATTAGATAATTGATGGCGCACGAGGGAGCCTGAGCAGCGGTGAGGAAGTGCCACCCTCCCAGTAGAGGCTGAGACGAAGGCAGCCATGGCTTTGAAGTTTTGAGATCCAGAACTCATGGGTATTTGTGTATTTATGTGAAAATTGGATGTTTGAGGAACATCACATCCAAGTGCAGCCGCTGAGGATGTGTGGCAACTGACAGGTGTGACTCTAGCGGCGGCAACATCAGGAAAGCTTTTTCTTCGATGCAGACATCATGAAGCATGTGGCAGCATCATTGGAATCTGCAGTGGCCCACCTCCTCAGAGGCAGCCAGGGACCAGTTGGTGATTCTGCTTTCATGGAAGCACAGACTGCAGCTCTGGCGGCAGTAGGTGACAGAATATACAGTACTGTCTGAACTTGGCTCTAAATCCTGGTGGCCGGAATGCAGGCTGCTATCTGTCGGGGCTGTTGGACCTGATAGCAGCCATTAGACCAGCCAGCCCCCTGATCATGGGGGGCACAGATCCAGAGACCAGCGGAGTGGTGATGGCTGGAGTCCTGAGGCTGCTCTACCGCAGGACAACAACACATGACAGGCTTCCGGCCTACCCCCTCCGATCACCACACCAGTGGCATGTAGGAGGTGACACCAGGCTGCCCAGAGACCAAGCTCCAGAGGTGCAGCCAGCAGCGGCTCCATCCCAGGAGCAAGATACCATGAGAGGAGGGCCACCTTAGTACCCATGAGCTTTTTGCAGCATAACAGCAGTTAAGTACAAAAATAGGAGAAAGAAAGACACATTTAGCCACCCGGGGAAAAACATGGTCAGGAAAGAATAGGTTGGCTTTTGTTCACTTTGGAGTTTGTTGTATTAAAGGAGATTGTGCACTTATGTCATGCTCTGTTATTCATGGAGATTAGAGTCAGACAGGAAATGGTGCACTTATTTTGTGCTGATTTAATCAAATATTATTGGCTTGGTCATGTAGGTCCAAAGAGGCTTGATGTATTGTAATGTTGTAGGATGGGCACTGGATGGAAGGATTGTTCCCTTCTGTGAAGGTAGGGAAAAAGACATTAAGACATGGTGACAAAGGTAGACCTTAATACACAGTAGAGAAGATCTCAGTAGTCAGCCATACTTTCATACTCCTTGAAGCAGTCACAGGGAACATCTCTGATCATCATCTTCTCCATGTACTTCTGGCTCCAAAGCTGCTAGGGTCACCTGCCTAGGAATGTGCAAGTCCTGGCCTTTTTGGATACCAAGTTTTGAAGGGCACAGTAAGCTACAACTGTATCAAACACACGAGCTGCAGCATACTGCAAAGTCCCTCCCAACCTGTCAAGATAGCAAAGTGCCCCCTTAAGACCCTAATGATCCTCTCGATCACCAGGTAGCGGAATGTGCCTTTTTCTAGCATTCCTTTGCCTTTGTTTGTGCAACTCTTCGTGGGATCGATGGTGTGTCTTGTCACCCACAAGCCTTCCACTGATATAAATGTCTTCCCTGAAGAGATCAGGGAGGGCCGAATTCCAATGGATGAATGCATCGTGACAACTTCCAGCGAATCTTATTTTGACATGCAGGATCCTTTGCATGTTCTCACACACACTCTGTACTTTTATTTTTTATATTACCTACAGCATTTTGAATCTAAGATTGGATGGCAAGAACCTCTAATTATACTGCTGGGGTTTTTCACAGTTGAACTGGCCACAGTATGGAAATTTTGCACGCCTATTATTAGCTGAAATTCTAGTGAAAACCCTGATGTGATATGTTTGCAGCATAAAGATAGACCCTTGGTTTTTGTTACATTGGAAGACTGTCCAATTTTTTGTAACTTGGATCCTTTCTGCAATATCTAATTAAATCTATGGGGAGAACCAATTCATGATTCCCCGAATTAACATTTTGGGATGTGTGTCCTAACACAGAACAAAATTTGCTTGTAGTATTAATCAGGGCAAACATAAGGATTGCAAAGGATCAGAAACTTGGGCTGAATTTTAACACCCAAAAACGGGTGGGTTGGGGGTCGGGTCAGATGTTATCTAACCCGCCTATCTAACCTGCCCTTGTTAATATTCAGGCCGTAAGATCTGCAAGATTTCATCAGTGATATATTTGACAATTACAGCTAGTTAGCTTGTTGTGCCTTTTAGCTAACTGAAGCTAGAAAGTGGGTGAGTATCAGTAAATAGGATATGAAATTAAGATTAAGCATATGTTCATACTGTACTGCTGGTAAATGAATGATTATGCAAGTCCTACTTAATTTGCTGATAAATGGAAAGGAATAAAGAAAAGGTAATCAGATTGGCTAAGGTATGATTCCATTACTTCAGATTAATGGTGCCCCAAAGGGTTTTGGCTAAGGCACCAACTAATGGAGTCAGCCAGAGTAATCATTTTTGCAGCTGCCATGCACCGAGTCGTTTGTCGCTACGATTGTGTTGCCTGCCTCCTACCTCACTTTCCTCTTCGTCTGTCCGACTGGTGCCCAGAGGGCCACCCGAAGAAACCTGGCATTGGGTTTTTTTTCCCCCGGGACATCCCACTGGTAGATCAAAGGGTCTGCAGCCCAAAGATAAAAGAAGGCAAAGGCACTGAGTTTTTACAGTAGTCAACCCCCCACCACCCACCCCCGCCCCCATCAAGACCATCTTCGAGCAGCAGCCACAAGGCCCTGATGCTGATTGTCAGGAGTGTAGCTGCAGCATTCTCAGGCGCAGCTCACCTCTGGTATGCCACCTCTGTTACGTGCCCAGAGAGGAAAGATCAGCCATTTCCGCAGTGTTCAGAAGTACTGTACTCATGTTGTAACCTGAGTGACAAGAACATGTGCAAAAGCCAAGTTTCATTGAGTTGCTCCAAACCTTGCTAACGTTCAGTATAATTGAAGTCACTGTTGATTTCTGAGAGGCCTTTCAAGAAAAAAAGACGAGATAATAAGTCATACAGGATTGAGCTGATAAGATAATAGAAATGAAGTGGAGACTGGATTCTATTGCAGCTAAGCCTGAAGAGTGCTTTGTAACTATCGGTTTCATTTCACAGCTGGTTTAAGGTTCAATTCCTTCATATTGGTAAATCTGTGTACAGTGTAGATAAAGAACAAAGGGAGCCATTGTCCTTTTCGCAATGGTATTTTTGCACTATTAGCACTTGGAGAATTCTGAAAAATTGGCCTTGATATTAATCCCCCCCCCGCCCGCCGCCCCCATCCCCCCGGAGACGATTGGTAGAGGGTCGGGGGTTAAAGACTTAAGAACGGGGAGCATGTCCCCAGCACGCCCACCGCCTTTTTTTTTACGGCGGTGGATATCAGGGCGTCGGAGTGTCCCACTGTGGAAAGGTGGGATACTTCTTGACCATCTTTAAATCAGGCTCCCACAGTGCAATTGGGAGTCTGATTTAAAATTCACTGCTGCTGCACGGGTTTCCCAGGGGTTGGGAAACTCAGCAGTGAAAGGGAGGTGAGAGCTGCCGGCTCCACAAGGTGTTTCTTTTATAGCACTCCTTGTGGGCCAGGCTCCCAGGCCCTGATGGCCTCTCTCTCCCTCCAGCCCGATCTCTCCCCTCTGCCGCGATCCCTGATCTCTCCCCTCTGCCACAAAGGCCGATTTCTCTCCCCTCCTGATTGCCGGGGACCCGTCCCCAAGGGTCTTCCCTCCAGGCGGTTAAGCAGCAGGCAGTTAAGAAGGCAAATGGCATGTTGGCCTTCATAGCAAGAGGATTCGAGTACAGGAGCAAGGATGTCTTGCTGCAGTTGTACAAGGCCTTGGTGAGACCACACCTTGAGTATTGTGTGCAGTTTTGGTCGCCTTATCTGAGGAAAGATGTTCTTGCCATGGAGAGAGTGCAGCGAAGATTCACCAGACTGATACCTGGGATGGCAGGAATGACGTATGAAGAGAGATTGGGTCGATTAGGCTTATATTCGCTAGAGTTTCGAAGAATGAGAGGGGATCTCATTGAAACTTATAAAATTCTAACAGGACTAGACAGACTAGATGCAGGAAGGCTGTTCCCGATGGTGGGGGAGTCCAGAACCAGGGGTCACAGTCTAAGGATAAGGGGTAAGCCATTTAGGACTGAGATGAGGAGGAATTTCTTCACCCAGAGAGTGGTGAACCTGTGTAATTCTCTACCACAGAAGGCAGTTGAGGCCAATTCATTAAATATATTCAAGAAGGAGATAGATATAGGCCCAGAAATTGATCTCGCTCTGTTCCCGCGGGGGTAAGCCTTCCCCGCGATGTCTCACCTCGCTTGTGCTTTTTCAGATCCAGCTCGCACGAACTTGATGTTCCAGACATCAGCTGTGCTGGGCTTGCGTATCCCAGCGGCGTAGTGAATTCGTGCGAGCTGTGGGATCACGTGACTCAGTTAGAGCCAATGGCAGCACACCATCTTCCATTCATAAGTCTCACAGCATGGCTGTGAAATCTATGAATCTTACACCCCCCCAAAATAACAGCTAAACCTCAATTAAATTTAAAAAAAAACCATCACATTAATAAAATAAGTATAGTTAATTAAATTAACCATTTTAAATAAAAAATTAAATTTTTGAAAAAATTTAAAATCTTTTAAAAAGTTATAAAAATAAACTTACCTGTCTTTAAAGTCTCTAAAAAAGATATACCTGTAAAAAAAAATTCAAAAAAATACTTAATTCACTACTTACCTTCTTAAAAGCGGGTCTTACTCCTCCTTTTTACATTTCCAAAATCTTCAGTACTTACCTGCGCGTCCAAAGCATGAAGTGCACAGCGTGCGCGCAGCCTGTAGCGCGCACGCGATGCACCCAGGCCCCGCCCCCTTTTCAGAAGAGCAATTGCCGGTTTTCAGCGCATGCGCAGGGCATGCAGAAAACCGGCAATTGGAGTGGGAATACGCGAGAGTACGCAGTGCGTACTCTCGCGTCCCGGGATCAATTTTCGGCCCATATTTTTTAAGGCTAAAGGGATCAAGGGATATGGGGAGAAGGCAGGGACAGGGTACTGAATTTGGATGATCAGCCATGATATCATTAAATGGCGGAGCATGCTCGAGGGGCCGAATGGCCTACTCCTGCTCCTATCTTCTATGTTTCTATGCTCCTTGCTGCTGGCCAGGCTGTCAATCTGGCCGGCTACCGGGCGGGAAATGGAACCAAAGAGTGATAACGACGGCCTGCCATTAAAACCAACGGGACCTCCGCATCCCCAGGTAATACTGAATTCCTTTTTAAAACACTGTGCATAACATTTAAAATAGGTTTAAGTCTTCCGCTCTATAAAGAAGTGTTTTGTAAGACAACTGCTGTGCATATTCACTTCCTTCAACTACTGTGACGTATAGAACTGTTGCCATTCAAAGTGGTTATGAAGCAACCAAAAGGACATTTTCATAAGCAGCAATTTTTGATTATTAGCAGCTAAAATTAAAAAAATATAGGGCTGGATTTTGAATAACCCATGGAGTCGGGTTTGGAGGCGTGTGGGGGGTTAAATTTGCGGGGTCGGGGGTCCCGACCCCATCCCGACTCCATCCCGCCTCCACGCAATTTTGACAAAATCAGTCGCGGGGTTCCCGACT
The DNA here is from genome assembly GCA_030390025.1 of Squalus acanthias. NCBI lineage: Eukaryota > Metazoa > Chordata > Chondrichthyes > Squaliformes > Squalidae > Squalus > Squalus acanthias. The sequence continues at coordinate 84,538,935 of CM059425.1, forward strand.
CCGTCCCGCCTCCAAGAGGCGGGAGAGGCCATTAAAGCCCTTAACAAGCCCTAAAATTGGCTCTGTAATGCCATTTTGAAACGTTTTAGCTAGTTTAACCCTTTTCCGACGTGAAGTACGCCTGATGTGAAACACTCCAGTGAAACCTGGCAGGAGCACAAGTGGATAGCTGACTATCAGCTGCAGGTCCACTAATACAACGGAGATGTGATGAAGGTAGTAGTAGAAGTATTGTGATTAGGTGTTAAAGTCGCCTCTGATGCCTTCAGAGACTGCATGGCCTTTGCTGTGAGAGGACTTGGATGCAAAAAAATTAATTCTCTCTCTCTCTCTCACTCTCTCTCTCTCTCTCTCTCACTCTCACTCTCTCTCTCTCTCTCTCACTCTCACTCTCTCTCTCTCTCTCTTTTCATCCAGGTCCACTCACATCAAAAACCAAGCACATCCTCTCTCACCAACAGCCAGAGAGTCTCTGAGAGTAGTCAGTCAGCAATGATGACATCATCAGAGGCGACTTCCAGACTGAAACCACTAGTTCATGGGTTCCCACATGCTGGAACTCAATTGCCCAATTAAGTGAAAATTGCATCATTCATCCACATTAATCTGGAGTCGGGGGGGAACACGAAATGCGGATGACATGACCCCAACCCGACCCCAAGTCAAAATCCAGCCCATAGTATTCGGAAGTATATTTAAAGAGCTAGCATTAAATATAGATGAAAATTGTACAATCTTTGATTTACATCTAGGCAAAAGAGCTTTTATATGCATCGAGTAAAGATTTTGAAGGTCAGAATTTGAATATGTTTGTTTATCTTTATTGCTGTTCATCCAGTTTTGTCTTAGTATAAAATGTCAAACTTTGAAAATCCATTCGTCTCTTACTGATTCTGGAGAAATTTGGTTGAATTATAATCCAATTTCTAGCTCATAAAATGTGTGGGAGCAGGTCTACTGTCCTTCATATAAGTGGCTTTTATTTAACAAGGACAGGTATTCTTTAATTAAGCTCTTTCCAAACAGACTATGTAAGAGAGTAAAAGGTTAGTGCCTTAGAAGAGGGCTTCAGTCTTTTTTTTTGTATTTCCCCCCCCCCCCCCCCCGTTTCACAGTACACTGATAATGTCCATGAAAGAATTAGCAGGTTGTCAGAAGGCTCAGGTGAAATTTGTGACGAATACCTCAGGAAAAACTGTAGCCAGCCTGACATTATAGAGTTAATTTAATTACAAGTGTTTTGGTACAATGTTTCAGGAGGACTGGACTTGACCCTAAGAAGCAACCAGTGCAATCAGAAGCTTTAGGGCCCAGTTTGCCATCGTACTACATACTAGTTATTTGAAAAAGTATCTTGGTGTAATTTTAGTAGCAACTCCTATCATGATTAGGAGTGACAAAGAAGACAACAACCTCAGGTCTCCTGTTCCTTGATGTTCTAAAGAGGGGAGATTTTTGCCTTAGTTTTCTGGAATTTTGGGGTTGATTTTGCCAATGGGGACGCTTTGGAGGTGGGACTGCTGCTCATCGGGTTTTTCTCCATTGACGTCCGGCCAACCCATGCTATTTTCCTTGATTGACCTTGTTAAGCCCGCCCAGTGGGCTTAGCAGACCAATTAAGGGAAAGCCGGTGACAGAGAACGTCAGCGTATGACGTTTCATCTGTCAAAAATTTTTGACAGATGAATTGTCATCGTTTGACAGCTTTGAGAAGCTGTCAAAAACTGACATTCTCTGTTGTTTGGTGAGTTCTTGTACTCAAGGCTCACCAAACCTGTTTTGTGAGCAGAAAGCAGATGGCTGTTGCATCGGAGAATGCAGCAGCCATTCTGTCATCTCTGCCGTGGTGATGCCGGAGCCTCCGGATCCCCAACCATTGAAGCCTGCAGGAAGAAACAGGGTAAGGGAACTTTTTCTAAGACTTTTCACTCACCTCACATACTCACCTCTCCACACTTGCACCCATCACTCACCTTCACAGCGCAGTTTTGGACCCCTCTCACCCCCGCAGACCCACTGCTCGCCTCGCTGACCCTGGCGGGGTTTCCCGACGTTGGGAAACCCGCACCTCTGTTGCAAAAATGGGGATAATCCTTTTAACTGCCTGTTAGCTACCTGTTAACAGGCAGTTTAGTGGCTGTAATCCCCTTCCCGCCTCGAAGAGATGGGACCCGGCACGGGTCGGGTACCCGCCTCCTGGGAAGATGGCACGGAGGCGGGTTGAGGGCGGGATGTATACCCGCCCCCAGATTCTGCCATTTTCCCAGCAGTCCTGCCTCCAAACCCGCCTCCCCAGGGCTGGCAAAATCGCCCCCTTGTGTGGAAGTTAAAACAGCGGAAGGAGAAGCTTGAAGAAGATAGAAGTTTGTAACTAGGGTTACTAGGTTGCATTCATTCAGTAATGGCTACCATGTCATACCCTCCAATTTGAATTTGCGCCTGCAGTTCATTCAATTTATTCCTTATACTCAGTGCGTCTGACGTAAGAAAACTACTAGGCACTTGGTCTAAGCATTAAACATAGCTTTAATCAACTGTTTTACAACATGGAGGTCTAGTTGTGTCCTTCACTAGTTCCTGTTAAGAATGTCCTGCGCAAGCTGGGCCCGTGCCCGAGTATTTATACTCTCCCTGGACAGCGCCACCCGCAGGCCACTCAGTATTATTTCATAAGTCTTTCTTTCATGAATGACAGATTCATGTCAGCGTCTGTATAAAGAACGCTTATTTGGGCCACACACCCTAGCCTGTCCTTCAGCTCTAATGTTTTACTCATTTGTTTCTTATTTCACTCACCTGGTTTAATCACTTTACATCTTTTAGTTTTCTCTCTATACGTAGTGCCTGAAGCACACTTTCTGACTGGTGCTCTACACTCTTCCCTTTTATTTGTTTTTGAACTGTTATTTTTACTACAATGTCCACCTGAGCCCTCCTCCCCCAATTTACTAGTTTAAAGTCCCTGTGACCGCCTATTTATCCTTTCCACTAGGACCCTGGTCCCAGATTGCAGTCCAACAGCTGTGGCCATCCAAAGAAGTATAGTATAACAGCGTAAGTACTTGCAAGGTGTTAGCTGGTCAGGAGAAGATAATGAAACGTGAAAAGAGATTGCAGGCAACACATTAAAGATGTACCCCAGAGGCTGAAGACATGCACTGTAGAGAATGGCGGAACTGTTGTGATATCGTGGTAAAGCTGCCACCTGATCAAAAAAGGTTGCCTGTTTTTGTATCAACGTCATCCAAGTTATAGGCTCGACAGGAAGATCAGGGATAGATTTTCGTCTTCACTGCCTGGCCAATAATCTGCCGGGCCGTTTGATTGCTACTTGATACTTCGCTATACAAATTGAAAAGTGATAACTTTGCTAAGCACATACTGCTGACCTTCAAATTGAATATTACTCAGTTGCTATATTAAATCGAATTCAGCTAAGGTCTGTAATTTGGAACTGAATTATACAACATTAAGTTGGACGCAGTTAATGCTGGGCTATTGTAATTTCAAAACCAGGTTAGTGTTCTGTCTGTGATGATTAAGTTGACAATTGTCTCATCTTTGACTACAGTATATAGAAGTAGTGTAATAAAGCAGACATTAGTTTTATTAGAGTTGATTATGGGTCCGTGTGCAAAGCCAACAACAACTCTAACATAGTAAAACAGCCCAAGCTGCTTCACAGGAGCGTAATCAGACAAAAAGTTGACACCGAGACAAAGAAGGAGGAGAGATTAGGAGTGATGGCTAAAAGCTTGGTCAAGGAGATTCGCTAAAATACGTCTACCCATGTAGCAGGTTTATGGTCCAGGTATGCAAGCCACAAATAGTTTCTCAGCAAGCCACACATTGTTTAAACAAATAATTAAACATTTACTGCTCGCCCTTGCAAAGCTTTCGTAGAACCTTAAAGCTTTTTCATACCGAATATGCATACCTGTAGGTCACACGTTACAGCTGTAACTCACAATTGAAAGCCATGGTACACTTACATCTTCAAGGTGCATGGCCTCCAAAATGGCAGGCAGGACGCGCTGCCTGCTATATTAGATAAGTGGTTGCACTGGTTTCAGGAGCGCATGCCGGGTACATTCAAAGGGGGAAATAATTTACTTGAATTAGTCTCCTGTGCTCCCTGTAGGAATCGTTCTCAATTTTCGAAATCCCTAGTGCTTCACTTACCACGTGCTGAACTCGCACAGAACAACATGGCACTAACCGGCAGGAAGGCCTACATACTTACCTGAATGTGGTGCTGGGAGGTCCCACATTAAAAGAACCCGCTCCCCCAATTCCCCCCCCGCCACCTCCCACTGTCTACTGATCCCCCTCACTCTGCCGAAGGAGGCCGGCCCGATTGATTTCAATGGAAAGTATAAACGGGCAGATGTAAAACGGGCGACTGAGTTGATCCTGTCAGTTTTCTGCGGGTGGGTTCGGTGAAAGTTACCCCCCAATCTGAGTTCAATATGAGGGACAATCCGGATGACTTCAGTGGGTTCAAGACACAGTGGAAAATTGATAAACCTAAGATATGCAGATACAAAAGAAAGATTAGAGACACTTGAGACGGTAATTCGAACATGTTTGGAATATTGATTGAAAATAAATGCTAAGAAGACAAAAGCTGATAGGAATCACAAAAAAGAGAACCTCTAAAAAACTGATTTAAAGACAGAATGGAAACCGGGGTGGGGGGAATTTTAACCCCCAAAAATGGGTGGGTTGGGGTCAGGTGGGTGGTTAAAGAATTTTAAAAATCGAATCCCGACCCCAACCCACATCCAACCCGCTCCCAGGAGCCGGGTTGCCCATTTAAGTATTATAATGAGGCTCCGTGCCTCATGCTGATCTACCATTTCAAATTTAACTGTGGGCGGGCAGGGTTTCCCTGGCCTCGGGGAACCCGCCAGCTAAAGGGAGTCGAGGACTGCTGGATCCAGGAGGATAAGTGCCTTTCCACTTACCTGCTGGATCCAGCGTCCCTGCCTCACCCACTCCCTGCGATTGGACCCGCCCCAACCCTTCTGATCTCCCTTCGACCTCCCCTCACGAGGCCTCCGGTCTCCCCCTACCTCCCACCCCAAGGCCTCTGATCCTCTCTCCGGTCCCCGATCCCCCTCTCCGGCCTTCGATCCTCGGTGCCCGACCCCCCTCTGGCCTCCGGTTTCCCCCCCACCCCCCCGGCCTCTGACCTCCCCCCTCCAGCCCCCGAATGCCTTCCCGGTCTTTCGACCTCCCCGCTCCAGCCGCTGATCGCCTTCCTGGCCTCCCCCCTCCGGCCCCGATCTTCCTCCAGCCTCCGACCACCCCCCCTGATCCCTCCTCCCTCTTTGCGACCTAGTGCCGCAGGCCTACCCGCCCAACAGCCAACCAGCCTCCCCATCTGGCTGGCTGCGGGCGGGAAACAGAGCTTTGAAATGCTAATCAGGCCCTGCCGTTAAATTCAGCAGGGCCTGTGGGAAACCCATTGTCCCAGGTTTCCCGACTGCTTTCCAGTGCTCCCCGCTCCCTACCCACCTCCAAATTAAAATTCTGGCCACAGTATTGCACCCTACTACTATCTTATTAGAGGTGTACCTAACAACATCAGAGGGGCAATATGGCAAAGAAATGAAACAGAGGACAGCAATTGCAAAAGGGCTGTTCAACAACATGAAGGAATTTGCAATAAGGAGTAAGTGCTTAAGCCATGTTTGGTCAGCAGCATTGTGAAGACTGGATCTTGAATGCTGAAGAAAGCTAGAGGCATCTGAGCTATAGTGCGACAGACACTGGCTGAAGCTTAGTTGGGCAAGAAGAATGACTATTGTAAGAAAAGAGAAGTGATGAGGTTGATTACGATAAAAAAAAATGACATACTGTTATAAGGGGTTATCTTATGAAGAAAGGTTGAGCAGGTTGGGCCTATACTCATTGGAGTTTAGAAGAATGAGAGGGGATCTTATTGAAACATATAAGATTCTGAAGGGGCTTGACAGGGTAGATGCAGGGAGGATGTTTCCCCTCGTGGGGGAATCTAGAACTAGGGGGCATAATTTCAGAATAAGGTTGGCACCCTTTTAAATCGGAAATGAGGAGGAATTTCTTCTCTCAGAGGGTCGTGAATCTTGGGAATTCTCTTCCCCAGAGAGCTGTGGAAGCTGGGTCATTGAATATATTTAAGGTGGAGATAGACAGATTTTTGAACGATAAGGGAGCCAAGGGTTATGGGGAGCGGGCAGGGAAGTGGAGTTGATGCCAAGATCAGATCAGCCATGATCTTAGTGAATGGCGGAGCAGGCTCGAGGGGCCAAATGACCTACTCCTGCTCCTAAGTCTTATGTGACATTATTTGGGAGACACCAGGAGAACTGTTGAGGTTGTTTGTGTCTGGAAAAGTTTAGAATAGATCAAGAGGCAGGAAAAGAAGAAGCCGGCTAGATGTTGTGATGGAATGAGCAGGTGTAACATCAGGGGCTGTTATCTGCAGCAGTACCGAGACCGGAAAGCATGGAGTGCACTGAACTTCGATTCTCTAGAGTAAAGAAAGCACATGGTATATATACACGAGGTTCACAACACATGCCTCTTAAATAGCTCTCTTTTGCTAAATGCTGTGTCAAATACAGATCAAAGTACTTGGAGGAAAACACATAGTTAACTTTATTGACACGCACACGACTAACTGTAAAACATTTTTCCTTTGTCTTTATGCCAATCACGAAATAGGTCACTTAACTTCATCCTGAAAACCAGCAGAGTGCAGGTGGTTCAGGGGTAGAATTCTTGCTTGCCATGTGGGAAACCCAGGTTCGATTCCCGGCCAATGCAGAACTAAATTACTTAAGAATCCTTTGTTACCTGGGTGAAAATTTGAATGCTAGAACAGCGCCATTTTGAAATACTGCTTTTCATTAACATTTTTCAGTTTACCTTTTTACAGTGTTATGCTTCTAGGAAATATATTGCTGTAGCTGCATGGATTTTTACTATTTTCTATATAGTTTTTTTTTAAGTAGTCCAGTGAGGAAAAGCAACAATCAAATACTGCAGATTTGTCAAATGCTGATTCTGGTTGTATAAATATGTGCTTTCACAGGCGCTGGCGCCTTCAAAGTTTCTGGTAATCAAAAATCTAGCTACATATCTTTGTGCACATATTGGCAGAGTTACAGCTGCGCTTTCACCAACTCATCAATCAGGATTTTTCTCTCTCAACTTCACATCTGACACAAGTAGGTTCACAGTAAGGATTAGATATTGGGACAGATAACACAACTGGCAGTCTCCATCCATCACTTTCTGGCACTTCTTTCATATATTCAGCCCAACTTTTTGCCAACAGTGGCAGTGCAGTCTGTTTCTTGTCTCAAGTTCTATTAAAATGCAGAATTTATCGCGCAGTTTGTCGTGACCAACATCTAAATATGGATCATCTGCAGGTTCTTCAACGTCGCAGCAGATCACATTCTGTCCGAATGAGAGAAAATTCAAGGCTAAAAATGGAGCTCCCAAAGCTGGACCATTTCTCTAGATAAGAGGTGGGGGGGGAAATTCGTCTTCGGCAGCAAAGGTGCCGGTGTCACCGGCAACTGCAGTTAGCGGCTGCTGGGAACGGCAGCAACGCTAACCGAGTGAAATTGCTCGGGGGGCATGGAGATAGGTGGCGCAGCGCTCACCTTCCGTGCAATGTCGTCCTGGTGACGTTGCTGGAGAGATAAGGGACGAAGTTCCTGTCCCGGTCTGGTGTTGCAGATTCCCACAGCCTCTGGGAGTGAAGCTGTGGAGCTCGCAGGGAATTGTGGGCAACGAAGAGGTCTGAGAATTAAAGGGGCCACGCACACTGAAGCAATACAAAATAAAATGCAGTGAGTCAATACATTTTTCAACCCTTTCTGCCTTTTAAGAAATATTCAATATTTAAAAGAAGGTCCAAATGTGAATATTCAGCTGTTGAAGTTGGATTACCTTCCTAACCTCAACAAATGGGAAAACTGCCTCAGCACCAACACAAATGGCTCAGCAAGCCAGCGAAGGGGCACCCAGGGCCTCACGTGCAGCACTCCAGCTTTGTGCAGGGGGTCAACACCGCAAGAGAGGTCCTCTACCCACAGGGGCCAGGAGGCCCTCCAGAAAGAACAATGTGGGACCACATCACCGAGGCTGTCACTGCCAGCAGTGTCGCCCCCACCACCTGGCTCCAGTGCCCACAGAAGCTTCATGACCTCAGCTCACTGGTCAAGGTCAGTGAATGCATCTTCAAAAGCCGTCTCCTACCAACTGCACCACTAGCTTTACACACTGCTCAATGCACGACCCCCAGTCACTCACCTACCAACAATCTGCACCAATGACGAGGTACATCTCCCATTCCTAGCCTCACCTCACCCCCTTGGAGGAGACGATGCAGGCCATTCTTGGCAGGTGCATGGTTGAGTCCTTGGCCAGCGGCGGGGCTGAAAGGATACAAGATGCTGGTATCCTCATACATTATCCTCCTTCTGGCATGCACCTCTTGCTTTCCTGACCTCCCGTCAGCACAACTCAACCCTTGTGCCTTCCACATTTCACACACCCAAGAAATGCAGCCTACCCAGCCAGTGGGTCAACAAGAAGAGGCAGTCTGCCCAGCCAGTGGGACCACAGGCAGATGATTCCATCCTGGATATCCCGGCCACAAAGGGGCTGTCTGGGATGCATCCTTCCATTTGATTCCTCCTCTTCGGCTTCCTCCTCTTCTGCGTCTTCCTCTTCTGCGTCTTCCTCCTCCCTCTGCAAGCGGATGCTGTAAATGTGAAATGACAGCATAAAATGCTGGAAATGCTCAGTTGGTCAGGCAGCATGTCGACCTGAGATGTGAACTCTGTTTTTCTCTCCACGGATGTTGCCTAACCTGCTGAGTATTCGCAGCATGTTCTGTCTTCTCAAAGGCCTTCATTTACCACCCGAGCCCTTGCAAGCATCCAGCAGCACTTCCTACACACTTAAACTTTTCACATCTATTGCAGCAAGCCACCACTTCAATAAAATCAAAAAAAAACATCCAAACCCTTAAATTCAAACTTACTTGAATGATGTGCATGTCCCTTGAAGAGCTGCAGCCATCGCCACTGTCAGCCTGCTTGCACGGCAAGTTAACCTGGTGTGCTTAGGGCCCAGCGATGAATTCAGCGCTAGGTTCGAAGTTTGCATTGGTAAGTCGGCGTTGCACGGCAATTGACGTCACCACGCGGCCTTTTTTTTTCCAGGGCACTGCCGGATACCGGCAGCACAAAGGGGGAGAGCAATATGGCGGCCGCCGCAGGACCTGCCACCAGCTGGCGAAAGAGCAGCGGCCGCCATTTTATTGCCATTTCATGGCGCTATGGAGTGGCGCTCAACACATGAATTTCTAGCCCGGGCACTTTAAAAGAGCGGAAGCGGAGTTAAATTGAGGTGGACTTACCGACCCATTCACATTCCACCAACATTCCTGGGCACTTTCACTGGTTAGCCCGGGCGCCTGCCTGAATCAGACAAAAGCCTCATTCACCTATGCGTATCAAGGTCCTATGACGTACATTTTAACTGCCTACTGAGTGGAGCGTGTGCTTTGGGCACTTTGCTCAGTAAAGCCTGGCAGTGTAGCAGAAGAGGCCCGAAAAGGCATATGCTAAAATTATCTTTGAGGGGCCAGGAAGAGCAGGAGTGATCCACAAGAATAATGCAGGCTGTTGCCATCCCGGACTGCCCCCCCCCCCCCCCCCCGCCTTCACAATCACATCCCGCCGCCACCCCACCTCTTCCTGGCTGGGTCAGCCTCTGGCCGGCCTGATAGTGCGCCAGCCCAGAGCTGACGGGCTACATCTTTACTTGCTGCTTGGGGCGTGCAACTCGCTGCATATACATGAAAGGCTTGGCCCTTAATCAACAACAACCACTTGCATTTATATAGCGCCTTTAACATTAAATGTCCTAAGGTGCTTCACAGGAGTGTTATCAAAGAAAATTGGGCACTGAGCCGCATAAGGAGAAATTAGGGCAGGTGACCAAAAGAGATAAGTTTTAAGGAGCATCTTAAAGGAGGAAAGAGAGGTAGAGAGGCGGAGAGGCTTAGGGATGGAATTCCAGACCTTAGGGCCTACACAGATGAAGGCACGGACGGTAAGGTTGGAGTGATTAAAGTCGGGGATGGGCAAGAGGCCCGAATTGCAGGAGCGCAGAAATCTCGAAGGCTTGTAGGGCTGAAGGAGATTACAGAAATGGGGAGGGCCGAGGCCATGGAGGGATTTGAAATCAAAGATAAGAATTATTAAATTGAGGCATTTCTGGACCAGGAGCCAGTGTCGGTCAACAAACACAGGGCTGAGGCGTGAATGGGATTTGGCGCGAGTTAGGATACGGGCAGCAGCGTATTGCATAAGCTCAAGTTTATGTAGGGTGGAAGATGGGAGGCCAGCCAGGAGAGTATTGGAATAGTCAAGTCTCGAGGTAACAAAGGCATGGATGAGGATTTCAGCAGCAGATGAGCTGAGACAGGGGCAGAGGTAGAAGTAGGCGGTCTTAGTGATGGAGTGGATATGTAGTCAGAAGCTCATCTTGGAGTCAAATATGGCAACAAGGTTGTGAACTGTCTGGTTCAGCTTCAGACAGTTGCCAGGGAGAGGGATGGAGCTGGCGGCTAGGGAACGGAGTTTGAGTCGTGGACTGAAGACAATGGCTTCAGTCTTCCCATTATTTAGTTGGAGGAAATTTCTGCTCATCTAGTACTGGATGTCGGACAAGTAGTGTGACAAATCAGAGACAGTGGAGAGGTCAAGGGAGGTGGTGGTGAGGGGGAGCTGGATGCTGTCAAGGTGTGTGGAACCTGATGTGTTTTTGGATGATGTCACTGAGGTGTAGCATGTAAATGAGAAATAGGAGGGGGCCAAGGATAGATCCTTGGGGTACTCCAGAGGTAATGGTGCGGGAGCGGGAAGAGAAACCATTGCAGGTGATTCTCTGGCTACGACTGGATAGATAAGAATGGACCCAGGCGAGTGCAGTCCCACCCAGCTGGACAATGGAGGAGAGGCGTTGAAGGGGGATGGTGTGGTCAAAGGCTGCAGACAGGTTGAGAAGGATGAGGAGGAATAGCTTATCATGGTCACAGTCACAGTCACATAGGATGTAATTTGTGACTTTGATAAGGGCCGCTTTAGTACTGTGGCAGGGGCGGAAACTTGATTGGAGGGATTCAAACATAGAATTGCGGGAAAGATGGGCACGGATTTGGGAAGCGACAACACGTTCAAGGACTTTGGAGATGGGGAGGTAGGACAGAGGGGTCAAGGGTGGGTATTTTGAGGAGAGGGTTGATGATGGCAGATTTGAAGGGGAGGGGACAGTACCTGAGGAGAGGGAACCATTAACAATATCAGCTAACATGGGGGCCAGGAAGGGAAGTTGGGTACTCAGCAGTTTGGTGGGAATATGGTCGAGGGAGCAGGAGGTGGATCTCATGGACAGGATGTGCTCGGAGATGGCAGGATGGGAGATAGGAGAGAAAATATAGGACGATGCGAGTTCAGGGCTAGGGCAGGGGAAAACCTTCGGAGAAGTTTGTCCGGGTGGGCTAGGAGAAGGGAGGAAAGCAGCAGAGGCAGCTGAACGTATGGTCTCAACCTGTGTGACAAAGAAGTCCATGAGCTCGTTGCACTTTTTGTTGGAGGTGAGGGTGGAGGTGGCAGGGGAAGATGGTTTGCAGTGGAGAAGAGAAGTCGGAGGGTTATCTTAAAAGGTGGAATGAGGGAAGGCCTTTTGGTGCATTAAGTCTGGCCCATTTACAGGCCATATGCAATCTGCCCTATCATGGATTCCACCTATTTTATTTCTTGAGGGAAGGTTCTGCGATCAAACTCCTTGATTCCCAAAGGTATCTATGTAGAACTCCAGAAATTCACCCATCCTCACATTACTACTATCCTAGTTTGTTGCTAGCCTCCAAAGACATCTTTTCCCCAACCCCAGCAGCAGAAATCATTGTATTCTGTGAAGTATTTGATCATCTCAGCCTTTACCTATTTCTGTAAACCTATTTCCAAACAAAAATTTACACAGCTCCTTTTTCGAAGAATCAAGTACTGTTTTGCTGAAAGTATGTTCGACGTATCCGCTGCTCTGGGGTGGGGTCAGATTTCTAGTTTGCTTGAAGCTTATTCATTTGGAACCTCTGTGCTTACAGTTTATGTTAAATAGCTTGCTTACAGTTGCATTGCCTGTACCTCTTAGTGCTTTAAAGGTCTGGATTGTGTTTCCCCTCAGTCTTCCTCTAATGAAAACAAGTTCCATTCTCAGAGTACAGATGGTGGAAGAGATTGACAGTTCAAGTGTGGATAAAATAATAAAAAAATTATCTTCTACAAGCTAGGAAAGGGCCATGTAACTGGTGTACCCTGAGACGATGTGATAGATCACTCCCCGTGACAACTATTTGTGGAGATAAGTGCTCATCCATATTCAATTGCTTTATCCTGCAGTGCGCAACACCATTGAGATAGTAAAAAATATTCCATTTTAGTTAGGGGAAAAAAAATAAGTACTACATATACAGGAGGGAGGAAGGATGTTGGGCTGGATGCCAAATACTTCTTAGAAGTGCCTGTTGAAATCTTTTCTTCATTGTTTTTAGACATCAGCCACAGAGCATAAAGGGAGTTTTAAGTGTAGAGGCCTACACGCTCCATTTGGCATTAGTGTTTGGACAGATTTAATGGCAGAACCAAAACGTTTTGGGGACAGTAAATCCACTTATGCTGGGGTTGCCACTATTCTATATATTCAATTCAGTTTTGAGGTCTAGCAGTAATAGTAAGTGTCAGAATTGTAAGATGCAGTTAAATCAATAATTGAGGAGTGAAAAAGCAGAGAAAGCACTTAATTACAATTTTAAAACCGCATTCCAGTAGCAAATGCCACCAGGAATAGACTGATCTCAACTTGGCTTCATGATTTCCAGAGCATTATAAAAGTGCACTTAGTGCACTTAGAAGCATGTCCAGTAAGATATCTTGTGCCGCATAAAGCAGGAGGAAGAGAAATTGTCTACCTTCACCAGATCTTCCACCGCATACGTGTAACAAAATTCTGACCGATTGAGAATAGGGCCACCTGCTTCTGAGTGTCTCAGAGGGAAGAAAATTATACATACGTCTGTTAATTTTAATGGATTTACATTCTGTCCCAGTGGTTCGCATTTTGTTGTGGGGGTGGATGGAGTCAAATTACACGAGCGTTAAAGGCCTGAGCCTTGCACATTTATTCATGAACCCTAAGAATGATGGCTCTAATTCTTAGAAAATATCGACAGCTTAGTGTATTACTGAGAGATTTTTTTTACAATAGTGAAATCTATGGCGGTTATTTTGGTGAAAGGGTGAAAACTGATGCTAAATGGGTGCTGTGCTAATAAGACACGCCTTGTTTGAAAGTCTACTTTTAGTGCGCAATTCTGGTTCTAATTGTTGATTACCAAAATTTGAACTTGCCTGGAGGCGGTAAAACAGACACCTGCAGGTTTAGCACTCAAGCGCTGATTAGATGCAATTTTTGTGGAGCAGTGTATGTGGGCTCCTCGCACCCACTTCCACTGAAGGTGTGGAGTGCGCTGGCTGAGGCACAGTGGCAGGTTTCAGGATGGCTCAGGGACCGAGTGAGAGGGTGCACAGGTTCTCGGATGCAGTGGAGGAGGTCCAGAGGAGGAAGGATGTCCTGTACCTGCAAGACCAACTTGCCCTCCTGTCCCTCTCTCCTGCAGCAGCTGGTGCTTCTCTGCCTGGCCTCATGTCCCCCTTTCATTCCTCCTGCAGACCAAGGAGTCCCCTAGCAAGGTGCCCATGACCAAGAACATAAGAACTAGAAGCAGAAGTAGGCCATTTGGCCCTTCGAGCCTGCTCCACCATTCAATAAGACCATGGCTGATCTTCTACCTCAATTCCACCTTCCCGCACTATCCCCATATACCTTGATTCCCTTAGAATCCAAAAATCTATAGATCTCTGTCTTGAAACACTCAATGACTGAGCATCCACAGGTAGAGAATTCCAAAGATTCACAACTTTTTGAGTGAAGAAATTTCTCCTCATCTCAGTCCTAAATGGCCGGCCCCTTATTCTGCGACTCTGACCCCTAGTTCTAGACTCCGTAGCCAGGGGAGACATTCTCCCAGCATCTACTCTGTCAAGGCCTTGAAGAATTTTATATGTTTCCGTGGGATCACCTCTCATTCTTCTTAACTCTAGGGAATATAGGCCTAGTCTCCTCAATCTCTCCTCATAGGACATTCTCCCCATCCCAGGAACCAGTCTAGCAAACCTTAATTGCACTTCCTGTAAGGCAACTATATCCTTCCTTAGGTAAAGAGACCAAAACTGTACATAGTGTGGTCTCCCCAAGGCCCTATATAATTGTAGTAAGACTTCTTTACTCTTATACTCCACTCCCTTTCTCCTGGTGACTCCTATAAGTTGTCCAATAAGGTAGAGTAGCACAGCACTCAGTTTCTTCAGGTGAAGTCTTCAGAGAATCTCCGGAATAAATTTTGATAGAGCGTTGATGAAGTCTTGACAAAGTGTTCCAGAAAGACTCCCGATGTTTTTCAAAAGTCCTCTTCAAACCTCCAGCAGCAAGTGAACAGTAAAAGGTGAGTATGCCTTGAAGTAGCACTCACAGTCCTCTGCAACGACTCGCTTAAGACCCCATCTTGGCCAACTCGGAGGCTCTTTAACGCCTAAATTATCCAGGGAAAATTGCCCGCCTGGAATCTAGCACAGTATTTTCACATGTTGCTTGGTGCAATGTGACAGCATCTGTCAACAGTTATATGACTGCCTCTATTTAAGGCACAATCTGCCAATCAGGCAGTCCAATGTATACCTACTTACAGTAAACACTGTAAGGACCCCAAATAAAAGGGTATCCCATACCTCATTTCATGGAGCACCAAGCAGCATCTTGCTCTGGGAAAGAGAATGCTTTAATCATAAAAAAGCCAATTAATAGCAAATTGAACATTTACATATCTATCTCGAAGAAGGAAAAAGCAGAATGCTGCAGATGCTGGAAATCTGAACCAACAGAACATGCTGAAAACACAGAGCAGGTAGTCAGCGTCTGGGGAGAGAACAGACAAGTTGATAATTTGGGTCCAGACCCCGCTTTAGAACTGAAACGCAAGAGACTGATGAGAATATTAATACAATTCCAAAAAGGGAAGGGGCTGATATTTTTAAATTTTTTTAATTCGTTTTTTTTATGGGATGTGGATGTCGCTGGCAAGGCCAGCATTTATTGCCCATCCCTAGTTGCCCTTGAGAAGGTGGTGGTGAGCCGTGTGGTGAAGGTATTCCCACAGTGCTGTTAGGGAGGGAGTTCCAGGATTTTGACCCAGTGACGATGAAGGAATTGCGATATATTTCTAAGTCAGGATGGTGTGTGACTTGAGGGGAACTTGGAGGTGGCGGTGTTTCCTTGCGCCTGCTGCCCTTGTCCTTCTAGGTGGAAGAGGTCGCGGGTTTGGGAGGTGCTGCCGAAGAAGCCTATATATTTGAAAAACCCAGACAAACCCAGCGAGGAATCAGGAGTGGAATGATGTGGCACATCATCTCAGATAAGTAATGGATGGAAACGTTAAGATATTAAAGAAACAAAGGGTGTGTAAATTACTAAGGAAGGGGGAGGCATGGAAAAAAATGGGAGAGATGGAAAACGTAGGAGTCAAGTATGAAACTGAAATAGATTTAAAAATAAGGATATAGCAAAGTCTAAAGATATTGAAGTCAGTGTTCAGACCAGAGGGCTGCAGGATGCTTAGGAGAAAGACGAGACATTGGCCTTTAAGCTTGTATTGCATTTCACAGGTCAGCGTACAAGAATAATGTGGGAATGGGAGTTAGTGTGGCGAGCCACAGGTATGCCGAGGTTGCACATGCAGACAGAATACAGGTGTTTGGCAAAGCGATCACCTAAACTGCGGTTTGGTCTTTGCCTAAAAGGCTCCACTTGTGCAGTTATGCAACCATGATCAACAAACAGACAATATCAAGCATAACTAGCAGACTGGAAGAGCTATAAAGAGCAACAAACGGCTGCAAAGAAAGTAAGAAGTGCTGCCAAAAAGGAATATGAAAAAAACTTGCAAGGAAACTAAAACTAATTAAAACTAATAGTAAAAGTTTTATAAATATAAAATGAGTAAAAGGGTGATAAAGGGGAATGTGAGCCTATTAAAGCTGAATACAGGCGAGTCTATAATGGATAATAAGGAAATGGCAGATTTGTTAAATGAGCACTTTGTATCCGTTTTCACAGTGGAGGAAGAGGACAAAATACCAGCGGTACAAGGGAACCAAAAATAAGTCAAGGAGAGGAATTTAGTAGATTTAAGATAATTTTTTAAAATGGTAATAGGGAAAATATTAGTACGTAAGATAGACAAATCTCCAGGACCTGATGGTTTCCACCCCAGAGTATTAAAAGAAATAGGTGAGGAAATTGCAGATGCATTAGTCATAATTTTGCAAAGCTCACTAGATTCAAGGGATTGTGCCTTTTGACTGGAAAATTGCAAATGTCACTCCATTATTTAAGAAGGGAGAGAGGGAGAAACCAGCTAACTACAGATCCATCAATTTAACATCAATTGTGGGGAAGTTACTGGAATCTATCATCAGAAACAGTGGCTGCGATTTCGCTAACCTCAGCAGGACCGTGGTGGGTGACGTCAGTGGCGGGTCCCGACCCCGGTGCTGGCTCCATCCCGCTGTCTGAAATGAATTTACCTTGATTGGGCTTGTTAAGCCTGCCCAGCGCGTTTCCTGGCCAATTAGAGGAAGCGGGTCTGGTGACGCCATTTGATGACACATTATCAGCTGGTTTCCTTAAAGGGACCATGTCCAAATTTATTTTGACATTTGTGCTGTCAGTGTTCTACAGCATTGAGGTGCTGCAAACACTGACAATCACTGCACACAGGTGCAGGGCTGCACCCAGGCTCTCCCATGACTCATTGTGCTGTGCTTCTCATCACATCCCCATCACTCTGCCTTCCCTACCCTACTCCTGCACATCCTTACATCAACTTACCTTGCACCTCCACCCATCCCTCTCTCTCTATCTATATTATCACTTCCCCATCTCACTAGCCACCCCTCACACTTACCCTTATCCTAGTCCAATTAACCAACTAACAACACACAAGGGTAGTCACTTGTGTGTTTTATCCAATGTCCATGTAAAGTTTCTGTTAATGTGGTGTCAAACATTGAAATCTTTATTTTCAACACTTTGCGTTCTTGGACAGATTTGTGTGCACCTTTGGAAGTAGCTTAGTGAGTTGCAGTGAATGGTGAAACATAACGGTACCCCCCGCAATGGTGATGAGTGTGAAAGGAATGGCTTGGGCATTGTAGGGATGCTTTATGGTGTTGGTGTGGGGTGGTGTCAACCTGGCGCATCATGTGGCAGTCAATGTGTACAGCGTCAAGTGAAGTAAATCTGGCCATGGTGAGGCAATGTGCTCGGGTGCTGATGCCCTGTGTCCTGTGCAGCATCAGTTGATTGCAGAGCAGGTTAGTGTTATTGTTAGTGCTGCTGGTGTGCCTGGTGCTGCTGGTGTTGGGGCTGATTGTGGTGGGATTCTGAGGACCAAGGTGAGAGAGTATAAAGGGCACCCATACTGATGGAATAGATGGCAGGTGAAGTAGAGATGACAGAAGCGATCTGTCAATGGTGGGAGAGGTAATGAGGTCAGACTGGATGGAGACTTGTGTAAAGACTTGCAGCATGGTGAATCTGTATATAGTAAATATTTAAATAGTAAAATATTTTACAGGCACATAAATAATAAAAGGAAGGTTGGGATGGGAATAGGGCCACTAGGGATGGACAGGATACCTCAGGCAGCGATAGAGAGATGGCAGAGATATTAAATAATTACTTTGCTTCAGTATTTACCAGGGAGATAGAACAGGTGGAGATGACATCAGATGATGAGATTAGTAATGAGATAACTGCATTTAAAATAAAACGAGGAGATATATTAAATAAACTAATGAAACTCAAAGAGGATAAAACCCCTGGTCAGGACGAATTACATCTACGCATTTTAAAAGAATCTAGGGAAGAGAAAGCAGAGGCATTACTACACATATTTAGTAATTCGTTAGAAAAAGGTATAGTGCCAGAGGACTGGCGAAGAGCTAACATAATACCGATATTTAAGAAGAAAGAAAAAAGAAAGAAAGAAAGACTTGCATTTCTATAGCACCTTTCATGGCCACCGGACGTCTCAAAGCGCTTTACAGCCAATGAAGTACTTTTGAAGTGGAGTCTCTGTTGTAATGTGGGAAATGAGGCAGCCAATTTGCGCACAGCAAGCTCCCACAAACAGCAGTGTGATAATGACCAGATAATCTGTTTTTGTTATGTTGATTGAGGGATAAATATTGGCCAGGACACCGGGGATAACTCCCCTGCTCTTCTTCGAAATAGTGCCATGGGATCTTTTACGTCCACCTGAGAGAGCAGACGGGGCCTCGATTTAATGTCTCATCTGAAAAACGG
This sequence comes from Squalus acanthias, assembly GCA_030390025.1. NCBI lineage: Eukaryota > Metazoa > Chordata > Chondrichthyes > Squaliformes > Squalidae > Squalus > Squalus acanthias. Next base: position 84,557,496 of record CM059425.1, read on the forward strand.
CACCTCCTACAGTGCAGAGCTCCCTCAGCACTGCACTGGAGGAAGATAGAACATGTCCAGGGAACTATAGGCCAGCCAGCTTAACATTGGTGGTAGGAAAAATAATGGAATCCCTACTAAAGGAGAAAATGGAAGAACATCTAGAAACCAAAAATATAATAATAAATAGTCAGCATGGATTTCAAAAGGGACCAACCTAATCGAATTTTTTGAAGGGGTAACAGAGAGAGTAGACAAGGGTAATGTAGTAGATATAAATTATCTAGATTTTCAAAAGGCCTTTGATAAGGTACCGCATAGTAAACTAAATGAATAAGGTCAGGGAATGTGGAGTCAGGGGACAAGTAGCAGATTGGATCGTTAGCTGGCTTCAAGTCAGAAAGCAGACAGCAGGGGTAAAGGGTAGCTATTCTGAGTGGCAGAAGGTGAGTAATGGTGTTCCACAAGGATCAGTGCTGGGACCACCGTTGCTCACAATTTATATTAACGATTTAGACTTTGGGATCAAAACCACAATTTCTAAATTTGCGGATGACACCAAATTTGGGGGGATAGTCAATACGGAGAAAGACTGCAACAAGTTACAGGAGGACATTAATAAACTTGCAGAATGAGCATATAATTGGCAAATGGTATTATATTTTGGTAAGAAAAATAGGGAGGTCACATATTACTTGGAAAATAAGAATCTAAATGGGGTAGAGGAGCAAAGGGATGTCAGAGTACAAATACACAAATCACTAAAAGTAGCGACACAGATTAACAAGGCTATAAAAAAGCAAACCAAGCACTTTGGTTTATTTCTAAAGGAATAGATTTGAAAAGTAGTGAGGTTATGCTAAACTTGTATCGAACCTTGGTTAGACCACACTTGGGGTACTGCGTACAATTCTGGTCGACATATTATTAAAAGGATATAGAGACACTGGAGAGGGTGCAGAGAAGATTTACAAGGATAATGCCAGAAATGCGAGGGTATACATATCAGGAAAGGATGAACAGGCTGGGTCTCTTTTCTCTTGAAAAGAGAAGGCTGAGGGGTGACCTAATAGAGGTCTTTAAAATCATGAAAGGTTTTGATAGAGTAGATACAGAGAGAGTGTTTCCACTTGTGAGGAAGAGCAAAACCAGAGGCCATCAATATAAGATAGTCACCAAAAAATCAAATAGGGAATTCAGAAGAAACTTCTTTACACAGAGAGTGGTGAGGATGTGGAACTTGCTACCATAGGGAGTGGTTGAAGCGAATAGTATAGATGCATTTAAGGGGCGGTTAGATAAGCATATGAGGGAGTAGGGAATAGAGGGATATGCTGATAGAATTAAATGAGGAAAGACGGGAGGAGGCTCGAGTGGAGCATAAACGCCGGCATAGGTTGTTTGGGCCAAATGGCCTGTTTCTGTGCTGTATATCCCATGTAATCTGTTGTGAAAATGCAGCGAGGAAGAGCTTGTGGCTGAGGGAAGCTATCTCTGTAAGGTGGGAGCTTTTACTTGACATTTGAAGCTGTCAACTCATCAGCTGATTCAATGGCCACTGACCTCCCGCCTCAGCTTCACAGACGTGGTCTAGCAACAGCGTGAAACCTGTGGGCGAGCTGTCAAATTCAAAAGGTCAGTTTAAAACCATTGTTAAGCGGCTGTAAACAAGCCACTAATCATTTAAATTGGCTCCCCCACCACTGCGTGTCGGGTCTGCTCAGCGCTGGCAGACCCGACATTTGGGAAAGATGTGTGGAGGCGGGTTCACAGCGGGGTCCCGACCCGCTGGGGAAAAAAAACACTTTCCCAACCCGACCCACCACCATTCTCGCCCGCTGACCCCCCCCCCCCCCCCCCCCCCCGGAAAGTCTTGGCCAGAGTGACTGAGCACTTTGACAGGTATCGGTTGATCAAATAGAATTAGCATGGATTTGTGAAGGGTAAGTCATGTCTGATTAATCTAGTTGAATTTTTTGAGGAGATCACTAGGGGCGTATCTATGAATGTGTCTATATAGACTTCCAGAAGGCACGTGATAAGGTTCCGGATAAGAAATTATTAGTAAAAATGAGAGCACACATAATTGGATGTAACCTTGTGAAATGGATTGGTAATTGGTTGGGAGGTGGAGACAGAGAGTGGGGATAAGGGGCTTGTTCTCTGATTGGTGGGATGTGACAAGTGGTGTTCTCCAAGGATCTGTATTGGGGCCTCAGCTTTTCATTACGTATATTACAGGACTTGGATGAAGGAATAGAGAGTTGTATATGAGTTGAGGTAGGAGTGGAGGCAGGCAATTTTGCAGAGTTGGAAGTAGGCAGCCTTTGTGATGGAGAGGCATGGGATCGAAAGCTCAGCTTAGAGTTGAATAGGGTGCCAAGATTGCAAACAGTCTGAGAAAGTGGCAAGAGGAGAGGATGGAATCAATAGCAAGGGTTAAGAGTTTGTGGTAGGACTGAAGACAATGGCCTCAATATTACCCCCCCACCCCCCCCCCGCCCCCACGATGAGTGGGAGAATGTCGAGGGGGGGTTAATAATGCATAAACGGGGAATGCAACCCCAACCTTCTGCGTACGCCAACTTTCTCCCCTCCCGATTGTCAGAAAATGTCCCCAAGGGCCCTGGCTGCAGCCTCCTGCCGCCAGTTATCCCACCCGGCCGTCGACCAGGCTGTCAATGTGGCCGGCTATCGGGCGGGAAATGGAAGAATGGTGATGAGGTTCTGCCGTTAAATTCGACAGAACCTCCACGTCCTGGCCTTGCCAGGTTTCTCGGCCGTTTCAGGCCTCACTCACACCCTCCCTGCCTTCCCATAAAGGCCTATGGTTTTGGTCCAATATTTAGCTGGAGGAAATTGTAGCTCTTCCAAGACTGGATGTCGGACAAGTGGAGGGGTCGTGAGTGGTGGTGGAGAAGTAAAGCTCGGTGTTGTCAGTTTCAATGTCAAAGCTAATCCCATGTCTGCAGATGATTTTGCATTTGGGCATCATGTAGATGAGGAAGAGGCCCAAGGGTGGATCCTTGAGGGACACCTGAAATTACAATGTTGGGGTGGGAAAAGAACCATTGGTAGAATTGCTCTGGCAATGATTGTATTGATAACAGTCGCACCAAGTGAAAGCAGTCCAACTGAGCTGGGCAGTGGAGAAGAGGCACTGGAGGATAATGGTGGGGTCAACTGTATCAGAGGTTGCAGAGAGATTGAGCAAGACCTCTGAGAAGGGATAATGCTTCATGGTTACATTCACAGGGAACGTCATTCATGACTTTGGTGAGGGCTGTTCTGTGCCATGGTTGGGGTGGAACCGGATTGGAGGGATTCAAACAGGGAATTGTGAGAGAGATGGGCAGGGATGTGGAAAATGCATTCAACGACTTTGGAGAAGAAAGAGAGGTTGGAGATTGGACAGTTGTTTGCAAAGATAGAGGGGTTGAGGGTGGATCTTTTGAGGAGGAGGGTGATGAGGGTGGTTTTAAAAGAAGTGGGCAGTGCCTGAGGAAATTGAAGCATTTCCAATGTCAGCTAGGTGCGTTTGCCTACATAACTACAGTGATTACATTCCAAAAGCAAAGAACTAGCTGTGAAGCACCATGGGACATCCTGAGGATGTGAAATAAGCTCGATAAATTCAGGTTCTTTTTTTCTCCATTATTACTGAGCTCATTTTGTTTTTACATTGGCTTGTCGCCTCTTAGACCTTGCCACACTCTCGTCCTCAGTGGGATGGGACTCCTGCCATGTATTCAAATGGCAAAGGTGAGGAGAGTTAAACTAAGAGCTTTATTTTGTTCCAACTCGCTATATATTTACTTACTTTGCTGCATTCTCCATCCTCTCATGTTTACCATGCTTGTAAGTCTGGCCGGAACACCTCTGGTGAGCATTTATATAATTTCATCTGCAAGTTACTGGTAGAACTGAAAAATATACAATGAATGCATTTGTCAGGTGGCTTTGCCAGGGAGAGGAGGATCCAGCCCGAAGCGTCTTATTAATGAGGCCTCTGGTGAAATTCGTGTGTTTAGTGCCACACATTAGCACCACGAGATGGCGCTAAAACGTCATTCAGAGCTCTACCGTCAGCTAATGGCGGTTCTGGTGCCGCACGCCATATCCATCTTGCCAGTAGCGCTGCCGGTAAACTCGATCGCCAGGGACATCGCAATCATGGAGATCATGACATCAGTGCGTGTGCAACGCTCACTTGATGCCCGATCTCCCAATTTCATTTTGGCCATTGAACTTACCGGCTGGAGAAAGGAACGACAGGTTGAGGTGGCGGCAGCAGCAGGAAGCCGGCTCCAGCGACAATATCTATAGGGATCCTCAACAATAACTCGCATCTGTCAGGGTTTTGAAGTTTGAGTGGCTGTGTGCTACTTCCTGCTACTGCAAGAGTTTTCTTCAGTCATTTCAAGGTTATTTGCAATCAGTGAGTGTTCTGGCAAATACAAAACTCCCTCATTATTTTTGAAACGCTTCAAACTTTAACACTTGCTAAAAGTCATGGGGGCTGTACGGGCAGTTGACTTCGCCCTCCAGGATCTACGATGGAGGGAGCGAAGGCAGTGAGAAAGGTGGGAACATGTGCGCAGATGGAGGAGGAGGGCCATCAGGGCTCGCAACAGGAGGCCTTACCCTCCGAGGGTATTCCAACATCACTTCTCCTACCTCCAATTAAGCGAGGAGCAGTGCATTAGAAGGCTCCACTTCACCAAGGAGGTGGTCACAGAACTCTGCCACCTCCTGCAACCAGACCTCGAGCTTCTGATCAGGGCAACCACAGCTCTCCCAATGGCAGTCAAGGTCACTGTGGCCCTCAATTTCTTCGCCAGTGGATTCATCCAGTCTGCAGCAGGAGACATAGCTAACATCTCACAGTTTGCCGTGCATTGCTGTATCCAGGAGGTCACTGAGGCTCTCTACAGCAGGAGAAGGGACTACATTGGCTTCCCGATCACCAGAGAGAAGCAGGACGAGCATGCATGTGGCTTTGCCAGGATAGCGGGATTTCCCATGGTGCAGGGCACCCTTGACTGCACCCACGTTGTTTTGCGGGCACCGCATAACAATCCTGAGATCTTCTGTAACCGCAAAGGCTACCACTCACTTAATGTGCAGTTGGTGTGTGACCACGCACAGCGAATCCTCAACATCAAAGGCAGTAGCCATGATGCCTTCATCTTGCGCCAGTACTCTTCCAGCCACCGCGTCAAGCTCGCGGGTGGCTGCTCGGAGACAAGGGCTATCCGCTCTCCACCTGGCTCATGACTCCCCTCCGCAACCCCAACACTCGTGCCCAGCACTCATATAATGAGAGCCATGCTGCCACCAGGAACATCATCGAGCAGACCATCGGGGTGCTCAAGCAACGGTTCCGCTGCCTTGATCGCTCAGGAGGAGCCCTCCAGTACTCGCCGGAGCGGGTGTCCCATTTCGTGGTGGTCTGCTGCATGCTCCACAACTTGGCCATCATGAGGGCGTAGCCCTTGCCAACAGGGATTGCGGGACCACCTCAGGAGGATGTGGAGGAGGAGGATGAGGAGGAAGAGGAGGAAGAGGAACAGGAGGGTGGGCAGAGGCAGCGAGACAATCGGCCTTCCGGACAGGCTGCCCGTGACCGGCTCATCAGACTCTGATTCACATGAATGAAACCCCAGATCCCCATAGCTTACCACATCCCGATCATACAATCCCTGTCTCACGCCATATCAGAGCATCCTCCTGGGCACAAAGGTGAAATGAGAGAGACCACAAAATATTCCAAAGTGGTGGGTAAAGTTTTAGAAACAATAATCAAGGAAAAAATTAACGGGCACTTGGAAAGGTTTAAGCTAATTAAGGAGAGCGTGTTTGACTAATCTAATTGAATTTTTTGATGAAGTAACAGAGAGGGTTGATGAAGGGAATGCAATGGATGTTGTCTACATGGATTTTCGGAAGGCATTTGACAAATTATCACATAGAAGACTGGTTAATAAAATTGAGGCTCATGGAATAGGTGGGTCAGTGGCAGCTTGGATAGGAATTAGCTTAAGGACAGAAAACAGCGAGTTGTGGTAAATGGCTGTTTTTCAGACTGGAGGATGATAGACAGTGGTGTTCCTCAAGGGTCAGTGCTGGGGCCACTGCTTTTTTTGATATATATAAATGACCTGGATATTGGAATACAGAGTAGAATTTCTAAATTTGCCGATGACACCAAACTTGGGGGTGTGGCAAACAGTGAGGATGATACCAATCAACTGCAACAGGACATAGAAAGGCTAGCAAAATGGGCAGACAAGTGGCAGATGGAATTTAATACAGAGAAGTGTGAGGTGATGCATTTTGGCAGAAGGAACAGGGAGAGGCAATATACACTTAATGGCACAGTTTTAAAGAGTGTGCATGGACAGAGGGACCTGGGAGTTAATGTGCATAGGTCACTGAAGGTGGCGGGACATATTGAGAGAGTGGTTAGCAAAGCATATGGGATCTTGGGCTTCATAAATAGAGGTTTTGAGTACAAAAGTAGAGAAGTTATGCTGAACCTTTATAAAGCGCTGGTTAGGCCACAATTGGAGTATTGCGTCCAGTTCTGGTCACCACACTTTAGGAAGGATGTGAAGGCCCTTGAGAGGGTGCAGAGGAGTTTTACCAGAATGGTTCTGGGGATGGGGGATCTTAGCTACAAGGACAGGTTGGAGAAGCTGGATTTGTTTTCATTAGAGCAAAGGCGGTTGAGGGGTGATTTGATAGAGGTGTACAAGATTATGACGGGTTGGATAGGCTAGACGGGGAAAGGCTATTCCTCACGAGTTGATGGTACAAGAACTCGGGGACACAGATTTAAGGTTTTGGGCAAGAGATACAGGGGGGATGTGAGGAAAAACTTTATTACGCAGTGAGTGGTGATGGCCTGGAATTCGCTGCCGACGGAAGTGGTGGAAGCGGAGACACTCAATGTTTTCAAGGGGAGACTGGATAGGCACTTGAGGGAAATAAACTTGCAGGGCTATGGGGATAGAGCGGGGGAATGGGACTGACTGGATTGTTCTACAGAGAGCTGGCACAGACTCGATAGGCCGAATGGCCTCCTTCTGTGCTGTTATGACTCTACTCTATGACCATTAATAAATTTATCTATAAACATATCACACATATATGAATTCTAATAACTAATGACCCTTGTGCCTGCCATAGTTCAATAGCTGTCATTGTGTTCAAGGTGTGAGATGTGGGTGTAAGTGTTGCTAGGTAGAGATTGTTTGTGGGTGAGTGCTGGGGGTGTGGTGCATTGAGCAGTGTGTGAAGCTTGTGGTACAGATGGTGGTATGTAGCATTTGTTGAAGCCTTCACTCACCTTGACCACCCGTGTGAGGTCGCTAAACTTCTTCCTGCACTGGGTGTGGGTCATGGGGACCACAGTGCTGCCCGTGACGTGGTGTGCCACCTCCCTTCACATAGTCCTCCTTGTGGCAAGGGCCTCCTGCCAGTTGGCGGGTACAGGATCGCCCGCCTTCTCACCACTGCTAAAACCAATGCCTCCAAAGCTTCAATGGAAAACCTGCGGGCTCTCTCCCTAGGATGACGATCTGCCATCAGGATTTGTAATTAAGTGCTCCTTCTCCTTGTCCTTCTTATGGTTGTTGAGGCGCTGCACAATGCTGAGAATGAGGTGCTGCAACATCAATGAACATCCCTTTAAGCAGTGAAAAAAGCCTGTGGCAATCATTACTTGCGCTTAGCCTGCCCCCGATATTAATCCAGCTTTTCAGTGTAACGTCAATGAGCTTGAGTTTTTAAACAAGAATCATGACTGCAATCATTTTAATGAGGAGTGAGGACGAATTTTGCGTGCAGCCTAGATGATTTTCAGTTGGCACTACTTAACATTTTTAGTCTAAACACTGCCCATTTCTTGGCTATAACGAATTTCTAGCCCTCTTTTTGCAGTGCATGTCTTGGCCTCGATTTTAACTCCCGGTGGATTCCCTGCTCAGACCCGAGTTAAAATTACAGTCGGGTCTCAATAGTGTCGTCGGGCCACAACATGCATACGTAAAGAAGGACTCTGTTGGCTCCGGGCGCGTGCCCTTGCTGCCTGCTCAGGAGAACAGGTTAAATTTGTAGATGTTGCGATCATGGCGGCTTTCGGACAGGTAAGAGCCAGGACGATTTTAACTGCCCTCCCACCAAGTTTCTGCTGAGCGAGTAGAGTAATTCATCTACAGGGAACATTGCAAAAATTAACTTCAAGTTGAATTTAAAGTCACTCAAACTTAGTACAAGAGTTGTGCCAGTGAATTACATTAGTAAATGTGCTGAGGACACCATTTACACCTTTTAAAGAACTATATTACCATAGTACGGAGATTTTGAGTCGGCTCGATTCTAATACCAGCTCAAACTCTGCTCTTTGTTGGCTGCCAAGTAAAGTTTCTGTTGGAGCAGATGCTATGCTTGCAGTAATTATTTCATCTTTTGACCTTCATTTTTATTCTAAATGTGATAAACCAACAACTTATACCAGCAGATGTGATTGGTGACAGATGACGTATTTGCGTGATGTATAGTGTCACTGTGCAGATATGGTACGGTGGAATGCTCCACTCCTTCAAACAATAAATAATTCCACATACACGTTTTGAATATATGAATGGTCTATATTTCTACCCACCTTTTGCTGAGTTCCTAAGTAAAATTAGTAACAGATGTCACCTCAAATGTATGAAAGTTATATTGTGAAATATGTCCAGTTTGACAGTGTCATATTCACTAAATTCGCACCATGCAATTATTTATAGTTTATAGTCAAAACCTGTGGAACTGTGTAAACTGAGAATGCTGTTCAATGCAATAAATTAGGAGCTCTGTTCTGAGTAAAACTTTCAATATTATTTCCTTTGTCGTAATGTATGAGTTTTGCTTGCCAGGATTATAACTTGGAGGCAGGTAGGGAGCGGGGGTCTGGAATGCGGACGAAACCGGGGCGAACGGGTTTCGCTCAGGCTCTGCCGAATTTAACGGCAGGACTCGATTTACATTTTTTTAAATCTGTTTCTCGCCCGCAGCCTGCCAGATTGAGAGGCTGGCTGGCTGTCGGGCGGGTAGGCCTGGGGAACAGAGAGGAGGAAGGCCGGGATCGTCGGTGGAGGAGGAAGGCCGAGGTCTTCGGGGATGGGGGAGAAGGTCGGGATCGGGGGGTTGGGGGGGGGTGGGTGCAGCGATTGGAGGCCAGGGGGGAGGGAGGTTAGGAGGCTGGAGGGGGGATTGGAAGCCTTGGAGGGGCAGATTGGAAGGGTCAGTGGGGTATCCAATCGCGGGGGGTGGGGGGGGGGTGGGGGAGGTTGGGAAGGCAGGGATGCTGGATCCAGCGGGTAAGCGTAAAGGCACTTACCTCCTGGATCCAGCAGTCCACACCTTCCTTTAGCTGGCGGGTTCCCCAAGGCCAGGGAAACCTGCCCGCCCACAGTTCTATTTAAAATGGTGGATCACCATGAGGCACGCAGCCACATTATAATATTTAAAGTGCCAACCCGCCTCCTGGGAGCAGGTTGGCCGCCCACCCCACGTCCCACCTCCGTTAAAACCGGAAGTGGGCGGGTTGGGGTTGGGACTTACCTTTTTAACACTTTAACCTCCCACCCGACACCAACCCGCCTGTTTTTTTGGGGGTTAAAATTCCCCCCTTTATATTTTCTTTAATTGTACTTTAATTACACTGCAGAACAGAAGGGTAGGGCACCCGCCACATCATCCCTCCTCAGCTCAACAGGTTAACAAAAGTTACAATGCAGTCAGTCTTTTGTCGTGACGAGATGCTGTGTCTCAGTATCATACATAATAACCCAACCGTAAAGAGAAAATGACAAAACATCTCATGCACAGACAAACGGAGTGCCGTTTGGTGCCTCCATGTTAACATTATGACCAGGGTGTTGAGGGGTGAGACTCTTTACCCTCTTGCTGACCTGTTATAAAGATACAGAAGGCTTTACCATTGTTTTGATTAGTGTGAAATTACTGTATCTGTGCACTTTTTCTTTCACTATGCTAACTGTAATTTTACTCGTATTCATGTTGAAGTACAGATGTCTTCTCCATATTGCATGTCCTAAGGGACCTCACAATTAGAAGTTTTCAATCTGGAATCCCTGATCATCAGATTTTTATAGTGTTAATAATGTTTGACTTACTAGCCCATTATTTGTGTTGCTGTAATCTACGATATATTAAAAACGATCAAGTTTTTGCCCATGACCCCCCCTCCTCTGAGCAAGATTCTGGACCTGATGGCTGGCTAGCTGTTCTATACTGTCATCCCCCAAACCCACTGAGCTGAATTCCCCTTCCTCAGCACTCCCTTCCTCTCACCCTTCCTTATTCCCTGCTCTCCCATTGGCGTCTCCTTCCCCTCCTTTCCTGCTTCCCTCTTTTCCCTCTCTTCTGTCTCCAATCCTCATCCCCTCACCTGCTCCCCTTCCTCAGCTAACCCTCTCCATCTCCCATTCGGCTCCTTCTTATCCGCCTTCCCTCCTCTCTGCTCCTGCATATTTGTGCCATTATTCCCACCCTCTAACCCTGCTTGACCTGAAAAATTCAGATTAGTCTTGACCACTTGTGCACAATTCCACAGTAGATTGGCGTGTCTGATTTAAAAAAAACATTTTCTGCAATCAAATAGCAAAGGAAAACTGCTAACACTGGGGTGAAATTCAGTTTCAGCCAGTGCAAAAACAGGCAGCAGTGGATCGGCCCCCTGTTACATACCCCGCCTTCAATGTAAAGGAATATTGGACGGGTTATATAATGGGCAGCTGATCAGCTACCATCCATTTCGGGCCCCCGCCAAAGTTGAAATTGATTCCCTCTCTTTCAGAAGTTAGGTCAGAATGTTCCTGGGAGTTTGTCAACATTTGCAGGGGCTCCCTCATATAGGGAACGTTGACAAACACGGCTCAAAATAAAAGCAGAAATCTAGATTAATGGCACCTGGATTGAAATATGTTGAAACCTGATGAAAGACTTCGCTGTAATTGTGAAAACAGAAAATGCACAGAAGACCTCTCAGCATCTCAGAGAGAAATAATATGTTAAACTTTTGAGTATGATTCCATGAACTCATAATGAGAAATCCCATTTACCTTGCTCCTTTCAGATGCTGATGGACCTGCATTTTCTATTTTCAGTTCAGATTTCCACCATTTGTAGCTTTAAAAATTTTTTTTAACTATTGTCCAGCTGCATTATTGCTTTTTATGTGCAAATCTAAGTTTTGTTGGTGAGCAGTTTGCTTTTGCACCTTATTATATGGCTTTGACACAATCCTGGGCACCCAAAGAAAGAAAAGACTTGCATTTCTATAGCGCCTTTCACAACCTCAGGACGGCCCAAAGCGCTTCACAGCCAATGAAGCACTTTTGAAGTGGAGTCACTGTTGTAATGTAGGGAAACGCGGCAGCCAATTTTCACACAGCAAGATCCCACAAACGGCAATGAGATAATGACCAGATAATCTGTTGTAGTGATGTTGGTTTAGGGACAAGTATTGACCAGGACACCAGGGAGAACACTCCCTGCTCTTCTTTGAAATAATGCCATCGGATCTTTCTTATGAGAGGGCAGACAGGGCCTCGGTTAACATCTCATCTGAATGACGGCACCTCCGAGAGTGCAGCACTCCCTCAGCGCCGCACTGGAGTGTTAGCCTGGATTATGTGCTCAACTCTCTGGAGTGGGACTTGAACCCACAACTTTCTGACTGAGAGGCGAGAGCTACCACTGAGCCAAGGCTGACACACATCACTTACCAGAGTAAGTGAGGTGGCAGAAAAAATAGTTCAGATGCTGATAGATTGAAGGAACGTGTCCAGGAACAATGAAGGTTTGTTTTGTTAAAGCTCTGTGTTTAGTGATAACTCCAACGCAAAACAAAAGCTGCAGCCGCCTATAATTAGATATTTTATTCATACATAAAGCGGATCTAAAGAAGCCAGCTGGAAAATAAAGATTCTTCATGCATCAGTTTTTGCAGATAGAATGTTTTGACACAAAAATGAATATAATTTGTGGTTTGTAAACTTGGAGGTCAGTGTCATAGTATACAAAGCATGAGTTACTAACCGAGATCTTCACTGGAAGGTATCTTGAAAATAGGTTAGGCTGTCCCAATGGCTCCACATGAAATACATCACATGTGGTTCCAAGCCTTCCAGATCAGAAGGATCCCAGGTTAAGTCAGCTGCTGTCAATCATTGTAGCGGTTAGGGCTCTGCAGTTGACTTCAGTGACACTGGAGTAGGGAGGAGAACAATCAGGCATGGTTTTCCCCTTTTGATTGATGTTCAGAGACATCAGCTGAAAGGTTAAATGTGTGGCTGTGATTCCAGCACAGTGAATGGTGTGCTAACTATCAACGGTTATGCTCGAAAGAAAAGAAAGACTTGCATTTATATAGCGCCTTTCACGACCACCGGACGTCTCAAAGCGTTTTACAGTCAATGAAGTACTTTTGAAGTGGAGTCACTGTTGTAATATGGGAAAGGAACATCAGTAGCAGCGAAGCATGAGCAAAGGCCTAAGAGGGAAGAGGACGGCAGCAGTGGAGACGCCCAGCCCGAGAGCCAAGATGGAAGTTTTTAAATATATTCACGGATGCAGGGGCAACCTGAGGGAGAGGGGACAGATGGAGTATGGCATAACGGACAAGTGGGAGGCCTGAGTGAGGCCTTACCGAGGGGGATGGGTAAGAGGGTGAGCAGAACCCAAGTGTGATGACTGTTGAAGTTGCACATGACTCATGATAGCAAGTACACCGAGGGGGGAGTAAATGGAAAAGAAGAGAGAACCATTGCTTTAAAATTTGCAAAAGCTGAAGTAAATAAAAGTAAAACATAGTGAGCCTAGTAACACCTTAAATTAACTTTAAATTTAAAGAAAATTATAAAATGTTAAAATCAATGAAACTTAAACTTACCTGCAGTGCCTAGAGCACCTGACAAGGGAGGTGGTACTTGCAGCAACAGTGGTGCCATCTCGTTTGGAGGCCCGCAAGGTCAATAGTGGTAACTGTAGAAAGCAAATCTGAGTTTAATAGTATTTCTAGGCATTGCCAGTATGGCAGAGGCTTGAGAAAGGATGATACAGGTGTGACTAAATTGTGACACGAAGTATGACAATAGGAATTGTGGGCAGCACAAGACTTTAATTTTTTTTTTATATATGAGAGATACAGTTTAACCTCTCACTGTAAACATCAATTTATAGCTTTGAGACACATCTACTGTAGATATTTACCATAAATCCATGGTAGCTGTCCATCTGTATTGAGCTTTATGCACTTTTGAAGTGTTTGGAGTAATCTCTCTATCCACTGTCACTTCCTTGGAACAACCTATCTCAACATTGACAGATTACTTCTGTCATCTCAACCTCACCTGCCATCTATTCCATGAGCATCCTTGAAAAAATCTCACCTTGGTCTTCAGAATCCCAACACGATCAGCCCCAACACCAGCATCACCAGGCACACCAGCAGCACCAACATTCACACCAACCTTCTCCACAATCAACTGATGCTGCACAGGTCACAGAGCATCATCACCAGTGCACATTGCTGGCCGGAACGCCAGCGATGGCCTCACCATGTCCAGATTTGCTTCACTTAACACTGTACACCCTGGCTGCCACATGATGCACCAGGTTGGCATCACCACACACCAGTACCATAAAGCATCCCTACAATGTCCAAGCAATTCCTTTCACACTCAACACCATTGGGGGCGGGGAGAGGGGGGCGAACGTGATGTCTTACCATTCACTGGAACTCACTAACACTTTCAAAAGTGCACACAAATCTGTCCAAGAAGGTAAAGTGGTGACAAGGATTTCAATGCTTGACAATACATTAACAGAATGTTTACACGAACATTGGCAAAAACACCTAGTTGGTATGATTGCACTAGGATGAGGGTGAGTGTGAAGGGTGGCTAGTGAGATGGGGAAGTGATAATGTAGATAGAGAGGGATGGGTGGAGGTGCAAAGTAAGTTGGTGTGAGTAAGGATGTGCAGGAGTAGGGTAGGGAAGGCAGAGTGATGGGGATGTGATGAGTAGCACAGCTGGATGAGGTTGAGTGTGGCTTTGCAGTAACGTTTTGTGATCCACTGAGATCATTGAAAGGTTTGCACCACTGCAGTCTGGTCCTCCTGATGACATCCCTGCTTGTGCCCTCCTGTGCAATGTGCAACCAGGCTGCATTGGTATCCTGGGGAGGTCTCTTCCACCCATGGGAAGGGAAGAGGACTTCCCTGCGTGCTGTGACTCCTTCCATAAGCATATGGAGGGAGTCATGGGAAAGCCTGGGTGCAGCCGTGCACCTCTGTGCAGTGCTTGTCAGTGTTTGCAGCACCTCAATGCTGTAGAACACTGACAGCACAACTGTCAAAATCAATTTGCACATGGCCCCTTTAAGGAAACCGGCTGATGACACGTCATCAAATGACGTCATCAGACCCACTTTCTTTTAATTGGCCGGGAACCTCGCAGTGTGGGCTTGAGAAGCCCTATTAATGTAAAATCTTGTTGGAGGTTGGGATCGAGACAGATGCGAAGTCCCCACACGCCGCGGACGTCGCCCACCCCGGACCCACCGAGGTTGGAAAAATCCAGCCCTCTGTGTTCCAGGGAATTGGTGGTTGTCTTGAATCATCCATATTACATAGTGCAGCCACAGTTGGGTTTGGATGTTCAGAACAGATGAGTTTCTGATTTCTAATGTTCTGATCTAAGAACATTTCTACAAGATCAGAATAAAAGTTGCTTGTCCCTCAAAGCACCCACAGACATCTATGTATCAGTCACAATCTGAAAATTATATATTTAAAAAAGAAATCTCTGAATATTTAAGCAGCAAAGCCTTCCTCGAACACTCACAATTGGCCATAAAAGATGAAAGTTGCTGCTCACATTACTTTCTTACTTAAGAGATGCCTGTTAATTTTTTTCCCTGACTCTTAATGAAGTGTTGTTCAGATTGAAGAATATGAGGGCTCCAATGAGACTGCATTCAAGTACTTTGATAGTAATTTGTCCAGATTAAAGTGTCACTGTGTAGACTAGAGTTAGACACTGATGTGGAATGTCTGTCACCATATTAGGTGAAACTTTGAATAATGATATATTTAACAAGAAGAATAATGATATAATTACCAGGTTGCTACACTTGCCCACAGCTGATTGTTGTCTGTGATGAGACAAAGATTGTATAATTATACTTGTTTGACATTTTTCTCCCTGCAGCATGAACAGAAAAATACATTTTGCATCAGTCTGGGCTGTTGCCGACATCTGATGAAAAGATTTTGAACTTTGGAGTCATTTCTGAACGTCATTGTTGAAAGCCATGTGAAATGCAGTCCGCACTGGGCGTCTCCTTATCAGTACACGCGTATAGAGGACAGAAAGCTATCTGTATTACTATCATTCATTTGATCATGTCTATAGCGATCATTGAGAAATTAGCGCTTAAATTGACATACTGACAAAACTAGACTTTTATCCCTTCTTTCAAATGAAATTATTTTTGAATGGAGTCCAACAGTGATGCAGAAAAATTACCTAAGCAAGGTATTGGATTAAGGATTATGATTATCATTTCAGGAAACAGGCTTATGGCCTGCTAGAAATAATTAACACAACTGCCTTGCACCTGCTATTTTAAAGCCTTGGCTTTCACTGACGGTTGCGGCATAGCTGTACTGAACCTCATCGAGAGTTTTAATTCATTCCTACTATAAATCTGTCCAGAGTGCTATTACCCACATTTAAGTGGTGGAGTTATTTTTACTTAGTATTTGCTAATTAAAAAACTCAAGCCATCATGGGAGTCACTCCAAAAGATTATAATATTTAGGTATAGATTTTGTTTTCCAATGGTTTCCCAGTGCTAGATGAGGACAGTAATCCTCTGGTGATTGATGTGGCCTGCGATTAGAAATGAGTTTGGATCATCCGAGCCTTTTCATTTCTGGCACTGGGTTTGATTGCAGCCAGGAAGTCTGCTACAACACCCTCTGCCCTCTGATAGAAACATAGAATCATAGAAGATAGGAGCAGGAGTAGGCCATTCGGCCCCTCGAGCCTGTTCCGCCATTTAATGAGATCATGGCTGATCATCCAAATTCAGTACCCTGTCCCTGCTTTCTCCCCATATCCCTTGATCCCTTTAGCCTTAAGAAATATATTTAACTCCTTCTTGAATATATTTAATGAATTGGCCTCAACTGCCTTGTGTGGTAGAGAATTCCACAGCATCACCACTCTCTGGGTGAAGAAATTCCTCCTCATCTCAGTCTTAAATGGCTTGCCCCTTATCCTTAGACTGTGACCCCTGGTTCTGGACTCCCCCGCCATCGGGAACATCCTTCCTGCATCTAGTCTGTCTAGTCCTGTTAGAATTTTATAAGTTTCAATGAGATCCCCTCTCATTCTTCTAAACTCTAGTGAATAAAAGCCTAATTGACCCAATCTCTCTT
The DNA here is from genome assembly GCA_030390025.1 of Squalus acanthias. Classification (NCBI taxonomy): domain Eukaryota; kingdom Metazoa; phylum Chordata; class Chondrichthyes; order Squaliformes; family Squalidae; genus Squalus; species Squalus acanthias. The sequence continues at coordinate 84,574,000 of CM059425.1, forward strand.
CACACGTCATTCCTGCCATCCCAGGTATCAGTCTGGTGAATCTTCGCTGCACTCTCTCCATGGCAAGAACATCCTTCCTCAGATAAGGCGACCAAAACTGTACACAATACTCAAGGTGTAGTCTCACCAAGGCCCTGTACAACTGCAGCAAGACATCCTTGCTCCTGTACTCGAATCCTCTCGCTATGAAGGCCAACATACCATTTGCCTTCTTAACTGCCTGCTGCACCTGCATGCTTACCTTCAGCGACTGGTGCACAAGGACACACAGGTCTCGTTGCATTTCCCCTTTTCCCAATCTATTGCCATTCAGATAATAATCTGTCTTCCTGTTTTTGCCACCGAAGTGGATAACCTCGCATTTATCCACATTATACTGCATTTGCCATGCATCCGCCCAATCACCCAACCTGTCCAAATCATACTGGAGTTTCTCTGCATCCTCCTCACAGCACACATGCCCACCCAGCTTTGTGTCATCTGCAAACTTGGAGATATTGGCCCAGAAATTAAAGACGGAGCCTTCCTGCGGGGGTAAGGCTTCCCCGCGATATCTCACTGCGCGCCTGCCTTTTCCTTCTGAGCTCACACGAACTTTAGTTTCAAGGCTGCAGCTGTGCAGTGTGTGCGTATCCCACAGACGCAGTTAATTCGTGCGAGCTGTGGGATCACGTGATTCAGTTAGAGCCAATGGCAGCACACCATCTTTCATTCATAGTTTTGACAGCAAGGGCTGTCAAAGCTATGAATCTATACCCCCTCAAAAGAACAGCTAAACCTCAATTAAATTTTAAAAAAAAACATCACATTAATAAAATAAGTATAGTTAAATAAATTAACCACTTTAAACAAAAAATTAAATTTTTGAAAAAATTTAAAATCCTTTTAAAAGTTATAAAAATAAACTTACCTTTCTTTAAAGTCTCTAAAAAAGATAAACCTGTTGAAAAAAATTTAAAATAATACTTAATTAACTACTTACCTTGTTAAAAGAGGGTCTTACGCCTCCTTTCTTTATGTGCAAAATCTTCCATGCTTACCTGCGCGTTCAAAGCACTAAGTGCACTGCGTGCACGCAGCCTGTAGCGCACACGCGGTTCACTTAGGAACCGCCCCCTTTTGAGTTCACCAAGTGCCGGTTTTCAGCGCATGCGCAGTGCATGCAGAAAACCGGCAATTGGAGACAGAATACGCGAGAGTACACAGTGCGTACTCTCGCGTACTAAGACTAATTTTTGGGCCATTACATCTAGTTCCCTCATCTAGATCATTAATATATATTGTGAATAGCTGGGGTCCTAGCACCGATCCCTGTGGTACACCACTCGTCACTGCCTGCCACTCGGAAAAAGACCCATTTATTCCAACTCTTTGCTTCCTGTCTGCCAACCAGTTCTCTATCCAAGACAGTACCTTACCCCCAATCCCATGTGCTTTAACTTTGCACGCTAATCTCTTATGCGGGACCTTATCGAAAGCCTTCTGATAGTCCAAATACACCACATCCACTGGTTCTCCCTTATCTATTCTATCAGTTACATCCTCAAAAAATTCCAGTAGACTAGTCAAGCATGATTTAGCTTTTGTAAATCCATGTTGACTTTGTCCGATCCTGTCACTGTTTTCCAAGTGCTGTGCTATTACATCTTTTATAATGGACTCTAGCATTTTCCCCAGTACCGATGTCAGGCTATAATTCCCCATTTTCTCTCTACCACCTTTTTTAAATAGTGGGGTTACATTAGCTATCCTCCAATCCATGGGAACTGTTCCAGAGTCTATAGAATTTTGAAAGATGACCAGCAATGCATCTACTATTTCTAGGGCCCCTTCCTTAAGTACCCTAGGATGTAGATTATCAGGCTCTGGGGATTTATCGGCCTTCAATCCCATCAATTTCCCTAGCACCATTTCCCTACAAATACTGATTTTATTCAATTCCTCCCTCTCATTAGACCCTATGTTCCCCGACATCTCTGGGAGGTTATTTGTGTCCTCCTTTGTGAAGACAGAACCAAAGTATGTATTTAATTGGTCAGCCATTTCTTTGTTCCCCATTATAAATTCCCCTGATTCTGACTGCAAGGGACCTATGTTTGACTTCACCAATCTTTTTCTCTTCACATATCTATAGAAGCTTTTACAGTCAGTTTTTATGTTCCCAGCAAGCTTACTCTCATAATCTATTTTCCCCCTCTTAATTAATCCCTTTGTTCTCCTTTGCTGAATCCTAAACTGCTCCCAATCCTGAGGTTTGCTGCTTTTTCTGGCCAAATTATATGTCCTCTCCTTGGATCTTATGCTATCTCTAATTTTCCTTGTTAGCCACGGTTGAGTCACCTTTTTTGTTTTATTTTTATGCCAAACAGGGATGAACAAATTCTGTAGTTCATCCATGCGATCTTTAAATGTTTGCCATTGCCTATCCACCGTCAACCCTTTAAGTAACGCTCCCCAATCCATCCTAGCTAACTCGTGCCTCATACCATCGTAGTTTCCTTTATTTAAATTCAGGACCTCTGAGTCAACTACTTCACTCTCCATCTTAATGAAGAATTCTATCATATTATGATCGCTCCTCCCCAAGGGGCCTCGCACAACAAGATTGCTAATTAATCCTTTCTCATTACATAATACCCAGTCTAAGATGGCCTGATCTCTAGTTGGTTCCTCGACATATTGGTCCAGGAAACCATCCTGTATACACCCTAGGAATTCCTCCGCCACAATATTGTTACTAATTTGGTTAGCCCAATCTATATGTAGATTAAAGTCACCCATGATAACTGCTGTGCCATTATTGCACGCGTCTCTAATTTCCCGTTTAATGCCATCCCCAACCTTAGCATTACTGTTTGGGGGTCTGTATACAACTCCCACTATGTTTTCTGCCCCTTGGTATTTCTCAGCTCTGCCCATACAGATTCCACATCATCAGAGCTAATATCCTTCATTACTGTTGTGTTAATCTCCTCTTTAACCAGCAATGCTACCCCACCTCCTTTTCCTTTTTTCCTGTCCTTCCTAAATATTGAATACCCCTGGATGTGGAATTCCCAATCTTGGTCACCCTGGAGCCATGTCTCCATAATCCCAATTATATCATATCCGTTTACATCTATTTGCGCAGCTAATTCATCCACCTTATTACGAATGCTCCTCACATTAAGACACAAAGGGGGAAAAATTCAGTTGGTTGCACCTCCCGTTAGCGCCTTAAGAGGGTGCTAATGGGGCGCAATGCAACTAGCACCCAGGTGCGGCGATGTTTGCGCCGCTCGTGAAATTAACTAGACATTTTGCGGTGGCGCTAAACACTACTGCCACGATCTCCTGTGCCGGCAGATCATGACATCAGTCGAGTGCGCAAGACCCCGGTAGCGCCCCAGAGCGGATATTGAGTGGCGCCCCCTGCCTTACCACCTGCCGCTAGCAACGACAGGTTGAGGGGAGCGTTTTGCAGTCAGGAAGGGACTGGGGGAGCGCTATTTAAAGGCGCCCGCTTCCTGCCTTTTTTTGCTGGCGACATTTTTGAACCACGCATTCTGAGAGAGAGAGAGAGACTTCTGGAGAGATTCAACGCTGTGTGAAGGAGTTTTGGGTACTGAGCAGCACTTTGCAGGTTCATTTTGATTTGCCCTTCCTTGTATCGATTTAGAAGAGACTGTGGGGGCTGCACTCTGAGCTGTTTCCCTGGTACTCTCCATTGTTCTTTCCAGCAGATTTGATGTACAGGTCTCTCCAGGCCGAGATTCAAGGCTGCAATGAGCAGGATGTGGATGGAAAGCAAGATCAACCCTCCCCTTTAAGAACTGGCCGGGGCCATTGTGTCTGTGTTCCATTGCTGACTGACATCACATGAGCTTCGCCAGCGTTCTGAGTTAGCGCCTCGCTCCTCGGCCTTTGCGCCTTAAGACAGATGTGTAGCGCCTGATTTAGCGCTCTAATCAGCTCCAGGGGCGATAAAAGTCAAGTTTGCAGTCGGAGGCGATAATTAGCGGCAGGCGCTAATCTTTGCGCCCGACCGATAATTGCGCCCCAAACGGGGCGATACTGAATTTTTCCCCCAAAGCCTTCAGGCTTGATTTTTTAACACTCTTAGTCCTTTTAGAATTATTATTTACTGTGGCCCTGTTTGATTTACACCCTTGATTTCTCTGCCTTCCACTTTTGCTTTTCTCCTTCCTGTCTTTTGTTTCTATCCTTGCTTCCCTTTCCTCTGTCTCCCTGCACAGGTTCCCAACCCCCTGCCATTTTAGTTTAAACCCTCCCCAACAGCACTAGCAAACACTCCCCCTAGGACATTGGTTCCGGTCCTGCCCAGGTGCAAACCGTCCAGTTTGTACTGGTCCCACCTCCCCCAGAACCGGTTCCAATGTCCCAGGAATTTGAATCCCTCCCCCTTGCACCATTCCTCTAGCCACGTATTCATCTGAAATATCCTTCTATTTCTACTCTGACTAGCACGTGGCACTGGTAGGAATCCTGAGATTACTACCTTTGAGGTCCTATTTTTTAATTTACCTCCTAACTCCCTGTATTCAGCTTTTAGGACCTCATCCCGTTTTTTAACTATATCATTGGTATCTATATGCACCACGACAACTGGCTGTTCACCCTCCCCCTCCAGAATGACCTGCAGCTACCCCGAGACATCCTTGACCCTTGCACCAGGGAGGCAACATACCATCCTGGAGTCTCGTTTGCGGCCGCAGAAACGCTTATCTATTCCCCTTACAATAGAATCCCCTATCACTATAGCTCTCCTGCTCTTTTTCCTCCCGTCCTGTGCAGCAGGACCACCCATGGTGCCAGGAAGTTGGCTGCTGCTGCCTTCCCCCGATAAGCCATCTCCCTGAACAATATCCAAAGTGGTATATCTGATGACCGTTTCATCATCTTACACCAAATACTTTTGGACAGTTTGAGTCCTGAAGTAGGAAAAGCCAATTGATCTATAAATTCAGAATGCTCATCGCCCATTTTTTCCTTAACCAGCCTGCTAAGCCTCCGCCATGTGGAGGGCAGGAAGCGCAGGCAGATTTCCGGCCAGGAAATTAGGGAAAGGGAAAAAAAAATCGTTGGTGCAGGCAGCGCCCGCCCACACCTGAAACAGGCGTTAGACCCTTTGCATCTGCAAATAAGGGGCCTAACACCTGTTTGAGGCCGCCCCCCCCCCCCCCCCCACTCTAATACTGGTTTGCCGTGAGGCAGCCAGCGCAGGCCACACTCTGGGAAACCAGACCTTGCTACCCACAAAGTAATTTTGTGAAATATGCTTACGTGAATGCGGAGCTGGGAGGAGCAGGAGAAATGACCCGCCACTCCTTATTGCCCCCCCACACCAGATTACTGCTGCTTCCATCCCCCCCACACACACACCAGCCTCCATTTCTACCTCTCCAGTCTCCATTACCCTGATTTTGATTTGACTCTTCGTGCCACAGCGGCTTGTTGCAAGTGAGGCCCGAGACGCGGCATCTTATTTTTCATCGTAACTTCCACCACTTGCTGTTGGCACCTGCTGCTCATTTCGACAGCTTCCACAACTCATTGACTCTGACGGCAGACTATTTATTATGATTAAATCACATTCTCAGCAAGATCCAGCAATTAAAGTAAGGGATTAGAAAAATGTGAAGTAAAACAGAATGCAGATAGCTGATCCCTTGAGCAGTACCAGGACGCTTTGAGGTGATGCAGAGCCATACAACAACAACAACAACTTGTGTTTATATAGTGCCTTTAACGTAGTAAAACGTCCCAAGGCGCTGTACAGGAGTATTTTAAGACAAAAAATTTGACACCGAGCCATATAAGGATAAATTCGGGCAGGTGACCAAAAGCTTGGTCAAAGAGGTAGGTTTTAAGGAGTGTCTTAAAGGAGGAAAGAGAGGTAGAGAGGTGGAGAGGTTTAGGCAGGGAATTCCAGAGCTTAGGGCCTAGGCAACAGAAGGCACGGCCACCAATGGTTGAGCGATTATAATCAGGGATGCTCAAGAGGGCAGAATTAGAGGAGCACAGATATCTCAGGGGGGTTGTGGAGCTGGAGGAGATTACAGAGATAGGGAGGGGCGAGGCCATGGAGGGATTTGAAAACAAGGATGAGAATTTTGAAATTGAGGCGCTGCTTAACCGGGGAGCCAATGTAGGTCAGTGAGCACAGGGGTGATGGGCAAACGGGACTTGGTGTGATGGGCGAGTTAGGACATGGGCAGCCGAGTTTTGGATGACCTCAAGTTTACGTAGGGTGGAATGTGGGAGGCCAGCCAGGAGTGCGTTGGAACAGTCAAGTCTAGAGATAACAAAGGCATGGATGAGGGTTTCAGCAGCGGATGAGCTGAGGCAAGGGCAGAGACGGGCGATGTTACGGAGGTGGAAGTAGGCGGTCTTTGTTATGCTGCGGATATGTGGTCGGAAGCTCATTTCAGGGTCAAATATGACACTAAGGTTGCGAACAGTGCAGTTCAGCCTCAGACAGATGTTAGGGAGAGGGATGGAATCAGTGGCTAGGGAACAGAGTTTGTGGCGGGGACCGAAAACAATGGCTTCGGTCTTCCCAATATTTAATTGGGGAAAATTTTTGCTCATCCAGAACTGTATGTCAGACAGGCAGTCTGACAATTTAGAGACCGTGGAGGGGTCGAGAGAAGAGGTAGTGAGGTAGAGCTGGGTGTCATCAGCGTACATGTGGAAACTGACGCTGTGTTTTCGGATGATGTCGCCAAGGGACAACAAGTAGATGAGAAATAGGAGGGGGCCAAGGATAGATCCTTGGGGGACACCAGAGGTAACGATGTGGGAGCGGGAAGAGAAGCCATTGCAGGTGATTCTCTGGCTACGATTAGATAGATAAGAATGGAACCAGGCGAGTGCAGTCCCACCCAGCTGGACGACAGTGGAAAGGCGTTGGATAAGGATGGAGTGGTCAACTGTGTCAAAGGCTGCAGACAAGTCAAGAAGGACGAGGAGGAATAGTTTACCTTTGTCACAGTCAGAAAGGATGTCATTTGTGACTTTGATGAGAGCCGTTTCGGTACTGTGGCAAGGGCGGAAACCTGATTGGAGGATTCAAACATGGAATTGCGGGAAAGATGGGCATGGATTTGGGAGCCGACAACACATTCAAGGAGTTTGAAGAGGAAAGGGAGGTTGTAGATGGGGCGGTAGTTTGCAAGGACGGAGGGATCAAGGGTTGGTTTTTTGAGGAGCGGGGTGATGACGGCAGATTTGAGGGAGAGGGGGACAGTACCTGAGGAGAGAGAACTGTTAACAATATCAGCTAACATGGGAGCCAGTAAAGGAAGTTGGGTGGCCAGCAGTTTGGTGGGAATAGGGTCGAGGGAGCAGGAGGTGGGTCTCATGGACAAGATGAACGCAGAGAGGTCATGAGGGGAGATTGGAGAGAAACTGGAGAAAGATGTGAGTTCAGGGCTAGGGCAGGAGGGAAGCTTAGAGGAAGTTTGGTCCAGTGGGCTAGGGGAAGGAAGGGAAGTGGCAGAGGCAGTTGAACGGATGGTCTCAATCTTAGAGACAAAGAAGTCCATGAGCTGCTCACACTTGTTATCAGAGGTGAGGGTGGAGGAGACGGGAGAGGGGTTTAAGAAGATGGTTAGCAGTGGAGAATAGGAGCCAGGGTTTATCTTTGCATTCCAGAATGATTCTGGAATAGTGAGCAAGTTTGGCAGACAAGAGCAAGACCCGATAATGGCTAAACCAGTTGTCCACCAGATCCATTCAAGTCTGCGTCCCTTGGACTTAAGGGAGCGAAGATGAGAGTCGTACCAGGAGGAATGGCCAGGGTGAGAGAGTAATTGTTTTAATAGGGACTAGGGCATCAAAGGTGGTGGTGAGGGTGCGGTTGAGCAGATTGGTAGCTGCAGAAATGTCATGGCAAATGGAGGGCCAGATGCTGGACAGTTGGGATTTCATAAGTGCAGTTGTAAGAGAGTTGGGAGAGAGTTTTTTCCAGGGGCGGACACAGAAGGAAGTAGGGTGTGGGCGGTGGGTGGGGGGGGGGGGGGCAGGGGTGGAAGAGGGATGTGGGTGGAGAGCGATACGAGGAAGTGGTCAGAGATGGCCTTATCTGCGATTGACACAATGGGAGTAGTGAGGCCACGAGAGATGGCATGGTCGAGGGGGTGGCTGTGAATATGGGCTGGGGAGTTTACATGGAGGGAGAGATTAAGGGAGGATAGGAGGCCAGTGAACTCAGAGGAGAGAGAGCGCGATGAATTGAGATGGAGGTTGAAATCACCGAGGATGAGAAGTCGTTCGGTGCAGAGGCTGAGGGAGAAGAGCAGTGAAGATATCTCGGTAATAACATTTTTATGGTACTTGGGTGGGCGGTAGAGAACAAGAATTTTAAATGAGAGGTGAGAGGGGTGGAATAGGGTGAGATGCTCATACAAACGATGAAGGTTCAAGTTTCCGTCCCTTTCTCTGGAGGATGGATAGATCGGTCCTTTTTTTTTCTTTTGATGACGACAACTTACTTGTGGATAAGTTTCTTATCATCAGGAGCTCTGCTTCTCCACCTTGTCCGAACTCCTTCCAAACCCTTTAGAGCCATCAGCGCTACTGTGGAACTCGTAGCTCTTCGGGTGGCTGTGAGGCTGCTTTTCCCTGTTCTCAGTAAGTCTCTTTTATCCCCCAGCGTTCCTAATTTTGAATGGTATGGATAATATTGTGATAGTTTGACATGGCTTGATAATTGAATGGTACAACAGAATGCAGCCTTGTAAGGGGTTAGGGTTTGATGTGTAAAATATTATCGAGAAATGGGCAAGGTATCCTATTCGCTATAAGTCCTTAATGCTGCATTTCCGTTAAAATTGCTTGAGGAGGCCTCTGCAGTTTTGTTTGGAAAGAGAACAGATATCCCACATCAAAGGGAATAGGCTCCCTAGTTTCTGGGAGGCAGGAATGAGAGGCATGACTAAGGTGGGCAAATAGCAAAAGGCAGATGAAATGAGACTGGTATGCCGATTTGCTACGACCAATATTAGCACTGATTTTTGTAGAGCAATCATGTACTGTAGTTTTTGTATTTTTAAAAATGTAAAAAAACTGCAGCAAACTTAACATTGTGCGAATACCATGAACTAACCTGAACTAGTGGTCTTTGGGGAACAGTGGTGAGCAGGAGTGCATGTTTGTTTATTATTTCATCCCAAAAGGGTACTGCCAAGTGGAACATGTGATAATTGTGTTTGTTTATTCAACCAGCTATTTAACTGTTTGTCCTAACCTCTATCATCATAATATGACACAGGAAATACGGTAAATGATTTACTTTATTATGCAATAATACATTACAAGGATTGACTGCATAAATGTTATGCCTTTTAATTTTGACTTCATGCAATGTCATGTCAAACTATCGCTGAATGCTGTACAAAATTACGTTATTGCACCATTGTAAAACTGTATAAGAGCAAAAGATCAAGTGAACATTTACATGTACCAAATATTTACTTCACTCAGACTCATTTTTGTTACTTCAACGTATTTCGATTTCCCCCCAAAAGATTAGCAATTCAGTACACTTCAGCACCCAAAGTAAATGTGTAAAGTTTATTGACATGGCCAACAGCTGCCATTTATAAATCTCTGCTGATGCATTACTTCTGCCAAGGGTGTCTGGAGGCATGAATCTCTTTAGTTATGTTGGTGAGGCCAATTTATCCTGCTTCCACTACCTTTAACCACTTAAAAAGTAAAGACAGAACACTATACACATTTAATCATTTTATTAGTGATTAAAAATAATTACAGGGCAGAGTGGAATTACATGACAAATCTGTACAAGAGGCAGCACAGTAGTGTTTATTATCGCTCAGTAATTACCACCTGTCTGTGGCGCGATGCTGAGCACATAGTGGCCAAAATGTCAGAAAAATTGGCAGTAGTAATCTAAGATATAAATTCCCGTACTAAAAACCGAATCCCAGTGTTCATACTCTTAAAAACAATTGATGCCCAAGAGCGTGCCAAGGCTGTGAGACCCTCGGATGATTGTGTGAAGAACCCAAGTTTCACATTGCAGTTTACAGTCACTCCCAACCATTGCTCAGTTTTCTGTGGAACACTGAGGTAAGCATTTCCAAAGATATTTCAATCTAATGGTTTGGAAAAATTTACAAGGGAATTAAATTAATATTGCATGCTGAAGGAGCACGAGTGTGTGGCGTCAAGTTCCTAGTTTATACTGGATATCATCCTTGGGATGATGGATGCAGAGGAACATTGCTGCTTTTGGCTGTTGGAAAGTTTTTGTAGCAAGCCATCGTTCTGTTCACTGCAGTAACTCAACCTGTTACTTAGCATAAAACACAGTCGTTGGTGTGAAAAAGAATTTAGCAACTTAAGCAAAAGGAGTCGAAACCTGCACCTGGGACCCTTGTACTAATAGCACTGGGGAAGAAAATAACGTTTACATTTTAACTGGGAGTGGGAATCGGGCAGGTGGGATGCGAGGCGAGCATCTAGCCCCGCCCGCCGAACACAGCAGAATGAGGCCAGGGTGTTTTTAATTCCCAGGCCTCTCATAGGGTTCCCAACACTCCCCGAATGACCGGGAATTTCCAGGAATTGTGAGTACCTCTCTCTCTCTTGCTGTGCCTCCAGCAGCCCGGGAGATCAGCTATTTAAACTTCCCGCCGCAGAGTGCTCCACCTTCCATTGTGACATCACCACATGCAGTGACAGTCTCAGGCTCGGTGACGTCGCCCGACCACCGCCACAGTGAGCCGCGATCGGTGGAGCGCAGCAGGAGAGGCGGCAATCGAGGAGTCGCAACACGGGAGGGCTCTGAAATTGGGATTGAAATCGGGGGAGATCTGAAAACGACGAGCGGGGGTGGCGGGGCTTGAAATTGGGGGGCTCAAGAGTGTGGGGAAGAGAAGGAGACTGAGGAGTAGGTGCTCGGAGAGAGGGGGAGAGGGAGAGGGAGAGAGGAATGGGGGCTCGGGGGAGAGGAAGAGAGGAATGGGGGCTCGGAGAGAGATGGAGAGGGGAATGGGGGTTCGGGGGGAGAAGGAGAGGGGAATGGGGCTCGGGAGAGAGGAATAGGGGCTCGGGGCGAGAGGGAGAGGGGAATGGGGGCTCGGGGGGGGGGGGTGAGGGAGAGGGGAATGGGGGCTCGGGGGGGTGAGGGAGAGAGGAATGGGGGCTCGGAGAGAGATGGAGAGAGCAATGGGGGCTCGGAGAGAGATGGAGAGAGGAATGGGGGCTCGGAGAGAGATGGAGAGAGGAATGGGGGCTCGGAGAGAGATGGAGAGAGGAATGGGGGCTCGGAGAGAGATGGAGAGGGGAATGGGGGCTCGGGAGAGAGGAATGGGGGCTCGGGAGAGAGGAATGGGGGCTTGGAGAGAGAGGGAGAGAGAAATGGGGGCTCGGGGGGAGAGGGAGAGAGAAATGGGGGCTCGGGGGGAGAGGGAGAGAGGAATGGGGGCTCGGAGAGAGAGGGGAATGGGGGCTCGGGGGGAGAGGGAGAGGGGAATGGGGAGAGGGGAATGGGGGCTGGGAGGGAGAGGGGAATGGGGGCTGGGAGGGAGAGGGGAATAGAGGCTCGAGGGAGATATGAAGGCTGAGGAATGGGAGCTCAGGAGAGAGATGGAGACTGGGGGCTTGGGGGAGGGAGAAATGGAGACTGGGGAATGGGGGCTCGGGGGAGGGAGAGATGGAGACTGGGGGCTCGGGGGAGGGAGAAATGGAGACTGGGGAATGGGGGCTCGGGGGAGGGAGAGATGGAGACTGGGGAGTGGGGGCCTGGGGGAGAGAGATGGAGACTGAGGAATGGGGGCTCGGGGAGAGATGGAGACTGGGGAGTGGGGGCTCGGGGAGAGATGGAGACTGGGGAGTGGGGGCTCGGGGAGAGATGGAGACTGGGGAGTGGGGGCTCCGGGGAGAGAGATGGAGACTGAGGAATGGGGGCTCGGGGGAGGGAGAGATGGAGACTGGGGAGTGGGGGCTCGGGGAGAGATGGAGACTGAGGAATGGGGGCTCGGGGGAGGGAGAGATGGAGACTGAGGAATGGGGGCTCGGGGGAGGGAGAGATGGAGACTGGGGAATGGGGGCTCGGGGAGAGATGGAGACTGGGGAGTGGGGGCTCGGGGGGGAGAGATGGAGACTGAGGAATGGGGGCTCGGGGAGAGATGGAGACTGGGGAGTGGGGGCTCGGGGGAGAGATGGAGATGGAGAATGGGGGCTCGGGGGGGAGAGATGGAGACTGGGGAGTGGGGGCTCGGGGGGGAGAGATGGAGACTGGGGAATGGGGGCTCGGGGGAGAGAGATGGAGACTGGGGAGTGGGGGCTCGGGGGAGAGATGGAGACTGGGGAGTGGGGGCTCGGGGGGAGAGATGGAGACTGGGGAATGGGGGCTCGGGGGAGAGAGATGAAGACTGGGGAATGGGGGCTCGGGGGGGAGAGATGGAGACTGGGGAATGGGGGCTCGGGGGGAGAGAGATGGAGACTGGGGAGTGGGGGCTCGGGGGAGAGAGATGGAGACTGAGGAATGGGGGCTCGGGGGAGAGAGAGATGGAGAATGGGGGCTCGAGGGAAAGATAGGGAATTAGGGGATGGGAAGTCATAGGAGAGAAGGGGACTAGTGGTCGGTGATTGGGGCTTAAGGGAGTGGGGGGAATGGGTTGGGGTGGGTGTGGACCAGCATTTTCCACAGAGCCGGGAGCAGCAGCAAGGGTGTCAGTGGAAGCGGCACTGTGCCGGCCGGTTTTGACGTGTGAAATACAGGTCAGCTCTGACTGAGGTTCTCAGTTCAGCGTTGTCACCTTCACACGGAACCGGAGTTCCAGGAGATAGGGAGAGAGATCGGGCCTGTTAAAGGCTTTAGGCAGGCGCCCTTGTCGCCTACTCAGAAGAGCAGGTAAAAGAACAGACAGTCACCCGGCCGATTTTAAATGCCCGCCTGCTCACCCAGTTTCTGCCAAGCAAGTAGAGTTAAACTTGTACCTTAAGAGTCTGGAGTTGCAACAAATCCCGCCTCCCTCCCCCGCTGCAGAAAAACAAGATCAGAAAAAAGTCACTGTCCTCTGAAATGCACCACAGCCAAAGTCATTGCAGCCGTCATAAAATGAATAAAAGCAACATTTCCAGAGAACAAAATCTTCCAATTTGACACAGTAATGAATGCAAAATACAGTTTGCATGAGCAATAACTGTAATAAAATCAAGTATAACAAATGATAAATGCTGATGGTACAGTACATATAACCAAGAAGAGAATTTGTAATGAGCTGATCTCACTTGGCTTGTGATTTAGTTTGTTGTTTTTTTTGTTGACAAATAGCACTCTTGATCTACTTAATAATCTTTACAATCTATTAAAGAAGATGATGGCAAAAGGCTGTGGAGAGGAAGTAGAGAATTGGGCCTGTGTAAGGTTAGCCACAAGAGGAGCCTAATTCAGCAAGAAGGGCCAAAAATCCTCCCCCTCTGCTAAAATATTATGGGGGTTATTTTGGCCAAAGGGTGAAAATCGGCACTTAATGGGTGCAGTGCCAATAAGACACACCTGTTTGAGAGTCTGGTTTTAGCACACAATTTTAGGCCTAATTGCTGATTACCATAATTTGAACTTGCCTGGAGACGCTAAAAGAGACACCTGCAGATTTAACACTCAAGTGCTAATTAGATGCAATTTTTGTGGAGCAATTATATGTGGGCTCCTCGCAACCACGTCCACTGAAGGTGTGGAGTGCGCTGGCTGGCACACAGCCGCACGTTTCAGGATGGCTCAGGCACCGAGTGAGAGGGCGCACGGGTTCCCGGACAAGGCCCTGGTGGAGGAGGTTCAGAGGAGGAGGGGTGTCCTGTACACGCAGTGGGGATGGAGTCCACCTCGCCCTCCTGTCCCTCTCTCCTGCAGCAGCTGGTGCTGCTGTGCCTGCTCTCATGTCCTCCTCCCATTCCTTGTCCAGACCAAGGGGGATTCCTAGCAAGATGCCCATGACCAGGCACTCCCTTTCTCCAGGTGACTCCTATAAGGTGGAGTAGCACAGCACTCACTCTCTTTAGGTGACGTCCTCAGAGAATTCCCAGAATAAATGTTGCTCGAGTGTTGGTGACGTCTTGAAAGAATCCCAGAAAGTCTCCCGATGTGTTTCAGAGGTTCTCTTCACGGCTCCAGCAGCAAGTGAACATCAAAAGGTGAGCATCCCTTCAAGTAGTGCTTGAAATTGACATCAATGCCGTGTTCACTCCCAAATAGCTGGTCACTGTTAGGAAAGGCCGTTAGTTGAAACGCCAGCCACCAAAATGCCGTGCATCCTCTTTAATAAGCGCTAGCTGGTATTTTAAGTGGCAATCAGCTGTTTAACAAGTCTCCGGGTGGCCGTTCCTAGCGCTGGCTTTAACTCCTTTAACAAGATGTCGTCTTGCGCTAAACGTGGGCTAAACTGGCGTTTCAGCTTAAGAGCCCATCTTGGCCACCTCTTTACCGCCTAATTTATTTGGCGCAAATTGCCCCCTATATGTCTCTATATTATCTCCTGACTTTCACCCCAGGACAAGCTTCTTGTAGAAGAATAATTCATCGTCTGTTCAGACTAGCACTTTGCAGAAGGTGTCTCTGCTGTCTCAAAGCTCCTACTATTAATTGGAAGATGTCAAAATCAACACTTTTGAGAAGTCTCACACGCTTTATTTCCCAAATCGAATGAAATAATATCTCCTGCAACTTTCTGATTAATAAGTTGCTACAATTCAAACAACACTTAACTCCTAAATACAATTATTCAGGCCAACCTCACAAAATACGAGGTTTAATTTACAGAAGGTTGACAGTGAGATATGAGCACTCCACTTGTCCGCATCGAAATTATAACTTTTAACAGTGGAACAAACCAATTACTTTGATCAAATTAAACTTTGCTATTCAAGTCAGCAAACTAATTATCTGTAAAACCAAAGACACCAATTGAATGTTACTCAAGGAAACAAACAATTGTCATAGAAAAGTGAAGGATGACAATGTTGAAAAATAATTTATTGCCACTTTTTGTACCCATTGTCAGAATCAAGCAGTACAAAGTCTGAGAGAGCACGGGCATATTAAAGCCCACTTCAAACTGCCCTAATGGTATTCTCTAACCCGAAGACTATTCCCTACTGTGCTACTTTTCCACTATACTCCATTGATTCAATCCAGGCATCTTCATTCCCTCATTTTTATGAGATTTCTGCTGTGGACCTGACTCACAGTGAGACTGGTCAAACTCATATTCACTTAGGGCTTACAACTGAAAGCAGCCTTTTGCCCTGTAGGTCTGGGATAGTTTTCAACTCAAGTCCCGGAGGTGATAGTACTATATTTTAGCAACTGTACCACCTAATCCCTTGAGAAATGATTGAGTTAATCTGTCGAGGGACAGAAAACAATAAATTGTTATGCGTCCTCATATGTTCACGGCCATTGTGTTTTTATTCTCTTGCCAATTTTCTCTGCCAACTTTCTCTCTCCCCATTCACTCCTGAAGGCATTGACCTCTTGCAGATGGATAGTTCGATAGGTACTGGTCGTCCTCTGGTTCCTTCCCCAAGTGGCCATTCACATATTCCCATTTGAGCCTTGTGAGGCAGTATTGGTAGACAATTTGACTGAGGGAGCATGGTAACTGAGGCAAATCCATCCTTGCCCTATACACACACTTGTACCTCTAGCATATGTCCCTGGACAGCAAATAGGAGTGATATATAGCGCCACTAACATAGCAAAACAGCAACCTGGTTGATCTGTCCCCAGTATCAGGAGAAGGTACAACACCTCGAGTCTCTTCGCCTGGAGCAAGCGGAAACCAGGCGCAAACAGCGGAAGGAGCGCACGTCAACCCAAGCACCCCACCCACCCGCCCCTTCAACCACCATCTGCCCCACCTGTGACAGAGACTGTAGGTCCCACATTGGACTCACCAGTCACTTGAGAACTCATTTTTAGTGCGGAAGCAAGTCATCCTCGGTTCCGAGGGACTGCCTAAGAAGAAGAAGAATCAGGAGAAGGTACAACAAGCCAGCAAAGCTGAAGCTTGTTCTCAGCCTGCACAGTAGCCATGATGATGACTGTGAGATGCATGCCACCGCCGCCCTCTGTTCATAGTTGCTGTCACCTGCATCAAGCGATTGTAAGCACCATGCGGAACCTCTCCCAGAGGGGCCTCGGTCTCTCGGAGGGCGCTCCTGTCATTTTGTGTACAGTGAAATAAATGGAGTAGAAACTCGGTTTCGCTTTAGCTCAGCGGCTTCACTCGGTTAGCACTGGGGTCATGAATTCCTGGAAAGTAATTGGCCCAGAAATTAAACAGTGAGTGTTCACGCGGGGGTAAGGCTTCCCCGCGATATCTCACTCCGCGCCTACCTTTTTCCTCCGGGCCCACACGAACTTTAGTTTCAAGGCTGCAGCTGTGCAGTGCTTGCGTGACCCAGAGACGCAATTAGTTCGTGCGAGCTCTGGGATCACGTGATTCAGTTAGAGCCAATGGCAGCACACCATCTTTCATTCATAGTTTTAACAACAAGGGCTGTCAAAGCTATAAATCCTACACCCCCCCAAAAGAACAGCTAAACCTCAATTAAATTAAAAAAACAAAGCCATCACATTAATAAAATAAGTATAGTTAAATAAATTAACCACTTTAAACAAAAAATTACATTTTTGAAAAAATTTAAAATCTTTTTAAAAGTTATAAAAATAAACTTACCTTTCTTTAAAGTCTCTAAAAAAGATAAACCTGTTGAAAAATTTTAAAATAATACTTAATTAACTACTTACCTTGTTAAAAGAGAGTCTTACGCCTCCTTTCTTTATGTGTAAAATCTTCCATGCTTACCTGCGCGTTCAAAGCACTAAGTGCACTGCGTGCGCGCAGCCTGTAGCACGCACGCGGTTCACTTAGGAACCGCCCCCTTTTGAATTCACGAAGTGCCGGTTTCCCGCGCATGCGCAGTGCATGCTGGAAACCGGCAATTGGAGACCTAAAACGCGAGAGTACACAGTGCGTACTCTCGCGTATTAGGTCTAATTTTCGGGCCAACATGTTCAGCTATCTGAAAGTTGAATGTGCTTGCCCGCTAAATGCCGGAAAGTGCTGGAGTTTAGTTTGACTAGGATTGGCTGACCCTTGTTTTAAAATCAAATAATTAGCAACCTTCAAACATAATTTGACAGCAGCCAGAAACAGCCTTTCAATGAATGTAGCTAGTTGGGGAAGGAGTTAATATTATCACAGCACAGCTTCGATTTGTTGTGATAGTGGCATTTAATGTGTCAACCATTTTAAAATTGCAGCACCCACAGAAATAATGCAATTGTCACAGAAGCTAACATTTTAAAATGTGTGATTAATCTGAGTTATTTAAACTTTTTCTGCTTTGTGTTCTACCCTGTAATTAGACGTTGTAATCAGAACAGGTAGATTAGAAATTCTTACTTCAAAGGGTAATTATCAGTCGCAATTCAGACTGCAAATGTAAAACCATTCTCTACAATTTATTTCAGCTGATTGTCTTCCCGCACCATTATCTTTATAAAAGTTAAAGGATTTGCAATTTAAAAATGTAATTTTACTCTTTTTGTTGAAGCTTAAAGCAGCTTGCAGAATGGTCTGCTCTAGTACTAAATAGCCTGCAGTTATTGCGGATAGACACAGCCTGCATCGGGTCTGTCTGTCTGTCCTTTGAGATGGAGTGCTCCACTGCCAGCGGTGCACACAAAGGTGGGATAGAGCAGTTACATCCCTCCCTGAGTGTGTTCATTTAGCAGCTGCCAACAAAATATATCAATGAATTACTTCAGATCGTTCCCCTTCAGCGAGACCAGGGGTCATTTTTCACTGCCTACGCCTGATGTTAACGGGTCGTTCAGACAGTGAGAATGGTGGTGCGGTACTGACCACCCCGATTGCACTCCCGTTGGCCCCGTCGCCATTTTGACTGCCGGAAGGACCCAAGCGGTCCAGGCGTCCGCCTGTATCAAGCAGCAACACAATGAAAATGTTTAAATAGGGGTTCTATCATGCAGAAACCTGCCAACACCATTCTTCCTTTACATTGAGGACAGTCCTCCCACCCTTCCCATACAAATTAAATCACTGCATGATACATACAAATGCCACCACACAATAGCGGCCCTGATGTTCTTACTGGAGCTCTGGCTTCTACTGTGTCCTCCAGCCTGGAAATGCTGTGCAGTAGTGTTGACACTTAGGGGTTCAAATGGAGACGGGCTTTCATCAGGTCACTGACCTCAGTGTTCTTAATCTACACAGATTGACAGTTTTGAAAGTCTCATTTTCATTATTAATTCACAAATTCTACTCAAATTAATATTCACCCAGGTGCTACCCAATAGTGTCTCTCTTAAGTTTGCTTTTCCTAACTCTAGTGCTCCTACTGATGCCCCTATGGTTTCAGCACGGCTGATAGAAGACTTTTGTGATGAGGGCACTGGGAGTATTTGTGGTGGGCTACCTTTAGCAGTGTGGCTCTGAAAGGGCCCAGCTGCAGACTGGCACATCCTGACTGCTGCTGGGGCAGTCTGGCCCAGCTGAATTAGTGGCATCTATGTGGGCACTGGGTGATGGTCTGACAAGGGCACAGCCTACCTGAGAGAGGGCAGCATCTGCACCTACCACAGTGCCAGTACCATTGCCATGGGGCTGCACATCATCTGCTCTCCCACTGGTCTGCGGGAGAGCAGACTGCAGGAGGTCAGTAACACAATCAAAGCCTGTCTCCATTCGATTCCCCGCCTGTCAACGCTACTGCACAACATTTCCAGGCTGGAGGACAAAGTAGAGGCCAGAGCTCCAATGGCAGCAGTTTGGCCTTCAATTAAAGCTCCCATTACTGGTGACAACGGTTCTTGCATTGCAGGCCTCACTGCAGCTTCCACAGAGGACACCACATGCTCCGTGGTAGACTACAGAGAACTCATTCTTTGCACTAGAATGCCACACATGCTAGAGGTGGACTCCACCATACTCTCAGCCATGATGTGCCACCTCCTTGGCAGCTTGTCCAAGCTATCCACCATCTGCTGGTGCAATTCCAATATTCCTCCCTTAAAGGCTGGGGCATAGAGGTTTCTATCCCTGCCCTCTTCAGCCATGCTTGGACCCATGCTTGCCCTCCACCCACCTCTGTCCTCTGCTGTCCATTGCACCTGCTCCTGCTCACTTGTGATGTGAACGTCACCCTGTGCAGACCCCTCTAACTCTATCATTCCCACATGGCATTATGATCTTTGGGCTGGTGCGTGCCGAAGTCTGAGGGCGTAAAAGTGCAGGCTGCTGATGCCTTGTGCTAAAGGGACCAATTCTACAGAGGAATCTGGAAGCAGAACAAAGGATGAATGAATAGCAAGCACAGTATTGGTAGATTAGGGTGCCTCATTTATGTAGGAATAGCGAGGCATCCACAGTTAGGGCAGTTTACTGAAAGAGGCGCACATCAAGAACAAATGGAAGAGAAGAAATCAAATCACGGACCCTGCTGAAATGCTACTCCCGCCTCTCCATCTCCAATGCCCTGAATGTCCAGGGCTTCCTGCTCCTGAGGACCAGGATTTGAGTGGGCCCTCTGCCTGTTCACGCCTGCTCCCTGGCATTGTGTGTCAACTTGTCTTGCAGAAAGAAGGGGAGCCTATTAGTCAGTGGCTTCATGTAAGGCTTGAGATTTGTTGTGAGGGATGCTGATGTGTGACATTAAACAAACAGTGGGCAGATTGGGGAAGTGTTACAGAGCTGGAAAGTGGCAGGAGGATGTAATGTAGGAGGAAGGACAAGAAAAGAGTGCATAGCTTTCCCGATGTATTCATGTGACAGCAAAAGGTTTTATGTGCCATTTGCTTGCTGTGAGGACAACAGGGGCTGATGATAGTTCAGCTGCAAGTAGGAGGAGAGAAGGCTTATTTCCCAGTGTTTATTAGACTATAAGCAGGTGCAGAGCAGAATGGGAGTGCTTGGGGTGCTGTGGGTGGGAGGTGATGTGACAAGATGTGTTGCAGAAAAGGAGTCACAACATGAAATAATTCTTACCTTGGCTGAACGTGTATGGCCATTAAATTTCTTTCAGAACTGAAGTCATGTCCTGTGGGGTCAGGCTAACCTCACTGACCTGCTCTGAAATGCCCTTCCAGGGTTGGCCCGGGAATGCGAGCCTTTGTAAGGGGAACAGAATGTCCTTGGGCGGCCTCACTTCCTGCAGTAGAATCTTCAGGGCTGCAACAGAAAATCGTGGAGCCCTTTTAACGATCAGTATGAACTTAACGTGCGCCAGGACTAACCTTGCTGTCCTCGCTTTAGGCGATGCTGCCTCTCTTTTTACGATAATTGGAAATTCCGGCCCTGTCATTGGCGAGCTGCCAGCTAATGGCGGAAAACTCGGGCGCAGCTCACCTGCGATACAACGAGGCCCGAGCATCAAAATACTGCGAGACTCTCTGACACCCATTCGGCAGCTGAAGAGAAACATCGGTCTACCATCTTTACAACACCGGGTATGAAGGCTGCTACACATCACTGTCTGTTGCCACCAGACATTTTGCAAGCAAATAGCCTGAAAACCTCCAAATCTCATCGCAATGGCCAGCAGATCTGCGTATTGGACAACTCAAGAAATGACTTAAGAGAAACGTTATATTAGCGTTTTAATTGCTATTATGCCAGATTGCTCAAAATCTAGGATTTTTTGACTTTGCATTATGGAAATAATTCATCTAGTTTTCCATTAGCCTCTAAATGTTCATTTTTGGCAAATATGGAAGAAATTATCTAGCCTATATAAAAGCACAATTCTAAATAGTAAATGATTTAAAACAGTTAACAAATTTCAATTGGCACACCTTTGTCCTCTGAAGCAAATTAATTAAACCACTTTAAATATTTTGAGAGAATGAATCTGCTGTAGTAATGGGAGAATCTGCTTTGAACAGACACCACCTGGCATAAATAAACTCAAATCATTGCAGATAGAAAACAGCCTCTGCTTTCACTGGAAATATAATTGTTGGAATTTTATTATTTTTGGAGAAAAAGCAGCCCTATATTTGTATAGTACGGCACTACAAAAATATACAGTAATTTGCACGACACAATAATTTGATGTAGATTTTCTCAGTTCTGTAAATCATCTGAGTAAGAGCTTGATCTTTGCTTCATTGGCTGTGGCTCAGTGGCAGCTCTCTCACCTCTGAGTTGGAAGGTAGTGGGTTCAAGTCCCACTCTTGAGACTTAAGCACAAAATCCAGGCTGACACTCCCAGTGCGGTGCTGAGGGAGTGCTGCACTGTCGGAGGTGCCGTCTTTCGGATGAGACGTTAAACTGAGGTTCTCTCAGGTGGACGTAAAAGATTGCATGGCATTAATTCGAAGAAGAGCAGGGAAATTCTTCCTGGTGTCCTGGCCAATATTTATCTTTAACCAACAGCACTAAAAATCAGATTATCTGATCACATGCTGTTTGTGGGACTTTGCTGTGTGTAAATTGTCTGACACGTGTTTTAACACTTCAAAAAGTACGTAATTGGTTGTAAAGTGCTTTGGGACGTCCTGAGGTCGTGAAAGGCGCTATATAAATGCAAGTCCCTCTTTCTTTTAACTGATCTTTGAAACAGTTAGATTTAGAGGGGCAGGGACAGATACAGCTGAAATTTTGCAGAATCCTTCAATCTCCCACCATCCTCTTGAAGTTTATGTCTTGAAATATAACCTAAATCATGGGTTTTGATGAGGTCCTGGTCCTCAAGGAGTCTGTGAAGAGATTCTGAGGGGAGGGGGCGGAGAGCAAGGTCATCAGCTTTGGGTCTGAGTCTGGGGGCATACCAGAGTCTTGAGAATTCTGCGCTTCTATATTTTCTGTATTTATTGATGTACTGCCACATTGTTTCTGTGCACTAATAGCCAATAGAACAGATGAGGAAGAACCCATGGGTACGTTTATGGAAGATCACAGGTACGAGATACCAAAGCTTCTCTGAGTGGTTACCAGGTGGTGTATTTTTCATGAAGTTGAACAGATGGCAAATCAGTTTTCTAGCTGAAGTCTCCATCTAATAGTCATCAATCATGAAACATTACATTGCGCTCACAGCGATGCTTCTGTCATATCCCAAACATATACCCTTGGGTCTCCTCGTCCGCTCTGTTTGCTATTGCATGACAGTCAGCAGTTATAATGAGATGTGACGTTATACCTTACAGGTCTGCTGGCCTAACTGGGAGGAGGTGATTTTATAGAGGTAAATCAGATAGCTTAGAGAAGGCAAAAGCCAAATCTAGAATATTAACATTGAGTTAAATTGTGAGGGAACATGGATTCAAGTTGGAAATTTAAGGCTGATGTCTGGAAAGTCTTGACAAAAAGAGTGGTCAACATAAAGAGTAAGGGGGAAAAATTGAGTCGCCCCCCCAAAAAAATGAGCGCCCCGTGTGGCCAAAATTCATCGGTAGCGCCCCAAGAGGGAAGCGGGGCGCTACTGGAAGCGCCCCGGCTCCCTCTTAGGGCGCTAACAGGAGGCGCAAAGCAACCGAATTTTTCCCCCTAAATTTCTTAGAGGAATAGTAAAGTTGAAAACCCTGGAATCTTTTAAGAAAAATTGGATGCTGAACTGGGGAGAACTTGAGGATCTTTCTGAATTCATGAAATAAGATGAGCTAAATGGCCTTCCTCATCCATAACTATCTTGTGATCTGTGCCAGCTCTGACTCTCACTCTTGTAGGTTAATCTTCAGTCTGCCTGCACTATGCTATTCTTCTATCCGTTATATGGTGCCCTGGGACAAAAGTGGTTACATTAAACTTAATGGTTGTTTATAACCAGACAGAGTAAAGTACATCTTTAGTTTCTCAGTAAGAACAATGATTAAAGCACGAGAGAGGGAAAGCCACATCCATCACTAGAATGTTTATTAACTGATGTAAAACTGTTGACTAAATATTGTATTGGAAACATTTCCTTTAGTACTCCTCATTGTTTTTAACATAAATGATGTCAGTGCTGTTGTGTATGCTTAACGTGTTTGAGAGGAATCGGGTTTTTAAACAGATGTTGGGAAGATGGCAAATACGAGATTTTCAGACATGAGTCAGACTCAAGGCATTGCCTTGTGCCAAAAATATAAATCTGGTTCAAAAAGGCAAACCATGTCCATCACAGAGATCATGATGCGGAGATGCCGGTGTTGGACTGGGGTGGACAAAATTGAGAGGTCGCACAACACCAGGTTATAGTCCAACAGTTTTATTTGAAATCACAAGCTTTCGGAACTATCGCTCCTTCCTCAGGTGAAGTGTCTTCACCTGAGGAAGGAGCGATAGTTCCGAAAGCTTGTGATCACAGAGATTACAGGAAAGATTTCTCCATGAATTAAACTGAGTTACCATCGTAATACCACTGATGCTGCTTCATCACTGGTTATCTTCAATCAATGTTAGTTACAGAGTTGCAGACTGCGATTTTACTAACCTCGGCGGGTCCGTCGCGGGCAATGTCGGTGGTGGGTCCCCGCTGTTGGCTCCATCCCACTGTCTAAAATGAATTTCCCCTGATTGGGCTTGTTAAGCCCGCCCAGCGCGTTTGCCGGCCAATTAGAGGAAGCGGGTCTGATGACGTCATTTGATGATGCGTCATCAGCCGACTTCCTTAAAGGGACCGTGGCCAACTTTCTTTTGACCTTTGTGCTGTCAGTGTTCTACAGCATTGAGGTGCTGCAAACACTGACAATGACTGCACGGAGGTGCAGGGCTGCACCCAGGCTCACCCATGACTCCCTCCATATGCTTATCATAGCATGCAGGGAGGTCCTCTTCCCTTCCCATGGGCAGAAGACACCTCCCCAGGAGATCAATATAGCCTGGTTGCACATTGCTAGGAGGGCACAAGCAGGGATGTGGTCAGGAGGACCAGGCTGCAGTGCCGCAAATGTTTCAATGATCTCAGTAGATCATGAAACGTTAGTACAAAGCCACACTCAACCTCATCCTGCTGTGTCTCTCATCACATCCCCATCACTCTGCCTTCCCTACCCTACTCCTGCACATCCTTACTCACATCAACTTACCTTGCACCTCCACCCATCCCTCTCTATCTACATAATCACATCCCCATCTCACTAGCCACCCCTCAGACTCACCTTCATCCTAGTGCAATCATACCAACTAACAACACACAAGGGTAGGCACTTGGGTGTTTTATGCAATGTTCATGTAAAGTTTCTGTTAATGTGTTGTCAAACATTGAAACCTTTATTTTCAACACTTTGCGTTCTTGGACAGATTTGTGTGCACCTTTGGAAGTGGCTTAGTGAGTTGCAGTGAATGGTGAGACATAACGGTACCCCCACAATGGTGATGAGTGTGAAAGGAATGGCTTGGGCATTGTAGGGATGCTTTATGGTGTTGGTGTGGGATGGTGCCAACCTGGCACATCATGTGGCAGCCAGGGTGTACAGCATCAAGTGAAGTAAATCTGGCCATGGTGAGGCCATCCCTGGCCTGTCGGGCAGTAATGTGGTCGGGTGCTGATGCCCTGTGTCCTGTGCAGCATCAGGTGATTGCGGAGAAGGTTGGTGGTGGTGTTGTTGGTGCTGCTGGTGTGCCTGGTGCTACTGGTGTTGGGGCTGATCATGGTGGGATTCTGAGGACCAAGGTGAGATAAGTATAAAGGGCACCCATGCTGATGGAATAGATGGCAGGTGAAGTAGAGATGACAGAAGCGATCTGTCAATGGTGAGAGAGGTAATGAGGTCAGACTGGATGGAGACTTGTGTAAAGACTTGCAGCATCCTGAATCTGTAGTGGAAATGCAGTTTAGGGAAGCTAGTGGTTAAGGGAACATTTCTCAATCAGCTGGGAGCTTTTACTTGACATTTGAAGCTGTCAACTCATCAGCTGATTCAATGGCCACTGACCTCCCACCTCAGCTTCACAGACGAGGTCTAGACACAGCGGGAAACCGGTGGGCGATCTGTCAAATCCAAAAAGCTGGGGAAAAATCATTGGTAAGTGGCTGTAAACAAGCCACTAATGATTTTAATTGCCTCTCCCGCCGCTGCCTGTCAGGTCTGCTCAGCGCTGGCAGACCCGACATTTGGTAAAGGCGTGTGGTGGTGGGTTGACAGCGGGGTCCCGACCCGCTGGGGAAAAAAAACACTTTCCCACCCGACCTGCCACTGATCGCGCCTGCTCTCCCCCCGCAAAATCCAGCCCGTAGTAACTATTGGGAAGAAGCCTTTTCACTCAATTGTCTATCCAAAAATCATAAATAGAAGCACAAATGTGGAAAAGGTGTGAATGCAGTGCTGAGGTGCGAGGGTGAAAGGTTGCACTCATGAATGAGACTCCTCCTGGATTTAGAACACCATCCTTCCATCACTGGGAACTAAGCTCAAATCCTGCCCACACCAATGGGTTGAAACTTGCTTCTAGTCACAGTGAGGATATTGAGAGAAATGTGTGGCCAACTTTAGTGTAACCTCTGGTTGGAATTAGTCTGAAGCCAAACACAGATTTGCTCACAATTCAACAGTAACTGGTATTAAAATGGCAATCTCACTCATGCCATGAGAATAACTCACGTCGGAAAACAATGTGTCACTGGTGGAACAGAGGACGCTCTTCTCCGGCTGGAGAGCATGATAAAGCCAAATTGCCGAGGCAGTATAGAGCGAACTTTAATGGGGCAGAAATTAGGCTCGCCATGGGTGAGTACGCACTATGTACTCACCCGTGGACGGAACGAAAGTGCCAGTTTCTTGCATGCACTGCGCGGGAAACCGGCACTTCCGTTCCCGTGAAGGAAGGGGTTCAGAGGTCGAACGCGCACTAACTACGCCCCTGGGATACGCAAGCACTGCGCGCTGGCAGTTGGAGGAGGCTCAGGACCCGAATTCCTCGTGGGCCCAGGGGTCAACGGCAGGCGTGGTAGGTAGGTGTGCGCGCGATCCTTGCACCCGCGGGAAGCCAGGGAGCCGAATTTCTGGCCCAATCTGTATCTAACACAGGCGGTACATAGCTTGGAAGTACTTGATGCTGACACTGGGTAAAGAAAATACCAACACCCCTCACCTTGATGAATGAATGTGAACAATGAGATAATTTCCTAAATAAAAATGTTACGACCCACCTGTTTTTAAAACTCACCCTGCATACAGCTGCTCGAACCAGAATGAAATCTGCCCACAGTACAAAGCTGCGGGAAAATATACAACCCCTGTGACTATTGCCATTAATTTTGGAGTTAATCTGCTTTGCTACCCAGAGGGTGGTTGGAATCTGGAACTCACTGCCTGAAAGGGTGGTAGAGGCAGGAACCCTCACAACATTCAAGAAGCATTTAGATGAGCACTTGAAACGCCATAGCATACAAGGCTATGGACCAAGTGCTGGAAAATGGGATTAGAATAGACAGGGCTTGCTGGCCGGTGCGGACACGATGGGCCGAAGGGCCTCTTTCTGTGCTGTATAACTCTATGGGGTAAAAATTCAGTTGGTTGCGCCTCCCGTTAGCGCCTTAAGAGGGCGCTAATGGGGCGCAAAGCCGCTAACGCCCAGGCGCAGCGATGTTTGCGCCGCTCGAGAACTTAACTTGAGAGTGTGCGGCGGCGCTAAAACTTACTGCTGCGACCACCTGCGCGCGCAGATTGTGACGTCATTCCATGGTGCAACGCCCTTGTGGCGCCCCGGAGCGGAAATTGAGTGGCGCCCCCTGCCTTACCGCCTGGCGCATCCAACGACCAGAAGACTGGAATGCTATCAATCGCTGTGGGGCTGGGGGTGGCGCTATTTAAAGGGGGCCTCTTCCTGTCTTTTATTGTTGGTGGCATTTTTGAACTATGCATTCTGAGAGAGAGAGGGAGAGACTTCTGGAGAGATTCAACGTTGTGTGAAGGAGTTTTGGGTACTGAGCAGCACTTTGCAGGTTCATTTTGATTTGCCATTCCTTGTATCGATTTAGCAGAGACTGTGGGAGCTGCACTCTGAGCTCTTTGCCTGGTACTCTCCATTGTTCTTTCCAGCACATTTGATGTGCAAGTCTCTCCAGGCCGAGATTCAAGGCTGCAATGAACAGGATGTGGATGGAAAGCAAGATTAACCATCCCCTTTAAGAACTGGCCCATGCCATTGTGTGTGTGTTCCATTGCTGACTGACATTACATGAGCTTCGCCAGCGCTCTGAGTTAGCGCCTCACTGCTTGGCCTTTGCGCCTTAAGACAGGTGTGCAGCGCCTGCTTTAGCGCTCCACTCACCTCCCGGGGCGGTAAAAGTGAAGTTTCCAGTCAGTGCCGATAATTAGCGCCAGACGCTAATATTTGCGTCCAGACGATATTTGCGCCCCAAATGGGGCGCGACCTAATTTCTACCCCTATGACTCTAAGTTGGGGAGCACTATCAGCACAGTTAACCAACGTCTCATCAGCTGCCATCTGCTGCTTTTTTTTAACAATTCCTGTTACTATAAACCCCCCATTTTGTTCTGCTGTACAGGGAAGAACCAATTCCACCTCATCGCTACAATTCCTAGTTACATACCATTCTCCATTCTTTCTTTTCAATTGCAGGGTTTTGGCTTTTGATTCTGATACAGCACTCTGTCCATGTTACCCCGCAGTATCTACACTTCAGGTTTTCAATGGAAAAATTATATAACTACAAGTACTTGGTTTATTTCTTAGGAAAGCCGATGGTGTCGACTTCCTTCTAAAGTGAAACTTTCATAATGATTTATCATGATGTTGGAAGTAGCTATCAGTAGGATTGTGTTTAGAATCTGGTCTCGTTTCCTTGTGCATCTGACTGTAATTTGAATTTCAATTTCTTCAAGCCTGACATTGGCTCCCATATTTACAGGGAGGGAGCAGGGAGGACAGTTTAATGGTCGGGAAACCTGGTAGTACTCTGATTGAACGGCAGGACCTGCTTACCATTTTTGGAATCCCATTCCCGGTGCACAGCCAGCCAGATTGAGAGGCTGCCTGGCTGTCGGATGGGTAGGCCTTCGGAGGGAGGGGCTGGGAGGGGTCATCAAGGTGGGGGCCCGGAGAGATCGTGAGTCAGCGGGGGGGGACATCAGTGAGGGGGCCCAGCGAGATCGGGCGAGGAGGTGGGGAGAAGATGGCAGGGGGCTCGTGAAGATCGCAGGAAGGCCGTCTTTCGGATTAGACGTTAAACCAAGGCCCTGTCTGCTCTCTCAGGTGGATGTAAAAGATCTCACGGCATTATTTCGAAGAAGAGCAGGGGAGTTCTCCCCGGTGTCCTAGCCAATATTTATCCCTCAATCAACATCACTAAAACAGATTATCTGGTCATTATCACATTGCTGTTTGTGGGATCTTGCTGTGCACAAATTGGCTGCCACGTTTCCTACATTACAACAGTGGCTACACTTCAAAAGTACTTGATTTGAGACATCCGGTGGTGGTGAAAGGCGCTACAGAAATGCAAGTCTTTCAAGTCTTTCTTTAGCTGCCAGGTTTCCTGAGGCCTGGGAAACCCACCCAGCCAGTGTTAAAGCTGGAACAGAGAAAAAATCTTAGGCAGCAGCCTCATTAAAATAGAGTGGGTTGGTCACCCCACCCTCAGCCCCCCCAGTCCCAACATAGAAACAGAAAAATAGGAGCAGGAGTAGGCCATTCGGCCCTTCGAACCTGCTCCACCATTCAATATGATCATGGCTGATCCTCTATCTCAATACCATATTCCCACTCTCTCCCCATACCCCTTGATGCCTTTTGTGTCTAGAAATCTATCTATCTCCTTCTTAAATATATTCAGTGACTTGGCCTCCACAGCTGTCTGTGGTAGAGAATTCCACAGGTTCACCACCCTCTGAGTGAAGAAATTTCTCCTCATCTCAGTCCTAAATGTCCTACCCCGTATCCTGAGACTGTGACCCCTCATTCTAGACCCCCCCAGCCAGGGGAAACATCCTCCCTGCATCCTGTCTGTCTAGCCCTGTCAGAATTTTATACGTTTCAATGAGATCCCCTCTCATTCTTCTAAACTCTAGTGAATACAGGCCTAGTCGACCCAATCTCTCCTCATACGACAGTCCTGCCATCCCAGGAATCAGTCTGGCGAACCTTCGCTGCACTCCCTCTATGGCAAGTATATCCTTTCTTAGGTAAGGAGACCAAAACTGCACACAGTACTCCAGGTGTGGTCTAACCAAGGCCCTGCATAACTGTAGTAAGACATCCTTGCTCCTGTACTCAAATCCTCTTGCAATGAAGATCAACATGCCATTTGCCTTCCTACCTGCTTGCTGCACCTGCATGTTTGCTTTCAGTGACTGGTGTACAAGGACACCCAGGTCCCTTTGTACATCAACATTTCCCAGTCTATCACCATTTAAGTAATACTCTGCCTTTCTGTTTTTCCTACCGAAGTGGATAACTTCACATTTATCCACGTTATACTGCATCTGCCATGTATTTGCCCACTCACTCAACTTGTCTAAATCGCCTTGAAGCCTCTTTACATCCTCCTCACAACTCACAATCCCACCTAGTTTCGTGTCGTCAGCAAACTTGGAAATATTACATTTGGTCCCCTCATCCAAATCATTGATATATATTGTGAATAGCTGGGGCCCAAGCACTGATCCCTGCGGTACCCCACTAGTCACCGCATGCCACCCCGAAAAAGACCCATTTATTCCTACTCTCTGTTTCCTGTCTGTTAACCAATTTTCAATCCATGCCAGTATATTACCCCCAATCCCATGTGCTTTAATTTTGCACACTAACCTCTTATGCGGGACTTTATCAAAGGCCCATCCCGCCTCCGTTAAAACTGGAAGTGGGCGGGTTCGAGGCGGTTTAGGTTCGGGTTCGGGTTTGAAATTTAAAAAGTTTTAACTTCCCACCCGACCCAAACCCACCCGTTTTTGCAGGTTAAAATTACCCCCATGAAGTCTGTGCAAATAAATCATTTGTGGTTCATTGTTCCATATCCGACTAACAGTTCCTTTCTTGTTATCCCTCTGCGGATTAGAGGGTCTCCTATGAAGCATCACCGGAACACAGAAAGCATTGGGATTTTTCACGGTGCGTGCGGGGGTTATGCTCAGCCCTCAGTTTGTGCAAAATCTGAGAAAGTTGCTGCTGGTTGCCATGTTCTGTTCAGTCAAAATCATCCGCAGATTTAAATGAACACAAGTAGCCTCATTGGTGAACCCCAGAATAACAACACCAACTTGTATTTATATAGAGCCTTTAACATAGTAAAAAACGTCCCAAGGCCCTTCACGGGAGCGTTATCAAACAAAATAAGGAGATACTAGGGTCGAAAAGAGGTAGGTTTTAAGGAGCATCTTAAAGGAGGAGAGGTAGAGAGGCGGAGAGGTTTAGGGAGGGAATTCCAGAGTTTAGGGCCTAGGCAGCTGAAGGCACGGCCACCAATGGTGGAGCGATTAAAATTGGGGATGCTCAAGAGGCCATGATTGGAGGAGCGCAGAGGTCTCGGAGGGTTGTAGGGCTGGAGGAAGTCACAGAGAAGGGGAGGAGCGAGGCCATGGAGGGATTTGAAAACAAGGATGAGAATTTTAAATTTGAGGTGTTGCTTAACTGGGAGTGCAATCAAGCAAGTAAAACCTAACTTTGAGGTCTTTATAATATTGACGGGACTAGGCTGTGCCATGTGGATAGACTACTTGAATTAGATAGGTTAGGGAGAGCCAGGGGACATGCGTATAGGTTACATTAGCGTACAACAAGGTTAGATGTCAGGCTTACTTTTTGCAGAGTCATCAACCTTCGGATCAAGTTGCTGGCTCATTCAGTGAGTGTAGATTTGCTACAAGCATTCAAAAGGGAACTGGGCGAGTTCCTGGCTCTGGCTAATATCCCAGCTTAAAGAAGGTTGGTGGGGTATTGGGCGATGTGTCTCATGGTCACTGTGGCCTCCTAGAACTCGTTTTGATCGCCTTCGGGGGTTGGAGTGAAATTTCCCAGTTTCCCTTGAATTGGCCCTGTAATTTTTTTTTAATTTGCTTCTTCGAAGAGATTATGGAGGTCATCTCTCCCCACCACCCCCACCCCCACCCCCCCCCCCCCAACCCCCTACCGCCCCACTTTTACTCCGGCAGCGATCTCTCATAAGAAACATAAGAAATAGGGGCAGGAGTAGGCCATCTCCCTACCTGCTCCTGCACTGCATCCTTCTGCTGCAGGCTTTCCCGCCCGACAGGTAAACTGCAGGACATTCGGGAAACCTGTACGTCCGTAACTCCCACCGCCACCCCCCCTCCCCCCGCACTGAACGCGCTCCCTATGTGTCTGCTGGTGGGTGGGGGTCATTGGGGAGTATGATGCTCAGTTGCACCATGACTGTATGGGACAGGCTCGATAGACAAGCTGGTCTTTTCCTGTCCGTTTTTGTATGTTCGTATCTATCTGCAGCTTTCTGACAGTTAAGAACATAAGAAATAGGAGCAGGAGTAGGCCATACGGCCCCTTGAGTCTTCTCCGCCATTCAATAAGATCATGGCTGATCTTCGACCTCAACTCCACTTTCCTGCCTTATTCCCATATCCCTTGATATATATTTCAAAAGTCTTTCACTTAACCCCTGTAAGATATATTGCACACAACCCCAGGGGTTAATGACTGGGACAGCTGTGCCCATGATAGGAAATGTCAGTACTGCTTTGAATTTCTATGCAACTAGCTCCTTTCAAGCTTCCGAGGTAACATCTGTCAGATTAACTAGTCTTTATTGCACTATTGTATACATCAGATCCCTGATGCCTTATTATCCAGGGCGAATCAACTCTAATCACTTTGCTAAAGGAAATTAATAAATAACAGGAGAGGACACTTCATTTTTTCATGATGCTGGGATTTCAAAGAGTCAGGGCCTTTTACCCTGTTGGCCGTACTGTCTCTTAAGAATACTGCATTTATAAATAAGATGTGCTTCCGTTCAACGGTTGTACACGATCAACTGCATCATGCAGATGAATGGCAGGTACCCTGGAAGCTGTCAAGATGCATTTATCCTATGGCAGTCAACGGTGCCTCTTTTATTTAATGGATTTTCAGACTAAACAGATGGATCCTGGGAGACCAGGGATAGCTTCTAGAGGAGTCGCTCGCAGCACCACTTCAAAACCACAAACTGTGCCTGAAAGAAATTATGAGGATCACATGTCCACAAGGATATAGACCGAGCATATCGTGTACATGCTGAAACAAGATTCTGCTGCTTGGATAAGCCTGGCGGATGATATAATACAACCTCAGAAGGCATCTAGATTGATAGTGGTGTATTGAATGTTAAACAGTTATGCTCTCAGAAGAGGATTCAATACAGCAGGTGGAAGAGGAGGTCAGGAAGGCCCTAAAGACGATGACAATGAGCCTTAGGCTGAGGAATTGGCAGCTCAAGTAGAGCTGCAAGTCCAACAGAATATGCTCGACAACCAGTTTAATTTTGTTTTATTCATTCGCGGCATGTGGGCTCTCTCAGGAATGTACTAACTGCTGCAAGAGACCTTGGGCTCCAATGTTCATCTATTCTGTCTGGATTCATTGTGCTGGGAAATCTACAACCTCGCTGGCAAGGCCAACATTTATTGCCCATCCCTAATTGCCCTTGAGAGGGTGGTGGTGGTGAACCGCCTTGAACCGCTGCAGATTGTGGTGAAGGTACTACGACAGTGCTGACTTTGTCGTAGCAGTTTGGTACAACTGAGTGGCTTGCTAGGCCAATTTAGAGGGCAGTTAAGATTGTGGCTCATATGTTGGCTCTGCAATTGCTGGCACCACATCTGATGCTGTAGTAGCTGTCTGGTATCTTTATGGTTCATTTGAGTGAAGAGGCTAGGTGCTATGGGTGTTGACACGCCCTAAGAGACAGCTTCATCTATGACTGCTCTGCCCAGCTCTTAATGCTGGACAATGCTTAACTATGTCCGGTTATCTGTATGGGAGAAAACCACAGGGTTGCAACGAGGCTGTAGATTTCCCAGCACAATGAATCCAAACAGAATAGATGAACATTGGAGCCCAAGGTCTCTTGCAGCAGTTAGTACATTCCTGAGAGAGCCCACAGCCGTGCTTAGGACCATGATCAAAGGGGAGCTCCACTGATGGTGGCCCTGGAGGTGCCATATACTCCAGCATGGACTTCAGTTCTGTAAAGCAGTCAAACACCACAACACAGAGAGTGCCGGTGGACAACTCCATATTAGGCAAAGCATCTGGAAAAACAGAGCCTGCCTACAAATCATGGAGTTCATCAGCTGAGGTCACCTGGAACTGGCTTTATGGCCAATTAATTTCTGTTTCTTTACTGCCACTTGTACTTAGTATTCCTTTCTCATGCTCTGTGTTTCACCTGGTGCTCCCTGCTCTAACTGACTCAGTATCCTCCAGAGTGCATATTCCTATGCCGAGTGTTGCTACGTGCTGTTAGGTAGAAGGCTCCACGTCTTCAGCCCTGCAAATTACTGCGTCTGAGGAACACCCATGAGATACAATAGGAACAAGCCACACCTGGTATCAGCAACACGCTCCTTGTAACAAATACAACTTCCCAAGGCACACCGTGCAGCTGTATACAGTTGATTGTAGTGCCGGGTGAGTTCGGTATCGACAGAATGCTAAGAGTTTGTGAAAGATTCCTAGTAAGGAAAAGCTGCATTTATAGCTATTAGTCTGGAGGTATCGGTTGACTTCTTGCATAGCCTTCTCCAATAGGAGCCACTGAATCCAGGCCCAGGATTTACAGGATCATTTGCTCAAGACGAATTAAGGGCTTCAAGTTTGTTGGCCGCCCACCTGTTGCTGACCTTTCTCTCTATTATGGCTCCCTTTGCCTGCTATCATAAAGAGACGAGTGATGTGCTGTATAGTTGAAGATCAATGATTTATGCAATTGTCACCTTATCCAAAACATGACGATCAGCAAGTACCTGTCAGTAGAAACACTTTCGGACCTATCATTTCTGATTTTAAAAAAGTGAGTCCCATCATTGAAAGGCTTGCTTGTTAGTTGGAAGATGTGCCATGCATGAGTATAGGTTGCTTTGTAATTACGTGAGAAAGGCTAACAGGTTCTGAAATAACAATTGTATCCAAAGTGAAGATGCATCTGGCTGAGGTGAAAGTCTACATTCAGCATATGCTGACCTTGGCAAGCTTCTCAAATGTGTTAAACTTCTCGAGTCTCTAAGCTAATAACACTCCGATACTTAAAACTGCTTTCACCTGCTTTCCCACCTCTTCTCATAAAAAAGTGACCTGAGGAGCGTACCCTTCTGACCAACCGATGGTAACCATGCTTTGCTGCACCTCCTTCAGTACCACCCCAGTAAATGGCACAGTTCACCCTCCTCCCCTTAGGAGCTGGGGTTGAGAACAGTTGCCCAATCTTCAGGGCACCCTCCCAAAGGATGCCAGTGCACCATGTATGACAGCAGGCTCAATACTGTGTACACCACTTGCAGGACTTGGAACAGGTGGAATAAATGACAAGACAGCCAAAAGGAATCTGGCAATGAAATAGTACCCAACCATACCATGTTTCTTGTTGGACGGTCCAAATATTGTTTCCCACAAAGTGCTGCCAGTTGTTATGCATTCCTCAACCATGCCAAGGTTTCACACAAACTTCCAGCTCATTATTTGTATCTCATACATACATCTGCCTTCAAGAGAACAAACTTTCTGTCTTCATAAAGGAGGACACAAATAAACTCCCAGAGATGTCGGGGAACATAGGGTCTAATGAGGGTCTAATGAGAGGGAGGAATTGAATGAAATCAGTATTTGTAAGGAAAGGGTGTTAGGGAAATTGACGGGATTGAAGGCCGATAAATCCCCAGGGCCTGATAATCTACATCCTAGGGTACTTAAGGAAGTGGCCCTAGAAATAGTAGATGCATTGCTGGTCATCTTTCAAAATTCTATAGACTCTGGAACAGTTCCCAAGGATTGGAGGGTAGCTAATGTAACCCCACTATTTAAAAAAGGTGGTAGAGAAAAAACGGGGAATTATAGACCAGTAAGCCTGACATCGGTAGTGGGCAAAATGCTAGAGTCCATTATAAAAGATGTAATAGCAGAGCACTTGGAAAACAGTGACAGGATCGGACAAAGTCAACATGGATTTACAAAAGGGAAATCATGCTTGACTAATCTACTGGAATTTTTTGAGGCTGTAACTGATAGAATAGATAAGGGAGAAACAGTGGATGTGGTGTATTTGGACTTTCAGAAGGCTTTCGATAAGGTCCCGCATAAGAGATTAGCGTGCAAAGTTAAAGCACATGGGATTGGGGGTGAGGTACTGATTTGGATAGAGAACTGGTTGGCAGACAGCAAGCAAAGAGTTGGAATAAACGAGTCTTTTTCCGAGTGGCAGGCAGTGACTAGTGGGGTACCACAGGGATCGGTGCTAGGACCCCAGCTATTCACAATATGTATTAATGATCTAGACGAGGGAACTAGATGTAATATCTCTAAGTTTGCAGATGACACAAAGCTGGGTGGGCGTGTGTGCTGTGAGGAGGATGCAGAGAAACTCCAGTTGATTTGGACAGGTTGGGTGATTGGGCAGATGCATGGCAAATGCAGTATAATGTGGATAAATGCGAGGTTATCCACTTTGGTGGCAAAAACAGGAAGACAGATTATTTTCTGAACGGCAATAGACACACAGATTACCATACAGGCTGTGCACGTGTCTGACACACAGATTACCATACAGACTGTGCACGTGTCTGACACACAGATTTCCATACAGGCTGTGCACGTGTCTGACACACAGATTTCCATACAGGCTGTGCACGTGTCTGACACACAGATTACCATACAGGCTGTGCACGTGTCTGACACACAGATTACCATACAGGCTGTGCACGTGTCTGACACACAGATTACCATACAGGCTGTGCACGTGTCTGACACACAGATTACCATACAGGCTGTGCATGTGTCTGACACACAGATTACCATACAGACTGTGCACATGTCTGTCATTGTACCTGTGCTACTTGACGACCTTTCTGATGGTGCAACCAAATGCCACTGAGTACCAAATCTCCAAGTTCCATCCTCAGATGCTGGCACTCGTTTCGTGCCATGTAGCAATACGGAAAGAAACCAAGCAGATAAGATTGTTCACTTGTGTACTATAATAACATCAGATGGCTGAAGGAAAGAAGAAGTAAATTTAGGTTAGCAATTGCAAGAGTGTTATCAACATGAAGGTGTTTCTGTGCACCCATGATCTCAAGCTGGCCATGAGAAGTAGAATGCTTCTGTATTCTGTGTGGGTAACAACATTGTACGGATGTGGAAATTGGGCCTTGAATGTTAAAGAAAGAAGACTGGAGGCGTTTGAGTTTCAGTGAAATACATACATGTTAAAAATGAGTTGGACAAGAAGAGTGACTAACGAGCAGGTCCTTGAGCTAGTACAGGAGAGAAGTGATGAGGCTGATCACGATGAGAAAAATGACACACTGTGTGCACAGTTCTCAGGAGTCAGAGGGAAGGTTGTTGGGGCTATTACTGTCTGGGAAAGTTGGTAATTGATCAAGGGGCAGGCAAAGCAGAATGTGGCTGGATGATGTGATGGAAGGAGTAGGTGTAACATCGGGCGCTGATACAATACCATAGAGCTGCCAACATGAAGTTGCTTTTCCAAGGCTCTAATTTTATCTTGGAATAGAGATGGATTTCACTTTAATGTTTCCACTTGTCAATTCTCTCCTCTCCTCCTCCCCTGGAGGCACTGACTCCGTGTTGGGCACGTTTCATTGCCTCCTACCAGTAACTTGCCCAAATGGCAAGTGTCAGGAAATACATAATTTTAACTTTGTGCGATAGTGTAAAACGTGTGATAGCGAATCGTCAGCCCGATTTACCTCTCTCCCCATTTTTATTTTCATTGACCTTTTACACTATTGCAGAAAATCAAAGTGACCCCCATGGAGTGTTGGAAGGCTATTCAACTGCAGGTATCATCACCGTCAAGCCTGATCAGCCACACCTGCTTAATTGCAGCAGGAGTTCCGGGATAGCGATCAGGAGCAGGAATGTTGGCTTCCTAATAATCCTGGGACCACATTTCATGCTCCTTACTGCTAGCCCCGCTGAGGTCAGCTATCTCCGCACAGCCCCGGGTCTAATGTGGGACCTTCTGGTCTGAATGGCTCATTAAATAACCTTGATGAGCTTTTAAGAACATAAGAACATAAGAAATAGGAGCAGGAGTAGGCCAATCGGCCCCTCGAGCCTGCTCCGCCATTCAATAAGATCATGGCTGATCTGATCCTAACCGCCAATCTACTATCTATCACAGAACCATCTCCTGCATCTAACAGAATTGCACACAGTAAATAGGAGCAGAATCAGGCTACACAGTCCCTGGGCCCACTCCACTACCCACAGGGCCATGACCGATCCGAACCTAGACTCATGTCCAAATTCCTGCCCGCTCCCCGTAACCCTTAATGCCCTTTACTTCTAGGAAACTGTCTATTTCTGTTTTAAATTTAATTAATGTTGTAGCTTCTACAGCTTTTTGTGGCAGCATATTCCATGGACCTACCACCCTCTGAGTGAAGTAGTTCCTCCTCATCTCAGTTTTGAAAGAGCAGCCCCTTATTCTAAGACTATGTCCCCTAGTTCTCGTCTCACCCGTCATCGGGAACATCCTCCCCGCATCCACCCGATCCAACCCCTTCACAATCTTATATGTTTCAATAAGATCGCCTCTCATTCTTCTGAACTCCAATGAGTAGAGTCCCAATCTACCCAACCTCTCCTCATATGACCACCCCCTCATCCCCGGGATTAACCGAGTGAACCTTTTTTGCACTGCCTCGAGAGCAAGGATGTCTTTCCTTAAGTAAGGACACCAAAACTGTATGCAGTATTCCAGGTGCGGTCTCACCAATACCTTGTACAACTGAAGCAATACCTCCCTATTTTTATATTCTATCCCCCTAGCAATGAAAGCCAACATTCCATTTGCCTTCTTAATCACTTGCTGCACCTGCATACTAACCTTTTGAGTTTCGTGCACCAGGACCCCCAGATCCCTTTGCACTTCAGTACTCTCCAGTTTCTTGCCATTAAGATAATAAATTGCTCTAGGATTTTTCCTGCCAAAGTGCATCACCTCACACTTTCCAGTGTTGTATTCCATCTGCCAAATCTCTGCCCACTTACTTAGCCTGTCTATGTCCCCTTGCAGGTTTTTTATGTCCTCCTCACTCACTACTTTCCCTCCCATCTTTGTATCATCTGCAAATTTTGATATGTTACACTTGGTCCCTTCCTCCAAATCGTTAATATAGATTGTGAAGAGTTGGGGACCCAGCACTGACCCCTGTGGAACACCACTAGTTACTGATTGCCAGTCTGAGAATGAACCATTTATCCCAACTCTTTGCTTTCTGTTAGATAGCCAATCCTCTATCCATGCCAGAATATTACCCCCAATCCCGTGATATTTTACCTTAAGCAATAATCTTTTGTGTGGCACCTTGTCAAATGCCTTTTGGAAGTCTAAATACACTACGTCCACTGGTTCCCCTTTATCCACTCTATATGTTACTTCCTCAAAGAACTCCAGCAAATTTGTCAAACATGACTTCCCCTTCGTAAAACCATGCTGACTTTGTCCTATTAAATTATGATTATCCAAATGTCCTGTTACTGTTTCCTTAATAATGGACTCCAAAATTTTACCTACCACAGATGTTAGGCTAACCGGTCTATAGTTACCAGCCTTCTGTCTACTGCCCTTTTTAAATAAGGGTGTTACATTAGCAGTTTTCCAGTCTGGGGGAAATGAACTCCACTTTCAGAGTTTACAACACCATTTGAACTCCTCGTTCAGGTTACTGCCTGCTAATCACTGCCGTAATATATAGAATGTATAGTTCACCGGCAAATGACTCATTGAAGCTACATTTAGGTCCCACATCACTCATCTTTATTCTTCCACCTGTCTTGCTGCCTTCACATAAAAGAATGAAAAATCAATCATTTTTTAAGACACTACTACACACTGTATGTAAGTCATTAAGTGGCAAGATTAGAGCAAGCCATTGTTGAAGAATTCAGTCAGAATGTCTGTAGCGTGGCATCAAGCACAGGCTCCTGAATAACTCCGTTTCCTTCAAGATTACAGCTTTACGTAACTTTATAAAGATTGACTGTCGCAGGGCTGTGTTTCGATGAGTGCAGATAATGAAACCGTGCAGCATTTTAAAACATTTGCTTGTGTGGAGTTTTACATTTGTGTAGTGGAAATAGGACAATCTGTTGTCAACTGGGACTATTCTTCACGTGGAAGTGGAAGAGTTCCTGGGGTGACCAGTTAAAGGGCAGAGTGTCGAGGTTGTCCTGCATAGAGGAAAGGAGCAGGAGTGGGTATCCATGCAGCCTCTTGTTTCTAATCCCCTGTTGGACAGTAAAGTGTGAGATCAAGTATGTGCTTAACTGTAAATGTTCCCTGGCTGTTCCCCCAAATAAAATTTTACCATTTCCATTTCAGAGACCCACTGAGACATGTTAAAATCTGCACAGCACCATTTCACACTCCGTCCAGCACAGCCCTGCTACTGATATTTCTCAATATTTGTTTTAATTAAATTTCAGCAGCTCTGTGTTCCATCCATGCTGATAATTAAGCAGAGTTGTGGAATGTAATTATACATGCATTCTGTACCTGCCAATCTGTTCTTCCCCGGGGTATGAATTCTTGATACTGGCGTGTGCCGAGTCTCGTACGCTCCTTGGGATTTAAGCTTGGAACAGACAGAAGGTGCCTCAGTTGTGTGGTAAGTTGCGCACTTTGCTGGGAAACGGCTAGCCATATGTGCACCGAGGGTCTGCCTCAGTTTTTCTTAATAAACCTATCACCATTATCTCCGAGAATAGAAGACTACACAGACAGTGACAGCTGCTTGGGGAAGGAGTGCTACAAATGGTTTTTTTCCCCCTGAAGGTTATGTGAATGACTGAGTCCATATCACCATTCCAGGATCAAAGGCTATGAAATTATTGTTACATATCAGTAGGTTTTTGAATCCCAAGCAATCTTTTCGTCAGAGAAAGGGGCACTAACTTCTGGTGAATTTTTGTATTCCATGAACAAACTGCTCGGTCAACTGCTGCAGCTTACTCTCCACATCACTGCCCATTTACAAATTACTGTGGCAAATCCAGCGTTTCCTGAGTTGGAAAAGCAATCTCAAGCTGATCGATGCTTTCAGTAGTTACTCATTTCTAATAATTAGACTATCTGTCACCTGTTGCAGTATAAAATGCACTGTGGCATTTATTACCTGACGAGAGCCTGGGGAGGGGGCGGAGAGGAAATAATTGGCAGCAGAGTAACGTATTTTACCAAGCCTCACTAACAGTGCAGATTTTTTATCTATGTTGTGTAGGAGTACCTAACAGATGCTCAGTATATGGCCATTTGTTTTCCTGGGAGGGGTAGAGCACAGTTTGATATTTTGCAGGTTTTGAGGTCAGAACATGCACTGGTCAAAGAAGGTGTTGCTGAGGTCTTCCTGCTCCTCGTGTGTGAGAGCCAACATACCTTGTGCACTTGTATCAAATGCATCTCGGGACCTCACACCTTTATCATGGAAATATCTGTGATATATGGGTTACATTTAAACATATCTGCATGAAATTACTTCACACAGTTCTTACAATTTGCCTGGTTATGTTAAATCTGTTGATAAGTGCTATATTTTCCTCTGTGTAAAGTTATAGCAGAAAGCCCTAAAATCCATGATGTAAGACCGGGACCTGGCAGACCCCAGACTTGGCATTGCATGGACCTGGCAGACCCCAGACTTGGCATTGCGTGAACCTGGCACACCCGGGACTTGGCACACCTGGGACTTGGCACACCCGGGACTTGGCATTGCGTGAACCTGGCACACCTGGGACTTGGCATACCTGGGACTTGGCACACCCGGGACATGGCATTGTGTGGGCTTGGCACACCCAGGACCTGGCATTGCAAGGACCTGGCACACCCGGGTCCTGGCATTGCAAGGACCTGGCACACTTGGGACTTGGCACACCTGGGACTTGGCACACCCGGGACATGGCATTGCGTGGACTTGGCACACCCGGGACCTGGCATTGCAAGGACCTGGCACACCCGGGACCTGGCATTGCAAGGACCTGGCACACTTGGGACTTGGCACACCCGGGACTTGGCACACCCGGGACATGGCATTGCGTGAACCTGGCACACCTGGGACTTGGCACACCCGGGACTTGGCATTGCATGGACTGAACGGAGGTGTTCAGCAAAGTGATCACCCAATCTGCGTTTGGTCTCCCCAATAATAGTGAGCAGAGAATACACTTTATTTAGGTATTTTAAATACATTTGTCAAAGTTGCCATGCTATACATTTTCAAAAAATGCTGCCTGCTAAAATATTATAGATTTGTGAACAGATTGAGCCATTTTTGGTCATTGGTATCTATTTGCCATGGGCACCTTCCTTTTGAGCAGCTCCCATGATTTAAATAATTCGATGGGTTATAGAAATAAACAAGGGAGCATTGGCAGTATGCAAAACACTGCTGACTCGGTGCTTTATCTGACCCCTCTTACCCTGGTTTTCCTAAAGAAAGACTGTTAAAAACCTACATTTCCTGCACCGGACAAGCCGGTGTCCTGGCCAATATTTATCCCTCAAGTAACATCATTAAAAAAAAGATTATCTTGTCATTTATCACATTGCTGCTTTAGGGAGCTTGCTGTGCGTAATTTTGGCTGCCACGTTTCCTACATTACAACAGCGACTGCACTTTAAAAGTACTTAATTGGCTGTAAAGTGCTTTGGGCCGCCTTGAGGTTCTGATGAAAGGTCATCGACCTGAAACGTTAACTCTCTTTCTCTCTCCACGGATGCTGCCTGGCCTGCTGAGTTTTTCCAGCGTTTTCTGTTGTTATTTGAGGTTCTTGTTCTTTTTTCAGTCACTCTTATGCTATGAGATCTTCCTCACTTTTTTGAGCATTTTCCACAGTATAATTTCTTTTACAATAATCACAAATTTCAAAAACAGGAAGACCATTTTTATAATCTAAACATTTAAAATGCTGGAAATACTCAGCAGATCTGGCAGCATCTATGAAGAGAGAATCAGTGTTAATGTTTCAGATCGATGACCCTTCGTCAGAACTGCAAAAAGTTGGAGCTGTAACAGGTTTTAAGCAAGGACAGAGGCTAGGAAAGGGGGCGGGGGAGGAAAGAACTAAAGGGAAGGTCTGTGAGAGGGTGGAAGGCAGGAGAGATTGAATGACAAAAGGGATGATGGTGCAAGGCACAAGGGAGTGGTAATGGGACAAGTAAAGAAAGAAGAGATGGGTCTAGAAGAGGTATAAATGGGAATAGCAGAATCATTACCAGCATCTGCTGTCTGAAAAAATGGGAGCATTGGTCATGATCTGAAATTGTTGAACTCCATGTTGAGTCCGAAGGCTGTAAAGTGCCTCATCGAAAGATGAGCTGCTTTTCCTCCAGCTTCCGTTGAGCTTCATTGGAATATTGTGGGAGGCCAAGGACAGAGATCAGAGTGGGAGTGGGATGGAGAATTAAAATGACAGGCGACCGGAAGCTCAGGGTCACACTTGCGGACTGAACGGAGATGTTCAGCAAAGCGATCACCCAATCTGTGTTTGGTCTCCCCAATAATCGTGAGCAGAGAATACAGTATATTAAATTGAAAGAAGTACAAGTAAATCGCGGTTTCACCTGAAAGGAACGTTTGGGGCCCTGGACGGTGGGAAAGGAGGAGGTGAAAGAGTAGGTAATACATCTCCT
The DNA here is from genome assembly GCA_030390025.1 of Squalus acanthias. NCBI lineage: Eukaryota > Metazoa > Chordata > Chondrichthyes > Squaliformes > Squalidae > Squalus > Squalus acanthias. The sequence goes on from CM059425.1 coordinate 84,616,834, forward strand.
GCGCTTGCATGGGAAGGTGCCATGGAAAGGGGAGGGGGTGTTGGGGGTGATTGAGGAGTGGACCAGGGTGTCACGGAGGGAGCAGTCCCTTCGGAATGCTGAAAGGTGAGGGGAAGATGTGTTTGGTGGTGGAATCACGCTGGAGGTGGCGGAAATGGACTCTTCGCTTCCCTTCCTTGACTTCTCTTTCTCCATTTCTGGGGATAGGCTGTCAACCACTATCTACTAAAGGCCAACTGACTCCCACAGCTACCTTAATTACATTTCCTCCCACCTCGCTTCCTGTAAGGACTCTATTCCATTCTCTTAGTTTCTCCGTCTCCATCGCATCTGTTCTGACAATGCTGCCTTCCACACCAGTGCTTCCAATATGTATCCTTTTTCCTCAAATGAGGATACCCCTGCACTGAGGTTGACAGGGCTCTTGACCGTGGTTGAAAGGGCTCTTGACCATGTCCATCCAATTTCCTGCACTTCTGCCCTCACCCCTTCCCCTCCCTGCTAGAACCACAATAGTCTAACCACCTTCCCTTGACATTCAATGGCATTACCATTGTCGAATTCCCCACCATCAACATCCTGGGGGGTCACCATTGACCAGAAACTTAACTGGAACAGCCACATAAATACTGTGGCAACAAGAGCAGGTCAGAGGCTGGGTATTCTGCAGTGAGTGTCTCACCTCCTGACTCCCCAAAACCTTTCCACCATCTACAAGGCACAAGTCAGGAGTGTGATGGAATACTCTCCACTTGCCTGGATGAGTGCAGCTCCAATAACACTCAAGAAGCTCGACACCATCGAGGATGAAGCAGCCGCTTGATTGGCACCCCATCCACCACCTTAAACATTCACTCCCTCCACCACCGGCGCACCATATGGGCAGTGTGTACCATCTACAAGATGCACTGCAGCAACTCACCAAGGTTTCTTTGACAACACCTCCCAAACCCCCAACCTCTACAACCTAGAAGGACAAGGGCAGCAGGCGCATGGGAACACCAACACCTCCAAGTTCCCCTCCAAATCACACATCATACTGACTTGGAAATATATCGCATTCCTTCATCGTCGCTGGGTCAAAATCCTGGAACTCCCTACCTAACAGCACTGTGAGAGTACCTTCACCACAAGGACTGCAGCGGTTCAAGAAGGCAGCTCACCATCACCTTCTCAAGGGCAATTAGGGATGGGCAATAAATGCTGGCCTTGCCAGTGACGCCCACATCCTGTGAATGAATAAATTAATAGGGTCCCCCTTTTCCTCACCTTCCACCCCACCAGCCTCCACATTCAACAGATCATTCTCCACCATTTCCGCCACCTCCAGCGCGATGCCGCCACCAAACACATCTTTCCCTCCCCTCCCCTTTCAGCATTGCCTACGTGCAACCTAACAGGTGGGCGTTAAAGGGACCGCTGCAGGCCACAACCAGCAAGTTTAAGAGTTTCAAATATATTTACATCAACATGGAGCTGGGAGGAGCAGGATTGCTCCTCCCAACCTCACATTCAAAGAACGCGGGCCACTCACCCCTCCTCCCCCCACCCCGGCCACCGCTACCACCTGACCCAATTACCAACCTCTCCCAACCCGATCCCTCCCCTTCTTTCCTTACCTGAGAGTCGCTGCGATCTTCAATTATGCTGCACCGGCAATTTTGTTGAGCTTGTTGGTTCCATGGAAGGGAGGCTTGAGGCTCAATGGCGGGGGCCCCTCGGGCCTCACCATTCAGGCACAGGGATTGGCGCGCCCAAATTTCTAGGCCATGTTCTATTGGATTTAAAGGTTTGGTTACATAAGAACATAAGAAATAGGAGCAGGAATAGGCCACTTGGCCCCTTGAGCCTGCTCCGCCATTCAATAAGATCATGGCTGATCTTGGGCTCAAAGCCACTTCCCTGCCCGCTCCCCATAACCCTTCACTTCCTTATTTTGCAAAAATCTGGTTCGATCTAATGAAAGTTTATAGTCAGCAGGGTTTACAGAATGCACAAATATTTGAGCGTGTGTACTTATATTCAAGTCACATTTTCATTAGTTTTTTCAAAGCTAACATGGCTTACTTTACTGAGTTCAATCCTTGGTGTCCACCATTTTCTTACATATTACTTTGTACTGGGGTTACTTTACACTCACTTGCTGCATTTTGTATTTGCCATTTTCACGTATTCACAACCTTGTCTATTTTAAAGGAGTGATTTGAGATGAGAGCTATAATCTATACTTGAACATAACTCCTCGAGCACATCTCACACCGACATAGTCGTTTCTGGGCTCCTCACATGACGTGGTGGGTAAATGAGCTTCCTTGTGTGAAACTAAGCAATCAAACTGGGAAGGTATCGAGTTTGATTTCCAATCTGTGCGGAGATACCTGATCTCAGCTCAGCAGCTATAGGAACACGAAAACTGGCTGCAGTACCACTGGGATTGAGAGCGCAGGAGGAAATGAGCCAGGGTTGCTGATCTTGATCACTGCACGTGTGGATGTCAAGTGAGGACAGGACTGGGTCAGCGGTGATGCACTTCATGGTAAAATAGCCTGCCAATACTTGCTGCCTGGGCTCAATTGTGAAGCATGCCCACCCAGGCCAGGCTGTGGTGTGTGGTCCGGGTCGATGAGAATGTACACCAGCTTTACTTAGCACCTGCAGCACTGAGAAGAGAATTGAAGGTTAAAAAAAATGATACGGTCATTTCTTTTCCCATCTGAAGTGGTTTCACCTTGACAAACTCGGGATGTCTTGCAATATTGGCTTAGTCTTTATATAAAGCGATGTAATTGTGAGTGAGAATGATCCTCTTGTCCTTTTAGCCAACAGATAAGTCTTAACGGTCCAATGCATGTGTATCTTGACATTTTCTTATCAGCTAAGTTCTAGAACAGAATAAACAGTGAAACAAGTTGCCCAACAGAAGTCAGCTGTTGAGCATATTGTAAAATGTAGTGTAGCAGTCAGGTTCCCTCTGTTTCATATTTCGTGTGTTGAAGTTGATACTTTTTTAACTTCTGTACAAGTTAGTTCCCATTTTAATAATGCAACACAAGGGGGGGGGGTGAAATTCGGCTCCTTTGCATCTGTCATTAGTGCCTCCGGGGGGGCTACCGAATTTTGCGCCCTTACTATTTTATTATTTTGGAAATCATTGAGAATAAAGTCTAAGAACTGACCTGCTGTTTTTAATTCTATGAATCTATCTCGTCACTTGATCTCTTCTCTGAGTGATTTTTCCCTCCCTCTCCATTTCTATCTTGTGTCCTGCTTCGGGTTGCCACCTCTGGTTGGACATATTCCTGGAGGTGTCATCACACGACCTTCTGTCCCCAACCACCCCGCCCCCAGACCCCCGCCATTCGCTGAAACCGTCCATCCTCGCGGCGCCCCACCTTCCCACGGCCAATTGGAAAGGGAACAGACTCTTCATTACCCGATTGGATGATGACTGTAGGTCATTGCATTTCACACGACCAATACTTTTCTAACTAAGAAACAAAAGGGTTCAAAGAAAATTTAAAAAAATATTAAAATTTTCCCTGGGTTGCTCGTACCAGTGTCCCGCAGATTAGTCGTCAACTCCTGGAGACTCTAGGGCAATCCTGGAGGGGTTGGCAACCTTAGTCCTGCTCCGCACAGGAGAGCACCACAGAATTGCAGCATTACGAGCATTGAAACCTCAAGCCATTTTGTCTCATTCTCCCCACAGCCCATCAGTATATATGTGACAGAGGTACTAACACACGTAAAGGTACAACTTATATTCAGTCACTTTGTGCTGGCTGATAAATAATGGATTCATGCCCCTACCCTCTTGCAGGTTGAAGGATAAAACAGAATGTTGAATGCGTCAGTATTTCAGCCATGTCATAATTTGGCAAGACAGTTCATGTGAAGACAGCTATTGCTATTCAATTATTTAAACTAGTCCTATTAAAATGTTATTACCTTAGAACTGCAAGTGCGGCAGTTGTAGAAACAGGGGGAGCGTCTAGCAGGAAAGTTGCAATCTTTATTTGTGAATAAATTATCCAAATGAGAATGTGTGGGATGATGTGAATTGATCCTGCACTTTATGTGCCTACACTTGTGTTGTAAATCCCAATTAAGCTGTCATTCTGAGGTTTAATTGGCACAGTTTTGCAATTCTGTCACTAATATTGTAAGAACTGCTTGATTGTAGTTGCTATTCATTAACCAGCCTTGGGAGCCACTAAGCTCTTGTGAAAATATTGTCTGTTATTATTTTAGGTCAGGCAAAAGAGCTTTGTGTTATTTTTGTCCCAGTAATGTTTTTGTAATTCAATAGCCTGTCTTGACCTGAACTTACGTACTTGGATCAGTGTTTGTGAAACCCACTTCTATGGCAGTGAAATCGCTTTCAGTGAACAAACTGTACCTGCGCCAATGTAAACTATAGAGCAGATTCACAAAAATTAACCCTCACATATAAATCCAACAAGGAATTCAGGAGAAACTTCTTCACCCAGAGTGTTTAGAATGTGCAACTCACTAACACGTGGAGTGGTTGAGGCGAATAGCGTAGATGCATTTACGATGTAGCTAGATAAACACATGAGGGAGAAAGGAATAGAAGGATATGCTGATAGAGTGAGATGAAGTAGGGTGATTGGAGGCTCGTGTGGAGAATAGTCCAGTTGGGCCGAATGACTTGTTTCTTTGTTGTAAATTCTATGCATTCTGGGAGGACACCTCACTGCATCAGGCAAGTAGGCCCAAGCACCGTGCTTACAGTACACCAAATCCCACCGCTTTCCAGGTCTTTGTGGAGACCACGTACGAGCCTCCTTAGACCTCTTAGTTTTAGTGAGTGGTGTTTAAATTGGTCCCACTCTTGAATTAGCAATCCTTTTCACCTGCTCACCCTTTTAGCAATGTTTACCTTTAAAATAGGCTGTTACAAATTTCAGGTCTGCCTTAGATATTCTCTCAGGTTCAGCACGCTGGTCACTCCCGTAAGAGGACCCTCTGTCTCTTGCATTCAGGAGTTTATCTAGTTATAAGGCATCCACAGTGTTCAGCATAGGAAGTCCGTTGGGCACTCCAATGGGAATGACCGATTTGGAGGAGGAAGAGGAGGTCATGGAGAGGGAATGATGGCAGGTGTAATAGCAGCTTAGGTATCTGGGCACACTCAGCCTCATCCTAAGATAAGTCTTCAGATGTACTTGGGGGCTGTTTGAAGAGATCCGCCATTGCACTTCACAATAGAGGGTGCCGCGGAGTTATACTGCCTCCTGGAGCCCAAACTCCAGACAGCATCTACCACCATTGCCATGAAAGTTACCGCAGCATTATGTTTTTGCATGATTAGATCCTTCCAAGCCACCACCAGTGACATTTGCCACATAGAAACATAGAAGATAGGAGCAGGAGTAGGCCATTCGGCCCCTCGAGCCTGTTCCGCCATTTAATGAGATCATGGCTGATCATCCAAATTCTGTACCCTGTCCCTGCTTTCTCCATATATCCCTTGGTCCCTTTAGCCTTAAGAAATATATCTAACTCCTTCTTGAATATATTTAATGAATTGGCCTCAACTGCCTTCTGTGGTAGAGAATTCCACAGGTTCACCACTCTCTGGGTGAAGAAATTCCTCCTCATCTCAGTCCTAAATGGCTTACCCCTTATCCTTAGACTGTGACCCCTGGTTCTCGACTCCCCCGCCATCGGGAACATCCTTCCTGCATCTAGTCTGTCTAGTCCTTTAAGAATTTTATAAGTTTCAATGAGATCCCCTCTCATTCTTCTAAATCTAGCGAATATAAGCCTAATCGACTCAATCTCTCTTCATACATCATTCCTGCCATCCCAAGTATCAGTCTGGTGAATCTTCGCTGCACTCCCTCCATGGCAAGAACATCCTTCCTCAGCCAGTCTTCAGCCCACGAAGCATAAAACAAGTGACAGAAGTCTTATTTCCAGATGAAATGTCCCACAAAAAAGCAACAGAAGATTGCACAGCAATTTACCAGGTGTATCAGGGCTCCTAGCAACAATGCCATAGCATATAACTGTATAATATATTGGTTCAGATTTTGCTGTCAAAATAACAGTGAGGCTAATGGCGCTCACCGTTATTTAAGCGTGAATGATGCAGCAACTTCAGGTGAGGGGCAGATATGCGGTTAAATGCCAATATCCAAAGGTTGCTGTCCGAGTTGTGCCACTCCGCTGTTAGCTTCACGAAAACAGCATCTCCCTCTCTGCCTCACCATTGAAATGCATTGAATGGCGCGAAGTTGCTGTAGTTGCGTGGTAGGTACGACCTAACCTCACCACAGAAAATTATGTCTTGGTCATTAGGAGAGCAAGTACTCTTTTAAAGATGTGATAATAGTTAATTACTATCAATCAACCTCTCTGGCACTAAAATTTAACTATTAAAAGTGTGGCATCTCATTCCTTTAGGTATTACTTGTTGGAGATTTAAAAAATGTCAAATTTTAAATTTAAAGAAATGTTTTTTACTTTTCCTTTCTGTCTCTTTTTCCTCTCACTCTTAATTCAATCTTTCTTTCCCTCTCTTTATTCTCGTTCTGTACCTGATTTGATATTGAATTCGCCCACTCTAATTTACACTTCCTTCTCAGAGCTTGCACTGTTTGTTTCACAATCCTTCAGTCTGATTGGCTAAGGAGTTGGTTGCCCTGTTCACTCATTTACCAGACTCCCTGTTTCCCTCGCTGTGCCATTATCAGCTCACACTTTCAACAACTTGCCATGCAAAAAATGTAAAAACCTAAACGTGCAAGGGCAAGTCTAGCTAACGGCAGATGCCTCTGAATGTGTTCTTCCCAGATGGTGACCTAACATCAGTGCTATTGCGGACTCTTATCTTGGTCTGTTCTAGGTATTTTTTGGTCTCACTCAAATAATCTTTTACTTACTTCTCTATGTTCCTTTTCCTCCTCTGTCATCAGCAGGTTCCTGTGACCTGGACTCTAAGGGAATTAAGGGATATGGGGATCGGGCGGGAAAGTGGCGTGGAGGCCGAAGATCAGCCATGAGCTTATTGAATGGCGGAGCAGGCTCGAAGGGCCGTGTGGCCTACTCATGCTCCTAATTCTTATGTTTCTTATGGTCCACTCCAAACTTTACTCAAGTATCTCTTCTTTAGTTTCCCCAACACTTTAGATTGTTCTTGTCCTGTTACAATTTTTCTTCTCAATTGGTTCTCGGGTGACCCTCTAACTTCCCCTGCCATGTTCTGATTTATTTTTAAATCATTTTTGTGTCCCTGACAATTATGAGAGTATTGTATTTCTGTTGAAGGACAAAAAATAAACGGCACTTAATTCTCCCCGAACCGATTGGCTGTGCTCTACTGCCTCCCCAGGTCACATAAAGCCTGGGTAGTCTTAGGGGGAAAAATTCGGTTGATTGGCACCTCCCGTTAATGCCCTAAGAGGGCGCTAATGGGGCGCAAAGCAACTAGGGCCTGGGCGCGGCGCCGCTAACACCTCCCGCGATATTCAGCGGGTGGTTAGCGGCAGCGGTAACTGTTAGCACCCCGCGGCGCTGCGTCGCCGGCGATGACGTCATTGCCGTGCGCAGTGCCCCGCTCGCACCCTGGCTGCAATCTTCGGTAGCGTCCCCTGACTTACTGCCAGCGCTATGCCCGACGGGGTCAGGGGGGCCTACCTGTGGCCGGGGTGGAGCTAATTAAAGGGACGGTGCCGCGCAGCCATTTTTGTTCCTGGCCGCCTGCCAGCACCTGCCCGCTTTGCCGTCCCTGGCCTTCTGAGCAGCTCCCCCACGGAGTGCCGGCTGCGCTCCGTGAGCCCAGCACTTCTCTTGAGTGCCGGGCTCTTTTGCCGGCACTCCGATCCCTGGTGGCCCAGCTGGGCCCGGGTCGCTCTGTGCTAGGCCCCTCCCCTTTAATAAAGGGAGGAAGGCCTGCAGTACCGAGGCACGTAACACCGCCATATTCACTCGCAAGGCCCCAAGAGGGAGGCGCAGGTGTTTCCAGTAGCACCCCGCCTCCCTCTTGGGGCGCTACTGGTGAATTTCGGGTGCGGGGGCGCTAACTTTTTCAGGGCATTAAAAGTAGCACCCCGGCGAAGTTAGTGCCCAAAGGGGGCGCGACCCAATTTTTCCCCCTTAGAGAATTAATAGGAGGACGACAGTGGAATCATTTGGTTAGTAACTTCTCATTAATTCCACATCAGTCAGCAAGAGACCGATTACTACTTTGTCCCAAACATAGCCTGGTAGCAAATGACAACTTCTGGGTTTCAATAAGTTTACGAATCAGCGTATCAGAGTGTTGTTGGCAGAGTCAACAAACTGAGGTCAAAGGTGTTTTCTTTTCACTATCGTGAGCCGGGAGTTGCCTACGTGCCAGCCATTTTCAGCCTCCATTTGTGCTCTCTGCATGAACAGGAGCTGAAACTGCTGAGGTTCGTGCCAATCGCAGTTGTCATGTATGCTCAAATTTACAGACAAATCTGATCCTTGTTGTGAAAACTGAGCACAGCATTTTTACATCAACAACAACTTACATTTATATAGCGCCTTTATTGTAGTAAAGCGTCCCAAGGCGCTTCACAGGAGCGTTATCAAACAAAATTTGACACCGAGCCATATAAGGAGATATTAGCGTCTTAAAGGAGGAAAGCGAGGTAGAGAGGCGGAAAGGTTTAGGGAGGGAATTCCAGAGGTTACGGCCTTGGCAGCTGAAGGCATGGCCGCCAATGGTGGAGCGATTAAAATCAGGGATGCGCAAGAGGCCAGAATTAGAGGAGCAGAGTTATCTTGGAGAGCTGTAGGGCTGAAGGAGGTTACAGAGATAGGGAGCGGTGAGGCCATAGAGGGATTTGAAAATAAGGATGAGAATTTTAAAATCGAGGCGTTGCTTAACCGGGAGCCAATGTAAGTCAGCGAGCACAGGGGTGATGGGTGAATGGGACTTGGTGCGAGTTAGGACACGGGCAGCAGAGTTTTGTTTGAGCTTAAGCTTATGGAGGGTGGAATATGGGAGGCCGGCCAGGAGTGCATTGGAATAGTCAAATCTCGAGGTATCAAAGGCATGGATGAGGGTTTCAGCAGCAGATGAGCTGAGGCAGGGGCGGAGTCGAAAGATGTTACGGAGGTGGATGTAGGTGGTCTTAGTGATGGTGTGGATATGTGGTCGGAAGCTCATCTCGGCATCAAATATGACACCAATATTGTGAACTGTCTTGTTCAGCCTCAGACAGTTGCCAGGCAGAGGGATGGAGTCGATGGCTAGGGAACAGAGTTTGTGGCGGGGACCAAAGACGATGGGTTTGGTCTTCCCAATGTTTAGTTGGAGGAAATTTCTGCTCATCCAGAACTGGATGTCGGACAAGCAGTCTGACAATTTAGAGACAGTGGCGAGGTCGAGAGAGGTGGTGGTGAGGTAGAGCTGGGTGTCGTCAGCGTACATGTGGAACCTGACGTTGTGTTTTCGGATGATGTTGCCGACGGGCAGGATGTAGATGAGAAATAGGAGGGGGCCAAGGATAGTTCCTTGGGTGACACCAGAGGTAACGATGTGGAAGCGGGAAGAGAAACCATTGCAGGTGATTCTTAGGCTACGACTGGATAGATAAGAATGGAACCAGGCGAGTGCAGTCCCACCCAGCTGGACAACGGAGGAGAGGCGTTGCAGGAGAATGGTGTGATCAACCATGTCAAAGGCTGCAGACAGGTCGAGATGGATGAGGAGGGATAGTTTACCATGGCCAAAGTCACGTAGGATGTCATTTGTGACTTGGATAAGAGCCATTTCGGTACTGTGGTGGGGCGGAAACCTGATTGGAGGGATTCAAACATGGAGTTCCGGGAAAGATGGGCAGGGATTTGTGAGGCAACAACACGTTCAAGATCTTTGGAGAGGAAAGAGAGGTTCGAGATGGGGTAGTAGTTTGCAAGGTCAGAGGGGTCAAGGGTTGTTTTTTTGAGGGGAGGAATGATGATGGCAAATTTGAAGGGGAGGGGGACAGTAGCTGAGGAGAGTGAACCGTTAACAATATCAGCTAACATGGGGGCCAAGAAGGGAAGATGGGTGGTCAGCATTTTAGTTGGAATAGGGCCGAGGGAGCAGGAGGTGGGTCTCATTGACAAGGTGAGCTTGGAGAGGGCATGAGGGGAGATCGGAGAGACACTAGAGAAAGACGTGAGTTCAGGGTTAGGGCAGGGGGAAACCTTAGAGGAAATTTGGCTCGGTGGGCTAGTGGAAGGAAGGGAAGCGACAGAGGCAGCTGATTGGATGGTCTCAATCTTAGTGACAAATAAGTCCATGAGCTCCTTGCACTTGCTGTTGGAGGTGAGGGTGGAGGAGGCAGGGGAGAGGGGTTTAAGAAGATGGTTTGCAGTAGAGAAAACAAGCCGGGGGTTATCTTTGCATTCCAGGATGATCCTCGAATAGTGAGCAGTTTAGGCAGAGGAGAGCAGGACCCGATAGTGCTTATGTGGTCCAGCCAGATCTGAATGGCTCAAGTCTGCGACCCTTGGACTTAAAGGAATGGAGATAAGGGCCGTACTGGGGGAATAACCAGGGTGAGAAAGAGTAATGGTTTTACTGGGGATTAGGGTATCAAATGTGAAGGTGAGGGTGTGGTTGAGCAGGGCCAAAAACTAGACAGTTGGGATTTTAAAAGTGCAGTTGTAAGTGAATTGGGGAGAGAGTATTTTCCAGGGGAGGACACAGAAGGAAGTAGGGTTGGGAGAGGGAAGGAGGATGTGGGTGGAAGGTGATAAAAGGAAGTGATCAGAGATGACTTTATCTGTGATTGACACGATGGGTGTAGCGAGGACATGTGAGATGGCAAGGTCAAGGGTGTGACCGTGAATATGGGTAGGGGAGTTTATATGGAGGGAGAGATTAAGGGAGGATAGGATGGCAGTGAACATAGAGGAGCGGAGGAGGAGCAGACCTAACCGGGGACCGGAGCAGGGGCAGGTAAATAAAGAGCATGGTCGGAGAGGGGCCCAAGCTCAGTGTGAGCAGTGGAGGAGGAGCGGACCTAACCGGGGACCGGAGCAGGGGCAGGTAAATAAAGAGCATGGTCGGAGAGGGGCCCCAGCTCAGTGTGAGCAGTGGAGGAGGAGCAGACCTAACCAGGGACCAGAGCAGGGGCAGGTAAATAAAGAGCATGGTCGGAGAGGGGCCCAAGCTCAGTGTGAGCAGTGGAGGAGGAGCGGACCTAACCGGGGACCGGAGCAGGGGCAGGTAAATAAAGAGCATGGTCGGAGAGGGGCCCAAGCTCAGTGTGAGCAGTGGAGGAGGAGCGGACCTAACCGGGGACCGGAGCAGGGGCAGGTAAATAAAGAGCGCGGTCGGAGAGGGGCCCCAGCTCAGTGTGAGCAGTGGAGGAGGAGCGGTCCAAAAAAATGTGTGGGTTAGGTTGATTTGGCTATGATAAATTGACCCTTAGTGTTAGGGGGGATTAAATATGTGGGGTTATGGGGATAGGATGGGATATGTTAGGGGGAATTAAATACGGGGGTAGGGTGGGATATGTGTACTGTGGGGATTAAAGCAGGGACAGGGTACTGGATTTGAATGATCAGCCATGATCGTATTGAATGGTGGAGCAGGCTCGACGGGCCGAATGGCCTACTCCTGCTCCTAGATTCTATGTTTCTATGTTTCTATGACCTAACCGGGGACCGGAGCAGGGGCAGGTAAATAAAGAGCGCGGTCGGAGAGGGGCCCCAGCTCAGTGTGAGCAGTGGAGGAGGAGCGGAGAGAAAAAAAAATCAAGGTGTGACGTCACAGGACAGCAGGTAGGTGATTGGTTGGTGAGTATTAGAGCGTTTCTTTTGTCTCTAAGCTAGTGCTGGGGAGCAATAACTAATACATTATTAAATTAATAACTTAACTAGATAACCTAATTCATTAATATAACTCTAAATGATCACTTGATTAAAAATTTTAACTAATTTAATAAGCATATAAATAACAAAAATTTAGAGTTGGCTATGTGTCGGGACTGCAGTATGTGGGAGTGTGTGGACAGCGAGACTGTCCCGGATTCCCACATCTGCAGGAAATGTCTCTGCCTTCAGTCACTCCGGCTAGAGTCATTGCGCTGGAGTGCGAGTTAGAGACACTCCGAAATATAAGGGAGAGGGAGGAATTTCTGGACAGTTTTATCCAGAATACAGTCACACCCGCGAGGAAAGCACAGGTTCAGGAAGGGGAGGGTGTGACTGCTAGGGAGACGGGTAGCGGGGACTTAGGAGAGGTTGAGAAGGAAGTCCCACAGACACTGGTCCTGTCCAGCAGGTACAATGTACTCGCTACCTGTGAGGACAAGAAGAAGGACTGCGGGGAGGACAGCCACAATGCAGACCAAGGCACCGTGGCTCAGAAGGCTGTCCAAGGGGGGAGGAGAGCAGAATAGAAATGTGGTAGTGATGGGGGATTCTATAATTAGAGGGATAGATAGCATCCTCTGCAGCAATGAATGAGAAACCCGAAGGGTGTGTTGCCTACTCGGTGCCAGGGTAAGGGATATCTCGAGGCGGCTGGAGAGGAATTTGGAAAGGGAGGGGGTAAATCCAGTTGTCAAACGGAACAAACGACATAGGTAGGAACAGGGAGGAGGTCATGCTGAAGGAATATCAGGAGTTAGGAGCTAAATTAAAAAGCAGGACCTCGAGGGTAATAATCTCTGGATTATTGCCCGAGCCACGTGCAAATTGGCATAGAAGCAGTCAGATCAGGAGAATTAACACATGGCTAAAGGGCTGGTGTGGGAAAGAGGGGTTCCTTTTCATGGGACACTGGCAGCAGTACTGGGACAGGAAGGAGCTGTACCGATGGGACGATCTCCACCTGAACTGGGATGGGACCAGTGTCCTAGCAGAAAGGGTAAATAGGGAGGTGGCAAAGGCTTTAAACTAGTAAAATGGAGGAAGGGATCTACAAGAAATGGAACCAGCCTAAATATAAACAAAACAGGAAAAGAGAGCATAGGAAAGAATAAAGTAAGGGAGGACATTGATGGCCAGGGAATAAATAGAGTTATAGAACAGGAGTATAAAAAGATAGTTAAAAATAAAGTGAAAGGAACTGCTATTAAAAATGAGTTAAACTGTCTGTACAGCAATGCACACAGTGTCTGTAATAAAACAGGGGAGCTGGAGGCAATCATGTGTTGCGAGGAACCAAACATAGTAGGGATTACTGAGACATGGCTACAGAAAAATCAGGACTGGGAATTAAACATTGCAGGGTATAACATATTTAGAAAAGATAGAGAGGGGAAAAAGGGGAGGTGGAGTAGCTGTACTTATTAGGGATAACATAATGGCTGTAGAAAAAAGTGACACAGCGATCAGCAAGATAGAAATAGAATCCATGTGGATAGAGATAAAAGATGAGCAAGGATCAATCACACTAATAGGGGTAGTCTACAGGCCACCTAATAGTGTAAGGGAGGTGGAGGAAGAAGTATACAAACAAATTAGGGAAATTAGTAAAAAACATAGAATAATAATCATGGGGGATTTCAACTACCCTGATATTAATTGGACAGAAGAAGTAGGTAAAGGGGATAAAGAAATGGAGTTCCCACAATGTGTACAGGACTCCTTTCTAACCCAATATGTAAAAAGCCCAACAAGGGAGGATTCGCTATTGGATCTAATAATATCCAGAGCAGATAAGAGAAGTAAAAATAGGGGAACATCTAGGCAATAGTGATCATAATACAATACGCTTTAAAATAATAATTGAGAAGGACATAAGTATGACGAAGACCAGGGTAATAGATTGAAGATAAGCTGATATTGAGGGGCTGAGAATAGAACTTGGGACAATAAAATGGACAACAATATTGGCAAACAATGACGTAGAACAGCAATGGGAAACATGTAAAACAGTGTTCAACAGAGTCCAGGAAAAATGTATTCCGCTAAAAAACAAGAACAAGCTAAACACTAATGAGACACCATGGATGAATAAAGCTATAAGGGAAAAGTTGAGGGTAAGGAGAGAGGCATACATTAAGTACATGGACAGCAGGGGAGAGCAAGATAAGGGAAAATATGAAGAGATTAGGAGAGAAGTCAAAAAACAATTAGGAAGGCAAAGAGGAACTATTAAATTAAATTATCAAGCAACATAAATCAAAATAGTAAAATATTTTACAGGCACATCAATAAAAAAAGGTCGGGATGGGAATAGGGCCACTAAGGGATGGACAGGATAATACCACAGGCAGTGATAGAGAGAGGCATTGGAGAGGGTGCAGAGAAGATTTACAAGGATGATACCAGAACTGCGAGGGTATACCCATCAGGAAAGGATGAACAGGCTGGGTTTCTTTTCGCTTGAAAAAAGAAGGCTGAGGGGTGACCTAATAGAGGTCTTTAAAATTATGAAAGGTTTTGATAGAGTAGATAGAGAGAGAGTGTTTCCACTTGTGGGGAAGAGCATAACTAGAGGCCATCAATATAAGATAGTCACCAAGAAATCAAATAGGGAATTCAGAAGAAACTTCTTTACCCAAAGAATGATGAGAATGTGGAACTCGCTACCACAGGGAGTGGTTGAAGCGAATAGTATAGATGCATTTAAGGGGAGGCTAGACAAGCATCTGAGGGAGAAGGGAATCGAGTGTTCTGCTGATAGAGTTAGATGAGGAAAGACGGGAGGAGGCTCGAGTGGAGCATAAACGGCGGCATGGACTGGTTGGGCCGAATGGCCTGTTTCTGTGCCGTATATCCGATGTAGAAGAGAGAGAGCATGATGAGTTGAGATGGAGGTTGAAATCACCGAGGATGAGAAGTCACTCGATGCAGAGGCTGAGGGAGGAAAGCAGTGAAAATATCTCAGTGAGAAAATTGGCATGGTACTTGGGTGGGCGTTAGAGACCGAGGATTTTAAATGAGTTAGAATTAGTTATAAATCTGCAGCATCGCTCGTCCTCTGCTGCATTCTCTCTTGACCCAATCTAATGAGTCTACCACCTCTCCCACAGCTCCCACTTTGTCAACTTTGGTGTCTTCAATATTTGATTAAAAGTAAGTCTTAAATACCAGCTTAAGCAAAGGTCAGTAAATAATGAAGAGGAGCCTTACTGACAACCCCGTTTATGGTAGAGTCATATTAACTTAACATACCTGCAGCAGTGTGTGCTGAGAAGCTGTTTCCCTAGCTCGGAAATGCTGTCAAAGGTTAAAGAGGGACTGCAGGGCTTTTCATTCAATTATAAAAATGTCACAGTTGACCAGAGGGTACTTTGTAAAACGACAAAGGTCACTAATTTTCTGCTAAGGTTTGGATTTTTCATTCCCACTGTACTCTGACTGTCCAAAAACACTCATCTGTCAATTGAGTAGCAATGCTGGTAAAGGAACTCATGCCCGTAACAAAGCTTCTGTTTACTGTAGTGGAGTAAGCTGCCCCATGGTATCACAGTGGGTAAATGTACGATATGATGTAATACCATACTATGAAGATCAGGGAAAATCCCAGCTTAGATCCTTGATCTGTGCCAAGTTACCAGGGTGACAGTTGGTCTCAGTGTTTTCGAGTAATGGTGGGTAAAAATTGTTCAGGGTTTCTGTAATATATGTGGGTAGAACAAATGAAGGACAGAGACACGATGAGTTGCTAGTCAAGGTGCTTGTTTACTAGGCCACAGCGAACTGAGCATGCTCATACTAAACCATGTGACAAACCATGTGATTATACATTATACTGCTTTCCCCTTAAAAAAAAGTACATATTCCCCTCTCAAATACAACAAAACTATGGTCCCACCTTTCCCAGCATTACATGTACCAACTAACAGAAGCTCCTGGCTTTTTTTCTTTTAAATCAAATACAAATGCTACAAATAAACTACAAATCCAGTTTAATAACAGGTTTGCGGAGCCTTCCTGATCTCCTTAAAAAGGTTTTGGTGTTGAATCAATTTTCTAGCTGTTTTGTTTTGGTTCTGAACTCAAAGATGATCCTGTTTTCTATCTCAGATTTGTTTGAACCTGGTACATCAGTTTCTGAAGTCTGAATGGAGTCAAACTCATGTATGTGTTCATGATCAAGTGGTTCAAGATCATGTCTTGGTTCATCTCTAACAGAGATCATTTGATCTACATGAACGTTTCGGATGTTGTCACCAATTTCAACCAAATATCTCTTGGTTCCACCAACCTCTACTATGGTTCCCATATTCCACTTGTGTGAACTCGACTTTCCAGGCGGACTGAGAACACGAACTCACTCGTTTTGTCTGAAACTGTGTTCTTTCTGATTGGTGTCATAATAACGTTTCTGACTCAACTGTTTCTGTTCAACTCTTGAGGCCAAATTTGGTTGAACAAGACTCAATCGTGTTCTCAATCTCCTCTTCTTCAAGAGTTCTGCTGGGGTATATCCAGTTGTAGCGTGCGGAGTAGTTCTGTACTTCAGCAAGAAATTTGCCAAACGGTGCTTCATGCTGAGTCCCGAACAACCCAGTAACACTTGCTTTTTGAGAACTTTTACTATTCTGACTGACCTTTCGGCTGCTCCATTTGAAGCTGGATGATATGGTGGAACGAGAGTGTGTTTGATACTGTTCCATGAACTTTTGGAACAGAACAGAATGGGACTGAGGGCCATTGTCAGAAACAAGCTCTTCAGGTAAGCCATGACATGCGAAGATAGACCTCCTCATCTATGGTACGTTCAGTTGTAGTATTTGAACCCATGTGTTTCACTTCAATCCGCTTTGAGTGACTATCTACAAGTACCAGGAAATAATCACTTGCTTTCTCACAGAAGTCTACATGTACTCTCTGAAAAGGTCTACTTGGCCATGACCAGGGTTGTAGTGGAGTTTTGGGTGGTTTTTTTCTGCAATTTTGGCAAACGCTGCAATTGCTGACAAGTGATTCAAGATCACTGTCCAATCCAGGCCAGTAAACAAAGCTTCTTGCAATTGATTTCATACCGACGATCCCTGGATGTTCAGTATGAAGTTCGGCCAGAATTCTATCTCTCAAAGAAGTAGGTACTACCACTCTGATTCCCCACTTGATACAACCTTGTTCACAAGACAATTCAGTACGACGGTTATGGAATGGCTTCAACTCTGTGTCCAGACACTGATCAATCCATCCATTCAAGGTGTTTTCATACACACTTTTCATTACTGAGTCCTTTTGAGTTTCATCTGCAATCTCAGTTGCACTCACGGGAAAGTCTTTGTCAACTGCACCTAGCGTGAAAATCTCACCTTCACTCCCAACACATGAGTCCTCATGTGGCAACCTGGACAAGGCACCTGCAATTGCATTTTGCTTTGAAGTGCGATATTCAATCGTGAAGTCATATTGTGACAACAACACTGCCCAATGTTGCATTCTTGATGCGGCCATTGCTGGGATGGCAGATTTGGGCCCCAATTTGGACTTGATGTGGATATGTACGTCATACCCAGTGATGCCTTCATAACTGTCTGAGAACATGCTTTTATATTTGTTCAGCATTGTGTCGAGTCGCTTCTTTGAAGCATCGATCCTGAAGATGTTTTTTCCAGTCTAACTTTAACTTTCTTAACCAGTCTTTGCCCATGAGGGTTTGCCTGTTGTTGTAGCTCGCTACAATAATAGGCAGCTTTACTGACTGGCCATTGTGTTGAACTGTATATTCCATTGGTCCACATGTCTCTAGGATTTCTCTGGAGTAGGTTTTTAACTCTATGGTACTCTTTGTAAGTGGTATTTGATTAAACTTAAGCTCATATGTGTCCTTACTCATGATAGAGCAGTCTGCCACTATGTCGATACACATGTCAATATATTGGTCAGTGATCAAAAGTTTTGTACGGAAGTCTTCCTCATGATTGCTAGCATTGCTGTTAATTGCACAGATACTGTAGATGCCTAGTTCTTCAACATTGGGTGTGTTCAGTTCAATATTAATGGCCCAGAAATTCCAGTTGGAGGCTTCCCGCGGGCGCAAGCCCCCGACCTGCACTTAAGAAGCGCGCCTACCATTATGCTCTGGGCCCGTGCAGAATTCTGTTCCTGTGCCTGCTCCAGCTGCCGGTGTGCAGTGCTTGCGTATCCCAGCGGCGCAGTTAGTTCGCAGCGTCCCTGGGATCACGTGGGCCATGGGGAGCCAATCGGAGCAGGGAATCTCCATTCATAGGTTTGACAGGAAGACCTGCCAAATCTATGAATAGAGATCGGCCCCAAAACCTAAGTAAAACTTCAAATATATTTTTTTTTTAAATCACATTTTTAAAATAAATATAAATTACATAAATTAACTACTTTAAACAAAAATTTAAATTTTTGAAAAAATGTATTAAAGTTTTTAATGGGGCTAAAAATAAACTTACCTTTCTTTAAAGTATTTTAAAATGATAAACCTGTGGAAAAAATGTTTTACTTTTACTTTCTTCACCTCTTACCTTGTTAAAAGCAGGCCTTGCGCCTGCTTTTTCCACGCGCAGCTGCTAGGGACTTACCCGCACTCCATCAACTGAGAAAAAAATGGAAGTTCGATGCGTACGCGCTGCCTCTCCGGCACACGCTGTTGACCTCCGAACCCCTTCCTTCAAGAGAACGGAAGTTCCGGTTTCCAGCGCATGCGCAGTGCATGCGCGAAACCGGCACTTCCGTTGGCCCTACGGGTGAGTACACAGCACGCACTCACCCGTAGGGAACGGAATTTCAGGGCCAATGTGTATTCCTCCCTTTTGTTGTCACTGCTTTGCATTGCCACTAGAATGGTTCTTACTTCCTGCTTTAGATCTAGCTCTGCAAGCTGTTGAAATATGGCCTTGCTTCTGGCAGTGAAAACACTTCACGATTCTGTATTGGCAGGACTGTGGTGAGTGATTTCCATTGCAGCGATAACAATTCACTGAACTGCTCTCACCAACATGCTTTTGACTTGGTCTCACAACTTTAGGTTTGGCGGTGGCTTTGTTACTGTAGACCTCAGCCGCACTAGTCACTTGAGTTGGACGGAGCTCCCTAGCATTCTTAGACGCTATCTCCATAGATCGGGCAATTTTGCATGCTATGTCAAACGTTAGGTTCGGAGTGTTCAGTAACTTGGACTGTGTGCGATCATTTTCCAGTCCACACACAAATTTATCTCTCAACGCACGATCCAAAAATGTGCCAAAGTTACAATGCAAAGACAGGTTTTTAAGAGCTACAATGTACTCACTGATGGTTTCACTTTGTTTTTGGTTTCTGGTACCAAACTTTTAACTCCCTGCTATTTCTAACAGCTTTGGGTCGAAATGGTCCTCGAGTTTCTCGACAATGTCTTCAAACGACACATCCTTCGCTTTCCCTGGTGCGAGTAGGTTTGTCAATGTTCCGTAGACATCTGGCCCGATCTCCATTAGAAAAATTGGTTTCTTCCGTTCACAAATTACTTTATTTTGAGCTTGAACATTCTCATCTGCACCTTCGGTCTCAATAATATTACTAGCCTTAAAGAAAAATCTCCATCCGCTCAATGTAAGAACTGAATGGTTTGCAAGCTCGGTCCTACATGCCGAGACTTCCGATGAATCCTGTAGGCGTGGCCATGATTGTCCTGATCCCGTTGAACAGTGACTCAGCACGCTACCTGTGAGAATCAACGCCACTGTTGCTGTGTATACATACACACGAAGGCGAAACACAGACAATTCTGCAACAGCATTAACAGTAAAACATCGCAAAAAATTCAGTTTAGGTGTCACAAATTCACCATAAACTTTTCCACTCAAAGGTTGAACACTGTGTTTTTCAATGATCCCTAAAAATGACTTTGGAATCCCATTCTCGTCGTCAAAAATGTAATATATGTGGGTAGAACAAATGAAGGACAGAAACACAATGAGTTGCTAGTCAAGGTGCTTGTTTACTAGGCCAGAGCGAACTGAGCATGCACATACTAAACCATGGGTTTCCACTCCTGATCAATAATTGAAACCCTTTGTTGGGAGAGCACGTGTGTGGATGTCAGACGAGGGTAAGATCAGGTTTGGCTGATCGAGCGTCCTTTGATGAATAGTTTGCTGACTTTTACTAACTAGGCTGACACATGGAGAATATCAACTTGGGTGAGATACTGAAGGGCTGAGCTCCCACTTACAGGATTATACCCTGAGAAAGGGATAAAAATAGGAGGGAGAGCAAAACTTCCCCATGTGCATAACATGTCTGTGCCATTGGAGTTGTTGAGAATATGTATTAGAGCAGAAGTCACTGTCAGAATAACAGTGAGGCTAATGGTGCTCGCGATTATTTATGGGTAAATGGTACAGGAGCTTCAGGCGAGGAGCAGATGCGCGGTTAACTGTGAATATCCAAAAGTTGCTGTTCATGTTGCGCCATTCTGCCATTAGCTTTGCAAAAATGGCATCTCGCCCTTAGCCACCCCATTTTTTTTTTAGGAATTTGCTGTGTTTGCCCATTAAACTCGCCACAGAAAGTTAAGTCTTGTCACTACAACGCAAGTAGCCTTTTAATGACGTGAGAAGTGTTAATTAATGCCAGTCAACCTCCCTGGCATTGAAAATTCAGTATTACAAATGTGGAGTCTCATTCCTTCAGGTTTTTAATTTTTCAGTGAGATTTTAAAAGTGTCATTTTTTTTTCTTACTTTTCCTTTCTGTCTCTTTTTTCTCTCCCTCTTAATCCAATCTTTCTTTCCCGCTCCTTATTTCTCTTTCTGTACCTGATTTGACATTGAACTCACCCCGTTTAATCCACCCTCCTTCTCAGTCTTTCCTCTGTTTATTTCACAATCCTTCAATCTGATTGGTTAAGGAGATACACAGTTGGTTGCCCTGTTCACTGAGGTCCCAGATAAGAACATAAGAAATAGGAGCAGGAGTTGACCATTTGGCCCTTGGAGCCTGCTCCGCCATTCAATAAGATCATGGTTGATTTTCTACCTCAACTCCACCTTCCCGCACTATCCCTATATCCCTTGGTTCCTTAAGTATCCAAAAATCTATCGATCTCTGTCTTGAATATACTCAATGACTGAGCCTCTACAACCCTCTGGAGTAGAGAATTCCAAAGATTCACTACCCTCTGAGTGAAGAAATTTCTCCTCATCTCAGTCCTAAATGGCCGACCCCTTATTCTGAGACTGTGACCCCTGGGTCTAGATTCCCCAGCCAGGGGAAACATCCTCCCTGCATCTACCCTGTCAAGCCCTGTAAGAATTTTATATGTTTCAGTGAGATCACCTCTCATTCTTCTAAACTCTAGAGAATATAGGTCTCGTCTACTCAATCTCTCCTCATAGGACAATCCTCCCATCCCAGGAACCAGTCTGGTAAACCTTCGATGCCCTGTTTCCCTTGCTGCACAGTTAGCAACTTGCACTTTCAGCAACTTTGTGGGAAATTTTTTTTTAAGCTGAAGGCGAGGAGCTGATGCACAGTTAAATGCGAATATCCAAAAGTTGGTGTCCAAGTTACGCCACTTCATGAAAACGGCATCTTGCCCATTTGTGTAAGAGCTTGCTGTATTTGCCCATTAAACTTGCCACAGAAAGAAGGGTGGAGGGGCAAGTCTAACTAATGGCAGATGCCATTAGATGCCCTATTACAGCAAGCTCTGGCCCATTAAGACCTTTTGGCTACAAAATTTATCAGAGGTGGGCATGTGAATAATTCACAAGAAAATTTATAAATAACATTAGGTCCAGCAATTGAAAAAACATTGTATCCAACTAGTCTTTGATGTACTTTCTGTTTATCCAAGGAGGATAAAATATATAAATAGGAAAACATTACCTCAAGAAATTGATGTTTTAATGGTTAGAACAGATCAAACATTAAGAAAACAAATGATGTGGATTTACTGTGGATTGAGGTGTGAATTAAGGATCACTCTCTGCAATCAAAACTAAAATTGATTCTACCACTTGTATTATGGCTGTGATTGCATGTATCTATTTCGTGTGGCTAGTTTGGGTTTCTTCTTTATTTGGGAGCAGTCCCCTTGGGAAATGTTTGTTGTTGGACAGTTTTCAACTGGGTGAAGGAAAGATTAGTGTTGGAGTCTAAACAATGACTATCTTCCATTATGCTCATTTATGGGATTGAAATATTTCTGGAAAAGCAACATCTCATGGTATCATCTCACAGGACAATGCAGCCTGGTATGAAATATAGCAGTGTACAAGTGTAGGACCTGAGCCCCAAACAACACGTCCTATCCATCACTAACATTGCCTATTTTCACCACCTTAACACCTTCCATCTATACCTTGACCTACTGTTGCTGAAACTCTCAGTTAATGTCCTTTGTCACCCCCACGTTTGAGCTCTCCAATACATTTTCCAGTTCCATTCCACACAAACTCATCCAAAGTGTCACTGTCAGAATCCTATCCTGCAGTAAATCCTGCTCACCTATCACTCCACCCTTGTCAACCTGTACTCCCGTCTTTCCCCTAATGGATTACTATGAAAATTCTCATTTGTTTACAAGTCCTTCCATGGCCCCACTCCACCACTATAACCCCTTCAGCCACATGTCCACCTCCTGCCCTCTGATCTGGTGACTCAGACCTATTGTGTGTTGCCATCCTTTCCTCCACTCTATCACTGGATCAAACCCCTCCACTCTGAAATCCCGTAAACCCTTCTGCCTTGCAACCACTGTCCCCATCTTCAAAAGCTTTCTGAAAACCTATCTCTTTGATCACTCTTCATTCATTTCCCTTAACTCTTTTAATTACTGGTCCGTGCTCACCTGTGGTGAGGGTTCAGGCAAATTGTTGGCAAAGGAGTTTTACTCTGCATTGAACCTGGCCTGTGAGTATTTGATGCAACACTGATGCCAAATGTGGAAAAGCATTCTGTGCACCAACGCCAACATCTTTCACCTAAAGAAGCACAAAATTGATTTCAGAATAATAAAAGGATGCCTCTTGAAATATTTTTTTCTCCATTTGTGTTCAAAGTTATATACTTGTTGAGTGGAACTTATTGTGCTTAGGATCATAAAAACTATTGATCCACTGAAGCACAGTTTATGGCTCCACTTGGAAGCTGTGCGAAAAAATTGAGTTTTGTTGAAACAGTTATAAATAATTTTTCATCTGAAGAATGCATACACAAGGAAAGCTGTGGCTATTTACAATAGAACTCTTGTACACACGAGGCATTTAATCAGCTCAAATAATACAATTAGATGTACATAAGAACATAAGAATTAGGAGCAGGAGTAGGCCATTCGGCCCTTCAAGATTGCGCCACCATTCAACAAGATCATGACTGATCTACTCAACTTCACCTTCCTGCACTATCCCCATGTCCCTTGATTCCCTTAACATCCGAAAATCTATCGATCTCTGTCTTGAATATACTCAAGGATTGAGAATCAACAGCCCTCTGGCGTAGAGAATTCCAAAGATTTGCAACTCTTTGTGAAGACATTTCTCTTTATCTCAATAGAACTATTTTTTCACACATCTTCCAAGCAGAGCCATAAACTGTGCTTCAGTGGATCAATAGTTTTTATGATCCTAAATGGCCGACCCCTTATTCTGAGACTGTGAGCCCCAGTTCTAGACTCTCCAGCCAGGGGAATCATCCTTCCAGCATCTACACTGTCAAGCCCTGTGTTTCAATGAGATCACCTCTCATTCTCCTAAATTCTAGGGAATACAGGCCTAGTCTTCTCAATCTCACCTCATAGGACAATTCCTCCCCCCCCCCCCCATTCCAGGAATCAGTCTGGAGAACTTTCGTTGCACTCCCTGTAAGGCAAGTACATCCTTCCTTAGGTAAGGAGACTAAAACTGTGTGCAGTACTCCAAGTGTGGTCTCACCAGGGCCCTATATAATTGCAGTAAGACATCTTTACTCTTATACTCCAATCTCTTTGTAATAAAGGCTAACATACCATTTGCTTTCCTAATTGCTTGCTGTACCTGCATGTTAACTTTCAGTGATTCGTGTACAAGGACACCCAGGTCCCTCTGAACACCAACATTTCCCAATCTCTCACCATTTAAACAATATTCTGTTTTTCTATTTTTCCTGCCAAACTTCACATTTCTCCACATTATATTCCATTTGCCATGTTCTTGCCCACTCCTTTAGCCTGTCTATATCCCCTTGAAGCCTCCTTGCATCCTCCTCACAACTTACATTCCCACCCAGCTTTGTATCATCCGCAAACTTGGATACATTGCACTCGCTCCCCTCATCCAAATCATTGATCTAGATTGTGAATAGCTGAGGCCCAAGCACTGATCCTTGCGGTACCCCACTAGTTACAGCCTGCCAACCCGAAAATGACCCATTTATTCCTACTCTCTGTTTTCTGTCCGTTAACCAATGCTCAATCCATGCTAATATATTACCCCCAATCACATGAGCCCTAATTTTGTGTAATAATCTCTTGTGTGGCACCTTATCGAATGCTTTCTGAAAATCCACTGGTTCCCCCTTATCTACCCTACAACCTCAAAAAGCTCTAACAGATTTGTCAAACACGATTTCCCTTTCATAAAACCATGTTGACTCTGCCAATCATATTATGATTTTATAAGTGCCCTGTTACCACAACCCTAATAATAGATTCTAGCATTTTCCTACTGTGTAGATGTGCAGTTATTATGTTTAAGTATAGCATAATGATTCTTGACATTTTAGTCATTTTTTTGCTATTTGCTTATTTGATTTTCTCTCTTTTTCCTTGTTGCATCTCCTTATCCGATGTGACTGGACAACCTGAAGACCTGTTCCTAGGCTTTTATTAATGCTGCTTTATAATAGTACAATTTCATAATGCCTTATCATGTGAATATCTTCAAGCACTTCATACAATGAATTTCTTTTCAAGTGTAAGGAAAGTTGCTTTGTAGGCAAGCCAGATGCTGGAAGGCACACCAGAGCATTCTGGCTTGATTGGCCTGCAAATACCTGGGCCCTCTGTTCAGCATCTCTCTACAGTGTGCAGCTCAGGTTGGGAAGTTGCCATGTGGAAAACCACAGACTCGTACCTGCTCTGGACCACTCCATGACACAACATGTTAGAGCTTCAGCTTGCCACACTAGATCATTGGACAATTTTACGGAGCAGAACACAAGACAAAGCAGGGCCTAACATAGTGCAGAGGCAGCGGGCTCAAGGTATTGGGGCTGGGTTGAGCAAGGAAAGCGATTGGAGTGGGGCTGGGAGCTTGGTCCATTGTCGAGCCCGCTACTGACAGTTGGGCCTGAAAAATGTCCTAAATTTGAGAGCGGGGTCTAAAAAAAAAGCTGCCATGAGCCAGAGGTTTGAGGCCCAGAGCAGATGGGAAGCCCACCGAGGAGACTCAACTTTGGAAGCCTGTGAGCAATATTAGGGAGGCCCTAGCAGAAAGCTGCCAGGGGGCCGAAGGACCGGAGTTAAAATTGGGCGGCGGAGGTGAGGGATGAGGTGGGTTGTGGGGGGGCTGGAGGGAAAAGATAAACCTGCAAAGAAAATACAACAGATATTAAATAAGATTCACCAGCTGATACCGGGGATGGCAGGAATGACATATGAGGAGAGATTGGGTCGATTGGGCTTATACTCGCTGGAGTATAGAAGAATGAGAGGGGATCTCAACGAAAATTCTGACAGGTCTGGACAAACTAGATGCAGGAAGAATGTTCCCGATGGTCGGAGAGTCCAGAACCAGGGGTCATAATCTAAGGATAACAGGTAAGCCATTTAGAACAGAAATGAGGAGGAATTTCTTCACCCAGAGAGTGGTGAACCTGTGGAATTCTCTACCACAGAAGGTAGTTGAGGCCAAGTCATTAAATATATTCAAGAATGAGTTAGATATATTTCTTAAAACTAAAGGTATCAAGGGTTATGGGGAGAAGGCAGGTACAGGGTACTGAGTTTGGATGATCAGCCATGATCTCATCGAATGGCGGAGCAGGCTCGAGGGGCCGAATGGCCTACTCCTGCTCCTATCTTCTATGTAACACTTATCTGATTTTTAAACTTACTTGAAGAGCGGCTGAACAGCTGGAAAAGGAAAAAAAATGTTTTAAGTGAAGTGAGGTTGAAGTAGCTGTGATGGATGATGTGGAGGCTCTACAGCTCCCCCTGCTGCACAGCTGGAGTGCTGGTGTGACTGATACTGTGACAACTAACAGCTGCACACTCAACAATGGGACATCCTATCGAGGGGATACTTAAACGCATGACAGGAAGTGGTGACGGCCTAGAGTTGGCATTTCACCATGGGACAAGTCAAAAAGAGACTTTTACCTCTCTCTAAAATGGCACGTACTGACTTGAATATATTACCAGTCGATTTCCTGTGGTGTTGTGCATGCAGAGTCAAGACCAGTTGTAGACTTCAGGGGTTAGAAGCAGGGGACTTAGACATAGTTCAGTCATCATTTTAAAACCATTGCCCTTATTTCATATAATATTTTGATTTTATAATTATTACTTATAGTTGAATAGCAATACACCAATTTGTCAATTAGAGTAGAGTTACTTGGATCTTAGGAGCTTCTCTGCAATACAGGCCAAGGAGCTGGGAGACACAACACTGAGGCAATATTGCACCACCGCTGGTGGGAGAGTGTAATTACAGTGTGACAAGTTTATTAGCCAGTATCCATTATAAATGTGAACATAGGAATTTATAATGGAATATTGACAATAGGAAGTAAAGTTTTCTGTACAGGGAGTGGATGCAACCATAAGATTTTTGTATATATTATAGATGGATGTATATATTATAAATGGATGTGTGTAATAGTTTTTACCTTTTTTATAGTGTACTTTTGTAAAAAAGCACCTGTTAAAATTATGAAACTTGGAACAAAGTCCTCCACTTGAAGATATTAATATGTTTTGATACGTTGTTGTCAGTGTGAGAAATCCAGTTGATGGATTTCCTCTATTCACTGTGATAACTGGGGAAACATTTGTGCTTTTTATATTTGACATAGAAATTTTTTATAATTGAAAGCGCTTTAGTGCATTGGAATTTTGAACTTGAATTTGTATGGAGTCAACTTCAGCAGATGGTCCATTTATACTGCCAAGTCCATGCCAGAATGAGATGGTCCATTTCTACTCCAAGTTCATGCCAGAATGAGATGGTCCATTTCTACTGCCAAATCCATGCCAGAATGAGATGGTCCATTTATACTGCCAAGTCCATGCCAGAATAAGATGGTCCATTTATACTGCCAAGTCCATGCCAGAATGAGATGGTCCATTTATAATGCCAAGTCCATGTTGTAATGAACTTGGCAATAAAACTCTCTATCTTCCCTCCCCTTCCTCCCACGGTGCAAAATCTGTCACTTCTGGTTATCAACACAGATTAAATGATTGCTTACCTTTATTTGGAAGAAGCTTGTCTCTCCTTGTGCATGCCTTCGGGCAAAAGAACCAGAGGGGAGATGAGGAGAATTTTTTTTCTGCAGTTGTTATGATCTGGAATGCACTGCCTGAAAGAGTAATGGAGGTAGATTCAATAGTATATTTCAAAAGGGAATTGGATATATACTTGAAAGGAAAAAATTTGTAGGGCTATGGGGAAAGAGCAGGGAAGTGGGACTGGTGGGATAGCTCTTTCAAAGAGCCAGCACAAGAGATTGCCAAGATGGGCCGAATAGCCTCCTTCAGTGCTATATGATTCTATGAATAGTGCAGTGTTGTGCAATAGAAATTAATGATCAGCTACAGGCCTGGCTACAGTGACACCGTCTTAGTCACATGCACTCATTTTAGTAGCAAACGTCTTGCATATGCTCACACAATACAGGTAGATGTACTTAGAATCAGAATCAAACAGTACAGAAGGAGGTCATTCGGCCCATCACACCTGTGCCGGCTCTTTGAAAGTGCTGTCCAATTTAATCCCAGTTTATTCCCCACAACCCTGCAGATTAGTTCTCTTCAAGTAGATGTCCAATTGCCTTTTGAAAGTTCCTATGGAATCTGATTTCACCACCCTTTCAAGTAGTCCATTCCAGATCGTTACTAGCCCTCTGTGTGAAGAAATTTCTCCTCATTTCCCCTCTCATTCTTTTACCAATTGTTTTAAATCTGTGACCTCTGGTTACCGACCCACTTGCCAGAGGAAATAGTTTCTCCCTACCTCACCATCTAGTGCAAAACTTTGCAGTCTTTGGGCTCGATTTTGCCAGGCCTGAGGAGGCGGGAATGGAGGCGGGCCCGACCCCACCTCCAACCCGCCTCCGAGCAATTTTCCCAAATGCGTGGTTTCTGATCCCGTCTCTGTCCTGCCTCCAAGAGGCGGGATAGGCCCTTAACAACCACTTAATTGCCTCTATAATCCCATTTTGAGAGGCCTTTCTGATTTTAACAGTTTTCCGACGTGATGCACGCCTCCTCTGAAACACGACGGTGAAACCTGGCGGTTGCACACTTGGATTGCTGACTATCAGCTGCAGCTCCACCATTAAAAAGGATATTTGATCAATCATCATTCTGGGGGAACTTTTAGCAGGCATAACCATTGTTGTGGAAGTTTGGAGCCTGACACCCCATTATTAGTGGTGGTGGTGGTGGTGGTGGTAAAAATTTGGGAGCAGACTTAGGTCTCCTACTGCTCATTTTGCCTCCGGGTCCCTCTCACAGCAAAGGCCAAAAGGTTCTTTGCAGATCTTAAATGCAGCAGCAATGATGACATCATCAGAGGCAACTTTCAGACTGAAAACACTAATTGGGTCATGGGTTCCCACATGCTGGAACTCAATTGCCCAATTAGGGGAAAATCGCATAATTCTCCCACATCCAATTGGAGTCGGGTGGCTAACACGAAAAGCGGATGACACGACCCCAGCCCGCCTCAATGACAAAATCGAGCCCTTTCTCTCTCACCAAAGTTTGGAATTCTAGCATGAATTTTTCAAACAGGACATCTTAGTGCAGCTTCTGGGGTTTTGTCCAGCAATTGTGAGCGGTACTTTGACTTCATCAGAGTGTTTGCGGAGAATGTTGAGTCGCACAACCTGACCCGCCCAACCCGCCCCTGCTCTCCACCCAGAACACGGTTGGAGTCCGCTTGCCCTTTGCCATGACGTGCGTTGTTGGCGCTGCTCATTATTGGTTGGGCTTTCTTCTGATGGCCTAGAGTAATTATTACGATTGGTCACGCTAACCACATGACCGCTCCCCTCTCCATACAATGTTTCTGGTGTTTCCATGGCACTGAAGTCCAGCATTTTCATCCATGTTACATAACATTTTAGCAGATGACCAACAAACAGTAACAAAGGAAATGAAGCACACACACACAACGATCAAAAAAACTCGCACACTCTGCTTTTCATCTTGCCATTTTACTAACCAACACACAAAAAGGTTAAAGTGTACATGCAGATACCGTGCAAATATGAGTATTGAGATTTAATGCTTAACGATGGTGTCTAATACATATTTTTTATTTTGTTAATTAAAAATGCAATTAGCCACATCTAGATTCCCAATTAGACACATGTGGTTAGTGGCTAAGATATTGGACAACACTGCAACTGAGGTTGCCATTATAGTGACTTCGAGTTGACTGTCCCTTTATCAAGGTGTCAGCTGTGGCCCAGTGGGTAACACTTTCACCTTTGAGTCAGTAAGGTTGTGGGTTCAAGTCCCACTCCAGAGACTTGAGCACATAATCCAGTGCAGTACTGAGGGAGTGCTGCACTGTCAGAGGTGCCGCCTTTCAGATGAGATATTAAACCGAGGCCCTGTCTTGGGTGGACATAAAAGATCCCACAGCACTATTCAAAGAAGAGCAGGAGAGTTCTCCCTGGTGTCTCGGCCAGTATCCCTCAGCCAACATTGCTAAAATCAGATTACCTGGTCAGTATCTCATTGCTGTTTCTAGGACCTTGCTGTGCGTAAATTGGCTGCCACATTACAACAGTGACTACACTTTGACAGTACTTAATTGGCTCGAAAGCACTTTGGGATGTCATGAAAGGCGTGCTATAAAATGCAAGTCCTTTCCTTTCATTTTTGTACATAAATTAGATTTGGAAACCAGACGAGGTGTGGAGCGGTGTAAATGCTGCACTCCCCAGAATCGTTCCAGAATGGGCCAATTTAAGCTACTCCAAGTGCACAGCAGGATTAACTGCTCTTAAATTTCAAGTAGGAAACTGTTTCTTTGTGAGCTGGCCATCATCCGTCATGACAATTAATTGAAGCAGTCAATGCAGATTAAATAAATTGAATGTTTATACGGTGCACTTTAAGATGCCTGAATGTGATTAGCTGCCAAATGCAAGATTTAATGCTTCAGGAAATAATTGATTCTTGCCCTGGTGGAAATATAATGGCAATTTATGTGCTTTGAAGTCATGTACAGTTTCACTGCTGTATTTTAGCTCTCCCAGATAGATTCTCCTCTCTGATTTAAACCGAA
This sequence comes from Squalus acanthias, assembly GCA_030390025.1. Lineage (NCBI taxonomy): Eukaryota > Metazoa > Chordata > Chondrichthyes > Squaliformes > Squalidae > Squalus > Squalus acanthias. The sequence continues at coordinate 84,647,198 of CM059425.1, forward strand.
TAGTTTCAAATTGTAGTTTAGGGTAAAAGCATTGCATTAGAGAAGCTGCAGGTGAAGATTGCTTCATGTTTTAAAGTATATTACCTGTCTTTTGTGTAGTGTTTGGTTTCACAGTGTGCTCATTCACATTAAAACGTAGCTTCACACCAGACTGGAGTTATACTGCAACCGGTGTGAACTTAAACAGACGACCTCCTGATGGCGGTCTGAAACTGCTTGGCTTTAGGGTATCTGAATGGAACTTGACACCAAGTTACACATTCACTTTTGCACCCAAAGTCACTTTACATCGACATTACTTTTGTTTGTACTTTTGAAGATGAATCTGTTATGGAAAATCAGACAGCAGGCAATTCTAGCCAAAACTTTTACAACATAATGAAGAAGGTGCTTTGCTGCTAAGCTGCAGGCGTTTCTCATTTACTTCATTAATAGATTGGTACACGGATCTGAAGCGGTATTGTGTGTTCCGCAAGGATCATAGCAGTACAAAGCAAAATGTGAATTCATGCTGATCCACTATGAAGGTGTCCTGTTCAATCCTCGCTTTGGCTTTAAAGAGACGGAGAGTTGATAGGGTGGCATTCGCATAGTGTAGGTGGGTATTGTCAAAGCTGCCACATTGCTGTACTGTCAATGTGATGACATGGGCCCAGAATTTGCTCTAGCGGCGCATCTCACGGTGAGTTGGAATTTTTTTTCTCACCCGTCAGCCACAAAGTGCTGGGAGTGCGAGCTGATAACGGCGCGGCAAGGTCAATGGGACATCTTGGGACCCTGGTGAACGACGGGACCAACAGTGCACCTCCTCAATCGATGCCATTAAATAGCAGTCCTATCTTTCCGTGGCGTATTTACAGTGCAAATTCAGCAATTTTTTGACACTCACAGGGAGATTGACGGTGAGCTCATTATGAACTGGAAGTGCTCCACCTCCCATACTGGTATAGGCAAAAAAAAAGCGTTGAGAGTCCATGCCTGAAACAGGCATAGGCCCTATGTATATGCAAATACAGGGCCTTAAACCAGTCTGAAGCCTCCTGTGCAAAACTAGGTTAATCTGAATGCAGCTGGTGCCACACCGGCTGTGTCCTGGGAAACCAGGTCTACATGTGACCTAACCAGCGGTCCTTAAAAGGGCAGTTGAAGGTTACAACCAACAAAGGTAAGTTTGTAAATAATACTTACCTAATGTGGAGCTACATTAAAACGACAGGCTGCTGCTAGCTGCCTCCCTCAGCCCCCATCCCGGTCTTCCTCCCTTTCCTGATCACCTTCCCTTTCCTGATCGCTCTCCTTTTCTCGATCGTCCCCACTTATCCAGTCCCCTTCCCGATTGCCTCCCCTTCCATGACCTACCTGAGGGCAGTTGCTGGCGATGCAGTGGCCTCAAACCACTACACCAGTGAGCTGCCTGAGTCCGCTGCTCGCGGTCTCTTTTAAATGTGCCCTTAGGCCCAATAGCAAGTGCACCTCAGGCCAACCCATTCAGGCGCAGGGATCAGTCGAATTTCTAGGCCATGAACTGTTACTTAAGGAGCTGCTGACAATTACTAACAACTTTGAAAATGACTTGGAGTTGGCAGGATGGAACAGTCTCTCCTTCCTTTTTCCCAAACCCCTTCATGCCTCTAGGAGATGACCCATTCTCCTGCTATTTCCCTCTTCACTTACCCGCTGTTACCTTTTTGAGATCACCTCGCCCTGTCAGTGTATGTGAGACTTGCCTTACCTATCTCCACATCTCTGGCACCCTGACCTCTATCTCTGAAGTTTCTTCTCATGTTCTCCATGTCTCTGAGGCCTGACCTCTATCTGAGGTTTCTCCTTATATTCTGTCTCTGAGGGATCCCCTGCGCTGTCTGTGTGTCCCAGGGTTCTCCTCTGCACTCTTCATATTCTGAATGACCTCCACCCTCTCTCTGAGGTTACCCTCTGCCGCTGCATCTTCAGGAACCTTCCTTACGCATTGGAAGATAGAAGAGCATAGGTAGGAATGATTAGAAGGCAGATATCTAATCTAATTTTTATAAATTAAGGAGTGAAAGCCTCAAAGTAATGTCTAATTGTTATCTAAACTCTAAAATGAGATTACACTCTATACAACACTACAAGTAATGTGTTCATTTTATAATAAATAACTGCCTTGCCTCATTGGTAGAACTCTCACCTCTGAGAGCGAAGGTTCTGGGTTCAAGTCCCATTCCAGAGCTGTAAGCATATAACCTAGGCTGACATTCCAGGGCAGTACTGGCTATGCCTGCCTTTTCGTGGGATATGTGGAACACTCTTTGTTCCAGTCCTACTCGGGTCCCCTCCCTCACCTCTTTTTCCGGTACATTGACGACTGTATCGGTGCCGTTTCCTGCTCTCGCCCTGAACTAGATAATTTCATTCACTTTGCCTCCAATTTCCACCCTTCCCTCACCTTCACATGGTCCATCTCCGACTCTTCCCTCCCCTTCCTCGACTTCTCCGTCTCCATCTCTGGGGATAGGTTATTGACCAACATTTACTACAAGCCCACTGACTCCCACAGCTACCTGGACTACACTTCCTCCCACCCCGCCTCCTGTAAGGACTCTATTCCCTTCTCCCAGTTTCTCAGTCTCCGCCGCATCTGCTCCGACGATGCCACCTTCCATACCAGTGCTTCCGACATGTCTTCCTTTTTCCTCAACCGAGGATTCCCCTCTACCGTGGTCAACACGGCCCTCGACCGTGTCCGTTCCATCTCCCGCACTTCTGCCCTCACCCCGGCCCCTCCCTCCCGGAACCACGATAGAGTTCCCCTTGTCCTCACCTTTCACCCCACCAGCCTCCACATTCAACGGATCATCCTCCGCCATTTCCGCCACCTCCAACGTGATCCCACCACCAAACGTATCTTCCCCTCACCTCCCCTTTCAGCATTCCGTAGGGACCGCTCCCTCCGAGACACCCTAGTCCACTCCTCTATCACCCCCAGCACCCCTTCCCCTTCACCCGGCACCTTCCCGTGCAAGCGCAGGAGATGCAACACCTGCCCTTATACATCCCCCCTTCCCACTCTCCAGGGCCCCAAACACCCCTTCCAGGTGAAACAGCGATTTACTTGTACTTCTTGCAATCTAGTATACTGTATTCGCTGCTCACGATGTGGTCTCCTCTACATTGGGGAGACCAAACGCAGATTGGGTGACCGCTTTGCGGAACACCTCCGTTCAGTCCGGAAGGGTGACCCCGAGCTTCCGGTCGCTTGTCATTTTAATTCACCCCTCCACGCTCACTCAGACCTCACCGTCCTCGGCCTCTTGCATTGTTCCACGGAAGCGCAGCGTAAGCTCCAGGAACAGCACCTCATCTTCCGTTTAGGCACTTTACAGCCTTCCGGACTCAATATCGAGTTCAACAATTTCAGATCATAACCCCGGCCCCTACCACATATGTACACATTTTATCCACTCTTTTGGTCCGTGCCTTTTTCCTTTTTTTCTCTCTCTCCCCCCACGGCAGCTGTCTCTGATTCTGCCAGCATTTCACACCTTACCTTTTGTTTCTCAACCTGTCCCATTACCATCTCGTCTTGCCTTGAGCATCTCTCAATGTCTCTACTCACTAAAGACCATCCCTTTTGTTCTTTTATTCCTCCCCCCAGCCTCCCCCTTGCATTTTTATCTGTTTATTTCTTGCTCTCTCAGTTCCGACGAAGGGTTTCGACCTGAAACGTTAACTCTGTTTCTCTCTCCACGGATGTTGCCTCGCCTGCTGAGTTTTTCCAGCGTTTTCTGTTGTTATTTCGGATTTCCAGCATCCGCAGTATTTTGCTATCGTAGTACTGAAGGAGTGCTGCACTGTCAGAGGTGCTGTCTTTTGGTTGAGACATTAAACCTCTGCCCTCTCAGTCGGAAGTAAAAGATCCCATGGCACTATTTCGAAGAAGAGCAGGGGAGTTCTCCCCGGTGTCCTGGCCAATAATTATCCTTCAACGAACACCACGAATAAACAGGTATTCTGGTCATTTGTGGGACTTTGCTGCGCTCAAATTGGCTGCCGCATTTCTCTCCATTACAGCAGGGGCTACATTTCCAAAGTACTTCATTTGTTGTAAAGCCCTTTGGGAGGTCCTGGGGTTGTTTTCAGTGCTATATAAATACAAGTTCTTTCTTCTTTCTTAATTTTATGTTATGTATTAGTTTGATTTCAGGGGGTGGTTTTGTTCAATTTCAGGCCCATTCTAAAGTCAACACAGGCTCCCGGTGCTCCTGTCCTTGGTACATGATCACATTCACACTGCAGCAGTAATAGATGTCACTGCAAGCTTTTGAAGAAATAATTTGCAATTGATTACCAGAAAATGAAAAGAAAAATTGCAAATGCTGGAAATCTGAAAGAAAAAAAACCTGGAAAAATCCAGCCTGGTGTATCAGCATCTGAGAAAGGAAAAGATAGGTTAGTGTTTTGGTTCTAAACCCTTCCTTATTCTGACCGAGGATGCCGCCCACCTTTTGTCTTGGCAGATGCTGATTTTTTTTGGAGCATGTTCTATTTTTATACCCGGAAATAATACGGTCAGAATATACCATTTTCTATATTCAAAAAATGAATGTAATTGAAACTGACAAGAGAAAATAAGGAGAATTATTGACTAACTGTTATGATCTTACTCTAGTTTGTGTTTCTGGGAAGAGGGTGGAGGGTCAAGAATTAACTTCAGTCTATTGAAATGAGAAACCTTTTCATGAAATGAACTTGCCCCTCAGCAAACCAACACTCAACATCAATTTCCCTACATTAACCAGGCCAGAAAAATGTATTTTCAGAGGTGTAAGGGGTTACAATTCTTGTGCACCCAGCCTATTTATAGCCCACATTCATTTATTGTCTGATCCTCTAGCGAATGATTGCATCAAACAGTGTGGAAACTTCACTTGGAACAACTTCTGTTAAAACAATTTCAAATAAAGTAAAATATTGCCTCATCCTTTTGACGTTCAAAGTGCTGACTCCACTGATCAAATCATCACTTCTGAACAAACCTGGCATGTGTGGTGCTTTCGACTGAAGATTAGCGAAACCAAAACTGCTACTGCTGGCTGGAGTTGTTATCAAATGTCATATCCACTTGCTACAGATACTTTGAAGACAACAATGCAGATAGTCTGTCTCTGTACTTGTCGATTTTCTCCGGACATGATCTGGTCATTTATTTCATTACTGTTTGTGGGAGCTTGCTGTGCGCAAATTGCCTGCTACGTTTCCTACATTACAACTGTGACTTCAAAAGTACTTGACATTCAACGGCATTACCATCGCCGAATCCCCCACCATCAACATCCTGGAGGTCGCCATTGACCAGAAACTTAACTGGACCAGCCACATAAATACTGTGGCAACAAGAGCAGGTCAGAGACTGGGTATTCTGTGGCGAGTGTCTCACCTCCTGACTCCCCAAAGCCGTTCCACCATCTACAAGGCACAAGTAAGGAGTGTGATGGAATACTCTCCACTTGCCTGGATGAGTGCAGCTCCAACAACACTCAAGAAGCTCGACACCATCCAGGACAAAGCAGCCCACTTGATTGGCACCCCATCCACCACCTTAAACATTCACTCCCTCTACCACCGGCGTACCGTGGCTGCAGTGTGTACCATCTACAAGATGCACTGCATCAACTCGCCAAGGCTTCTTTGGCAGCACCTCCCAAACCCGCGACCTCCTCCACCTAGAAGGACAAGGGCAGCAGACGCATGGGAACACCACCACCTCCAGGTTCCCCTCCAAGTCACACACCATCCTGACTTAGAAGTATGTCGCCGATCCTTCATCGTCGCTGGGTCAAAATCCTGGAACTCCCTCCCTAACAGCACTGTGGGAGTACCTTCACCACACGGACTGCAGCGGTTCAAGAAGGTGGCTCACCACCACCTTCTCAAGGGCAATTAGGGATGGGCAATAAATGCTGGCCTCGCCAGTGACGCCCACATCCCATAAACGAATTAAAAAAAACTTCATTGGCTATAAGGCGTTTGGGACGTCCTGAGGTCATGAAAGGTGCTATATAATTCTATATAAATGAAAGTCTCTCTTTTTTTCTTTTTAAAGATGCCCATAGAAGGATATAGTTCTCGGGAGGGGATTGGGGTGGGGGGGGCAGTCAGCTCTCCAAACCCTTACCCAAACGGCATTCTTCATTCGAAAGCAAAATATTGCGGATGCTGGAAATCCGAAATAACAACAGAAAACGCTGGAAAAACTCAGCAGGCCAGGCAGCATCCGTGGAGGCAGCACCCTCCTCTGCCTGGCTGAACTTGTTCTCACATTGAACAACTTCTCCTTTGACTCCACTCATTTCCTCCAAATTAAAGGTGTTGCTATGGGTACCCGCATGGGTCCTAGCTATGCCTGCCTTTTCGTGGGATATGTGGAACACTCTTTCTTCCAGTCCTAATCGGGTCCCCTCCCTCACCTCTTTTTCCGGTACATTGATGACTGTATCAGTGCCGTCTCCTGCTCTCGCCCTGAGCTAGAAAATTTCATTCACTATGCTTCCAATTTCCACCCTTCTCTCACCTTTACATGTCCATCTCCGACTCTTCCCTTCCCTTCCTCGACTTCTCCGTCTCCATCTCTGAGGATAGGTTATTGACAAACATTCACTACAAGCCCACTGACTCCCACAGCTACCTGGACTACACTTCCTCCCACCCCGCCTCCTGTAAGGACTCTATTCCATTCTCCCAGTTTCTCCGTCTCCACCGCATCTGCTCTGACGATGCCACCTTCCATATCAGTGCTTCCGACATGTCTTCCTTTTTCCTCAACCGAGGATTCCCCTCTACTGTGGTTGACATGGCCCTCGACCGTGTCCGTTCTATCTCCCGCACTTCTGCCCTCACCCCTGCCCCTCCCTCCCGGAACCACGATAGAGTTCCCCTTGTCCTCACCTTTCACCCCACCAGCCTCCACATTCAACGGATCATCCTCCGCCATTTCCGCCACCTCCAGCGTGATCCCACCACCAAACGCATCTTCCCCTCACCTCCCCTTTCAGCATTCCGCAGGGACTGCTCCCTCCGTGACACCCTAGTCCACTCCTCTACCACCCCCAGCACCCCTTCCCCTTCTCCCGGCACCTTCCCGTGCAAGCGCAGGAGATGCAACATATGCCCTTATACCTCCCCCTTTCCCACTGTCCAGGGCCCCAAACACCCCTTCCAGGTGAAACAGTGATTTACTTGTACTTCCTGCAATCTAGTATACTGTATTCGCTACTCACGATGTGGTCTCCTCTACATTGGGGAGACCAAACGCAGATTGGGTGACCGCTTTACGGAACACCTCCGTTCAGTCCGTAAGGGGGACCCCGAGCTCCCGGTGGCCTGTCACTTTAATTCACCGCTCCACTCCCACTCAGACCACACCGTCCTCGGCCTGTTGCATTGTTCCACGAAAGCTCAGCGTAAGCTCGAGGAACAGCACCTCATCTTTCGATTAGGCACTTTACAGCCCTCTGGACTCAACATAGAGTTCAACAATTTCAGATCATAACCCCGGCCCCTATCACATATATATATATATTTTTATTTTATTTTTATTTTTTTAGCCACACTTTTGTTTGGCCTTTTTTTCTTCCCTCCCACGTGGCAGCTGTCTTTCATTCTGCCAGCGCAATTCACACTTCATCTCGAGCCATCCTTTGTTCCTCAACCTCTCACATTACCACCTCCTCTTGCCTTGAATATCTCTTAATGTCTCTCAATGTCTCTTAATCTCTCCTGCTTTCTATCCTATCACTGACCTTCCCTTTTGTTCTTTCATCCCCTCCCCCGTTTCCCAGCCCTATACTTGCTTTAAAATCTATTTCATTTCCTGCTTTTTTCCAGTTCTGACGAAAGGTCTTCGACCTGAAACGTTAACTCTGTTTCTCTCTCCACGGATGCTGCCTGGCCTGCTGAGTTTTTCCAGCGTTTTCTGTTGTTATTTCGGCATTCTTCATTCGTTAGCTTAGACACTGAACATTGGCAAGCTTTTTGATAGTAGAGGTCATTACAGCTGAGTCAAATCAAGTCTTCACATGGCATTCACCCATGAACTTTCCAATCAAGTTCAATGGACCTGTCAAATCTATGAATAGAGATCGGCCCCAAAACCACACTAAAACTTCAAATACATTTTTAAAAAACCATCACATTTTTAAAATAACTATAAATTACATAAATTAACTACTTGAAAAAATTAATTACACTTTTTAACGGTGCTAAAAATAAAGTTACCTTTCTTTAAAGTATGTAAAAAAGATAAACCTGTTGAAAAAATATTTAAATTCTACTTAATTAACCACTTACCTTGTTAAAAACAGGCCTTGCACCTCCTTTTTAAATGTGCAGCTTCTCCATACTTACCCTCACGGAGAAACCTGAAAAAAAAAGAAATTCGATGCAAGCGCGCTGCCTCTCCCGTGCACGCGTTCGACTTCTGAACCCCTTCCTTCAGTGCATGCAAGAAACCAGCACTTCAGGTGGCCTTACGGGTGAGTACACAGCGCGTACTCACCCGTGGAGAACCGAATTTCTGGGCCAATATCATTGTATCGTTAATGAGCTGTGACATTTTATCGTCGCACTCAGATTCTACTTTTTTGCTTGTTATTTTTATTTTTGACTTCGAGTATAATATTCCCCAAGGCAAAATTCCACCTCTGTGCTTGGCTTTGATTTGTCACAATCTTTTATTCATTCTCATTACGAGACACTAGAATTAGATTGTACATGTTCCTGGGTTATATAATTTGCTGACAACGGGGTGAAGACCCTCAGACACCTTATTCATTGTTTTGACGTTGAACCTCTAAGAGCAGCCACATTTTTTGCAACATCAAGAAACTTCAATTCTATTTAAAAAATTGTGAGATGAAGATAGAATTATTAATATGAATCGGAATTTAATAGATCTGACTGCTCAGGGTAAAACATTTTATGTGAAAACGACTTTGGTTTTGTGCATTCAGCATAGATCATAACATCCTATAATTTGCATTGTCACAAAGACAAAGATATCAGTTTTATCAGAATATATGAATGATTGGAAGCAAATGTTTGTATCAAAACGGAAAACGAAGGTCCCACTGCTTCAGGAAGCGTATTAGAACAGCATTTGTCAGTGGCACAATGCACACTAATTAGTAGAAATTTTATATCAGTGCCAATCTAACCATTGTAATGTAACAATATAGACTTAAGCAAGAATGATCATTTAAAGGGAATGCTTTGCTCATCGTAGAGTCATTATAAGTGTCAGCCGTGAGTCAAAAAGTCGTGGGTTCAAGCCCCATTCCAGAGACTGAAGCATTTCATCCAGGCTGACACTCCCAGTGCAGTACTGAGGGAGTTGCTGCACTGTCGGAGGTGCCGTCTTTCAGATGAGATGTTAAATTGAGGCACCATCAGCCCTCTCCGGTGGATGTAAAAGATCCCCTGGTACCATTGGAAGAAGAGCAGGGGAGCTCTCCCCGGTTTCCTGGCCAATATTTATTCCTCAACCAACATCACCAAAAACAGATCATCTGGTGATTTATCCCATTGCTGTTTGTGGGAACTTGCCGCACACACATTGGTGGCCGTGTTTCCTACATTACAACAGTGACTACACTTCAAAAGTACTCCATTGGCGGTAAAGCGCTTTGGGACGTCCTGAAAGGTGCCAAATAGATGCAGGTTGTTTTTCTTCAGTAAAATGCTTTGGGGCGATTTTCAACGAATACTTTAGGTGCTAAAGAGGTAAAAAGGTGGGCAAGATGGGGTCTTAAGCTGAAACGCCGGTTTAGCTCGCATTTAGTGCAAGACACCATCTTGGTAAAGGAGTTGAAGCCAGCGCTAGGAATGGCTGTTAAACAGCTGATTGCCACTTAAAATGCCTGCTAGCACTCATTAAAGAGGCTGCATGGCATTTTGGTGGCTAGTTTTTCAGCTAATGCCCTCTCCTAACAGCTACCAGCTGTTTGGAAGAAAACACGCTGTTGATGTTGATTTCAAGCGCTACTTAAATGGATACTCACCACTTAAAGGGATACTCACCATTTCATGGTCATAGCTGCTGGAGCTATGAAGAGGACCTCTGAAACACATTGGGAGACTTTCTGGGACACTTTGTCAAGACTTCACCAACACACGAGCAACATTTATTCTGGAAATTCTCTCTTCACCTAAAAAAGAGTAAGTGCTGGGCTACTCCACCTTATTGGACACTTTAGAGGAGTCACCAGGAGAAAGGGAGTGCTTGGTCATGGGCATCTTGCTAGGGGTCCCCTTGGTCTGCAGGAGGAAGGGGAGGAGGAGATGAGGCTGTAGGAGAGAGGGACAGGAGGGCGAGGAGAGCGAGCTGTCATCCTTCCCCCGCCCCTTGCTGGTACAGGACACCCTCCTCCTCTGGAGCTCCTCCACCAGGACATCCAGTGTCGCGTCCGAGAAACTGTGCGCCCTCTCCCTCGGTCCCTGAGCCATCCTGCAACATGCCACTGTGTGCCAGCCAGAGCACTCCACACCTTCAGTGGAAGTGGGTGCGAGGAGCCCACATATGCTGCTCCACGAAAATAGCGTCTAATCAGCATTTCTGTGCTAAACCTACTGGTTAGCGCCTCCAGGCAAGTTCAAATTGTGGCAATCAGCAACTGGGACCAAAATTGTGTGCTAAATCCGGACTTTCAAACAGGCGTGTCTTATTAGTACAGCACTCATTTAGCGCCTGTTTTCACTCTTTGGCCAAAATAACCCACTTTGAGTCTGTACTGTTAATATGTCATTGATTTTTTTTCTATTTCCCCGTTTTCTCCCCATCTCTCCTGAAGGTGCTGACTCTTGCTGAAGTAGAGTTCTACAGCCACTGGCCACTCTCTGGTACCTTACTCAAGTGGCCATTCCGCAAGTGCGAACGTAGACAGTGAGTGTCAGGAAGCTTTCCAACCATAGAATCATACAGCACAGAAGGAGGCCATTCGGCCGTGATTTTACATTTCCGGCCTATACTAATCCTCCCCCCCCCACTCCCCTCCGTGATATCTGAGACATTGGCTAGGGTTGCCAACCCTCCAGGATTGTCCTGGAGTCTTCGGGAATTAAAGATTAATCTCCTGGACACTGCTGTGAGAAAACCCGGGAGAAACATCATAGGGCACGGAAAGAAATTGCGTGTGTTTTAAGATTTTCTTTTGAGCACTTTTGTTTATTAATTATAAAAGTATTGGAGAGGAGGGAAAAATAGGCTGTTCAACTGGGCGGGATGCTGGAAGATCATGTGACACTGGAGGACTCCTGGGAGCAGTGCGTCACCTGCTCTTTCACCTGCACATGGTGTGTGGCACGGGAGGCGTATTGAAAGGAGAGATAACAACATCACAAAGAAAATACAGGACTTCAGTAATATGAGATGAAATGTGGGGTTGAGATATATTTTGCTCTCGCCACAGGCAGTAACAAATCCATGAAAAGCCCGTGCTATGCTTTTGTGTTTTCCCTGTGGGTACACAGGTAGCATACGATTAGTGTAGTTGGATATCATAAAGTATTTACTGTGTAACCTGCCTCACGCTCATTGAAAACTATTCTAAAAATCTTATACGGTGTCATTAAAATGTGTGTGAAAAATAATTGCTTTCCTTGAAGCAAATAATTACATTACAAGCACTCTGCTGAAGAGCACTGTTTCAAGTCATTACTTTTAATGTTTTCAGAGACTCCAAAAGTAACAATTAAACTTACCCCAATGGAAAAGGAAAGCACCGTTCCCTCACAGTCAAAATGCTGCGTAGATTAATTGCTTCTTACAAGATTATTAGCAAATATTGCTTGCCCAATTTAATTTAAGTGGTATCAGTTGAAACTGCAGATGGAGAGCATGTAATAATCTTCCAGATGGGTTCATTACAACTGATTCTAGATGAAAGTACCCAACGATTTGCATTTGCCCAATTCTTTGGTCAGTTCAGATTTTGGCCGCTTATTTGTTAACTGGACCACAGCGTTCCTTTTCCTGACCTTGATGTTTTGACCTGAATATGGTAACATAGCAATGTTTTGGTCCACCTGGCCTACCCGACCAAGCGTCCCATCAGATTCCTTACAGTGATTCGATTAGCCTTATATCCCCTTTTCCAGTCGCAAAGTATGGAAAACAAGAGGTACTTGTTAGAGGAGTTATGTCAGGGGTAAGTACCGAGGGGAGTGCCCCAGGAATTGGAGTTGGAACCACTACTGCTTCTAATTTACATCAAGGCCTTGGACTCGGAAACTCAAATCACATTGGTCAAATTTGCATATGATGCTAAACTAGCAGTGGCAGTAGAATCAGAGGAGACAGCTCAGAAATTACACAATTAGTTGGATAAAAAATGTAAGTGGGCAGAACAAGGCTGATGAAAATTAATACCGACAAATGTAAAGCACTACACATAGGATAGACAAATAAACATCACATTTACTTCATTAATGTCACTTCGATAGACCAGGATGAAGTTGAAAAAGATCTAGCAGTCTTAGTAGGCTTGACACTCAACATAGAGCCATAGAAATTTACTACCTGGCCTGCGAGCAGTAGCCTCTTTAGCGCCTAAAGTATTCGGCAAAAATCGGCCCCTGTATGTTGCCAGCCCACTTGTTAATATTGCTGCAGCGGAATCTTACCTGGAAGGCCGAGTTTGAGGCGGGACTGCTGGTTTTCGGGTTCCAGTCCTGCCCTCAGCAATGTCTGACGAACTGAAGCTATTTTCCCCTGATTGGCCTTGTTAAGCCCCGCCCTGTGGGCTTGCCGGCCAATTAAGGGAAAGCTGGTGTCAGATGATGTCAGTTGATGACGCTTCATCTGCTGGTTTTCTTAAAGGCATATGCACCACACTTGTTTGACAGATGATTTGACAGTGTTTGACAGCATTGAGGTGCTGTCAAACACTGACAATCACTGTCCAAAGGTGAGCCCTTGAACCCAGGCTCTCCAATTAGGATAAAACTCCTTAGGATAAAACAGATGGCAGCTGCAGCTGAGATTGCAGAAGCCATCTGTCACTTCTCCCGATGAGATGAGCCTACACAAACACTTCACAACTTGTCACCTGCAGAAACATCTAACCACATTAAAAATTACTTTCACAACTTTTCCTTACCTCTGATACTAACCTGTGCCCCATTGTATGCTTCACACCACTTCTGCAGCTGTCATCCAAACATCAAAATAACAACAGACCCACAGCACGCCTCACTTACCCTGGCGGGGTTCCCCGACGTCGGGAAGCCCGCAGCAGCAGTCGAAAAATTGGAAAAAGCCTCTTAACTGCCTGTTAACTACCTGTCAACAGGCACTTAAGCGGCTATAATCCTCTTCCCGCCGCTAGGAGTCAGGTCCCTGCGCAAATCGGGGACCCGACTCCCGGGAAGATTGGTTGGAGGCGGGCTGGGAGCGGGTTTGGGACTCGCTCCCATTTTTGGGGATTTTCCCAGCAGTCCCGCCTCCAGACCCGCCTCCTCAGGGCTGGTAAAATCCAGCCCTGGTCTCTGCAGTGCTGCTGTGCTCCACTGCAAAATATGGAGGCCTGCTGGTTGCTATGGAAGGGGAAAGCGCAGGGGTCCAGCTCCCCACAGTTATCTTGTTGATGCAGGAGGCATCATTCATAGAGCCCTCTGTAGGAAATCTGTGCACTGGGGGTCGACAGGAAAAGAATCGTTGACCGGTAGTGAATGACTACAGGTTTGTGGGGTAATAAAGACAAACTGCAATAAAAATCGCCGCAAGACAAACCGCTCCAGGACTCTACTGTCACACAGTAAATGAGAGCTCAACTTGGCTGCCCCGTTATACGGCCCGCCAGATAGTCAATGCGATTGACTGCAATGGAGCAAAACTTTAGGCAGGGAGTGTAACAGGTGGCCGAAGCAATACCGTCTGTTTACCGCTACTGCCCAAGAACAATTTCTACTCCTATATCTTTACTCCAGAAAAGGCAACTTGTAGGTGCTACTTGTAATGTAATCAAGCAGTGACGCAACCTAAGTGAGGAGGTGATTGTAACTAAGGACAGGCACACACATTGCTTTGAATTTAGAAAGTAATTTTAGCTTCAGCATAAGAAGAACGAAAGCAAGTTTCAATTCTGAGGAGGCGGAGAATACTTCCCTTGACGTTAAAGCTGGCAATAAATTCAGGGGCATGGAGGGCTCGGGAACAGTAATTACCACATTGAGAATTCATATGTAGTTTAGCCTACAGTGTGTTGTTGCGGAATTGCCCACATAATAACTGCATTGAAACACAGACATTGGCAGATTATATGCTGACATGCATCATTAGTGACATCATTTAGAAATCTGTAAATGTCACTAATAAGTTCTTGTGGCTAAAATTTCCTTCCATGTTTAGATGATTTGTTCCAGCCTCACATTGTAATTAGAATTACACAAAAAATGCGTTTTCCTTCAGAGCTTCAGAAGTGACATTTAACTATCTCCACGATACTTCAATAATCCTGTCAAAGTTTGTTAGGATTTAATTGAAGGCGTCTGCAATTATTTCATGAAATTTCAAAAACGATTAGCACTTTCTGCTGTCGAGGGATTGCCTAACTTCTCGGAATACTCAAGAGAACAGCTAAGGACAGGTTTGTTTATTTTGTTTGGGTCTGCAGTCAATGGGGAGCCGATAGCATAGCAGAATTGTCTCCCCTTTGAACTGCAGTCCTAAAATGAGTTATCAAACTAATTTGGACATGCACTAGAGTTGACTCCCTGCCTTCTTAGCATGTTGCCAGCGAGCAGGTGCAGGAGTCCCCCTGGTTAAGCTGCTGTTTGTGTGATAACGTTTCGCATTAAGCTGAAACAGCATGCTGATGTGGGTTCAGTTCCACTGTGCTGCAAAAATCTCAGCCGTGTTTCTAAATCTGCTGTTCCGTTCAAGGAAGGAGGGAAGATTAGATGGAGGAGAGTTGCTGGTGAACTTCTCTCCTGTGTATGCCTTCTGATGGCTGGTTCGGAGTGATAGATGGGCTGGCAAGTTGAGCTCTAATTCATTGTGTGACTGTAGAGACCTGGAGCGGTTGGTTTTGCTGCAACTTCTATTGCAATTTTCCTTTATTACCCCACAAACCTGTAGTCATTCACTTCTATATTGGCGAAGTGTACATAAAGTGTACTTTAGTGAACTTGACACACAATTATACAGAGGAAGTATTGCATAGAGGCTTATAGACAATCCAGGGGACTGCTTGGACTCAGTGCTCTTTTTCAGCTATACTGCTGCGTGTCATTTGGAGCAACATCAATGACCTCTTGGCTGCATTGCAGTTGGGCAATTCCTGCCTCTTTCATGTGGCAGCTTGATTATAGGGAGGATGTTGTGCATTACCTGGTATGACCAAAAATGGAGACCAAATTTCAGAGAATTGCTCCTGATTCGGCCTCAGTGAGTAGATTATTTGCTTGGACTGGACTATTTTCTACAGTACCTGAACCGCACTGACTGCAGGGTGTGAAGTCTGCTTGGCACCACCTCCGTGTCAATTGCCCGGCTGCAGTAGGAGGAACTCCTCAAGAGGAACCAGACTCGCCACCTGCACAATCAGACCCTAAACCCGGAGAGGGTATGGTGAGGAGGGTAGAATCTTTCATGTGTTCTGGTCATGCCCAAAGATCAATGGTATAAGGTGCTGCATGGAATCCAAAAGATTATCAAGCACATTGCTGTGCCAGTGCACGGCCTTCTGGGCACTTCCATAGTTAGCCCTTGGACCCAGACGCAAGAAATCCTTGAACAGAGGTTTACAGTGACGGCCCATTGTGTCTGTGCTGGCTCTTTCCTAGAGGAATCCTAAACTAACCACACTGTCCTGCTGTCTCCCCATAGCCCAGTATCTTCCTCTGCTTCAAGCATTTATCCAATTTTCCCTTAAAAGGTGAATTTGTGTCTGCCTCAACTACTTGGTGTGGCAAGCATTCCATGCGCCAGCAACCCTCTGTGCAAAGAAATATTTCCCGACTGCTCTCTGCACTCCCAGTGATTTAAAACTGATGGCCTCTTATCGCTGACTCCAACCAGAGAAAATTGTCTTTACTTATCGAAACCCTTCATCATTTAACAACCTCAACTAAATCTCCTCTTTGTCTTCTTTGCCACAGTGGAAATTGCCCCAGTATCTCAATTCGTATCTCGTAACTGTAGTTTCCCATCCTTGGCATCATCCTGGTGAATCTACACATAATACTCTTTGTGGCTTCAAAGTCCTATCAATAATGGATGCAGTTTCTCTGCAAGCACCACTCCCCCCGCCCCCTCCCCCCGTTGGGACACTGGATCACGAATCAGTACTTATACGCACTTGCTCAAAGCTTGTCATGCAGTTGGGCTCAATCAAGAGCCCTCTCCTAGGTTATCTATGCAGTATTGTATTGTCTGAGCGCGTGGAGGTAAAATTTGCATATCCTTCAGATTCTAGCTTGTCTGTGCCTTGAAGCTTTTGAAGAGTACAGGTATCATAACAACATAAGAACATCAGACGTAGGAGCAGGAGTAGGTCATTTGGCCCCTCGAGCCTGCTCCACCATTCAATAAGATCATGGCTGACCTGATCTTAGCCTCAACTCCACTTCCCTGCCCGCTCCCCATAACCCTTGACTCCCTTATCGTTCAAAAATCTGTCTATCTCCACCTTAAATATATTCAATGACCCAGCCTCCACAGCTCTCTGGGGAAGAGAATTCCAAAGATTCACGACTCTCTGAGAGAAGAAATTACTCCTCATTTCCAATTTAAAAGGGTGCCCCCTTATTCTGAAATTATGCCCCCTAGTTCTAGATTCCCCCACGAGGGGAAACATCCTCTTTGCATCTACTCTGTCAAGCCCCTTCAGAATCTTATATGTTTCAATAAGATTCCCTCTCATTCTTCTAAACTCCAATGAGTACAGGCTCAACCTGCTCAACCTTTCTTCATAAGACAACCCCTTCATCTCCGGAATCAACCTCGTGAACCTTCTCTGCACTGCCTCCAATGCAAGTATATCCTTCCTGAAATAAGGAGACCAAAACTGTATGCAGTACTCCAGGTTTGGTCTCACCAGCGCCCTGTACAGTTGTAACAGGACTTCCCTACTTTTATACTCCATTCCCTTTGCAATAAAGGCCTAGATAGGATGTTCCTTCTGGGAGTCGCTGACCCTGCCCAGTAGTGAGATTGGGGATGATGTCCAATGAGGCACATCCTCTGACAAGGCTCTGAATATTTCTGGAAAGTTAGCTAAGTAGTGATGGTGCCCAGGAGTTATACAAACCCATGCCTGGGTATTTTAATTCAATTTATGGCCATTTGAAGGGGAGTATATTTTGGTGCCGAGGGAATTGATGCACACCATACGGCTTAGACCCTGTCTTGGGGTAGTTTATTTTTTTTATCTCGATAAGGCTTTAAATTATTTAATGCAGGAGAACGAGGTCAGGGGATCTGTGGCAAAAAGGAGGACATTATCTACCTATGCTCTCTATGGCTTTAATGGGTGCCCAAAACTGCACAGTATTCTAACTGTTTACGTTTGTTACTAATCGTACTGATCCCATCTGTGTTTGGGGTTGTGTATCCCTTCTGTGTAACCCTAGGTTGGGGAGGATAAGTTATTGCTAAACACATTGGACTTGTGGCTCTAGTAATACAGGACAATCCATTTAATGAAAGTCTCGCCAAAGGTCATTCTTTCGAGCACACACCTCAAGGAACCATTTTACTCCATCATTGAATGAAAAGTTTCCACTGTGCAGTACAGTATTTACATCTTGCACCTCAGCACAAGTGCCCACCTTATTAAGCATACTTGCACATAAGTGATGCTGGAACTGTTAGAGAAAGGATTTTCTTACTTATAAGTTACTCCTCAAAATAATAGGGTTCACATCATTACAGCTAGACATTCACAGATTTATTAAGCATATAACTATTACTGACAATAATTAAGCATAGACTTAACAGCAGCCCTTACGGAAACCTTGTGAGTTTTTAACCCGGAGAATCCACGCGTTAACCGCAAAGTTGTCGGCTGATCAGGCCTCATCGAATTCTGGGCTATCTCATCCAGCAACCGTCTTTTTTTTATGCTTCAGCATTACCTAATCTTCTTTTCATGTTCATTATCAATAACTTCAGTTTTACACATCCCGATTGATCTGTCAATCAAATCCTTAAGCTGAAGACAGTTACAGAAATTCATGAACTATCAAAGGCCTTCTAACACGCCTGTGCAGGTGTTAGTTTCCATCACCCTAGGCTGTGTTCCTTTTGACAGATGTCGACTTCCAGGGTGGCCTTCGCATACGGCCGTTTATATATCAATACAACCACTGTAAACTTTACAGACACATGGGGCTGGATTTTCATTGACCCGTGGAGGCGGGTTTGGAGGCGTGTGGGGGGGTTAAAATTGTGAAAACTGGCGGGCGGGCACAAGTCCGCTTCCATCCTGCCTCCACGTAATTTTCATTAAATAGTGTCTGCTGGTCCCGACTCCGTCCCGCCTTTAAGAGGCGGGATAGGCTGTTAAGGCCCCTAACAAGCACTAAATTGGCTCTATAATGCCATTTTGAAAGGCCTTTGTGATTTTAACCCTTGATCTACATGAAGCACGCCTGTTCTGAACCACGATTGTGAAACCTGGCGGGAGCACATTTGGATAGCTGACTATCAGCTGCAGGTCCACTATTACAATGGAGATGTGATGAAGGTAGTAGTAGTATTAGGTCTGAAAGTCGCCTCTGATGCTGCTGCATTGAAGGTCTTCAGAGACTGCCTGGCCTTTGCTGTGAGAGGACCTGGATGCAAAAAAAATCTCAATCTCTCTCTCTCTCTCCTTAGAGCTGCTGCTGATTTTGCATCCAGGTCCTCTCACAGCAAAGGCCAGGCAGTCTCTGACCTGCAATGCAGCAGCAATGATGACATCATCAGAGGCGACTTTCAGACTGAAACCACTAATTGGTTCATGGGTTCCCACATGCTGGAACTCAATTGCCCAATTAGGTGAAAATTGCATCAATCTCCCACATCCAATTGCAGTCGGGTGGATAACACGAAATGCGGATGACACGATCCCAACCTGCCCCAGTATCAAAATCCAGCCCATGGGGTGAATTTTAACCCCCAAATTCAGGTGGGTTGGGGTTGTGTGAGATGCAAAAAAATGTTTTAATCTCAAACCCGACACCCAACCCTTCTGCAACACGCCTACCTCTGGGTTTAATGGAGGCGGGTCAAGGGTCGGGCAGCCAACCCACTCCCAGGAGGCGGGTTGCCTATTTAAATTTTATAATGAGACTGGGAACTTCACATTTAACCTGTCTTACAGGTTTAACCCTGGCTGGACGGATTTCCCAGGCATCGGGAAACCTGGCAGCTCAAGGGAGGTGAGGACAGCTTGGGGGAAAAGGTACGTGGCTTGTGGGCCAGGAGGAGCTGGAGTGCTTCCTCACAGCCCAACAAGCATATCTGCTTCCCTGGGATTGGATCCCCCCACCATCAGATCTCCCCATCCAAAGATCCCCCCCCCCTACCCCCAGGATCGGACCCCCCCTCCCCCCACGCTCCCACTAGCAGCTGTAGGCTCCCTACCTGCGTTTGCGGCCTGCTCCAGAATCCTCCCCGCCCGACTGGAAGCCAAGCCTATCAATCAGGCTGAATTCCGGGTGGGGATCCATAGAAAAAAATATGCACGCCATTGAGTTAAAACTCCACAGCATGCGGGGAAACACGGACTTCCAGGTGTGCTGTCCGAAACTCCGCGCCTCCGCTCAGAAAACCCGCCCCTGTCGTTATCGGGGCCATAACCACCATAAAAATGTCAGGTCTCTCCCATGCCCCTGTGAAGTTAAAAGATGAATAATCGACAAGAAGCCATTCCATCTACATACCCATTACATCTACAAGCCTCCCACCGTCTTGTTACAGGATCTGTCCATATCAAAGGGATAATCAAACTGCTAGTGAGCCCAGTTCCAAATAAAAAGTTACTAGAAACATAGAAAAATAGGAGCAGGAGTAGGCCATTCGGCCCTTCGAGCCTGCTCCGCCATTCAATATGATCATGGCTGATCCTCTATCTCAATACCATATTCCCGCTCTCTCCCCATACCCCTTGATGCCTTTTGTGTCTAGAAATCTATCTCCTTCTTAAATATATTCAATGACTTGGCCTCCACAGCCTTCTGTGGTAGAGAATTCCACAGGTTCACCACCCTCTGAGTGAAGAAATTTCTCCTCATCTCAGTCCTAAATGTCCTACCCCGTATTCTGAGACTGTGACCCCTCGTTCTAGACCCCCCAAGCCAGGGGAAACATCCTCCCTGCATCCAGTCTGTCTAGCCCTGTCAGAATTTTATACGTTTCAATGAGATCCCCTCTCATTCTTCTAAACTCTAGTGAATACAGGCCTAGTCGACCCAATCTCTCCTCATACGACAGTCCTGCCATCCCAGGAATCAGTCTGGTGAACCTTCGCTGCACTCCCTCTATGGCAAATATATCCTTTCTAAGGTAAGGAGACCAAAACTGCACACAGTACTCCAGGTGTGGTCTCACCAAGGCCCTGTATAACTGTAGTAAGACATCCTTGCTCCTGTACTCAAATCCTCTTGCAATGAAGGCCAACATACCATTTGCCTTCCTAACTGCTTGCTGCACCTGCATGTTTGCTTTCAGTGACTGGTGTACAAGGACACCCAGGTCCCTCTGTACTTCAACATTTCCCAATCTATCACCATTTAAATAATACTCTGCCTTTCTGTTTTTCCTACCGAAGTGGATAACTTCACATTTATCCACGTTATACTGCATCTGCCATGTATTTGCCCACTCACTCAACTTGTCTAAATCACCTTGAAGCCTCTTTGCATCCTCCTCACAACTCACAATCCCACCTAGTTTTGTGTCATCAGCAAACTTGGAAATATTACATTTGGTTCCCTCATCCAAATCATTGATATATATTGTGAATAGCTGGGGCCCAAGCACTGATCCCTGCGGTACCCCACTAGTCACCGCCTGCCACCCCGAAAAAGACCCATTTATTCTTACTCTCTGTTTCCTGTCTGTTAACCAATTTTCAATCCATGCCAGTATATTACCCCCAATCCCATGTGCTTTAATTTTGCACACTAACCTCTTATCAAGACTTTATCAAAGGCCTTCTGAAACTCCAAATACACCACATCCACTGGTTCTCCCTTATCTCTTCTACCAGTTACATCCTCAAAAAACTCCAGTTGGTTTGTCAAACACGATTTCCCTTTTATAAATCCATGTTGACTTTGTCTAATCCCATTGATATTTTCTAAGTGTCCTGTTATCATATCCTTTATAATAGACTCTCGCATTTTCCCTACTACTGATGTTAGGCTAACCGATCTGTAGCTCCCTGTTTTCTCTCTCCCTCCTTTTTTAAATAGTGGGGTTACATTTGCCACCCTGCAATCTGCAGGAACTGTTCCATAATCTATAGAATTTTGGAAGATGACAACCAATGCATCCACTATTTCTATGGCTACCTCATTTAGTACTCTGGGATGCAGATTATCAGGCCCTGGGGATTTATCAGCTTTCAGTCCCATTAATTTCTCCAGCACTATTTTTTTACTAATACTAATTTCCTTTAATTCCTCCTTCTCACTAGTTCCTTGGTTCCCTAGCATTTCTGGGAAGTTATTTGTGTCCTCTTCTGTGAAGACAGAACCAAAGGGCTGGATTTTATGAATGGAGACGTGTTGGAGGCGGGACTGCTGCTTGCCTGGTTTCAGTCCCGCCTCCATCAGCCTCTGGCCAACCAGTGGGATCTTCCCCTGATTGACCTTGTTAAGCCCGCCCGGCGGGCTCAGCAGGCTAATTAGGGGGAAGTCAGTGACAGAGCACATCGACGTATGACATGCCATCTGTCAAGAATTTTTGAAAGACGAAATGTCATCGTTTGTCAGCTCTGTGAAGCTGTCAAACTACTGACATTCTGTGTAGTTTGATGAGTCCTTGTGTTCAGGACTCATCAAACCTTTCGGAGGATCCAACAGCCAGTCTGTGATCTCTACAATGGAGATGTCGGGACTCTGGCTCCACAGCGGCTGAAGGCTGTAGGCAGAAACAAAGGTAAGTTAATATTTTCTAACACTTTACACTCACCTCACATACTTACCACTCCACACTTGCACCCATCACTCACCTCTACATCGTACTTTCAGACCCCTCCGACCCCCACAGACCTCCTACTCAGCTCCTTCCCCCTGGCGGGGTTCCCCCAGGTCGGGAAACCTGCACTTCGGAATGAAAAATGGGGATAATCCTATTTTCTGCCTGTTAACTACCTGTTAACAGACAGTTAATAGGCTTTAATCCCTTCTCGCCTCCAAGGAGACGGGACCCGGGGCAGGACGGCTTCCCGCCTCCTGGCAAGAGGGCATGGAGGCGGGTTGGGGGCGGGTTTGCCACCCGCCCCCAAATTCTGCAACTTTCCCGGCAGTCCCGCCTCCATACCCGCCTCCTCGGGGCTGAGAAAATCCAGCCCTAAGTATTTGTTTAGTTGCTCAGTCATTTCCTTGTTCCCCATTATAAATTCTCCCGTTTCTGACTGTAAGGGACCTATATTTGTCTTCACTAATCTTTTTCTTTTTACATACTTGTAGAAGCTTTTACAGTCTGCTTTCATGTTCCTTGCAAGTTTACTCTCATACTCTATTTTTCCCCTCTTAATCAATCTCTTGGTCCTTTTTTGCTGAACTCTAAACTGCTCCCAATCCTCAGGCTTGCTACTTTTTCTGGCAACTTTATATGACTCCTCTTTGGATCTAATACTATCCTTAATTTCTTTTGTTAGCCTGGTTGGGCCGCTTTTCCTTTTGTGTTTTTGCGCCAGAAAGGAATGTATAACTGTTGCAATTCATGCATTCGTTCCTTAAATGTTAGCCATTGACTATCCACCGTCATGCGTTTTAATGAAGCTCCCCAATCTATCATAGCCAACTCACTCCTCATACCTTCATAGTTTCCTTTGTTTAGATTTAGGACCCTAGTTTCGGATTGGACTTCTTCACTTTCCATCTTAATGAAGAATTCTATCATGTTATGGTCACTCTTCCCTAAAGGACCCCGCACAACAAGATTATTAATTAACCCCTTCTCTTACACAATACCCAATCTAGGATAGCCTGTGTGGTAACACTTTTCAGCTTCCTGTATTACATCACTTCCTGTAATCAGTCCAGGATAAATACTGGACTGATCAGTTAGATCTGGAAGAGGCATAGGGTAAGACCTCTTTTGTATGCAGCACCGTTTTAAGTTGATTAAAGCTTACATTAAGTTTACCACGCGTAAGGCTCATTCTTACGACAATTTAATCAACTTTGGAAAAACTTCGCACTCAAACTTTTTGGACGAACTCGGAGCTAAGGATCCAGGGAATCACCCATCATGGAAAACATCCTTAAACCATCGCGTCTTGACTTGGACCCAAACACCCCAGCAGCCGGTAAGGTGTGGAAACACTGGTATCGCACGTTTGAGAATTTTCTTGAGTATTGCAAAGCTGATGATAACTCAAAGTTGCGGATACTCATCAACTGTGTCACCCCGAATGTATTTCAGTATGTGGAAGACTGGGACAGTTATGAGGAGGCAATTCAGACGCTTAAGAGACTATATACTAAGACACCGAATGAGGTCTATGCTAGACATCTACTAGCTACAGCCCAACAAGGGCCGGAGGAATCCATTGATAAATTCCTCCAAGAGCTTCGCAGACTTAGTATGGACTGTAACTTTCGGGCAGCCTCAGCTGAGCTATACCGCGAAGAAATGATCCGTGATGCGTTCATCTGCGGGCTTGCCTCCCCATTTATACGCCAGCGTCTACTGGAAAGTAAGACACTTGAGCTGCAGAGAGCTTATGACCTGGCTTGCTCTCTAGATCTGGCAAAAAGAAATGCAGACCTTTTTACAGTGCCCAGACCTCGGTCTGCTGCCTTAACTACAGTCAGGCAATTTAAGAGGCCACAGGTGAACTCTATTAGGGAGGACTTTATCCCTGACGATCGATCTGATGACTTCACTGATGAAGAGGATGATGACCCCACTGTGGCAGCCTCTTGGCAATCTAAGAAATGCTTTTTTTGTGGTGATGAGTTTCACCCTCGGAGATTCTGCCCTGCTCGCAATGCGTTTTGCAGTCATTGCAACAAAAAGGGTCATTTTGTAAAGGTTTGCCTATCAAGAGCCTCTACGAGGGCTTATCAAGCTAAGTCCTACCGAACTGCCCCAGTAAGGGCCTATCAGGATGTTCCAACTAAAAACTATCGTGCTTCCTCTCGGGTTTTTTCTCGAAGAAACACACCTAGAATTTCAGCCACTCTTTGTGCAACGACACCAATTACAGCTGCTTGTCCTCAGAACCTATTCCATGCAGCTACAAAAGCATCAATTAATGGACATACTTTAGATGCCTTAATTGACTCAGGTAGCACTGATAGTTTCATTAGGGAACAGACTGTTGCACAGTTAAAGCTACATGTTTTTCCATCGGACCAGGCAGTTGCGATGGCTCAGTCATCACTTAATACCAGAATTTCTGGCTTCTGTGTAGTTGAAATAATGCTTAATGGTCACAGGTATCCCTCCACCCGGCTTTCGGTGCTCAAGGACTTATGTAGTGATCTTATCTTAGGGCTGGATTTTCAAAAGCAGCATAAGAAGCTTACCATTGAGTTCGGCGGATCCAAACCTGAACTCACTATTTCTAATATACGACCTCGATTACCGTTCTGTGCCTTGTCAGCAGCTTCACTGGATGAACCCTCACTGTTTGCCAGTATCCCTCCTCGATGCAAACCGATTATAACAAAGTCACGCCGTTTCAGTCAGGAAGACCAGTCTTTTATTGCGGCTGAGATTTCTCGGCTTTTAGCAGAGGATATCATCGAGCCTTGTTCGTCGCCATGGCGCGCCCAGGTCGTTATTGTTAAGAACCCTCTACAACCTCACAAGAAACGGCTGTGCATTGACTATTCACAGACCATCAATCAATATACGGACTTGGACGCATACCCATTGCCGCGCATCGATGATATGGTTAATAAATTGGCTGAGTACACGGTGTTCTCGACTTATGATCTGAAAAGCGCCTATCATCAGGTACCCTTGAAGGTCTCAGACAAGCAGTATACAGCCTTTGAAGCCAATGGGCGGCTGTATCAATTTCGTCGCCTCCCCTTTGGGGTCACTAATGGAGTGGCTGTCTTCCAGCGAGCAATGGATGACCTGGTCAAACAGGAAGACTTGAAGGATACGTTTCCTTATCTGGACAATATTACTGTCGCAGGTCGCAATCAGCAGGAACATGACGCCAATCTCCAACGATTTTGGGATGCACTCCAGCACCGTAATTTGACATTGAATGCGGCTAAATCCATTGAGTCACAACCAACCATCAACATCCTTGGCTATTGTGTGGGCAATGGCATCATTAAACCTGACCCTGAAAGGCTTCGCCCACTCCAAGAACTCCCGCCACCTAAGAATCCGGCCTCCTTGCGCCGGGCCCTCGGCCTGTTTGCATACTATGCGAAATGGATTCCTAACTTCTCGGACCGAATCCAACCTCTACTGAAGGCCAGCACATTCCCACTAGACACAACGGCTGTTGCAGCCTTTAACCTCCTGAAAAAGCAGTTGGAGAAAGCGGCTCTTCACTCCATCGATGAGAGTCTTCCTTTCGTGGTTGAGTGTGATGCTTCGGAGGTGGCAATCTCAGCCACTCTGAATCAGGAAGGTCGTCCGGTGGCATTTTTGTCCAGGACTTTTCAAGGGGCTGAGCTACATTATCCTCCAGTCGAGAAAGAAGCTACAGCCATCATAGAGGCAGTACGGAAGTGGAGTCATCTCCTGGCTCGCCAGCACTTTACCTTAATCACGGACCAGCGATCGGTCGCCTTCATGCTCGATAATCGAAAACGGACCAAAATTAAAAATAATAAAATCCAGCTTTGGCGGCTGGAATTGGCCTCTTTTGGTTACACCATCCACTATCGACCTGGCAAGGAGAATGTGGCTCCGGATACCCTCACACGAGCATTCTGCTCCGCCATGGCACCCTCTACGCTCGTAGACATCCATGATGGGTTGTGTCATCCAGGCGTTACTCGCATGCTGCACTTCGTGCGGTCCCGAAATCTCCCATTCTCTACCGGGGATGTAAAGAAGATGTGCTCGGACTGCAGAGTCTGTGCGGAATTGAAACCTCGGTTTTTCCGCCCCTCGGGTGGTATACTCATACATGCGACCCAGCCAATGCAAAGGCTTAGCATCGATTTTAAGGGGCCGTTGCCCTCTTCGACTCGCAACACTTATCTATTAACAATGGTTGATGAGTATTCTCGTTTTCCGTTTGCCTTTCCCTGCCCCAATATGCTGACAACCACGGTTATCAGCTGCCTTGAACAGGTATTTGCTTTCTGTGGCATGGCATCCTATGTTCATTCAGATCGGGGCCCTTCTTTTATGTCGGGAGAACTCAAGGCCTATCTCTCGGAACGGGGTATTGCTGCCAGCAAAACGACGCCTTATCATCCGGTTGGGAATGGGCAAGTCGAGCGTTTTAACGCTATCATCTGGAATGCGGTACGTCTGGCTTTGAGATCTCGGGGCCTACCCAACCAGCATTGGGAAGCAGTACTTCCAGACGCATTACACTCCACACGGTCCCTCCTTTCGACCGCCACAAATACGACGCCTCATGAACGGTTCTTCCGATTTCAGCGTCGCTCATCCTATGGGACATCTCTCCCGTCGTGGCTGACTGCACCGGGACCAGTGCTACTCCGAAGATATGTCCGGGCGTCTAAGAATGACCCCCTGGTAGATGAGGTTGAGCTCACTGACGTCAACCCTACCTACGCCTATATTCGGTATCCTGACGGTCGGGAATCTACCGTGTCATTGCGGGATCTGGCTCCCTGCCCGCCGAAACATAGAGGGACACCAGGGGATGATATTGTACCAGGCACATCTCTGGGCTTGCCAGGTGCCTCTCATCATGATCGGGATCTGACGCCGGCTGGTACCTCACTCCAGCGTGCCGACCTGGGGCAGACTGACTATGAGCCCGTCGGGGCTCGCACGCGCAGCCACGATCAACCCTGTACCGTACGCTCAGAAACGGATCTGCCACAGCCCTGCCCGACACCCATTCGGGTACCAGTACACAGTCAGGATCGTTCTGACCCCTCACAGAGCGGGCTGGAGCACTCGGACTCTGGTCCATGGCCCGCAGCGGGTAAACGGGCTAGGGGCCCTCTACCGCTACGAGAACCCAAACGGGTGCGGCTCTCCCTCATCCAACGGCTACGAAATGGAGGGAGCATCCCGGCCTCCTAATCTTTTCGGGGGGGAGAATGTGGTAACACTTTTCAGCTTCCTGTATTACATCACTTCCTGTAATCAGTCCAGGATAAATACTGGACTGATCAGTTAGATCTGGAAGAGGCATAGGGTAAGACCTCTTTTGTATGCAGCACCGTTTTAAGTTGATTAAAGCTTACATTAAGTTTACCACGCGTAAGGCTCATTCTTACGACAGCCTGTTCCCTAGTTGGCTCCTCAACGTACTGGTCTAAAAAACCATCTCGTACACACTCCTGGAATTCATCCTCCACAGTATTATTGCTAATTTGGTTTGACCAGTCTATATATAGATTAAAGTCACCATGATTACTGTAGTACCCTTGTTACATGCATCTCTAATTTCCTGTTTGATGCCATCCCCTACATTACCACTACTGTTTCGAGGACTTTAGACAACTCCCACCAATGTTTTCTGCCCTTTAGTACTCCTTAGCTCCACCCAGACTGATTCTATATCTTGATTTTCTGAGCCAATATCCTTTCTCACTATTGCTTGATTTCATCCTTTACTAACAACGCCACCCCACCTCCTTTTCCTTTTTGCCTGTCCTTCCTAAATATCGAATATCCTTGGATATTCAGCTCCCAGACTTGGTCACCCTACAGCCATGTCTCTGTAATCGCAATTATATCATATCCGTTTACATCTATTTGCGCTGTTAATTCATCTACCTTTATTACGAATGCTTCGTGCATTCAGATACAGTGCCTTTAGATTTGTCTTTTTAACATTTTTAGACATCTTAACATTTTTTTGTACTATGGCCCTATTTGTCTTATTACCATTTTTTCTTACCCGGACCCTATTTGTTAGTGCTTAAATTAATATAAAGAGAAATCAGTAGCAGTCTCATTGATGAACCCTTTGCTAACAGAACATAGAAGCGTTTTGATGGATATGGACAGTCATCAATCGATGAGGGGAGACGTCGCTTCTTTTCCCCTTTATGCTTCTCCTTTGCCTTCTCAACTGTTGGTCATTTGTTTGTGGGCTCTTTCTGTCCAGAACCACAGCACCTTCAAAACAAAAACACATGCAATCTGATAATTGCTTCTGTTTGAAACTCAAACTCTTATTATAGCACGGTACACCAGGCTGTTTACCTTCTGGGGCCTCTTAGTTGTACACTTAATTTAATTCTGCACATTGAAGACTCCAGGACTGGTTAATTTGGGTTCTTGTTTAATCCGTGTTAGTGGTTAAATAAAAGATCAGACATTCAGGGCATGTGGGCCATAGTTTGGGCATCTGTGCTTTATATGGAGGCTTTGTAATCCATTTTAAAAGCAGTGTATTGGTCAGCATGTTAAGTAGAAATAGTGATATCGTTTTCAAATAAAATGACTAGGCATAAAGGTGAAAAGTAATAAAAATCACTCAAAGCTAGTGGACAGGTACAAAAAGTAATCAAAAAGGCTAATGGAAAGTTGGCCTTTATCTCAAGGGGGCTGGAATACAAAAGGTTGGGTGTTATGTTACATCTGCACAGAGCTCTGTTTAGACCCCATCTGGAGCACTGCGTTCATTTTCAGACACCACACCTCAGGAAGGATATATTGGCCCGGGAGGGGGTGCAGCGCAGATTCACCAGAATAATACTCGGGCTAAAAGGGTTAAATTATGAGGACAGGTTGCATAAAACTTGGCTTGTATTCCCTTGGGTTTAGAAGGTAGAGTGGTGAGCTAATTGAGGTCCTTAAAATCCTAAAAGGTTTCAAAAGGGTGGTTACAGGGAAACTATTCCTCCGCTGGGCGAATACAGGATGAGGGGGTAAAATCTTAAAATTAGAGCCAGGTCATTCAGGAGGGAAATCAGGAAGCAGCTTTTCACACAAAGGGTAGTGGAAATCTGGAATTCTCTCCCCCAAAAGGCTGTAGATGCTGGAGGATGACTGAAATTTTCAAGACTGAGATTGACAGAATGAAGTAAGGGTATCAAGGGCTATGAATCAATAGCAGGTAAATGGAGTTGAGATACTGATCAACCATGATCCAATTGAATGGCCTAACATGCTCGAGGGACTAAATGGCCTACTCCTGTTCCTATGTTCTTAGATTCAAAATTACAGTTGTGTGTGTATTAAGTGCTCGATTACCAGCTTGACCCTTTTGACACAAAAGCTAAGATGTAAGGGAGGATATTTTAAATTTAGGCTGTTGTACTATTATTTTTAGGTGCATCATTTGCATTGTAATACTTCCTTATCTATTTGAATACTTCTTAACCATTTAAATACTTTCTATCCTTTTAAATAATTTCTCTCCTTTTAAATACTTCCTATCCATTTAAGTTTAAACCCATTTCAAATCTTCGAAAGTGAAAACGTTAATACCCCTTTACTCTGCTAAAACATTTGTTTGTGTTAAATGGCATTCTATTAGCACCTGTCAAAAAAGGCAACCTAAATTTGAATGAAGAACCCATATTTAAGGGAACTGAGGGTGTAGATTGTGTGTTTATCATTTATTATCAGTGCCACACAGACTGATATGGGACATCGATGGAAAACCCCATTTCCTGAGAGAAGACCTCTGGTTAGGTGCATTGATTACTGTCCTGGATCAGAGAGCAGACAACTTTGAAAAAATATACAAGTTTAAGTTAGAAAAAAGATGAAAGAACGCAAGATCCATGATAATATAAATTGAATATGGGTTCTTCATTCAAATTTAAGCAACACTAGGATAGAGAACAAGGATGACCCTCTGTTTTAAGAGGACAGATTAGAGAAGTTCAAGCTCCTCAATCTAGCAAAATGAAGATTATGGGGGGCTCCCAATTCATGACATATAATAAAATATTAAATAATACAGATAGGTAGACCCAGAGTATTACTTCAGAGTGAGCCAGACGCATAGGGCCAGCGATCATAAATATAAATAGTGAAAAGTAAAATTGAAACAGATGGTTCATAAGTTTATTGTTTAACTAAACTTAAGAATAATCTGCCAGGCAGGGTAGCAGTGGCAGAAGGAGTCACTTTCAACTTCACTGCCCGGTCAGTGACCTGATGGAGCAGGTCACCCACCATTACAAGCTCGAGGAGCTGAATGGCCTACTCCACTCCCTGTGTTCCTACAGAACACGCACAATTTACATTTCTACTGATTAAGATGGAATGAAAGCCGAGTGAGTTTTATAACTGGCGCTGACCAGGTGGTGAAGTTGAAACTTACTCCCAAAGATATTACAGCATTCAAAATGGACGCTAGGCTGGGAGAGTTAGGCTGCTCGAAGGAGAAGCTTAATGGCTTTTTCCCTTCCTTCATAAACTAAAAACTAAAGAGTAAATCGAAGGAATAACTTCTTCGGACTGCAATTATTGAGTTGTATGATAGACTGAAAATGAAATTGGATTAATTCTTGAATCAGCAAAGAGTAGAGCGACATGATCCTCGGCAGGAAAAATGATTAAATATATTTAGGTCAGGCCCGGAAGCAGCACACATTTGACAGGGGAGGCTTGCTCAACTGAGTGGTCTTTTTTTAATCCTATATTCTTACATTTTATGCTACAAGCTAGATCTCTCCGTAACACAGCGAGACATTATTCAGTGCACTTTCAGAGCAGAGTTACCAATTCATTAAAACTCAGATTCTTTTTTAAAAATTATTTGAACAATGGTAATTTCATTTTGCAATTGCAAGCATTTTCCCATCAATGAGTTCTTGAATATTTGTGCACTCATATATCATCATGGAGGAGAATTTGGGCGCTCTAGCGCCCGTATTTTGGACTCTACGAGGCCTCCTAAAGTTCGAAAATGTCATCCACGATGCGCGTGCGCACTTACAATGGGAAGTGTGCCGGACGCCATATTTGTGAAGGGGTGTGCGCGCGCACACCTAACGACCACCGGTAGCATGCAGAGCAGGCAGATCATGACGTCAATCAGTGTGCATCGCTGATTCAACGCCAGCGCTGCCATTTTCAAGCTCCACACTGCAGCCTACGCCCTTTCTTAATCTCACACAGCTGAACACGTTAAACCCATGAAGGACCCCCCACCAGCGCTATTATAAGGGATCATGAACTACTTACAGGTTATTTGCTGGATTATTTCTTCTGGCTGTTGGTGCAATTTTACGCATTTTCGGAGCTTTTCCATGCTTATCTCAAGTTTCAATAGTCTATAGGGAGTGGCCTGGCAGGTGCTGAAGGACTATTTTGGTGACTTAAAGGCTTGTGCTGAAACCAGTTGCTTGCAGATATGGATGGCCTGGTAGGCCTTCCTCTTGGAAATGAACATGACGGGGAGAATGAAGAGAGGCCACGCAGAGCAGGACAAGCTGCTACAAGAGGGAGGAGGAGGAGGGGGGGAAGAAGGGTTCTCAGCAGGAAGCCATATCCACTGAGGGTCTTTAGGGAGCAATTCTCTGACCTGAACTTCAGCGATGACCAATGCTCGAGACACCTACGCTTCACTAAAGAGGTTGTGACAGAAATCTGCAGCCACAACTCCAAACTCAGAGCAGGGCAAGGACAGCATTGCCAATGGCTGTCAAGGTGACCGTGGCTCTGAACTTTTATGTGTCTGGCTCCTTCCAGGGTGGTGCTTGAGATATGAGCAACATCTCGCAGTTTGCAGTACACTGAGGCTCTCTATACAAAGAGAGACAGCTTCCATGACCTGAGCAACGTGCAAATTGGCATAGGGACAGACAGATCAGAGAGTTAAATGCGTGGCTCAAAGAGTGGTGTGGGAGGAAGGGGTTTTGCTTCATGGGACACTGGCATCAGTACTGGGGAAAGAGGGAGCTGTTCTGTTGGGACGGGCACCACTTAAACTGGGCTGGGACCAGTGTCCTAGTGAATCGAATAACTAGGGTGGTAGATAGGGCTTTAAACTAGTGAAGGGGGGGGCGGAGGTGAGTGGGAGGATTCAGGGAAGGGTAATTTCAAAAGCAGTAAGAGAAATGTCAAGGCTGTAGAGCAGAGTAGTGATCTGGGTAAAGATAAGCAGATTGGATCAGGAAGGGACCCCTGATGCATGCAGCCAATGAACAGCGCTGGCTGCACACAGTAATCATGGAAATGAGCAGGCAGCACGGATTTGATGTCCTGTCTGCATTGCAATCAACGGGCGCGGGTTAATCGCGCATCACGATCGCTGCGCCCGTTTTCGGGGGTTATCCAATTTAACCCCCCACCATGTATAATAAAGTCCAGAGCCGTGTTAAAGTAATCAATCTCCTGACACTGCCATTTAAATTATGCCTCCCTGCTGCTCTGGGGCAGGCGGCCTTCTCGTGCCTGAAGAGAGGTAAGTAAAAATATTGGTGGGCGCAAACTCCCCCCCCACCATCTCACTCCCCCCCACCATCTCACTCCCCCCCACCATCTCACTCCCCCCCACCATCTCACTCCCCCCCACCATCTCACCCCCCCCCCACCATCTCACTCCCCCCCACCATCTCACTCCCCCCCCACCATCTCACTCCCCCCCACCATCTCACTCCCCCCCACCATCTCACTCCCCCCCACCATCTCACTCCCCCCCACCTGTACCAACGGGTTGCCAACGGGTGGGATGGGTTAAAATTGGCCCTTATATCTCCGATAATGTTCATTCAATTTTCTAGCAGTCAATTTGATAGCTCCTTAAAGCTAATATTCCTGATGATTTTGTCAGCTCTCAATATTCAAAGAAAACTCAGCAGAACAAAAGAACTTGGAAGCCAATTCAAAATAGCTTTTAGAGAAGGGATCCTGATGGTGAAAATTTGCGTCCTAAAGCTGCCATTTGGCATCGTCTACATCGATTGCAGTCCCAAAAAAGGCTTTAGAGGGCAGATTCATTGGCACTGTGCAGAGTGGCGAATTAGTGTATTGGTTGAGATTTGCAGTTTAATGCAAATTAGGGACAGTTTTGTCACCTGGAACTTGGTCAACACTGTCTAACTCACCGCGTGTCGGCAGAATTATTACCAAATTAGGGCAAGATGAAATAAAGGCAAGTAGGTATTGGCTGACAGAATTTATTATAAGTGATATAATTTAAGGGGCCAGTTATAGTACTGCACTTGAACAGTTTTATACCGGGCTGTGTTTACATTCAGATATTTCTTGGTACATTATTGGTTTCGTAATATTTTTTTAAAAATCGATTTTCCCTTCACTTTTTTAATTCTCCCATGGTCGCTTCTGTTTTAGTTTCTGTTTTTGATTCTTTACTTTTCTTGCCGTTGTCAATTCCCATCTTATTTATTCATCCACGGTCTTTCATGTTGCATTCAATCGCCCACAGTGTCACTTTGACTTTGATGTTGTCTCGCTCTACAGAGTTGCCGTTAGTCAGCACATGGAATCTGATAGCTGGCAGCGGCAAAGATGCCCCGTATTCTATATCACTGTCTCCCAATCAGAAAAAACTACAAACACTTTAGATTTCCCTTGTTAGCTTCTGAGAATATCTCTTTGGCAGTGAGAAAAGTGATAAAGAAGGTGCCAGTTGACCTCTGATCAGCAACAGAGATTAAGAGCTAAGGGGACAATAGGAATAAGATTAGAAGTAAACTGGAAGTGGTTACTGATAATGAATGAAGAAACAGTTTTAAAATGAAAAGTAATACAATCTATGGTGTTTCAGAACACTTTCTTTTTTCTTCCTCAGTTTTCTCAGTCGATCCGTTTCTTCTCTTCTTAGGTAGTCCCTCGGAGCCGAGGATGACTTGCTTCCACACTAAAAATGAGTTCTCAGGTGACTGATGAGTCCAATGCGGGACCTACAGACTCTGTCACAGGTGGGGCAGACGGTGGTTGAAGGGGCGGGTGGGTGGGGTGCTTGGGTTGACGTGCGCTCCTTCCGCTGTTTGCACTTGGCTTCCGCTTGCTCCCGGCAAAGAGACTCGAGCTGTTCGGTGTCTTCCCGGATGCTTCTCCTCCACTTTGTGCAGTCTTGGGCAGGGTTTCCCAGGTATCGGTGGGGATGTTGCACTTTTTCAAGAAGGCTTTGAGGGTGTCCTTGAAGCGTTTCCTCTGACCACCTGGGGCTCTCTTGCCGTGTTCAACCTCCGTCGCCCCTGGTCGATCCGTTTAATAGCAGCGACTCACACCGGGCTGGAGCTCCACAGTGCAATTAACCCTCTGGTACCTGAACCAAATGCCCATTTTTCAGGGGTTTGGGCACCCGGGTGAGGTACCAAAGGGCTTCTGGCATTTGTTGAACCATATAGCGCAGCAGTAAACTCATCCTTTTGGAGAGGAAGGGAGAAAATGTTGGTGAGGGGGTGCGGGGAATATTTTCTATGCCACCAGTAATGCTTGTAAATAGTACTTCACTTTTGTACCTGTGGCCAGACAAGACTCTGGCCTAGAAATTGGTTCACCCAGTACCCGTTTTTCAGGTGCTACTTGGGCTACTAAGGCCTCAATTTGGCGGGCAGGAAGCATGCGCACATTTCCAACCATAGGTACGCCGCCCGCCATATTGGGTAAGGACAAAAATGTGCGTCTTTTACCCACGCATATTTAAATAAGGGGTCTAATGGCTGTTTAAGGCCCCATCTCCGACCTTGACCCTGATCCCCAACTGCCGGGACCAGGATTGGGGCCTTAAGATTCCGAACCCAGGATCTAGCCCTAACTCCTGGCCCCGACCTCGACCCCTGGCCCTGGCTCCCACCCCGGCCCAATCCCTGGCCCTGACCCCGATCCTTGACTCCCGGCCCCGACCCCGATCCCAGGCCCCTTTGATGTCTACTTGCTATGTTCTATCAGAACTGTGCTGATTTTCTTTTGGAATCAGTTTTCATAGAATAGAATCATAGAATCATACAGCACAGAAAGAGGCCATTCAGCCCATCGTGCCCACTTTCAAAGAGCTATCCAATTAGTCTCACTCCCCTGCTCTTTCCCCATAGCCGTACAATTTTTTTCCTTTTCAAGTATTCGCTTTTGAAAGTTACTATTGGATCTGCTTCCACCACCCTTTCAGGCAGTGCAATCCAGATCATAACAACTCGCTGCATTAAAAAAAAATTGCCTAATTTCCTTTTTTGCCAATTATCTTAAATCTGTGTCCTCTGATTTTTTTTATTCGTTATGGGATGTGGGCATTGTAGGGGTGTGGGTTGTTATAAGAGTCAGCCTTTCCCCTGACTCAGTGAGCGGTTCGAATCGCTCCCACGCCCCAGGTTCAAAACTTGGACTTATTTAGAGGTTGTGAATAAAGATGCAGTAGACCACAGGTTCCAATGAAAGAACTATAACTTTTATTAAAGTTAAAAGGTAACAAACTTAAACACACTTCACACTTAAACAGGTTTGGGGAGTACACGGTTACAGGCGAGGAAAATGACAGTATACAAGAAAAATAAAAACCTTTATCCCTCCCAAAAATCCCACTTCTATCTAGGTTTCGGTTTCAGGAGATCAGGGATAATGCTCACCAGACAGGGGTATTAACAGTGCGAAATCCAGCCAGGTAAGTCGATGGTGATTCTGGTCATCAAACGTCTTCCTTTACCATGTGGCTTCTGGGCAGTGCTGCGAGAGACCCTCGTTTCCAGTGTAGTCGGTCGAGTCGAAAAGAGAAAGAAATCTTGGGTCCTGCTGCAATTATAGTCCTTTTCGCACCCCCCCCCCCCCCCCCCCCACCCCACCACCACAAACTCCTCATGAAAAAAACTGGTTTCATGATGCAGTGAGTTTTCAGGTGAGGCCTGTTCATTGTCTTGTTAAAATCTTGATGGGCTTTCAGCTATGCTAAACCAAATCAAATGGCTTACATCCTGTTGCGTTGTAGTACCATGGAAGCTTACATTGTTCTACTGCTTTGGGTTCCTTGCTGGTCCTAGCATTCCTATGGGCTCTGTGTTTTGGGTGGGGCAGCCTTTCCCCAGGGCCTATTGTCCAAATAGTAATGTTTGCTGGTCTTTGAATTCCCAGACCCGGCACGTGCCGGACATGTTCAGGCACGTTTCCTTTAAAGTTCCAAAGTCCTTATTTTTTTCCTTTCGATATATGTTTTGGGGATCTGCAAATTTTGAAAATCTTACAGCATCGCTGGCAAGGCCAGCATTTATTGCCCATCCCTAATTGCCCTAGAGAAGGTGGGGGTGAGCTGCCTTCTTGAACCGCTGCAGTCCGTGTGGTGAAGGTACTCCCACAGTGTTGTTAGGGAGGGAGTTCCAGGATTTTGACCCAGCGACGATGAAGGATCGGCGATATATTTCCAAGTCAGGATGGTGTGTGACTTGGAGGGGAACTTGCAGGTGATGGTGTTCCCATGCGCCTGTTGCCCTTGTCCTTCTAGGTGATAGAGGTCACGGGTTTGGGAGGTGCTGCAGTACATCTTGTAGATGGTGCTCCGGTAATGCCTGCCACAGCCTTACAGCCCTCTGTGTAAAAATATTTCTCCTGCTGCCTGTCCTAAATCTCTACAATTAAGGTTAAATATCTTCCCTCATTCCAGATGCCACAGTCTTATAGCATGGAGCCCTAATATTCTCCAATAGTCTGATGTGCGGTACCTTATCAAAGGCTTCCTGAAAATCCATGTACAGCATTTCCCCTATCACCATATCTGTCACCTCCTCAAAAAAGTGTATTAGGTTTGTCAAGCACAATCTTCCGTTCTGAAATCTGCTTCTAATTACTTTCTCTTCATCTAGATGCCTATTTTCACCTTTAAATACCTCAGTGGCTTTGACTTTTCCTACCTGTGTGATCTCTGCACACTCTTTCCTCCTCTGACATCAGTCTATTTAATCTTTCCTGCTCCCTCCATTATTGGTAGCTACTCCATCACCCACTTTGCCCTCTTGAAATCCCTCGCTCAACATCATCAGCTTGTCATCTCCCTCCCTGTTTTCTAAAGCTTCTTAAAACTGTTCTCTTTGTCTCTGCTTACACCTTCATCCCCCCAAAATAAATCTACCTGTTTAAAATAATAATGTGCAATATTAAAGAATTGTTTATTTTTCTTATACCTTCTGTCATAAGAGTGACTGATTACATAGAATATACAGCACAGAAACAAGCCATTCAGCCCAACTGGTCTGTGCCGATGTTTATGCTGCACTCGAGCCTCCTCCCACCCTACTTCATCTCACCCTATCAGTATAAACTTCTATTCCTTTCTCCCTCATGTATTTATCTAGTTTCCCCTTAAAGACATCTACGCTATTTGCTTCAACTACTCCATGTGGTAGCAAGTTCCACATTCTAACCATCTGGGTAAAGAAGATACTGGGCCAGAAATTCGGCTTTCCGGCTTCCTGCAGATGCAAGCATCGCGCGCGTACTTACCTACCGCGCCTGCCATTGTGCTTTGGGCCCACGAGGACTTTGGGTCCTGGGCCTCCTGCAGCTGCCGGTGTGCAGTGCTTGCGTATCCCAGGGGCGCAGTTAGTTCGAAGCGTCCCCTGGGATCACGTGGGCCCTGGAGAGCCAATCCTGGCAGGGCATTTTCATTCATAGAGACAGGAAGACCTGTCAAATCTATGAATAGAGATCGGCCCCAAAACCACACTAAAACTTCAAATAAATTTATAAAAAACATCACATTTTTAAAATAACTATAAATTACATAAATTAACTACTTTAAACAAAAATTTTAATTTTTGAAAAAATTAATTAAACTTTTTAACGGTGCTAAAAATAAACTTACCTTTCTTTAAAGTATCTAAAAAAGATAAACCTGTTGAAAAAATGTTTAAATTGTAATTAATTAACCACTTACCTTGTTAAAAACAGGCCTTGCATCTCCTTTTTAAATGTGCAGCTTCTCCATACTTACCCTCACGGAGAAACCTGAAAAAAAAAACGAAGTTCGCTGCGTGAGCACAGCCTCTAACGCGCACGCATTCGACTTCTGAACCCCTTCCTTCAGGGGAACGGAAGTTCCAGTTTCCCGCGCATGCGCAGTGCATGCAGGAAACCGGCACTTCAGGTGGCCTTACGGGTGAGTACACAGCGCGTACTCACCCGACAAGAGCCGAATTTCTGGTCCCTCCACAATCCAGCAATGTTTTCTTTGACACTGTACTTCCTTCAGTATCCCATACTAAAATGAGAAATGTTTGCACCAAAATATTTTCGTGTCTTTATACTTCAGGTCACTTTTTTCCAATGAAAACCGTTTTTATTTCTCATTCTCCTTGTTACATCAGCAGTAACTTACTTAATAAACAAATGACATAAAATGACTCGGTGTATATATATATATATATATAGCAAATCTGACTGCGGTTTTGGTGCACTTTATGTAATCATCTTTGTCTGTGGCTACTTATAAAGACTACAAAATAGAGATAGCTTACTGACAAAACCTTGTGTTCAATATATTTGTAGTGCTAATAGAAACTAGCCCCAATTTTTGGTTTGCTGGGTAGGTAGTAGTGTATGTGTAGACTATTGGCTCATTGTAAAATGCAATGTAGTCACCACACATAGATCAGTGAGGAAAGAGAGAAAGGCAGAACATAAAAGGAGTGACTTAGTAGCTGAGACGAGGAAAGAAAAACTTGGAGGAACAAAGAAAAATAGAGGAACAAGGAGCACAATTAAAAGTGCAGAGCACTGACAAAAGAAAGGAAAGCAAGTGCTGGATCATAATATATCAATTGTCTGAAATATATATAACATGTACGGGAAATATGTAACTATTACTGGGATTATACAATGAATCCAACCAAGTTAGTGGGCACCTTCTTAATGGGAGCATTCATTTCAAGAGATAATTTGCTGAGTTATTAATTTATTCTCCCTACATTTATTAAAAAAACAAATTATTAATGTAATAATTCATGTTTCAGACCTTTTGCTTGTAGTAGCAACCCTGAGTCCAGCTAGGCCAGTTCGTGAACTCATTGTTACACAGTGTATAACTAACTTTGACACTTCCTGGTAATCAACTATGGACTGTCACTTAATAATGAATTTACAGTGATTGTGTCAGTCATTAATCCTTCAGGGTGGACATGATCGGTTCTGCAGAGTTCTGTTAAAGTTTACAATGACACCCCGGGGCAGCAAAAAAAACCTCAAGCAGAATAGAACCCATGAGCTCTGCAGTATGTTGTGATGGATTAGTGGGAGTGATATCAAGCCTAGAATTTTATCTCCGCTGAAGATTTCATTTTTTGATCTGAATCCCTCCATGTCTTTAGCGATAGCTCCCAGCGTTCTATTATTCTCCATGCAATACATTTCAAGGAAGAGGTGACACTTTAAGTGCTTCCTAAAATTAATAGCACCAAAAATTGAATATTACAAAAAATAAATGTTTTATTATTGCACTCCAAAGTGTCGATTTACGATCATATCTTTTGATAACCAATAATTGCTGACACTGAATGAATAGTGTTTGTGTTTTTTTCTCATTTGTTTTCTTGGATGTGGATAATGCTGGCAAAGCTTCATTCATTGCCCATCCTTAGTGGCCCTAAACTGAATGAACAGTTAGGCCACTTTTTTTATTAGTTCCTGCGATGTGGGCGTCGCTGGCAAGGCCAGCATTTATTGCCCATCCCTAATTGCCCTTGAGAAGGTGGTGGTGAGCCGCCTTCTTGAACCGCTGCAGTCCGTGTGGTGAAGGTATTCCCACAGTGCTGTTAGGGAGGGAGTTCCAGGATTTTGACCCAGCGACGATGAAGGATATATTTCCAAGTCAGGATGGTGTGTGATGGTGTGGTGGAAAGGCTTTGAGGAGTCATGTCGAAGTCTTGACTCCGAGTAAGACTCTGAAACAAACTGTACCGTCAGATAAACAAAGCTTTATTCTTTTACTTGCGCAAGGGGAGCGAGAGTCTAGTCAATGGCCAGGCTCACACTCCAAAGAACATTAGCGAATGCAGCATATTTATACATTAAAACAGGCAAGCGTTCCATAAATCACGTGTAATGGTATTGTATCATCTTAAACAAATTAAGAGTTTAAACAAAGACACTCAAGGTCAGCAGGACAGAAATGTCTTCAGACAAGGTAAGTTAATTATATTCTGTCAGGAGGCATTGTGTGAATCTTGTTACCAAAAGGATGATTAACTCACTCATGTCTGATTATCATGTTTGTACAGTGGAGAACACCAGTTCCATATGATCATGTATAAAAGTAGCTAGTCAACTCTGTACAAAGCTATTTCAGTATTCATGCAGATAAAGAGAAACGAGATTGACCTTTAACAGAATTGTTTTCATTCTTTGGCCAGATGTCATTATGTTAGTTGCTGCTCACTCGACATTAGTCCACAGGCAATGGTACAAAATACATTAGATGTCAAGTATCCCATCATGCACTAGTAAGGGCAAAATCATATTTCCATATTCAGGAGTTGAGTCACTCACCACAGAATACCCAGCCTCTGACCTGCTCTTGTTGCCACAGTATTTATGTGGCTGGTCCAGTTAAGTTTCTGGTTATTGGTGACCCCGAGGATGTTGATGGGGGATTCGACGATGGTAATGCCATTGTCAAGGGGAGATGGTTAGACTCTCTCTTGTTGGAGGTAGTCATTGCCTGGTACTTATGTGGCGTGAGTCAGAGATGGGGGGATCGGGGAGAGATCGGAGGAGGGTCAGAGATTGGGGACAGAGATGGGGGGTCAGGGGCGAGTTGGAGATGGGGGGATCTTGGAGATATCGGAGGGGGGTTGGATTTCGGGACG
Source organism: Squalus acanthias (assembly GCA_030390025.1). Taxonomy (NCBI): domain Eukaryota; kingdom Metazoa; phylum Chordata; class Chondrichthyes; order Squaliformes; family Squalidae; genus Squalus; species Squalus acanthias. The sequence continues at coordinate 84,688,238 of CM059425.1, forward strand.
GGGAGGGTGTGTGGTTTGGGAGAGATCGGAGGAAGGTCAGAGATTGGGGACAGCGATGGGGAAGTCGGGGGGAGAGTTGGAGGTGGGGAGATCGAGGAGAGATTGGAGGGGGTCGGAGATCACAGGGGGGTCGATGATTGTGGGGTGTCGAGGGAAGATCATAGAGGTGAGTTGTTGTTTACAGGTTAGCTTGTTGGGCCGGGCGAAACACTCCTGCTCCTCCTGGCCCACAAGCAGTGCTGTAATGGCACTTACCTCATGGATCCGACCCTTCTCGCCTCCTTTCATCTGGCGGGTTTCTTGAACCTGGCTGACTGTGGTCAAAAATAGGAATCCTGTTAAATTGGAGGCGCACAGCCTCCTTAAAAGGTTTCAACAATCTAGCTGCCTCCTGAGAATGGATTGATCACCTGCCCCCCATCCCGCCCCGTTAAAACTGGAAGTAGGCGGGTTCGAGGCAGGTTGGGTTCCTGTTCAGGTTTTTAACATTCTAACTTCCCACCTGACCCAAAACCCATCTGTTACGGGGGTTAAAATGACCTGCCTGTGTGACTTGGAGAAGTGCTTGGAGGTGATGGTATTCCCATGAGTTTGGTTCTCTAGTTCTTCTTGGTGGTAGAGATTCGAGGAAAAGGAGATGCTGTCGAAGTAAGACGCTTAACTGGAAAATAGTGAAAGCTTAAGATTTTTAAAATTTCTTATCTTCATTAAATTTACTTGAACAGATGCAAGATAAAGACTTTTTTGTGGACTTGATTCTAATGAGTCACAACTGCAGTACAAGCTGAAGTTTATTACCTTCCCAACAATGTATTGTGGGCTGTCACAATGAGCTGGGACAAAGCTGTCATTTGCAATAATAAGCTACACAGAAAGAGAGCAAGCAACAATTTAGGGAAGACAAGTAAATAGGCCAGGGCTTTCTCGGTTCTACTTATTCTTGTCATCTGTTCTTTGTGTCTTGTCCTACACAGATGATCTAAGGAGCATTTTCTTCCCCATCTGTCAGTTCAAATGGCCATTTCTAATTATCTCTGTCAGATACCTTGAAATGCAAGCACAATAACTGCAGCCAAACAACCATGTATCTGTACCAATATTGAGCCGGCTTTTAAAGGGAACTGAATCGCAAATCTTAATAATATTGACCGTGGCATCTGTCTGAGCTTTCAGAATATGTTCGGAGGCAGTGGGCTTTGATGGGAGAATACTGGTAGAAGCTGCACAATATGGGCTAGCTAGGGGAGAAAAGTGCAGCTATTGAAACCAGGTTCAAAGTTTAGTACGCCTTTCTGAGGAGGATTTTTGAATAAGAAACTAAGGGGAAAAATTCGGTTGGTTTGCGCCTCCTGTTTGCGCCCTAAGAGGGCGCTAATGGGGCGCAAAGCAACTAGCGCCCGGGCGCGGCGATGTTTGTGCCGCTCGCGAAATTAACTAGTTTTTGCGGCGGCACAAAAGTTTACCGCCCCGATATCCTACGCCCGCAGATCATGACGTCAGTCGAGCGTGCAACGCCCTGGTGGCACCCCGGACCGGATATTGAGTGGCGCCCCCCCTCCTTTCCGCCTGGCGCAAGCAATGACAGGGAGACTGGAATGTTTCCCAGTCGGTGAGGGGCTGCGGGGGGTGCTATTTAACGCTGGCCTCTTCCTGGCTTTTTCTGTGGTAGACATTTTTGAACCACTCATTCTGACAGAGAGAGAGATTCTGAGAGAGAGAAGGAGAGACTTCTGCATAGAGTCAACGCTGTGTGAAGTAGTTTTGGCTACTGAGCATCACTTTGCAGGTACTTTTGGATTTTACCTTCATTACTTCGATTGCCAAGAGACTTGGGGGCTGCACTGATTTGGGGCGTCGTCCTGCTACTGCAGAATTGGAGGCAACAGAGACGCAGAGAGAGAGTGGCAATCATGGCCAGACTGAGGAGGGCCAACAGGCCTCTGTACAGAAGACCTTACCCTCCCAGGGTATTCCGGGAACAATTCTCCTACATTAATTTGTCTGAGGAGCAGTGTTTGTGCAGGCTGCGCTTCAGCAAGGAGGTGGTCACTGAGCTCTGCCACCTGCTGCAGCCAGATCTGCAGCCTCAACTGAGGACCAGGACGTCTCTGTCGGTGGCAGTGAAGGCCACAGTGGCTCTGAATTTTTATGCCACCGGCTCCTTTCAAGCAGCTACTGGGGACATCGCCAATATCTCCCAGTTCGCGGTCCATTGCTGCATCCGTCAGGTCACAAATGCCCTCTATAAAAGGAGACGCCAAGTACATCTCTTTCCCGATGACCCGGGCCAAATAGCATGAACGCACATTGGGCTTTGCGAGGATAGCGGGCTTCCCCATGGTGCAGGGCACCATTGATTGCATGCATGTGGCATTGCGTGCACCGCATGAGAATGCAGAGGTTTTCTGAAACCGCAAGGGGTTCCACTCCTTAAACGTCCAGTTGGTCTGTGACCACAGACAGCTGATACTCGCTGTCAATGCCCGCTATCCTGGCAGCAGCCACGATGCTTTCATCCTGCGCCAGACTGCTGTGCCAGAACTTTTCCAGGCACCGCATCAGCCAAGTGGTTGGCTCCTCGGGGACAAGGGTTATCCGCTCTGCACCTGGCTGATGACATCGCTCCGTAACCCCAACACCCCTGCTGAGCTGCGGTACAATGAGAGCCATGTTGCCACCAGGAACATCACTGAGCAGACGATTGGCGTGCTCAAGCAACGGTTCTGCTGTCTGGACCACTCAGGAGGAGCTCTGCAGTACTCGCCTGAGCGAGTCTCCCTCTTTATAATTGTGTGCTGCATTCTTCATAACCTGGCAATCCTCAGGACCCAGCCAATGCCACCAGGCCTTGGAGCACCACCGGAGGAGGAGGAAGAGGAGGAGGATGATCAGCAGCAGCACCAAGGCGGGAGGGAGGCCCACAATGTTGAAACTGCAAGGGCCGTCCGTCAACGACTGATAACAAGCCGCTTCTAGGCCCCTACTGAGGAAATGGCTTCTGGCTTGGAGAACAACATGAATGAAACCAACCCGCAACCCCAAAGCCGGCCAAGGCAGCAATGATTCCAAAGGCCAAACATGTACATTTTGAATACAAAAACTTTTTTATTTTACAAACTCTGTGTGTGTCATTTCTTCATGACAAACTAATAGAAACAAACACAAAAAATCTTTAATTAACATAACTGGTTCTCACAACCTGGAGATAATGTCCAAAACACTAAACAAAAGTTTGAACACGAACCTCGGCCTTTAATAAAAAAATTCCCAACATTTCGTCACACCTCCTACTTTTTGCCCTTCGAGGGTGATCTCCTTCCCTTGCGCACTTCCCCCCTTCCCACCCTACTGCTCCGCCGTAATGGGGCCCCAGTGCCTACAGCAAGGCTGGTGGAAGGCTGCTGATTGTCAGAACCTGAGACTACAGATGCCCTTGAAGGACGCCCTCGACCAGCTCTGGGCCTGGAGGGCCTGGCTGCAGACTGCACCAATTCTGCATGGGCGGCAGCAGTCTGGGCTACAGGCAAGTGCAATGGGGAAGTGACAGTGGTGGGAGCAGGAATGCTGTCATCTTGAGAGAGGACAGCAACTCCCTGCTTGACCGACACACTGGCACACCCACGGGGCAGCACCTCAGCATCCGGAGCAATCTGCTGGAGCGGTGAGAGCCCCGGGGAAATGTGTCCGCACCAGCAACGATGGCAGCAGTCAGTGCTTGCGTGAGCTCAATCTGAGTCTGCATGAGACCAGTCTGAGATTGGATCATGGCAGCCAGTGACTGAATTGCAGCACTAAGCATTTGTGTGGCATCCGCCTGTGCTACAGCATAGTGCTCCACACTCCTTGCCAGTGCATCAATGCTTTCGGGCACCCTTCCCACTGCACCCATGAGCTGAGTGTGCATGTCCACCGCCTGGGTGTTCATTTCAGCGATGAGCCGCTCCTCCTCTGCGTCCAGTGCAGCAGGACTCACTGGCCTACTCTCCCTCCGGGGAGAAGGCCCCCGAGCTTCCCTAGCCACATCGCGTTGCTGCAGCCCGCTGGGTCCTGGAGCTTCACCCTCAGCAGACCCTTCCCCCCTGCTCCCCTCCAGGGAAGACGTGGTCCCAGTGTGGCCATGGGCTTCCTCGGGAGAGGGTGGCGCTGATGCTCCAGCTTCCTCTTCCTCCTCGCCTGTGGCTTCGCTTCCACTGGCAGCTTGAGGGCCCGTCTCCTCAGCTGGTGAATCACCATCTGAAAGCAGGGAGGTGCAAGATTGGCTTTAGCGTCAGGACAGGGGGGCAGTAAGGGAGGAAGGAGTGCAGCGATTTAGTAAGTTGGATTGAAAGTGTCAAAGGCTGGTGTTGTGAGGGACAAGTGGAATGAGATAGGAGAGAAAGCTGATGACCTTACCATTGCTGTCCCGAACGGGGTCAACCTCTCCTGGGGCGATGGGACCGATCACCTGGCTTGCCACAATCCTGTGGACGCGCACCTCAAGATCGCTGAGGGGTTGCAGCTGAGGCCGCCCTCCACCCGTCCGTTGCTGCTGTCTCCTGTTATGAGATAGCTTGGCTTGCAAGAAAAAGGACGGCGTCTGAGTAAATATACAGCCATGGTCTTGCCTGATGTGCCTCCCATAATTGAATAGCCCTTACTGTATGCAAGGTATGGAATGTGCGTGTGTGTTTCATGAGAGGGCCATAGGTATTGGATGAGTGTTGGGCATTGGGGTTTAAAGACGCTCTGGCCATAGAGTGAGGTTGAAATGGAGGGATGGAGAGGTATTGAAAAAAAGCCACTCACCCTGATGACCCGAGTGAGGTCATTGAACTTTTTGCGACATTGAATATGGGTCCTGGGCACCATGCTCCTGGAGGAGACGTGTTGAACCATCTCCCTCCACACTCTTCTGTAGTCGCGTGGCAAAGGCCTCCTGCCACTCTCAGGGTAGAGTATAGATCTTCTGCGCTCCACTGCGCCAACCAGAGCCTCCAAGGCCCGCTCGCTGAAGCGCTGAGCTCGTTCTCTCACCCTCTCCATAGTCCTTGGCTGGAAAATGTAGTCACAGGTCTCTCCAGGCTGAGATTCAAGGCTCCAATAAGCAGGGTGTGGCTGGAGAGCAAGATCGACCCTCCCCTTTAAGAACTGGCCGGCGCCAGTGTGTCTGTGTTCCATCGCTAACTGACATCACCTGCGCTGCGCCCACGCTCTGAGTTAGCGCCTCGCTCCTCGGCCTTTGTGCCTTAAGACAGGTGTGCAGCGCCTGATTTAGCGCTCCAATCACCTCCAGGGGCGATAAAAGTCAAGTTTGCAGTCGGAGGCGATAATTAGCGCCAGGCGCTAAACTTTGCGCCCGGCCGATAATTGCACCCCAAATGGGGCGATACCGAATTTCTGCCCCTAAATTCAAAACTTGCCAAAACAGGAAAACCTAATTGTAATGACTTCCTTTATGATGCTCTTCAAAAATGCCAGGCTTTATACAAATCTACATTCTGAATTGTTAATTTGTTGAACTCTCCCATGACTCCCGCCATATGCTTATGGAAGGAGTCACAGCACGCAGGGAGGTTCTCTTCCCTTCCCATGGGTGGAAGAACCTCCCCAGGAGACCATCGCAGCCTGGTTGCACATTGCACAGGAGGGCACAAGCAGGGATGTCGTCAGGAGGACCAGGCTGCTGTGGTGCCAACCTTTCAATGATCTCAGTAGATCACAAAACGTTACTGCAAAGCCACACTCAACCTCATCCTGCTGTGCCTCTCATCACATCCCCATCACTCTGCCTTCCCTACCCTACTCCTGCACATCCTTACTCACACCAACTTACCTTGTACCTCCACCCATTCCTCTCTATCTATATTATCACTTCCCCATCTCACTAGCCACCCCTCACACTCACCCTCATCCTTGTCCAATTATAGCAACTAACAACACACAAGGGTAGGCAGTTGGCTGTTATTGCCAATGTTCATATTAAATTTCTGTTAATGTATTGTCAAACATTGAATTCTTTATTTTCAACACTTTGCGTCCTTGGACAGATTTGTGTGCACCTTTGGAACTGGCTTAGTGAGTTGCAGTGAATGGTGAAACATAACGGTACCCCCACAATGGTGATGAGTGTGAAAGGAATGGCTTGGACATTGTAGGGATGCTTTATGGTGTTGGTGTGGGGTGGTGCAAACCTGGCACATGATGTGGCTGCCAGGGTGTGCAGCATCAAGTGAAGTAAATCTGGCCATGGTGAGGCAATGTGCTCGGGTGCTGATGCCCTCTGTCCTGTGCAGCATCAGTTGATTGCGGAGAAGGTTGGTGCTGTTGTTGGTGCTGCTGGTGTTGGGGCTGATCGTGGTGGGATTCTGAGGACCAAGGTCCTATTTTGACAGCGGACCCGCCTCCGAACCCGCCCTCTGAGCGCCGGCAAAATTCAGCCCACTGTGCGTATTTTAAAAGTTATCGACAAAGATTTAGCTCAGTTACAATCTTTTTATTATTTTGTCTATTTGAGTTTGATAAATGACATTCTGCAATAAATCTATAACTATTCTATCACTGTTAGATTACTCACTTCATTATTTGTATAATAAATTCACTTCATATTTCAACATTAAACAAGATCTGATATAGTGCTCTCCTGCTTTCGAAGACTGAAGTGAAATATGGAAGCATAAGATAGTCCAGTAGCTAAAATCAATTTTCAAACAGGCTCTGTTGTCCATTTACCCAGGTACATTACCAAACTTTAACCTAGATCTCAGGGCAAGGATAGACACTCTCAAAGGTAAGGTCCGTTAGGACTCGCCCATGAGAATAATCTAAGATACAAGAGCCTAAATAATCTAGGGTAAGAAGTCGAGAAAGATCCAAACATAAAAGTCACTAACAGTAATTTCTAGCCTATAGTTATTCTGCACTTTTTAATGGTGTTAGTTTTGTTGTACAGAATTGAAAATCAGGTCAAGAATGCCGCAGTTTGACATAATTAAATTTAAAAACGGACTCCCAGTCAGCTCATTGACTGCATTTTAAAGCGATGTTACCCAGGAATTAGATGCAAAATAATCGGACTCTGTCCCCTTTCATATATTTGCAATTTGTATTTTGACCATTGCATTAAAATAGGTGAGAATGGCATACTGAAGTGATGAGAAAGAAATTGAAAACCTTGCATATAAACAGATCTTTCATACGCCCAGACTGCATGTGAGTGGTTTGACCTGTATACATTTTGAAAACGATGACAAATCCTCAGACCTGTGCGAATTAATCCTGAAGCTGCCTTGAGGTGATTATTCCTTCGGCTCCGCATTCCATTCCACCTTTATGCTAGTTCTCCATCCCTTTTATTATTCCAGTTGTGTGTGAATTGTGACTCTCACTGGCTTTTCACTGCTGAGCTTTCTTAAAGGAAAAATATCACTTTTAACTCCAAGTGTTAGTTTAAGTTTAAAAAGACGTATTTCAATCTGTAAAGTAGGTCTCAATAGTTAGCTGTTTTATTAGCTCTAAAACGAAGAGCGATCAAATAATTTTTATACTTGCTGCCCCCCTCATTTTTAACACAGCATATGTGCGAGACTGTACACTGCACGTTTGCTAGCATGATACTACCTCTTTCTGCCCTTGAGTTTAATCTTAAAACTACACCTACCCAGCAATGAAGTTCCTTTTCCTTCACGATAGCAAAATACTGCGGATGCTGGAAAATTGAAACAACAACAGAAAACGCTGGAAAAACTCAGCAGGCCAGGCAACATCCGTGGAGAGAGAAACAGAGTTAACGTTTCAGGTCGAAACCCTTCGTCTGACGAAGGGTTTCGACCTGAAACGTTAACTCTGTTTCTCTCTCCATGGATGTTGCCTGGCCTGCTGAGTTTTTCCAGCGTTTTCTGTTGTTCCTTTTCCTTCACCCTGACCAGGAGGATGCTGACCATACAGCTATGTGTGCTGTTGTTATCTCTTAGTCCTTAAAGTTTGAAAGAGAGGAATATATTTCTATAGAATCATTGCCATGGTCACAATTTTGAAAGAGATGGAACAGAAATAGGTTAGAAAAACGATTTTTGAAAAAATGATCACAAGACAGAAAGATTGATTTCTTTGCAATTTCTGGAGAAAATCTGCACTGATTGGGGAGAGAAGGATTGCTCACACCTGCTGGGGCTTGAGGGACACTACAGTATAATACATAATCCCAATAGACTAATTTACAACTGAAAATTCAACATAGTTATTAATGCTGTACCGAACATCTTCACAGGAGATTTACTGCTTTACTAGAATGCCTCGACTTCTGATCCATTAGAAAAGCTAGGTATATCTGAGAAATATAATGAATGCATCTGGTTTTTAACTCATTGTGATTCATCAGAAACATTCAGATTCAGAGTTATGTGTTCAGGCATAATTCAGATAGTCTAATTCGAGCACCTCAACTCTCCAGTGATCCAAATTTATACTTCAGAAGGACAACTAATTATGATGTCATTGCATCTAAACTATGGGTTAAAATTAACCTTTGGCTATCAGAATTACACCACAATTAATCTTTGGATGTTCACTGTGCATCTGTAGACCCTTCTGTGGTGAAAGTGGAATTTCTGTCCACCAAGTAAGCACAATTTCTATTGAGAATTATTGGAAATTTGTTCTGAAGAGGATCATTTTAATTCCTGTGGACGGATGGTTCCTTTATTATGTTTTTAAAATCTTTCTACTATCCTATTGGTGAGTAATGCACTTAGGAATTATTGCTAAGAATGCTTGAAAGCAGGTTAGATTTATTTTAGATCTAGAAGGCTGTTAACATGAGATCAGGGATTGTTCCCATGTGAACAATGTCTGTGCCACTGGGAGCAGGGCTCATGTATCGCCCAGCCTATGAAATATAACCAGTATTTGGATAACGGTGATGTTGGTACCGCTAGCTCTAAAAATCAATCCACTGCCTGTATAGTTATCATCAGGGCTGCAATCCTGTGGAAAACGTGACTGTGGAAAACAAAACTCGGCTGCCCGTGTCCTAATTCGCACCAAGTCCCATTCACCCATCGCCCCTGTGCTCGCTGACCTACATTGGCTCCCGGTTAAGCAGCGCCTCATTTTCAAAATTCTCATCCTTGTTTTCAAATCCCTCCATGGCCTCGCCCCTCCCTATCTCTGTAATGTCCTTCAGCCCCACAACTCCCCGAGATATCTGCGCTCCTCTAATTCTGCCCTCTTGAGCATCCCTGATTATAATCGTTCAACCTTTGGTGGCCGTGCCTTCTGTTGCCTAGGCCCTAAGCTCCCTGCCTAAACCTCTCCGCCTCGCTACCTCTCTTTCCTCCTTTAAGACGCTCCTTAAAACCTACCTCTTTGACCAAGCTTTTGGTCACCTGCCCTAATTTATCCTTATTTGGCTTGGTGTCAAATGTTTTGTCTTAAAATACTCCTGTGCAGCGCCTTGGAACGTTTTACTATGTTAAAGGCGCTATATAAATACAATTTGTTGTTGTTGTTGGTGTTATCATCAGAACAACTTCATGGCTCTGTCATGCCTTACCTTTGACTTGGCCATATGACATGGTCACAGCTGCTAATCTAACTGTAGGGCTCAGAATTCACTCTCTGATGTTTGTCCTCTTATTTGCTGAAAAGCTAATGTACAAATTTTCACAGGCATAGAACATTGAGAAACCTCTGGGGACCACTTCAGATTTATATACAAAGGACTGTGCCTTATTGGTTCTGTGTAATATCATTCTTGTAAATAAATCTGACTCTATGGGCTCGATTTTGCCAGGCCCGAGGAGGCGGGATTGGAGGCATATGAGGTGGTAAAATCGCAAAAAATGGTGGGCGGGCCCGATCCCGCCTCCATCCCGCCTCCGAGTAATTTTCCCAAATGCGTGTTTTCTGACCCCGTTTCCATCCCGCCTCCAAGAGGCGGGATAGGCCCTTAAGGCCCTTAACAACCAGTTAAGTGCCTCTATAATCCCATTTTGAGAGGCCTTTCTGATTTTACCACTTTTCCCACGTCCTGCACGTCTCCTCTGGAACACGCCAGTGAATCCTGGCAGCCTCACAAGTGGACTGCTTACTGACAGCTGCAGCTCCACCATTAAAAAGGAGTTTTCACCAATCATCATTTGCAGGTGGCAGAACTTTGTTGTCTCAGGTCTGAGGGAACTTTTAGCAGGCCTACTCATTGTTGTGGAAGTTTGGAGCCTGACACCCATCTCCAGTGTGACCTCCTGGGAAACCCCTCTCGCCACCTTGACTGCGTGCTCCCTCAACTGAGGCATATACCAGAAGCATGGGAACCATTTATTTCCTTTCCTCCTGGACATCAGATTCGGACGAAGACCAGCCGTGGCAGCAGCAGAACCATGAACAACAGCACCACCAACAGCAGCAGCAACAACAGGAGCGCCAAGCTGCTGCTCACCCACCTGAAGCTGCAAAGGCCAGAAGGCGCCAGCGCGTGACCACATTGCTGCCCGGGATGCAAGGGACGCACTCATCTTGGCCAGATTTGCTTAGCCTGCACAATCAAACACTTTTGCCTCGCACCTTCTTATCAGACCATTGACAATGGCCAAGAACCTGCGGATTCCTATCACTCTGACCACCATACTGACAATTGCAAGTCGCCCTAAGCCCTCAATGTGGAAGTCCCATTAGCAAAATGACACACGCCACAACTGCAACAGTTTGCCATCAGAATTTTTTATGACAATAAGCAACTGATAGCTTTTCAAAATGAAACACAACATTACACCCAAGTGACTACCCTTGTGACTACTTGTGCATTATCTTCCTCTTACGCGTGCTCCTACGTAGTGCTTCCCCTGTGGCTTCAGCAGATGTGGAGGCCCCCTGCTCACTTTGTTGCTGCTCCTGTCTCGACACCTTTGGCGGGCGTCCTCTGGGGTTGCGAACCTGTGAGGGCTCGGCAACAGTCTGCTGCTCCTGCGGCTGTGCAGGGGTTGAGACGCCGATCTCAGTTGGGTGGGGACTCTGGTGGGGCTCTGACTGAGGAGCCCCCACTTCCTTGTTGTATGCCACCAACATCCCTCTCATGGGCCAGCCCCACTTGAGAGCTAGCAAGTGGCTTGACAGCACCTTGCTGCACTGCAGGGGGGCCATGAGGACCCGTTTCTGCACTGGAAGTCCTACTCCAGAGGACTTGCATGAAGGTCTGGTTTGTTTGCTCAATAGCTGACCTTCGCTCCTCAAGAGATGTCAGTCTATTCTGAACAATTACCATGTTTTCCATACCCTGGTGACTAAGCTCCTCCATGGAGGTAGCCATCCTCTCCTCTACCATAGCCATCCTCTCCTCTACGGTAGCCATCCTTACCATGGAGGTAGCCATCCTTACCAAGGAAGTTGCCATCCTTTCCGTGGTGATGCGTTCATGCGCCAACGCCTCCACAAAGGCTCTGCTCATGTTAGCGACGGACTCCTCCATTCGCTCCACACTCGCAGCGACCCTGGAGACAAAACCTGCCAGAGACTCCTGCACCTGTTCCTGGAGTTCCAGCACCGCTCTCCTTCTGGATGGACCCGGAGGCACAGGATCGACATGCAGCGGAGCCGAGCTGGGAGCGTCCTCTCCACTGCGACGAGGACTCTCCACTGCTGTCCCTGTCTCCACCATCTGCTGATGCTCACTTGTGAGCTGTGATACACCAGGTGACAACTCTACTCTATCTCGCGAAGGTCCCACCGAGGTGTGAGTGTCTGTGCTGGTGCAGGGTGCGCTTAATTCTACTGACGGAGCGCCCTCAGAGGTTGCAGCTTCCTCTGAGGAGTCTGGAAGCTCAGGCTCTTCCTCCTGGACAGTGGGGATGGGGGCTGTCGATGATCCTGTGGGGGAGTAAAGGAAAGAGTTAGAGATGTGAGGTAAAGGTTGCATGCATATTGAATTGTGCAGATGATCATAAGTCAATATGTTAGAGCATTAGAATCATTATCAGTCACTCATGCAATTTCAATGAGAGAGATGCCAAACTATTCTGTCACCAGCTTGCTGTGATGCGCCCGCCTGTCCGTCTCCCACTTGGGAATCCTCCTCGATCTCGGCAATTTCCAGGGCCGCCTCCTCCGAGGTGGTGAGCTGGGCTACTGAGGGTGGCCCTCCTCCTGTCCTCGCTCTTTCCCTCTTATTGTGGGCTCTCTTTTCCTGCAATGAGGGACACAAGTGGAGTTTGAGTGAGAATGAAGGAGTGAGTGTAGAGAATCCATAGCATAGATACTTAGAAGGAGACAAAGGGCCCTCCCTGTGTGTTGTAAGTTGTTGTCATTGCGTCACAGTGATAGGGAGTGTGAGGGCTGCATGGTCGAATCGTTAAGTGAATGTGACCATAGGAGAGAGAGGGAATGGGTAAGGGTGCAGGGATGTCAGTGTCAAGTGTGATGTGGAGGAAGAGGTTGGCAAAGCAGAGTGCTGATGAGGAGAGGCGATGGGGATCAGATTGAGGGTGATGGGAAAGTCATACTCACTTTTCCTGTGCGGAGGAGGTCATGAAACCTCTTCCTGCACTGCAGCCAGGTTCTGCGGCACATAGAGATGGCATTGACCTCCTGGGCCACTTGCAGCCACACAGCTTTAGTCTGTTGTGGTGGCTCTTTTCTCCCTGGGGAAGGAAAGAGCACCTCCTTATTAGATCTTGCTCCCTGCACCAGAGCTTGGAGGGAGGGCTCATCAAAGCGAGGTGCACACTTTTGCTTGCTGGTGGACATGGTCGGTAAATGAAGTCCTTCATACAATGTCCAAAGCGTTTCCAGTCTCCAGAAGAAGCAAGGCTGCTTGCAGACCTTAAATCCAGCAGCGCTGATGACGTCATCGGAGGCGACTTTCAGGATGGAAAGACTAATTGAGCCAGGGGTTCCCACACGCTGGAAATCAAGTGCCCAATTCGGGGAAAATCGCACTTTTTTCCCACTTCACAACGGAGTCGGGGTCCTGACACGAAAACCACCTGACACGCCCCAACCCGACCCCAATGGCAAAATCCAGCCCTATAAGTCTGAATGTAATGATCTGACAGTGTAGTATTTACTGCATTTCGGAATAGACAGGAGAATGTGGGAGACATCTCGTGCAGTATGCCACGGCTAAGAGGTGCTTGCTAATGCTGTGCCACACTGTCTCACTCTGCCATGCTGAAGGGCATGGGTTTAAGTTCAAACAAAGCTCAATCTGCATTTTGAAGCTGCTTTTATGCTGTGGGCACAGGATAAACATGGTGCGAGAGTGCCCAAACCAATAACACTTTCACTACAACAAGAATGAAACATTGGCTTTAGTTACTGGGATCACTGACAGCTTAGAAAAAGATACATGGAGGTAAGATTCAAGTTCAGCGGGGGCGCAAAACGGTCGGTAGCGAATCGGCTGTCGTTATGCCACCTGCCCGATTTCCCTGTCCATTGACCGCCCCGAAGTTGAATTTCACTGTGTCATAAAAATGTTAGAAAGTATAGCTTCTCCTTCCCAACGTTACCTGCCAGTCAAAGGTAAGACATAACAGAGCCATGAAGCTGTTCTGATGATAATACCAGTCACGTTTTCCACAGGGATTGCAGCCCTGATGATAACTATACTGAGAGGTCGCACAACACCAGGTTATAGTCCAACAGTTTTATTTGAAATCACAAGCTTTCGGAACTATCGCTCCTTCCTCAGGTGAAGTAAATTGGATACAGAATCGTCAGAGCATATATAGATGGAAAAAAAAGCATGTGTACTTTACAATTGCAGACCAATAAATTAAATCATCCTGACTATCTGCCGAGGTGTGATAAAGTTAATTAAGTCAGCCAGGAAGGTACCACATCAAAAGACATAGCAAGATACAACTGAGACAATGAGGTGAAGTCGCAGGGGTTCTAACGTGTCAAAAGCTGCCGTCTGTATGTAAAACGAAAAGCTTTAAAAAAAAAAATTTACTTTTTTACTGGGAAAATTTTTACTTTTTTACTGGGAATCACATCTGTGAACAAGCTAACGACGACTCGAGTCCGGATCACGTCATGTATCGTGACATAAACCCAAGATCCCGCATGCTTTTTTTTCCATCTATATATGCTCTGACGATTCTGTATCCAATTTACTTCACCTGAGGAAGGAGCGATAGTTCCGAAAGCTTGTGATTTCAAATAAAACTGTTGGACTATAACCTGGTGTTGTGCGACCTCTCAATTTTGTCCACCCCAGTCCAACACCGGCATCTCCGCATCATGATAACTATACAGGCAGTGGATTGATTTTTAGAGCTAGCGGTACCAACATTACCGTTATCCAAATACTGGTTATATTTCATAGGCTGGGCGATACATGAACCCTGTTCCCAGTGGCACAGACATTGCTCACATGGGAACAATCCCTGATCTCAGCCTGCTAGCTCAAAATAAATCTAACCTGCTTTCAAGCATTCTTAGCAATAATTCCTAAATGCATTAATACCAATTGGATAGAATGCTTGAGAATTAATCTTTGAAAAGTTGTAAAAGGATAGCTGCCTTTTTTTTTGTTGAAAGCTGTCCCTGTTTTTTGACACTTTCTTTTGGCAAAGTATGTGCTTTGTATATAAATCTAAAGTGGTCCCCAGAGGTTTCTCAATGTTTTATGCCTGTGAAAATTTGTCCATTAGCTTTTCAGCAAATAAGAGGGCAAACATCAGAGAGGGAATTCTGAGCCCTGCGGTTAGATTAGCAGCTGTGACCATGTCATATGGGCCATGATTCCATTTTTGATACCTCTTATGTTTTGCAGGCAGCCAAGAACACAAAACCCTCAAACAATGACTACTCCCTGGTATTTGTGCATATTCATATCTGGAAAGATCGACTTCATGCACTTTAAATTTAACTGCAATCTGCTCAAAGTTACTTGGTTTCTTGCTCAAAATTTTCTGTCTGTTTTTTCAATCTCTGGGGGAAATAATTTCTTCAACAAAAGTGCCACCCACAAGCAGGGGGCATCTTGAAATGCCTATAGCGACGGAGGACACAGTCAGACACACACAACAAACTAACTAAATTAGGCAGGAGGCGAATCAGCAAAGAATGATTGTTAACACATTTATTTATCCTATTAAGCGGCGATTCTAGAACACTCCACACCAATCTGACAGGGTGTACAATATACGTTTGGATCCACTACAAAACTAGCAGAACATCAAGATTTAAAATCTCATAGTAAACGGTAGGAAAATCTCGCCCACTCTTTTCCAGCTGTTTCCTAAGGTCAAATCCATAACTTTTACCTAGAACTTTTACCTGTAAGTTAAAATGCAGGTACAGCAAGCAATTAGGAAAGCAAATGGTATGTTGGCCTTTATTACAAGAGGATTTGAGTATAAGAGTAAAGACGTCTTACTGCAATTACATAGGGCCCTGGTGAGACCACACCTGGAGTATTGTGTACAGTTTTGGTCTCCTTACCTAAGGAAAGATATACTTGCCATAGAAGGAGTGCAACGAAGGTTCACCAGACTGGTTTCTGAGATGGGGGGATTGTCCTATGAGGAGAGATTGAGTAGACTAGGCCTATATTCTCTAGAGTTTAGAAGAATGAGAGGTGATCTCATTGAAACATACAAAATTCTTACAGGGCTCGACAGGGTAGATGCAGGGAGGATGTTTCCCCTGGCTGGGGAGTCTAGAACCAGGGGTCACAGTCTGAGAATAAGGGGTCGGCCATTTAGGACTGAGATGAGGAGAAATTTCTTCACTCAGAGGTTGGTGAATCTTTGGAATTCTCTACCCCAGAGGGCTGTGGATGCTCAGTCGTTGAGTATATTCAAGACAGAGATCGATAGATTTTTGACTATTAAGGGAATCCAGGGATATGGGGATAGTGCGGGAAAGTGGAGATGAGGTAGAAGATCAGCCATGATCTTATCGAATGGCGGAGCAGGCTCGAGGGGTCGAATGGCCTACTCCTGCTCCTATTTCTTATGTATGTTATTGTTAAGTTACCTTTCTGCAATACTACACTTTCATGTCAATATCGTTACATTTTCTATCTAACGTACTGAAATACAGATAGACTTGTTTTACCATACAAAATATTAAAAATTAAACAGTGGTACAGTTAAGACTGCTACCTTTTGCCAAATGTCACCTTTTTCTAAAATCATACAGGACAGGGCAGTAGTTACAGCCGTGGCTGATATGAATGTGGAATATACCATCAATTCCATCACGCATGATTTTCTTTTTCATTGAAATCAGTGCCGAGCATTTCTCGCACTACTGGCAAAGACCAATTTCACCGCCTGCACCCGTATTTTTGCATAGAGCCAGATAATTTTATTTTCTTGGTTAATATTACATATTGCTTAAGACAGAATGCAACGTAATTAGCACAGTACCATACAACTGAATAAACTTGAACATAAAAGAACACCTGATGACTCACCCTTATCTCAGTGAGTAGGATGAGCCTGTTTGCAAGCGCACAGTTTGTAGAATCTCGGTTTGATTTTGAAGAGTTTCAAACGCAAATCAGTCTCTACATTCAAGCTTCTTCTATACTTGTTTTTGATGTAAATAAGTGAAGAAAATCCCACTTCACACAGATACTTTGAGGCAAAGTGGACAAGCATTGCAACGGATCTTTGGGACAACTCAAGTAACTCTTTTTGAATTAAGAGCCACAACTGATCAAGATGCATGGCATTAAAATTATCTCTCAAAACCAGCAACGTTGATCAAATTCTCTTTTAGACTCACGGCAATCTTGGTCTTTGCTACAAAGTCCTCTGAAAATGGATTTCAAACCCAGGTGAAATCCTGCAATTCATTTGGCTCTCTTTCAGGAAAATATTCACTGAATTTTGTACAAAGCTGAGACAAATGCTCCAGAATTATAGCTTTAACTTCTACGAGCGACATTTCACGGTCCATAGTGACAACGTTGGGAATGTAGTTACATTGTCTTACAGCACAAAGTGACTCCATAGCAAAAGGGTTTTGGCAAAGCTCTGTACTTTGTCATCCATAATGAAAAATGTTAGTTCACACCTTGCAAAGAAAGGTTCATTATGCCTGTCAAATATGTCAGCCATATAGCCCAGTTTAAACCTGAAAGCACTGGTTGAGGAAGAGACTGAGTTTGAAAAAAATCTTGCAGTTTATCTTTGAGGGCAAGATGATTGGTCTCCAAGTGGTGTTTTAGTTTCCCCGCTTTCATGCTGTCCTGAGCACGACCTTCAGCACAAGCAACACGTTGCAGTCGATGATTTTCACCTCATCTCAAGGGACAATTACCCAGTTTCTCTAGTCTGTCTAGTCTTGAGGATCCCTGATTATAATCGCTCAACCTTTGGTAGCCGTGCCTTCTGTTGCCTAGGCCCTAAGCTCTGGAATTCCCTGTCTAAACCTGTCCGCCTCACTACCTCTCTTTGCTCCTTTAAGATGCTCCTTAAAACCTACCTCTTTGACCAAGCTTTTGGTCACCTGCCCTAATTTATCCTTATGTTGATCGGTGTCAAATTTTTTGTCTTAAAATACTCCTGTGCAGCGCCTTGGGATGTTTTACTACGTTAAAGGCACTATATAAATACAAGTTGTTGTTGTTGCTGTTGTCATAGCTAATGTCCTTCATCCCAGGTATCAGCCTGGTGATTAGTCATTGGATATTCTGCAAGGTTATTACATCCTTCCTAAGGTCAGGCACCCAAATGATTGCTTCAAATGATGTCTGACCAGCACTTTGTAGTACTTCCTTGGCACCAGGTGGAATTGCAGTTCTGGTGCAGGGTTCCACCCACAACATGAACCTGTCTCCCCTCTTAAGAGGTTGTTGACCCATTTGAATTTTCAGCCGGGAATTCTTTTTATCAATGGATTAAGAGCTGAGGCTCCATCTCTTACTGACACAAGACAGACTTAGCATGATCCTGTCTATGGGAAAGATGTATTTCTTTTCATCTCGCGTCCACAGTTTTATCTGCCCTTCATGGGGGATGGGGAGTGAGAATATTCTAGATATTTCAGATTTTTTAAACCATTGACTTTCAGCCTCCATATTTTTTCTTGATTCCAATATCTGTTATGTATTGAATCTGAGACGGAGAGGAAGAGAGCGAGAGACCACCATAAAGCTTTCTCTTGAGTTATGTTGAGGTGTTTCTGGAGGACAGCGTGTTTTTTGCTTGGAAAGTGGGAAAACCAAAATATCCCAGTTTTAAGGTTACTCATGCATACAAAGGATGTGGAGCTTTTTAATAGCAACGATGAGTGGGTTACTTTCCATTCACAGTGTGCTTCCACGAATGGCGTTGGTGAAACAATTTGTGGTACTAGTGCTATTTAGTGCATGCAAACTTTGTCTGACACTTCTCACAATCCTTGCGATGGCTGAGTGTCTTTGTCCTGCATTGTTATGGAAGGGGAGAGGAATATACAATTGCTGGAGGTGGCTTCTGTGTAATTTGGTTACTTTTCAGAAGGTGCATCAGCTCTGCTATTACTACATCTAAAGTAAAGTTAAAGCTGATGGAACCTTTAAAAAAGGTAAAGAAAATATAAAAGCATCAAATCCAGTGGCACAATCCCATCACACTCCATTGCAGTGCACCTTTTTTCTTGGGATGGACGGAGGGGTTGTGATGATGTGTTGAGATGTGGCTTGGCAGGAAATGACCATTCTAACCTTTCAGTTCTGTGCGAGTCCTATAAATGCTAATTTGTTGATATGATGCAGCAGCAAAATCAATCTAAGCAAAATCCTGTATAGTACCTTGAATATATCTCAGCTATTGCAGCATTTTCAATCCCAACTGTCCCATTGCAAGTTTTAATAGGTGAACCTCCCCCTTCCCCTTTAAGGGTTGAAATTCCCAATATTCAGGTTATGGAAATATTATGTGGTAAATCTGCAATGTTGGAACCAAACGGTGAGCACCAATTTTTAACATATGGAGCCCATGCAATAGTGAAACTCCATATGAACACTGAAGCAAACATTGACCTAGATTTTCCTGTCAAGATAATAGTGAGGCTAATGGCGCTCGCCGTTATTTATGTACAAGTAGTGTCCGTATTCAAAGTAAAGTGCTGGTGCTGGAACCTGGCTTGAGTCCTTCTATCATGATAAAATGTTGAGCAGTTTCTACTGGCAAGTATTGTGTTTTTTAAGTTGCATGAGGGACAGATGGCGCGGTTAAACCCAAATATTCCAAAGTTGCTGTCCAAGTTGCCCCGCTCCGCCGTTAGCTTTGTGAAAATGGCATCTCGCTGTCTGTCTCACCATTGAACTGCATTTAATGTCGTGAAGTTGCTGTATTTGCGCAGCAGATATGAACTAAACGTGCCATAGAAAGTTAAGTCTTGCCATTTCAAGCTAAGTACCATTTTAACGAGGTGATAATTGTTCATTACTGCCAGTCAACCTCTCTGGTACTGAAAATTAACTATTACAGGTGTGGAGTCTCAGGGCTGGATTTTGATACTGGGGCGGGTTGGGGTCGTGTCATCCACTTTTCGTGTTATCCACCCGACTGCAATTGGATGTGGGAGATTGATGCAATTTTCACCTAATTGGACAATTGAGTTCCAGCATGTGGGAACGCATGAACCAATTAGTGTTTTCAGTCTGAAAGTCGCCTTTGATGATGTCATCATTGCTGCTGCATTGAAGGTCTTCAAAGACTGCCTGGCCTTTGCTGTGAGAGGACCTGCAAAATAAGCAGCAGCAGCCCTAAGTCTGCTCCCAGATATTTTTACACCACCACTCCCAGGTATGTCTCCTCTCTATCCATCCATATATACATCCATCCACATAGCCATCCATATATGCATCCCCATAGCCAGCCAACCAGCCAGCCCGCCCGCCCGCCCCCCCCAAATGTGCTCCCCGCCAGGTTTCACAATCGTGGTTCAGAACAGGCGTGCTTCACGTAGAACAAGGGTTAAAATTACAAAGGCCTTTCAAAATGGCATTACATGGCCAATTTAGTGCTTGTTAAGGGCCTTAACAACCTATCCCGCCTCTTAAAGGCGGGACGGAGGCGGGACCAGCAGACACGATTTTATGAAAATTGTGTGGAGGCGGGATGGAGGCGGACTTGTGCCCACCCGCCAGTTTTCGCAATTTTAACCCCCCACACGCCTCCAAACTCGCCTCCACGGTTCAATGAAAATCCAGCCCTCATTCCTTTAGGTTTGAATTGTTGTTGGAAATTTAAAAATATCAAATTTAAAATTATATTTTTTTACTTTCTGTCTCTTTTCTCTCTCTTTTAATCCAATCTTTCTTTCCCCCTCTTTATTTCTCTCTCTCTCTACCTGATTTGACATTGAATTCACCCACTCTTATTTACATTTCCTCCTCAGTCCTTGCGCTGTTTATTTCACAATCCTTCAATCTGATTGGTTAAGTAGATACACCGTTGCTCGCCCTGTTCACTCAGGTCCCAGATGCCCTGTTTCCCTCGCTGCACCGTTATAAGATCTCACTTTCAGCAACTTGCTATGCAAAAAAATCTAAACATGCAAGGGCAAGTCTAACAAACGGTAGATGCCGTTAGATGCCCTGCTACAGCAAAATTTGTTCTATAGTATCTTGATAATTCAACTTAAATCTTTATGGGGGAAAAATTGGGTCACGCCCCCTTTGGGGCGCTAACTTCGCCGGGGCGCTACTTTGAGCAGCCTGAAAAAATTTGCACCCCCGCGCCCGAAATTCACTGGTAGCGCCCCAAGAGGGAGGCGGGGTGCTACTAGAAATGCCCCGCCTCCCTCTTGGGGCGCTGCGAGTGAATATCACAGTGGCTACGTGCCGCAGTGCCACGCCCAGCGGCACGTCACGCCACGGTACTGCAGGCCTTCCTCCCCTTATTAAAGGGGAGGGGCCTTGTGCAGCGTGACCCGGGGCCCAGCTGGGCCACCAGGGATCGGGAGTGCCGGCAAAAGAGCCCAGCACTCAAGAGAAGTGCTGGGCTCACGGAGCACAGCCGGCACCCCGCGGGGGAGCTGCACAGAAGGCCGGGGACAGCAACGGGGGCAGGTACTGGCAGGTACTGGCAGGCGGCCAGCAACAAAAATGGCCGCCCAGCACCTCCCCTTTAATTTGTGCCGCGCCGGCTGCAGGTAGACCCCCCAGGCTCTGTCGGACATAGCATCCGGCGGTACGTCTGGGGCGCTTCCGAAGATCGCTCAGGCAATGAAATGTTTGAGTGCATTGTCAAACTTGGTCATTAAAAGTGAATTTATACCCCTGAAATTACCCAAAAATAAAATTGGGTTACTTCTGTCCTTCTTCTTCTTCTTCTTAGGCAGTCCCTCGGAACTGAGGATGACTTGCTTCCACACTAAAAATGAGTTCTCAGGTGACTGATGAGTCCAATGCGGGACCTACAGTCTCTGTCACAGGTGGGGCAGACAGTGGTTGAAGGGGCGGGTGGGTGGGGTGCTTGGGTTGACGTGCGCTCCTTCCGCTGTTTGCGCTTGGCTTCCGCTTGCTCCCGGCGAAGAGACTCGAGGTGTTCCCGGATGCTTCTCCTCCACTTTGTGCGGTCTTGGACCAGGGATTCCCAGGTGTCGGTGGGAATGTTGCACTTTTTCAAGGAGGCTTTGAGGGTGTCCTTGAAGCGTTTCCTCTGCCCACCTGGGGCTCTCTTGCCGTGTCGGAGCTCCGAGTAGAGCGCTTGTTTTGGGAGTCTCGTATCGGGCATGCGGACGATGTGGCCTGTCCATCGGAGCTGATCGAGCGTGGTCAGCGCTTCGATGCTGGGGATGTTGGCCTGAGCGAGAACACTGACATTGGTGTGTCTATCATGCCAATGGATTTGACAGTCTCTGAGACGTTCAACTAGCTAATTTTTTATGGCGAAGCCTACCCCATGGAGGCGGCGTTCTTCAGGTTTGCCTTTCCAGAAGAAGGTGTAACCACCGCCTTGCTCCTTGAGCAGGCTTTCCCCTTCCCGCCGGGCCTCGCTTAGGGCGGCGATGTCTATGTCAAAACATCTGAGCTCCTGGGCAACAATAGCAGTACGGCGTTCTGGTCTGTCGCTGTTGGGGTTGTCCATGAGGGTCCTGATGTTCCAGGTCCCAAACTTCATTTTAAAGGGTGGAAGATGCCTGTGCGTGAATTCTTTTAACGGGGGTGACCGTTGCACACCAGCTACCACACGGGCATGACAGAGCAAGGTCTTGGTCCAATGGCAAGAGGATCCAAGATGGTTGGAGACCAAGCTCTGCTACATCGGCCTAGCACACACACACAAACATACTTCTGTCAATGCAGTTAATCAGAGTGGCTTCTGCTTTAACATTGAGAGGAAGGATTTGCAACTGGTGATGCAGGATGTGTGAGAATGTTGTGCTGTGCCAGAGGCAGATGGAAACTGTTGGAGGACATCGGGACCCTTTTATTACTCTAATTTGATAAAGAAAGAAACCAGATGGACACAGACTTCAGATGAGATCTTTATTATTCCAGGGGGCTAATGTTAGCAACTTCCCTGTTTGAAGGGGTTGGATTATGGATAACCAGTGTGTGAGCGTGACACTTGTTCAGTGCAGATTTTAGACTCATGTACTTCATACTTGATTCAACAGAAGCTCTTCTCTCTCCTCCCAAAAATAAAACCACCAAACAAACACAGATGGTTTAGTTACTTATCAGTGACTGATAACAGTGCTTGGGAGGGAAGAGCTGCAGCATTTATGATTTGATTTGGATATGTGAGGTATATTACTTGTCTAATAGAATGATCATGAAAGTATCAATCATCTCACATTAAACTATGGGTTTGTAGAATTTATCAAGGAACACAAGAAGAAGAAAATATTCTGGTCTTGAATGGGCATGAGGCTGAAATCCCAGGATTTACACCAGGATTGTGCTGACCACTGCTCTTCAGTGCTGACCCTGTCGGATTACGAGGGGTTGGGGAAAATGACTTAATCTACAAGCGGGAACTAAAGGTGCGTCCCAGGCAATTGCCTTCCCCTAGAGACCAGAAATTCCAGCGCAGGATTTTGTTCTGGGGAGAGTGCCCGGTCTTTCCCCAGAACAATCTTTGAGTACCCAGTGTCCCCCCACCACTCCTCCCCCCCACCCCCCCCCCCCCACCCCGGCCCCCCCAGGACAATCTTTGCTGAGTGCCCGTAGCCCCTTTAATCAATAAATAAAAAATAAATAATTTGTCGCTGGCATCTACCAGTAGTGCAGGCCATGATCCCATCCTGGATCTTCCTGTCCCTCCGGTGGGGCCCACTTCCACCTATTAACTGTTCATTTGAGGGCAATGTCGCAGGATCTCCCAACAGAGGTGGTACCCCCTCTTCCGCATCAGTGGTCTTTTGGGATGCGTGGCTTCCCCACACAAGGCCGCAGGAAACTCCAGGGTAACTCTGGGACCTGGCTCTAATTTGGAGTCTAACAGCTAAGTCCTTTGAGCTTGGGTTTACAAATGGCTCTTGTCATGGCCTAACGTGAACATCCTACTGTTGAGGCTGCCGCGAAACACGAATGGAGGCTGAATCCATATGTGGAAAACAAGAAACTTTAATTCACCGCATGGCACACAAAATGGCTGAGAAAGCTGCTCCCAGAATTCTCTGGAAAAGCCCTGAAGCCCCGCCCACACCTGTCTTAAAGGTAAGGTGCCTTAAAGGGAAGGTTCACCGATATATTGTCCACAGACGGAAAAGTGGATAATGCCCGTTTAGGTGGCGATTCGCCACACAGCTCCCCCCAGAATCCGCTTAGGAGGTGTGGACGAGACGGTGCGGCGGTCTGATGGGCCAGCCGGAGCGGCTCTTGTAGGACGCCGGTGGACGTGGAACGGCCGGGCGTGGAGCAGCCGGGTGAACCGGCTTGAGGGCAGGTCGGCCGCGTGGAGGTGGACGAGCTACAGGGACCTGCTCACCGGGCTCCGAGTGTGCTGGCTTGAGTCGGTCAACCGACACTTTTTCGGTCCTGTCGCCCACTTGCAGGGTGAAAAATTTGTCCCCAGCCTGTAGCACCTTGTAGGGCCCGTCGTATGGGGGTTGAAGGGGTCCGCGGTGGGTGTCGTGCCGGACGAAAACAAACCGTGCCTGGTGCAGGCTTAGTGGGACGTGTGAGGTGGATTTGCCGTGTCGAGCAATGGGCACCGGGGCGAACTGCAGCGCCGGTGAGGTGAAGTCGTGGCGTTGCTGGTCGGCTGACCAGGGTGTCGTGGCGGTGGGCAGGAACTCGCCGGGTACGCGCAGCGGCTGACCGTACACGAGCTCTGCTGCCGATGCGTGGAGGTCTTCTTTAACCGCGGTGCGCAGGCCGAGGAGGACCCATGGAAGTCGGTCGGTCCAGGCGCCGTCTTGGAGGCTGGCTCGAAGAGATGCCTTCAAGGATCTGTGGAACCGCTCACACAGTCCGTTGGCTTGGGGGTGGTATGCTGTGGTGCGGTGAATGGTCACCCCGAGATTGCGTGCAACGGCGGTCCAGAGTTCAGAGGTAAATTGCGGACCTCTGTCCGACGTCATGTCGGAGGGGACGCCGAACCGTGCGACCCAGGTGCTGACGAAGGCTCTGGCGATGTCAGCGGTGGTGGTAGAGGTCAGTGGAATTGCCTCAGGCCAGCGTGTGGTGCGGTCAACGATGGTCAGCAAGTGCCTGTGGCCTTGCGACGGCGGCAGGGGCCCGACGATGTCCACATGGATGTGGTCGAATCTCCGCGAGGGGACGGTAAACTCCTCGAGGGGTGCTTTCGTGTGTTGCTGTACCTTGGCCCGTTGGCAGGCTAGGCAGGAGTTGGCCCAAGTACGCACATCCTTGTGAAGACCGCGCCAGACGAAGCGGTTGGCTACCAATTTGATGGATGCGCGGGCGCCGGGGTGGGAGAGGTTGTGGAGAATGTCGAATACCCGGCGGCGCCAGGACGCTGGGACGACGGGCCGAGGTTGACATAGGGATATGTCGCACTTGACCGTGACTGCGGTCGGGCCACAGGCGACGTCGGCCAGGCGTAGCCCTGGTAGGTTGGTGGGTGCGGAGAGCAGATCAGGGTCGGTGATCTGGTCTGCTGCGAGTTGAGCGTAGTCGACTGCTAGGTGTGCGGTGTGGATGGCGGGGCGGGAGAGGCAGTCGGCTACCACATTGTCTCGGCTGGAGACGTGTTGGATGTCCGTGGTGAACTCGGACACTGCCGCGAGCTGGCACTGCTGCCTGGTGGACCAGGGGTCGGTTGTCTTTGCCATTGCGAATGTCAGGGGCTTGTGGTCGACAAACGCCGTGAAGGGGTGGCCCTCAAGCAAAAACTGGAAATGGCGGACCGCCAGGAACAGCGCGAGGAGCTCGCGGTCGAAGGTGCTGTACTTGACCTCCGGGGGGCGTAGTTGGCGGCTGAAGAAGGCAAGTGGTTGCCAGGCGCCGTTGACCCACTGCTCATCACGGCGCCGACCGCGTGTTCGGAGGCGTCCGTGGTGAGCGCTACCCTGGCATTGGGCCGTGGGTGCGCGAGCAGGGTGGCGTTGGCGAGCGCGGTCTTGGTGGAGTCGAAGGCGGCTGACGTGTCTGCCGTCCATTCGACTGCCATTTTGCCGCTCCTGCCCCGGAGGGCTTCATACAGGGGCCTCATGAGGGACGCCGCTTTGGGGATGAAGCGGTTATAGAAGTTCACCATCCCGAGGAACTCCTGGAGGCCTTTGATGGTGGTGGGGCGGGGAAATTGTTGGACGGCCTGCACCTTGGTGGGCAGGGGAATGGCCCCAGCATGGGTGATGTGGTGGCCGAGGAAGTCGATCTTGTCCAGGCCGAACTGGCATTTGGCTGGGCTGAGGATGAGCCCGTGGTCGCTGAGGCGCCCGAACAGGATGCGGAGGTGTTCGAGGTGTTCCTGCTTGGAGGAACTGGCTACCAGGATGTCGTCCAGGTAGATGAACAGGAACTTCAGGTCCCGAAGGACCGAGTCCATGAGCCGTTGGAATGCCTGGGCCGCGTTTTTGAGGCCGAAGGGCATCCGCAGGAACTCGAACAGGCCGAAGGGGGTGATTACGGCCGTCTTGGGGACGTCCGCGGGGTGGACGGGGACTTGGTGGTAGCCGCGCACCAGGTCGACCTTGGAAAAGACTGAGCGGCCGGCCAGTCTAGCCGAGAAGACCTGAATGTGCGGCACGGGGTACCGATCAGGGGTGGTGGCGTCATTGAGGCGGCGGTAATCCCCGCAGGGGCGCCAACCTCCGCCTGGTTTGGGGGCGATGTGGAGTTGGGAGGCCCAGGGACTGTTGGAGCGGCGGATGATGCCGAGCTGTTCCATGGTGGCAAACTCGGTCCGCGCGATCTCCAGTTTGGCCGGGTCCAGCCTGCGGGCGTGGGCGTACACTGGGGGGCCTGTGGTGGGGATGAAGTGTTCCACCCTGTGTTTGGCGGCCTCCGCGGAGAAGGTCGGATTGGTAAGGGCTGGGAATTCGGCCAGGAGTGCCGAGTAGTCATCCGTGGCCCGGGCGTGGCACTGTGACGCCATGTCGGCGGGTTGACGGGGGGCCATGGCGCCCAGGATGGGGGACATGGTGTTCATGTCCACGAGGCCGTGACGGGGGATGTCTACCAGTAGGCCGTGGGTGCACAGGAAATCTGCGCCGATGAGAGGGGAGAGCACCTTGGCAGTGATGAACTCCCATCGGTAGCGGCGACCAGCGAGGTCGAGGGTGACTGTCCGGGTGCCATACGTCCGGATTTCCGAGCCGTTAGCAGCAGCCAGCGCCGGTCCTCGTTCGCCCTTTTGGATGTCGAGGGAGGAGGCCGGGATGATGCTGTACTGAGCTCCAGTGTCGCACAGGAACCGGCGGCCGGTTTTGTCATCCGTAACGAACAGCAGGGAGCCCGCGTGGCCCACAGCCATCGCGGGGGCTGGTACGGGGGCGGACTTGAAAGAGCAGGGAGGTGTGCACCGTTGTGCCCTGGCGCCGAACCGTGCGTGGTAGTAACAGTGGCCCGGGTTAGTGGGGCGTGAAGGCCCCGTGGGCCTGGTGACAGGCCCTTGTGGCCGCGTGCTGGATGGTGAGGGGCGCGCCCAGGCATTGGCTGCCAGGTCCGGAGTGACGTCGCGGCTGGAGTGAGCGGACAGCAGCTTGTCAGCCTCATCGGCCAGGGCTTCCAGGTTCGTGAGGCCGGACGCCACGATCGCTGGGCGGATGCTGAGAGGGAGCTGGCGGATGAACAGCGTGCGGAAGAGGGATCCGGGTGGGCTCTCGTCGGTGAGGGAGAGCATGTGGGAGAGGAGGTCTGACGGTGAGGCATCACCGAGGCCTGGAAGGTCGAGGAGGTGGCAGTTTCGCTGATATGCCGAGGCCGTAAATTTTTTAAGGAGCGCTGTCCTGAGATGTGCGTACTTGCCTTCCTCTGGTGGGTTCTGCAGCGTTGTCCAAACCTTCGAAACTGCAGCGCTACTGAGTGATGTGACGAGATAGTTGTACTTCGTCCCATCTGTGGTGATATTTCGCAGCCGGAAGCGAGATTCAGCTTGGAGAAACCAGGCTTCGGGCTGGTTTTCCCAAAACTCCGGCAGTTTCACGGAAACTGCGTTCGTGTCCGCCATTGCAGTGCTCGGAATACGTTCTGAGCGTCGGGGTCACCAATGTTGAGGCTGCCGCGAAACACGAATGGAGGCTGAATCCATATGTGGAAAACAAGAAACTTTAATTCACCGCATGGCACACAAAATGGCTGAGAAAGCTGCTCCCAGAATTCTCTGGAAAAACCCTGAAGCCCCGCCCACTCCTGTCTTAAAGGTAAGGTGCCTTAAAGGGAAGGTTCACCGATATATTGTCCACAGACGGAAAAGTGGGTTATGCCCATTTAGGTGGCGATCCGCCACACTACCTTTTTAATGGGGCTGGTGCCCACATGCAGTTCTTGTCATTTTAGAATCCTTCAGCAGGGAGATTGGACGACACAGTGGATAAGCACACTGTCCTTACAGGTCTTGAAGTTGAGTTCAAATCGAGCATTCTACAGTCAAATAGGTTGGTGACACTATGGTCTCAGCTCAAACATGACAAACGGCTGGTTGGGAGAGGCACTGTCTGTCTGCCGTACCTATGGTTCACCGATTGACCAGAAGGGGAGGAAATTGGGCGGGTGAGGGGGGAGAGTGGGAGGAGACTCCAACCTTTTCCTTTCTGCAAACAGATCCACAGTGAACATGTTGGCACCCCTCATTTAGGTACGTAGAGGAAGGTGGAATATACCCATTTCCACATAGATTAGGAATTTCTCATGTTGAACGATTATTGTTTCTAAACTGGCCACAGCCACAATTAGCTTTAACATTACAGCAAAATCTATTCATTGCGCATTTGTGGTGCAAACAGTGCACTAAATTAAGTTTTAAAATGTAAACACTTTTTGATTAAGCTTAACTCTTAACAGTTCTTTCGGTAATATCTGCCGGCTGAGTCTTTACAGGGAGTGAGGATGCAGTTTGGTATTTATGGGGGCCCCATTTGATCAAGAGTTAAATTTAGCTCTCTCCCAGAGGACTCTGGAAGCTGTTGCTCCTGGGTGGAAAGGAATTCGCTGTGGCAATTGTTTCATTTTCAAGCCTTGCACCTAACTTGGGGTTTCTAAAATATATGTCGCACTTTTTGTGTGGGTTCTGGAAAAAGAATGAGGAACCTACCTGTGAAGCAAGACATGTTTGAGGAATTCAGACAGTATTTAGTGGATGGAAGTATATGCTTTTTATGGCTGGTTGTTCTGCAGGCAAAGCTTTGCATGTTATGTGCGTATTGATTTGCATTGAAAACAGCCAGCAAGGACTGCAGTGCTGAGTCATCGAGCCAGCTCAGCCACACAGAGACGTGCCCTGTCACTAACATGGCAACACTGATGTCATAGAAATGTGCCCATCCATTGACACAGAGGGATGTGATTGATCTGGAAATGACTGCAAATAGAAAGCTCACTAGTTCTAAAGGCCACTGAGGAGGCTCCTGAACAGTCAGCAGCAAAAAAAACAACCGGGATTTTGTCCTTTTCCTGTTTGACAGTAAGAGAGTTGACTTTTCTCTGTCAATTATTTTTGAGTTCACGCTCTTTGTTCCATTATTTAAGGCTCATTTTCCATCCGTGTTGCATCTTTTTGGCCAGTCACAGTGACTCAATTCTACTTCATGACATCAAGCACACAGGGACACCGTCTGGATGGTTTCACAATCACTTAATCAAAGAATAGGTGGTGTGATTAAAAAAAAATAAAGTAAAAGGTAACACAGACCGGCTCTGACACCCTGAGGTTAGAACTGTCCGTCTGATATTTGCAATGACTGCATTAACACATTCATATGATATTCCTTTAACATGTAGCCTTTAACCATTGGGTTAATCCCTGCAGTGCAATTTTTTTTTATTCGTTCATGGGATCTGGGCGTCGCTGGCAAGGCCAGCATTTATTGCCCATCCCTAATTGCCCTTGAGAAGGTGGTGGTGAGCCGCCTTCTTGAACCGCTGCAGTCCGTGTGGTGAAGGTACTCCCACAGTGCTGTGAGAGAGGGAGTTCCAGGATTTTGACCCAGCGACAACGAAGGAACGGCAATATTTTTCCAAGTCAGGATGGTGTGTGACTTGGAGGGGAACTTGATGGTGGTGGGTGTTGCCATGTACCTGCTGTCGTTATCTTTCTGGGTGGTAGAAGTCGCGGATTTGAAGGTGCTGTCGAAGAAAACAGAGGATTTTCATACACACCCATTAAATGAGTTTATGGCGCAGCACAGTTTCAGCCCGTGTATGCTCTGTGTCAGGGAGAGATTTCACTCCCTTTAGCATCTGATTTTGGATGGTGAAGGAAATCACCCAGCGAACCATTTCACTGGCTCCTGGCTCTACCTCAAGAAGTGATGACAGGTGCTACATACACCGGATGGGTGGGCTTGTCCAAAGGGCACGTTAAAGAGGTCATCTAGGAGCCATGACCTGGGTTCAGCACTGGGAGCCATGGCCAGAGTAAGCACTGGGAGCCAGGGCCTGGGTCAGCACTGGGAGCCATGGCCAGAGTCAGCACTGGGAGCCAGGGCCTGGGTCAGCACTGGGAGCCATGGCCAGAGTCAGCACTGGGAGCCAGGGCCTGGGTCAGCACTGGGAGCCATGGCCAGAGTCAGCACTGGGAGCCAGGTCCTGGGTCAGCACTGGGAGCCATGGCCAGAGTCAGCACTGGGAGCCAGGTCCTGGGTCAGCACTGGGAGCCATGGCCAGAGACAGCACTGGGAGCCAGGGCCTGGGTCAGCACTGGGAGCCATGGCCAGAGACAGCACTGGGAGCCGTGGCCAGAGACAGCACTGGGAGCCGTGGCCAGAGACAGCACTGGTAGCCATGGCCTGGGTCAGCACTGGGAGCCATGACCTGGGTCAGCACTGGGAGCCATGGCCTGGGTCAGCACTGGGAGCCATGGCCTGGGTCAGCACTGGGAGCCATGGCCTGGGTCAGCACTGGGAGCCAGGGCCTGGGTCAGCACTGGGAGCCAGGGCCTGGGTCAGCACTGGGAGCCGTGGCCAGAGACAGCACTGGGAGCCAGGGCCTGGGTCAGCACTGGGAGCCATGGCCAGAGACAGCACTGGGAGCCAGGGCCTGGGTCAGCACTGGGAGCCAGGGCCTGGGTCAGCACTGGGAGCCATGGCCAGAGTCAGCACTGGGAGCCAGGGCCAGAGACAGCACTGGGAGCCATGGCCAGAGACAGCACTGGGAGCCGTGGCCTGGGTCAGCACTGGGAACCATGGCCTGTTACCACTGGGAGCCGTGGCCTGGGTCAGCACTGGGAGTCGTGGCCTGTTACCACTGGGAGCCATAGATTGGGTCAGCACTGGGAACCATGGCCTGTTACCACTGGGAGCCAGGGGCCGGTGTAAAGCCTACACCACTGCAGTTCTGCTGGGATTGTCGCTACAAAGCAAATTCGGCATCAAATCTCAGACATCTGTCTTAAGGAGAGGAGCAATCTATGAGAACCTTGTGCCAATGTTACTAGAAACACTGGTCGTAACTTTTTCTATCTATAGTTATTCCCCCGAGAAAGTTGCCTAAACCTTTTTTTATTTTTATATTAACAGGCCTTCATCCCTGCTTAGAATGAGAAACACACAACATTGCCCTGACATTCTTGGCATCGAGGCAGGAAAAACTAACTGGCGTGGGATGTTGAGGAGGAGGAAAAAATTTGATCTTTAGAATTGAAAGAAGGGAGAGAATTAATTTAAAAGTAGAATAATTTAGCGTGGATACTTTGCTCTGGTATGCACTCTGCATATTGCTAGTGTCAAGTTGCAGAACTAGGAGAAATGAGACACATGATTAGGGCAAGTGGATTGTAATAGCTCAGATATCACCACTTTCACTGCAAATCGTGCTGCACTAAGGTGTAGAAATTAATGGATGCCATGGAGCGCCAAATTACAACGCTATCGGAACCATTGAAAATAGTATGAAGTACAATGCCATAGAGGGAGTGCAACGAAGGTTCACCAGACTGGTTCCTGGGATGGGGGGATTGTCCTTTGAGGAGAGATTGAGTAGACTAGGCCTATATTCTCTGGAGTTTAGAAGAATGAGAGGTGATCTCATTGAAACATACAAAATTCTTACAGGGCTTGACAGGGTAGATGCAGGGCGGATGTTTCCCCTAGCTGGAGAGTGTAGAACCAGGGGTCACAGTCTGAGAATAAGGGGTCGGACATTTAGGACTGAGATGAGGAGAAATTTCTTCACTCAGAGGGTGGTGAATCTTTGGAATTCTCGACCCCAGAGGGCTGTGGAGGCTCTGTCGTTGAGTATATTCAAGACAGAGATCGATAGATTTTTTGATACTCAGGGAACCAAAGGATATGGGGATAGTGCGGGAAGGTGGAGTTGAGGTAAAAGATCAGCCGTGATCTCATTGAATGGCGGAGCAGACTTGAGGGGCTGAATAGCCTACTCCTGCTCCTATTTCTTATGTTCTTATGTAAAATGAAAAATGCCCCAACAGAAAGCAGACTACCCTTGAAAGAGAGGCACTGTTTTTTTTTTTAAAGGGATTGCTAAACACTACATTTTCTTCATTTAAAAAAAAAACTTTTACTTGGCTGCCCTCTTGCTACGTGACTGCAGCTTTAGTGCCAAGTTAGCTCAGCACAGCAGTTCCCCTTTTCTGCCAAAGTTCGCTGCAGTGATAATTGCTTGCTCTACATTTATTTATTGTCCAGACATGTGCGTTGGCATTATATCATAAGCATTACAGTACAATTTACAGATATAGTAATTAAGGTTTAGTAATTAGCTTTAACAATGCCCTCTACAGATGTTTTAATGCCCTGATGTGAGCTGGATGATTAAATAACACACAGAGTTTATGCTCAGATCATTTCTCAGTGTGAGAGTCTTTTCCTCTGAATGTTTCCCTTCCTCTGGAGCACTGGCTCTGTTAGGGCCACACGGTGGCATAGTGGTTAGCACTGGTGCCTCACAGCGCCAGGGACCCGGGTTGGCGAGCGCGGTCTTGGTGGAGTCGAAGGCGGCTGACGCGTCTGCCGTCCATTCGACTGCCATCTTGCCGCTCCTGCCCCGGAGGGTTTCATACAGGGGCCTCATGAGGGACGCCGCTTTGGGGATGAAGCGGTTATAGAAGTTCACCATCCCGAGGAACTCCTGGAGGCCTTTGATGGTGGTGGGGCGGGGAAATTGTTGGACGGCCTGCACCTTGGTGGGCAGGGGAATGGCCCCAGCATGGGTGATGTGGTGGCCGAGGAAGTCGATCTTGTCCAGGCCGAACTGGCATTTGGCTGGGCTGAGGATGAGCCCGTGGTCGCTGAGGCGCCCGAACAGGATGCGGAGGTGTTCGAGGTGTTCCTGCTTGGAGGAACTGGCTACCAGGATGTCGTCCAGGTAGACGAACAGGAACTTCAGGTCCCGAAGGACCGAGTCCATGAGCCGTTGGAATGCCTGGGCCGTGTTTTTGAGGCCGAAGGGCATCCGCAGGAACTCGAACAGGCCGAAGGGGGTGATTACGGCCGTCTTGGGGACGTCCGCGGGGTGGACGGGGACTTGGTGGTAGCCGCGCACCAGGTCGACCTTGGAAAAGACTGAGCGGCCGGCCAGTCTAGCCGAGAAGTCCTGAATGTGCGGCACGGGGTACCGATCAGGGGTGGTGGCGTCATTGAGGCGGCGGTAATCCCCGCAGGGGCGCCAACCTCGGCCTGGTTTGGGGGCGATGTGGAGTGGGGAGGCCCAGGGACTGTTGGAGCAGCGGATGATGCCGAGCTGTTCCATGGTGGCAAACTCGGTCCGCGCGATCTCCTGTTTGGCCGGGTCCAGCCTGCGGGCGTGGGTGTACACTGGGGGGCCTGTGGTGGGGATGAAGTGTTCCACCTCGGGTGACTGTCTGTGTGGAGTTTGCACATTCTCCCCGTGTCTGCGTGGGTTTCCTCCGGGTGCTCCGGTTTCCTCCCACAGTCCAAAAATGTGCGGGTTAGGTTGATTTGGCTATGATAAATTGACCCTTAGTGTTAGGGGGGGGATTAAATATGTGAGGGGATGGGATATGTTAGGGGGAATTAAATACGTGGGGTTACGGGGGTAGGGTGGGATATGTGTACTGTGGGGATTAAAGCAGGGACAGGGTACTGGATTTGGATGATCAGCCATGATCGTATTGAACGGTGGAGCAGGCTCGATGGGCCGAATGGCCTACTCCTGCTCCTAGATTCTATGTTTCTATGTTTCTATGTTTTTCCACAGGCACTGGCTCCTGTTAGGGCCATGGTTCCACAGGCACTGGCTCCTGTTAGGGCCATGGTCCCACAGGCACTGGCTCCTGTTAGGGCCATGGTCCCACAGGCACTGGCTCCTGTTAGGGCCATTGTTCCACAGGCACTGGCTCCTGTTAGGGCCATGGTCCCACAGGCACTGGCTCCTGTTAATGCCATGGTCCACGGGCACTGGCTCCTGTTAGGGCCATGGTTCCACAGGCACTGGCTCCTGTTACGGCCATGGTCCCACAGGCACTGGCTCCTGTTACGGCCATGGTCCCACAGGCACTGGCTCCTGTTAGGGCCATTGACCCACAGGCACTGGCTCCTGTTAGGGCCATGGTCCCACAGGCACTGGCTCCTGTTACGGCCATGGTCCACAGGCACTGGCTCCTGTTAGGGCCATGGTCCCACAGGCACTGGCTCCTGTTAGGGCCATGGTCCCACAGGCACTGGCTCCTGTTAGGGCCATGGTCCCACAGGCACTGGCTCCTGTTAGGGCCATGGTCCCACAGGCACTGGCTCCTGTTAGGGCCATGGTCCCACAGGCACTGGCTCCTGTTAGGGCTATGGTCCACAGGCACTGGCTCCTGTTAGGGCTATGGTTCGACAGGCACTGGCTCCTGTTAGGGCCATGGTCCCACAGGCACTGACTCCTGTTAATGCCATGGTTCCACAGGCACTGGCTCCTGTTAGGGCCATGGTCCCACTGGCACTGGCTCCTGTTAATGCCATGGTCCCACAGGCACTGGCTCCTGTTAGGGCCATGGTCCCACAGGCACTGGCTCCTGTTAATGCCATGGTCCCACAGGCACTGGCTCCTGTTAGGGCCATGCTTCCACAGGCACTGGCTCCTGTTAGGGCCTTGGTCCCACAGGCACTGGCTCCTGTTAGGGCCATGGTTCCACAGGCACTGGCTCCTGTTAGGGCCATGGTTCCACAGGCACTGGCTCCTGTTAGGGCCATGGTCCCACAGGCACTGGCTCCTGTTAGGGCCATGGTCCACAGGCACTGGCTCCTGTTAGGGCCATGGTTCCACAGGCACTGGCTCCTGTTAGGGCCATGGTCCCACAGGCACTGGCTCCTGTTAGGGCCATGGTCCACAGGCACTGGCTCCTGTTAGGGCCATGGTTCGACAGGCACTGGCTCTTGTTAGGGCCATGGTTCGACAGGCACTGGCTCCTGTTAGGGCCATGGTTCCACAGGCACTGGCTCCTGTTAGGGCCATAGTCCACAGGCACTGGCTCCTGTTAGGGCCATGGTCCCACAGGCACTGGCTCCTGTTAGGGCCATGGTCCCACAGGCACTGGCTCCTGTTAGGGCCATGGTCCCACAGGCACTGGCTCCTGTTAGGGCCATGGTCCCACAGGCACTGGCTCTTGTTAGGGCCATGGTCCACAGGCACTGGCTCCTGTTCGGGCCATGGTCCCACAGGCACTGGCTCCTGTTAGGGCCATGGTCCCACAGGCACTGGCTCCTGTGTGGGCCATGGTCCCACAGGCATTGGCTCCTGTTAGGGCCATGGTCCCACAGGCACTGGCTCCTGTTAGGGCCATGGTCCCACAGGCACTGGCTCCTGTTAGGGCCATGGTTCCACAGGCACTGGCTCCTGTTAGGGCCATGGTTCCACAGGCACTGGCTCCTGTTAGGGCCATGGTCCCACAGGCACTGGCTCCTGTTAGGGCCATGGTTCCACAGGCACTGGCTCCTGTTAGGGCCATGGTCCCACAGGCACTGGCTCCTGTTAGGGCCATGGACCCACAGGCACTGGCTCCTGTTAGGGCCATGGTCCCACAGGCACTGGCTCCTGTTAGGGCCATGGTCCACAGGCACTGGCTCATGTTAGGGCCATGGTTCCACAGGCATTGGCTCCTGTTAGGGCCATGGTCCACAGGCACTGGCTCCTGTTAGGGCCATGGTTCCACAGGCATTGGCTCCTGTTAGGGCCATGGTTCCACAGGCATTGGCTCCTGTTAGGGCCATGGTCCCACAGGCATTGGCCCTCCTGATCCCAAACCCAAAAACCCAACCACTTACGTTGTGCTGCCACCTTCGGCAGTGCCGTCTTCATTGTAATGAGGTCCGAGTCCCAGTATCCGTGGCTGTCGGACCTCACCATTTGTGGGCAGGGTAATCACCCTGCACTGGGGCTCCCAAACTTATCTCCCGATAACTAGTACCATCAAGCGACACCAACTCTCCCGTGAACAAGTGGCCTATTCCTGCTCCTATTTCTTATGTTCTTATGAACTGCTGAGTTTGGGTTGTGCGAGAGCCAGACCTCAACACATTGTTGATCCAGATATGTATGCAAGAGCTGAATGCCGCAGGTGAAGTGAGAGTAGCTGCGCTTGACGTCAAGCAGCATTTAGTCAAGTGTGACACTAAGATACCCTAGAAAGCTGACGTCAATGAAAACCGTCCAACGACTGGAGATCGACCTCGGCACCTTCCTGTTGGAACTGGTTCTGTTCTTTACCAAGCAGTGGTCTTACTAACGGAGCCATGGAAGCAGTCACTAGAATTGTTGTGAAAGAATTATAATGTAACTTCTCAGATGTAAGAGCTCTAATCTGTTAGGGGTTGTCCATAAATGGTCTTGGGGAGAGCAGAATGCTCCTATCTGGAAGCCCTTGTCACCTCCCCATATAACCTGGCCAAGAAAATGGACTCTCAGATACAGATGCGTGACCCTGCACTCTGCAATGCATAGAAAAGAAAGGACTTGCATTTACATAGTACCTTTCACATCCTCTGGCCGTCCCAAAGTGCTGCACAGCCAATGAAGTACTTTTGAAGTGGCAGTCAGTTTGCACACAACAAGATTCCTTAAACAGCATTGAGATAATGAGCAGTTAAATTGTTCTTTAAGTGATGTTGGTTGAGGGCTAAGTATTTGCCAGGACACCGGGAAATCCACTGCTCTTCTTCAAATGGTGCCACAGGATCCTTTATATCCACCTGAGAGGGCAGGCTGCCTCATTTTAACGTTGCACCTCCGACAGTGCAGCACTCCCTCAGTACTGCACTGGGAGTGTCAGCCTAGATTATGTGCTCAAGCCCCTGGAGTGGGGCTTGAACCCACGACTTTCTGACTTGGAGTTAAAAGTGCTACCACGGACACTTGCACGGCCAATGATGCACCACAACATGAGGTTACTGGCTACGAGGAACAGCACCTCATCTTTCGTTTAGGTACGCTACAGCCCTCTGGACTCAACATAGAGTTCAACAATTTCAGATCATAACCACGGCCCCTATCACATATATATATATATTTTATTTTTTCATCCACCCTTTTGTTTGACCCCTTTTTTTCTTCCCTCCCTGAAGCTGGCAGCTGTCCTTCATTCCGCCAGCGCATTTCACACTTCATCTAGCCTCAACCTGTCACATTACCACCTCCTCTCGCCTTGAATATCTCTTAATGCCTCTCAATGGCCCGAAAATTAAACCTAATACGCGAGAGTACGCACTGTGTACTCTCGCGTATTAGATCCCGAATTGCCGGTTTCCTGAATGCACTGCGCATGCGCGGGAAACCGGCACTTCGTGAATTGAAAAGGGGGCGGTTCCTAAGTGAACCGCGTGCGCGCTACAGGCTGTGCGCACGCAGTGCACTTAGTTTTTTTTTCAGCTTTGAACGCGCAGGTAAGTGGTGAAGATTTTACACACAAAGAAAGCAGGCGTAGGACCCCCTT
This sequence comes from Squalus acanthias, assembly GCA_030390025.1. Lineage (NCBI taxonomy): Eukaryota > Metazoa > Chordata > Chondrichthyes > Squaliformes > Squalidae > Squalus > Squalus acanthias. The sequence goes on from CM059425.1 coordinate 84,725,626, forward strand.
TTAACAAGGTAAGTAGTTAATTAAGTGTTATTTTAAATTTTTTTCAACAGGTTTTTTTTTTAGAGACTTTAAAGAAAGGTAAGTTTATTTTTATAACTTTTAAAAAGATTTAAAATTTTTGCAAAAATTTAATTTTTTGTTTAAAGTGGTTAATTTATTTAACTATACTTATTTTATTAATGTGATGGCTTTTTAAAAAAATTTAATTGAGGTTTAGCTGTTCTTTCGGGGGTTTGTAGTATTCATAGCTTTGACAGCTCTTGCCGTCAAAACTATGAATGAAAGATGGTGTGCTGCCATTGGCTCTAACTGAATCACGTGATCCCAGAGCTCGCACGAATTAATTGCGCCTCTGGGTCACGCAAGCACTGCACGGTTCCAACAGAGAGAGCCTTTGAAACTAAAGTTCGTGTGGGCCCGGAGCAAAAAGGTAGGCGCGGAGTGCGATATCGCGGGGAATCCTTACCATCCATGTTTAATTTCTGGGCCAATGTCTCTTAATCTCTCCTGCCTTCTATACTACCACTGACCTTCCCCTTTCTTCTTTCATCCCCTCCCCCTTTTCCCAGCATTATACTTGCTTTAAATTTATTTCATTTCCTGCTTTTTTCCAGTTCTGACGAAAGGTCTTTTGACCTGAAACGTTAACTCTCTTTCTCTCTCCACGGATGCTGCTTGGCCTGCTGAGTTTTTCCAGCATTTTCTGTTGTTATTTCGGATTTCCAGCATCCGCAGTATTTTGCTATCGTATGAGGTTACTGGCTGTTGAGTTATCAACAGCCAGATCTGTCACAGCAAATCATTTTTACTACATACTTACTGTTAGCACAAGTACCTAAGTCTTTTCACAACTCAGAAACACAAAGGGGGAAAAATTGCATTGCTTTGCACCTCCCGTGGTGCCAAGCCCCTAGCGCCTGGGTGCAGCGCCGCTAACGCCTCCCGTGAAATTCAGTGGGAGGTTAGCGGTGGCAGTAGCCGGTAGCGTCCCGCGGCGCTGCGCCACCGGCGATGACATCATCACCATGCGCAGCGCCCTGTTCGCACCCTGGCCGCAAACTTCGGTCGCGCCTCCTGACCTACCGCAGGATGATATGTCCGACAGGGTCAGGGTGCTGTGTTTGTGGCCGCGGCGGCACTAATTAACGGGCAGGTGCCGGGCGGCCATTTTTTTTGTGGGCCGCCTGCCAGCACCTGCCCCCTTTCGCGTCCTCGTGCGGGGTGCCGGCCGCGATCGGTCAGCCCGGCACTCCTCTTGAGTGCCGGGCTGTTTTCCCGGCAGCCCTGTTCCCCAGTGGTCCAGCAGGGCCCCTGGTGCGTGCTGCGCTAGGCCCCTCCCCTTTAATCAGGGGAGGGAGGCCTGCAGTACCATGGCGCTGTTGCACGTAGCGCCGCGATATTGAATGGTAGCGCCCCAGGAAAAAGGGGGAGCGCTTCCAGTAGCGCCCCGCCTCCTGCTTGGAGCGCTACCACTCAATTTACGGCACGGGGACGCTAACTTTTTCGGGGCGCTGAAAGTAGTGTCCCGGCTAAGTTAGCGCCCCAAAGGGGACGTGACCGAATTTTGCCCCACATGTACACTGAAAGCAGAAAATGCATGAAATTCACAGGTCAGTCAGCGTCTGAAAAAGAAAGATAGGATAAAGTTTGAAGTGGGGCCCTTCATTAGAACTCGAGTGACGATCATCGTGTTGGGGGGAGGGAGCAGCAGGTAAGCAGGGTATCTTAAGCTTTAATTGGCTCCAAGATGACTTGAATGGTGATCGGAAACTGGAACCCAGTCAAGCCTTTGTGGCAGACTGTAATCCAATCCCTGAGCCAGGCACGTCTTGTCCTTCAAGGCATGGTTGATGATTGATTAGCCAGTTTGGCTCACAGATGGGCTTTGGAGGAGTAGTCCCTTAACTGGGCACTGGGATTCATTCTCTTGCCTCCAGATAACCTCACGAGCCAGTGCCCTAATGGGAAGGGTGAATCTGACTTGACAAGTTTGCCAGTGCTTTGTATTGGTAAGCTGTGTTGTTTCAGCTGCTTAAATGCTACAGTGTCCCTGTTCGCAATTGCAGTCCCTAAGATATGGTTCTACTAACCTGGATCTCAGCTATCTGTATTTAAGTAAGTGGGAGATGTCCCTACAGGGACAGTATGTGCACTCCATATCAGACAAACAGAAATTCTACCTCTGAGCAGCTCAGTTTAGAGAATTTTAAGCACACCTGGCCGACCAAAGAAACCCACTTAAAATGTTAATTGTCCTTCTCTTTTAGAATCTGTTTACGCCACTGTGCATCATAAGCATTTTCTATTTTTATTTCCTAACGATTCATCTTTCCCGTTAATATTCTGTGGGGGCAGAGCTGAATAATCGCCAGAGTGCAGATAGCTCTTTGCATAGACAGCAAATGGGAATCAGAAGTGCTAAATAGACAAGTTAAAGCAGGGAGCGTGGTCCTGGTATGGAGGAGTATTTTTTAATGATAACTGGCTATTCATGGGGAAGGGGCAAGGGCTGGGGCTAGCAGTCCTCATTTCAGTCAGCTGGAACTGGCTGAAATGAGGAAATTAAAGCCATGCGATTTAATTTCAGTGCTGTACTGAGGGAGTGCTTCACTCCCAGAGGTGGCGTCTTTCAGCTGAGATGTTAAACCATCTCAGGTGGGCGTAAAAGATCCCATGGCACTATTTTGAAGAAGAGCAGGTGAACTCTCCACCGTGTAATGGGCAACATTTATCCCTCAACCAACATCACTGAAACAGATTATCTGGTCATTATCACATTGCTGTTTGCAGGATCTTGCTGTGCACAAATCGGCTGCTGTGTGTCCCTACATTACAACAGTGACTCCACTTCAGAAAGTACTACATTGACTCGGAAGCACTTTGGGACGTCCTGAGGTCAGGAAAGGTGCGATGTCAATGCAAGTCTTTCTTTCATTCGATTGCCAACTGAAATTGCAGTAGTGGCTTTGAGAACTAATCAGAGAGGCTCAGCATTGAATTGACCTGAAGTCAGTGGATTGCAATCCTTTGAGACTTGTGTCTCCCTAGTTGTCAGCGGAAGCCATGCATTAGGTTTGTGCTGCTCTGCTGGTTTTGTAGAAATTTCACCCTTTCCTAGCGAGTGAAACAGCCAGTGACAGGAGCATTGTGACTGCTGCAGTAGATATCATAAGTAAATATTGTGCTGTATTCTGACATCAATCAAATCCTTAGCTCCACACACTGCAGTGAAAGAGCAGCCCACTCCTAGGAAAATATATGGAGGCATTCAGTGCGATTAAGTTCCCGAGTGGTTCAATGGTTCATTCTTGGAGCCACAGCCACTACTTCTACTACTACTGCCTTCTGCTATAGCTTTCCATATTTACAAAATAAAATGTGAACCCAATGTTAAACTAACCTGCCGGGCGAGAATGGGTGCTATTGTGTCAGGCACCCAATTTATACCACATGTTTTAAGCCCCATTGACTTTAAATTCTGAAAATTTGGAGGACTGCAAATCGGGAGGGGTGTGAATCGGGAGGGGAGTGAATCGGGAGGGGTGTGAATCGGGAGGGGTGTGAATCGGGCGGGAGTGAATCGGGAAGGGTGTGAATCGGGAGGGGTGTGAATCGGGAGGGATGTGAATTGGGAGGGTGTGAATCGGGAGGGGTGTGAATCGGGCGGGTGTGAATCGGGAGGGGAGTGAATCGAGCGGGTGTGAATCGGGCGGGTGTGAATCGGGAGGTGTGAATCGGGAGGGGTGTGAATCGGGCGGGGAGTGAATCGGGCGGTGTGTGAATCGAGCGGGTGTGAATCGGGAGGGGTGTGAATCGGGAGGGGTGTGAATCGGGAGGGTGTGAATCGGGAGGGGTGTGAATCGAGCGGGTGTGAATCGGGCGGGTGTGAATCGGGAGGGGTGTGAATCGGGAGGGGTGTGAATCAGGAGGGGAGTGAATTGGGAGGGTGTGAATCGGGAGGGGTGTGAATCGGAGGGGTGTGAATCAGGGCGGGTGTGAATCGGGAGGGGTGTGAATCGGGAGGGGTGCGAATCAGGAGGGGTGTGAATCGGGCGGGTGTGAATCGGGAGGGGTGCTGAATTGAGCGGGTGTGAATCGGGCGGATGTGAATCGGGAGGGGAGTGAATCGGGAGGGGTGTGAATCGAGCGGGTTTGAATCAGGAGGGGTGTGAATCAGGAGTGGTGTGAATCGGGCGGGTGTGAATCGAGCGGGTGTGAATCGGGCGGGTTTGAATCGGGAGGGATGTGAATCAGGAGGGGTGTGAATCGGGCGGGTGTGAATCGAGCGGGTGTGAATCGAGCGGGTGTGAATCGGGAGGGGTGTGAATCGGTCGGGTGTGAATCGAGCGGGTGTGAATCGGGCGGGTTTGAATCGGGAGGGTGTGAATCGGGAGGGGTGTGAATCGGGCGGGTGTGAATCGGGAGGGGTGTGAATCGGGCGGGTGTGAATCGGGAGGGGTGTGAATCGGGAGGGGGGTGAATCGGGCGGGTGTGAATCGGGAGGGGTGTGAATCGGGCGGGTGTGAATCGGCAGGGGTGTGAATCGGGCGGGTTTGAATCGGGAGGGGTGTGAATCGGGAGCGGTGTGAATCGGGAGGGGTGTGAATCAAGCGGTTGTGAATCGGGCGGCTGTGAATCGGGACGGGTGTGAATCGAGCGGGAGTGAATCGGGAGGGTGTGAATCGGGAGGGTGTGAATCAGGAGGGTCGTGAATCAGGAGGGGTGTGAATCGGGACGGGTGTGAATCGGGACGGGTGTGAATCGAGCGGGAGTGAATCGGGAGGGTATGAATCGAGCGGGTGTGAATCGGGCGGATGTGAATCGGGCGGGTGTGAATCGGGAGGGGTGTGAATCGGGAGGGGTGTGAATCGGGAGGGGTGTGAATCGAGCGGGTGTGAATCGAGCGGGTGTGAATCGGGAGGAGAGTGAATCGGGCGGGTGTGAATCGAGCGGGTGTGAAACGAGCGGGTGTGAATCGGGCGGGTGTGAATCGAGAGCGTGTGAATCGGGAGGGTGTGAATCGGGAGGGGTGTGAATCGAACGGGTGTGAATCGAGCGGGTGTGAATCGGGACGGTGTGAATCGGGCGGGATGCGTATCGAGCGGGTGTGAATCGAGCGGGTGTGAATCGGGCGGGTGTGAATCGGGAGGGGTGTGAATCGGGAGGGGTGTGAATCGAGCGGGTGTGAATCGAGAGGGTGTGAATCGGGAGGGGTGTGAATCCGGAGGGTGTGAATCGAATGGGTGTGAATCGGGAGGGTGTGAATCGGGAGGGTGTGAATCGGGAGGTTGTGAATCGGGAGGTTGTGAATCGGGATGCGTGTGAATCGAACGGGTGTGAATCGGGAGGGTGTGAATCGAGCGGGTGTGAATCGAGCGGGTGTGAATCGGGAGGGGTGTGAATCGGGAGGTGTGTGAATAGGGAGGGGTGTGAATTGGGAGGGGTGTGAATCGGGAGGGGAGTGAATTGGGAGGGGTGTGAATCGGGAGGGGAGTGAATCGGGCGGGTGTGAATCGAGCGGGTGTGAATCGAGGGGGTGTGAATCGGGACAGTGTGAATCGAGCGGGTGTGAATCCGGAGGGGTGTGAATCGAACGGGTGTGAATCGGGAGGGTGTGAATCGGGAGGTTGTGAATCAGGAGGTTGTGAATCGGGAGGGGTGTGAATCGGGCGGGTGTGAATCGGGCGGGTGTGAATCGGGTGGGGTGTGAATCGGGCGGGTGTGAATCGGGAGGGGTGTGAATCGGGAGGGGAGTGAATCGGGAGGGTGTGAATCAAGCGGGTGTGAATTGAGCGGGTGTGAATCAGGAGGGGAGTGAATCGGGAGGGGTGTGAATCGGGCATGGGTGTTGAATCGAGCGGGTGTGAATTCGAGCAGGTGTGAATCGAGAGGGTGTGAATCGAGCAGGGGAGTGAATCGGGCAGGGTGTGAATCGAGGCGGGTGTGAATCGAGCGGGAGTGAATCGGCAGGGTGTGAATCGAGCGGGTTTGAATCGGGAGGGGTGTGAATCGGGCAGGGTGTGATTCGAGCGGGTGTGAATCGGGCGGCTGTGAATCTGGAGGGGTGTGAATCGGGAGGGGTGTGAATCGGGAGGGGTGTGAATCGGGAGCGGGTGTGAATCAGCAGGGGGTGTGAATCGGGAGGGTGTGAATCGGGAGGGGTGTGAATCGGGCGGGTGTGAATCGGGAGGGTGTGAATCGAGCGGGTGTGAATCGAGCGGGTGTGAATCGGGAGGGTTGTGAATCGGGAGGGTGTGAATCGGGAGGGGTGTGAATCGGGAGGGGAGTGAATCGGGCGGGGTGTGAATCGGGAGGGGAGTGAATCGAGCGGGTGTGAATCGAGCGGGTGTGAATCGGGAGGGGTGTGAATCGGGAGGGGTGTGAATCGGGGGGGAGTGAATCGGGAGCGGTGTGAATCGGGAGGGGTGTGAATCGGGAGGGGTGTGAATCGGGAGGGGTGTGAATCGAGCGGGTGTGAATCGGGAGGGTGTGAATCGAGCGGGTGTGAATCGAGCGGGTGTGAATCGGCATGGGAGCGAATCGGGAGTGGTGTGAATCGGGTGGGGTGTGAATTGGGAGGGGTGTGAATCGGGCGGGTGTGAATCTGGAGGGGAGTGAATCGGGATGGGTGTGAATCGGGAGGGGTGTGAATCGGCAGGGTTTGAATCGAGCGGGTGTGAATCGAGCGGGTTTGAATCGGGAGGGGTGTGAATCGAGCAGGAGTGAATCGGCAGGGTGTGAATCGAGCGGGTGTGAATCGAGCGGGAGTGAATCGGCAGGGTGTGAATCGAGCGGGTTTGAATCGGGAGGGGTGTGAATCGGCAGGGTGTGATTCGAGCGGGTGTGAATCGGGCGGGTGTGAATCTGGAGGGGTGTGAATCGGGAGGGGTGTGAATCGGGAGGGGTGTGAATCGGGAGGGGTGTGAATCGAGCGGGTGTGAATCGGGAAGGGTGTGAATCGGGAGGGGTGTGAATCGGGAGGAATGTGAATTGGGAGGGTGTGAATCGGGAGGGGTGTGAATCGCGCGGGTGTGAATCGGGAAGGGAGTGAATCGGGCGGGTGTGAATCGGGCGGGTGTGAATCGGGAGGTGTGAATCGGGAGGGGTGTGAATCGGGCGGGGAGTGAATCGGGCGGTGTGTGAATCGAGCGGGTGTGAATCGGGAGGGGTGTGAATCAGGAGGGTGTGAATCGGGAGGGGTGTGAATCGGGAGGGTGTGAATCGGGAGGGGTGTGAATTGAGCGGGTGTGAATCGGGCGGATGTGAATCGGGAGGGGAGTGAATCGGGAGGGGTGTGAATCGGGAGGGGTGTGAATCGAGCGGGTTTGAATCAGGAGGGGTGTGAATCAGGAGTGGTGTGAATCGGGCGGGTGTGAATCGAGCGGGTGTGAATCGGGCGGGTTTGAATCGGGCGGGTGTGAATCGAGCGGGTGTGAATCGGGCAGGGTGTGACTCGGGCGGGTGTGAATCGAGCGGGTGTGAATCGGGCGGGTTTGAATCGGGCGGGTGTGAATCGAGCGGGTGTGAATCGGGCAGGGTGTGAATCGGGCGGGTGTGAATCGAGCGGGTGTGAATCGGGCGGGTTTGAATCGGGAGGGGTGTGAATCAGGAGGGGTGTGAATCGGGCGGGTGTGAATCGGGAGGGTTTGAATCGGGAGGGGTGTGAATCGGGCGGGTGTGAATCGGGAGGGGTGTGAATCGGGCGGGTGTGAATCGGGAGGGGTGTGAATCGGGAGGGGGGTGAATCGGGCGGGTGTAAATCGGGAGGGGTGTGAATCGGGCGGGTGTGAATCGGCAGGGGTGTGAATCGGGCGGGTTTGAATCGGGAGGGGTGTGAATCGGGCGGGGGTGAATCGGGAGGGGTGTGAATCGGGAGCGGTGTGAATCGGGAGGGGTGTGAATCAAGCGGTTGTGAATCGGGCGGGTGTGAATCGGGACGGGTGTGAATCGAGCGGGAGTGAATCGGGAGGGTGTGAATCGGGAGGGTGTGAATCAGGAGGGTCGTGAATCAGGAGGGGTGTGAATCGGGACGGGTGTGAATCGGGACGGGTGTGAATCGAGCGGGAGTGAATCGGGAGGGTGTGAATCGAGCGGGTGTGAATCGGGCGGATGTGAATCGGGCGGGTGTGAATCGGGAGGGGTGTGAATCGGGAGGGGTGTGAATCGGGAGAGGTGTGAATCGAGCGGGTGTGAATCGAGCGGGTGTGAATCGGGAGGAGAGTGAATCGGGCGGGTGTGAATCGAGCGGGTGTGAAACGAGCGGGTGTGAATCGGGCGGGTGTGAATCGAGAGGGTGTGAATCGGGAGGGTGTGAATCGGGAGGGGTGTGAATCAAACGGGTGTGAATCGAGCGGGTGTGAATCGGGAGTGTGTGAATCGGGCGGGGTGTGTATCGAGCGGGTGTGAATCGGGCGGGTGTGAATCGGAAGGGGTGTGAATCGGGAGGGGTGTGAATCGAGCGGGTGTGAATCGAGAGGGTGTGAATCGGGAGGGGTGTGAATCGGGAGGGTGTGAATCGAATGGGTGTGAATCGGGAGGGTGTGAATCGGGAGGTTGTGAATCGGGAGGGGTGTGAATCGGGAGGTTGTGAATCGGGATGCGTGTGAATCGAACGGGTGTGAATCGGGAGGGTGTGAATCGAACGGGTGTGAATCGGGAGGGTGTGAATCGAACGGGTGTGAATTGGGAGGGTGTGAATCGGGAGGGGTGTGAATCGGGAGGTGTGTGAATAGGGAGGGGTGTGAATTGGGAGTGGTGTGAATCGGGAGGGGAGTGAATTGGGAGGGGTGTGAATCGGGAGGGGAGTGAATCGGTTGGGTGTGAATCGAATGGGTGTGAATCGGGAGGGTGTGAATCGGGAGGTTGTGAATCGGGAGGGGTGTGAATCGGGCGGGTGTGAATCGGGCGGGTGTGAATCGGGTGGGGTGTGAATCGGGCGGGTGTGAATCGGGAGGGTGTGAATCAAGCGGGTGTGAATCGAGCGGGTCTGAATCAGCAGGGGAGTGAATCGGGAGGGGTGTGAATCGGGAGGGTGTGAATCGAGCGGGTGTGAATCGAGCAGGTGTGAATCGAGCGGGTGTGAATCAGGAGGGGAGTGAATCGGGATGGGTGTGAATCGGGCGGGTGTGAATCGGGCGGGTGTGAATCGGGAGGGGCGTGAATCGTGAGGGGTGTGAATCGGTGGGTGTGAATCGGGAGGGTGTGAACCCGTAGGGGTGTGAATCGGGAGAGTGTGAATCGGGAGGGGTGTGAATCGGGACGGGTGTGAATCAAACGGGTGTGAATCGGGAGAGTGTGAATCGGGAGGGGGGTGAATCGGGAGGGGTGTGAATCGGGAGGGTGTGAATCGGGAGGGGTGTGAATCGGGAGGGTGTGAATCGGGCGGGGTGTGAATCGGGAGGGGTGTGAATCGGGAGGGGTGTGAATCGGAGGGGTGTGAATCGAGCGGGTGTGAATCGGAGGGTGTGAATCGGAGGGGTATGAATCGGAGGGGAGTGAATGGGAGGGTGTGAATCGGGCGTGTGTAAATCGAGCGGGTGTGAATCGGGAGGGGTGTGAATCGGGAGCGGTTTGAATCGGGAGGGGTGTGAATCGGGAGGGGTGTGAATCGGAGGGGTGTGAATCGGGAGGGTGTGAATCGAGCGGGTGTGAATCGAGCGGGTGTGAATCGGGAGGGGTGTGAATGGGAGCGGGTGTGAATCGGGTGGGGTGTGAATCGGCAGGGGTGTGAATCGGGCGGGTGTGAATCGGGAGGGGTGTGAATCGGGAGGGTGTGAATCGGGAGGGGTGTGAATCGGGAGGGTTGTGAATCGGGAGCGGTGTGAATCGAGCGGGTGTGAATCGGGAGGGTGTGAATCGAACGGGTGTGAATCGGGAGGGTGTGAATCGAACGGGTGTGAATTGGGAGGGTGTGAATCGGGAGGGGTGTGAATCGGGAGGTGTGTGAATAGGGAGGGGTGTGAATTGGGAGTGGTGTGAATCGGAGGGCTGTGAATTGGGAGGGGTTGAATCGGAGGGGAGTGAAATCGGTTGGGTGTGAATCGAATGGGTGTGAATCGTGAGGTGTGAATCGGGAGGTGTGAATCGGGAGGGGTGTGAATCGGGCGGGGGTGCATCGGGTGGGGTGTGAATCGGGCGGGTGTGAATCGGAGGGGTGTGAATCAGCGGGTGTGAATCTGGAGCGGGTGTGAATCAGCAGGGGAGTGAATCGGGAGGGGTGTGAATCGGGAGGGGTGTGAATCGAGCGGGTGTGAATCGAGCCGGTGTGAATCGAGCGGGTGTGAATCAGGAGGGGAGTGAATCGGGATGGGTGTGAATCGGGCGGGTGTGAATCGGGCGGGTGTGAATCGGGAGGGGTGTGAATCGGGAGGGGTGTGAATCGGGTGGGTGTGAATCGGGAGGGTGTGAATCGGGAGGGTGTGAATCGGGAGGGTGTGAATCGGGAGGGTGTGAATCGGGAGGGTGTGAATCGAGCGGGTGTGAATCGGGAGAGTGTGAATCGGGAGGGGGTGAATCGGGAGGGGTGTGAATCGGGAGGGGTGTGAATCGGGAGGGGTGTGAATCAGGAGGGGTGTGAATCGGGAGGGTTGTGAATCGGGAGGGGAGTGAATCGGGCGGGTGTGAATCGGGAGGGGTGTGAATCGGGAGGGGAGTGAATCGGGAGGGGTGTGAATCGGGAGGGGTGTGAATCGGAGGGGTGTGAATCGGGAGGGTGTGAATCGGGAGGGGTGTGAATCGGAGGGGTGTGAATCGGGAGGGGTGTGAATCGGGAGCGGGTGTGAATCGGGAGGGGTGTGAATCGGGAGCGGTGTGAATCGGGAGGGGTGTGAATCGGGAGGGGTGTGAATCGAGCGGGTGTGAATCGAGCGGGTGTGAATCGGGAGGGGAGAGAATTGGGAGCGGTGTGAATCGGGTGGGGTGTGAATTGGCAGGGGTGTGAATCGGGCGGGTGTGAATCTGGAGGGGAGTGAATCGGGATGGGTGTGAATCTGGAGGGGTGTGAATCGGGCGGGGTGAATCGGGAGGGGTGTGAATCGGGATGGGTGTGAATCGGGAGGGGTGTGAATCGGCAGGGTGTGAATCGAGCGGGTTTGAATCGGGAGGGGTGTGAATCGAGCAGCAGTGTATCGGCAGGGTGTGAATCGAGCGGGTGTGAATCGGGAGGGATGTGAATCGGCAGGGTGTGAATCGAGCGAGTTTGAATCGGGAGGGATGTGAATCGGCAGGGTGTGAATCGAGCGGGTGTGAATCGGGCGGGTGTGAAACTGGAGGGGTGTGAATCGGGAGTGGTGTGAATCGGGAGGGGTGTAAATCGGGAGGGGTGTGAATCGAGCGGGTGTGAATCGAGCGGGTGTGAATCGAGCAGGTGTGAATCGAGCGGGTGTGAATCAGGAGGGGAGTGAATCGGGATGGGTGTGAATCGGGCGGGTGTGAATCGGGCGGGTGTGAATCGGGAGGGGCGTGAATCGTGAGGGGTGTGAATCGGTGGGTGTGAATCGGGAGGGTGTGAACCCGTAGGGGTGTGAATCGGGAGAGTGTGAATCGGGAGGGGTGTGAATCGGGACGGGTGTGAATCAAACGGGTGTGAATCGGGAGAGTGTGAATCGGGAGGGGGGTGAATCGGAGGGGTGTGAATCGGGAGGGTGTGAATCCGGAGGGGTGTGAATCGAGCGGGTGTGAATCGGGAGGGTTGTGAATCGGGAGGGGTGTGAATCAGGAGGGGAGTGAATTGGGAGGGTGTGAATCGGGCGTGTGTAAATCGAGCGGGTGTGAATCAGGGGGGAGTGAATCGGGAGCGGTTTGAATCGGGAGGGGTGTGAATCGGGAGCGGTGTGAATCGGGATGGGTGTGAATCGGGAGGGTGTGAATCGAGCGGGTGTGAATCGAGCGGGTGTGAATCGGGAGGGGAGAGAATTGGGAGCGGTGTGAATCGGGTGGGGTGTGAATTGGCAGGGGTGTGAATCGGGCGGGTGTGAATCTGGAGGGGAGTGAATCGGGATGGGTGTGAATCAGAGGGGTGTGAATCGGCAGGGTGTGAATCGAGCGGGTTTGAATCGGGAGGGGTGTGAATCGAGCAGCAGTGTATCGGCAGGGTGTGAATCGAGCGGGTGTGAATCGGGAGGGATGTGAATCGGCAGGGTGTGAATCGAGCGAGTTTGAATCGGGAGGGATGTGAATCGGCAGGGTGTGAATCGAGCGGGTGTGAATCGGGCGGGTGTGAAACTGGAGGGGTGTGAATCGGGAGTGGTGTGAATCGGGAGGGGTGTGAATCGGGAGGGGTGTGAATCGAGCGGGTGTGAATCGGGCGGGGTGTGAATCTGGAGGGGTGTGAATCGAGCGGGTGTGAATCAGGAGGGGAGTGAATCGGGAGGGGTGTGAATCGGGCGGGTTTGAATCGGGCGGGTGTGAATCGGTAGGTGTGTGAATAGGGAGGGGTGTGAATCGGGAGGGTGTGAATCGAATGGGTGTGAATCGGGAGGGTGTGAATCGGGAGGTTGTGAATCGGGAGGTTGTGAATCGGAAGGTTGTGAATCGGGATGCGTGTGAATCGAACGGGTGTGAATCGGGAGGGTGTGAATCGAACGGGTGTGAATTGGGAGGGTGTGAATCGGGAGGGGTGTGAATCGGGAGGGGTGTGAATCGGGAGGGGTGTGAATCGAGCGGGTGTGAATCGAGCGGGTGTGAATCGGGAGGAGAGTGAATCGGGCGGGTGTGAATCGAGTGGGTGTGAAACGAGCGGGTGTGAATCGGGCGGGTGTGAATCGAGAGGGTGTGAATCGGGCGGATGTGAATCGGGCGAGTGTGAATCGGGAGGGGTGTGAATCGGGAGGGGTGTGAATCGGGAGGGGTGTGAATCGGAGCGGGTGTGAATCGGGAGGGGTGTGAATCGGGAGGGGAGTGAATCGGGAGGGTGTGAATCGGGAGGGGTGTGAATCGAGCGGGTGTGAATCGGGCGGGGTGTGAATCGGAGGGTGTGAATCGGGAGGGGTGTGAATCGGGAGGGGTGTGAATCGGGAGGGGTGTGAATCGAGTGGGTGTGAATCGGGAGGGTGTGAATCGGGAGGGGTGTGAATCGAGCGGGTGTGAATCGGCGGGTGTGAATCGGGAGGGGTGTGAATCGGGAGGGGTGTGAATCGGAGCGGGTGTGAATCGGGAGGGTGTGAATCGGGAGGGGTGTGAATCGGGAGGGTGTGAATCGAGAGGGTGTGAATCGGGAGGGTGTGAATCGGGAGGGGTGTGAATCGGGAGGGGTGTGAATCGGGAGGGGTGTGAATCGGGAGGGGTGTGAATCGGGAGGGTGTGAATCGGAGGGGTGTGAATCGGGAGGGTGTGAATCGGGAGGGGTGTGAATCGGGAGGGTGTGAATCGGGAGGGGTGTGAATCGGGAGGTGTGTGAATCGGGAGGGGTGTGATTGGGAGTGGTGTGTGAATCGGGAGGGGAGTGAATTGGGAGGGGTGTGAATCGGGAGGGGAGTGAATCGGGTGGGTGTGAATCGAGCGGGTGTGAATCGAGCGGGTGTGAATCGGGAGAGTGTGAATCGAGCGGGTGTGAATCCGCAGGGGTTTGAATCGAATGGGTGTGAATCGGGAGGGTGTGAATCGGGAGGTTGTGAATCGGGAGGGGTGTGAATCGGGCGGGGTGTGAATCGGGGGGTGTGAATCGGGTGGGGTGTGAATCGGGCGGGTGTGAATCGGGAGGG